>JAOXOE010000001.1:43926667-43942672 GCA_028565055.1 Phoeniculus purpureus
CCTGCCCATGGCAGGGGGATTGGACTAGATGATCTTTCGAGGTCCCTTCCAATCCCTAATGAGTCTATGATTCTATGCATCTCAGCTTGACAAGGAAGGGCCTCAGATACATAAAGCCATGTTGCTGCAGTGCTCTTCATGGCACAACATTAAATTCCTACCACTCCTGAATCACTGCAATACTTAAGAGAAAATTATTTCAAAGCCTATGCAAGCACTAATTAATTTGAGAAGTTTCTTATTTCCATGAAATAGATTTCACAACTGAATAGACTTCACTAGTGGCACTAGTGGAGTCAGGTATTCTGGCAGTCTTGTGTGGAAATGTACCTCCAGAATTTTTCTGTCGTACAACATAGAAGGTGGAGACTAATCACCACTGCTGAAGCAAAGGAGAAGTAGGAGTTAGCAAAGCTCAACAGATTAGGTAATTAGGTTACTGTTACTTAAATAGTTACTAACAACAGAGAAACAGTTCCAACCGATCCAGTTGTTGATCCTCAAGCCTTGAAACAAAGCGGCTAAAGGAGTAGGGTTTGGATCTCCTGCACAGAAGCAACAACTTGTAACTGGAAAAGGATTGTATTTGTTTCATCTAAATAGTGTGGTTGTGTGAGAACAAAGACCAAAGGAGCAAAACTGCTGACCCTTCATTATTTTTGTAGGAAGAATAAAGCCCATCCTAGAGTCATATTCAAAAGGCTGGACTACAGCTGAAGGTTACTGAAGCACAGAACTTGACAGTACTCCACACACTCCAATTACAGCTTTGCAGAACAGTTTTTCTGCAGTTGTTACTTCAGCCCTCAAGCAGTAAGTCCTTATACACAGAAGCACTCTTTTCAAAGGCTGCTGTCAATCCCCCAGAGAGAAACTATGAAGAACTCCACACACACAGATTTTATTTCAATAAATAGTTTTACAGGCCCAGGCTTTTTTTGTTTTTTAAATCACATATACAGAACAGAAAAATGCCTGACCAAGTAACACGAGTTAAGCTGGGAAGGAATGCATGCCCTCTCTAACACTGAAGGCCTCAACTGAGAAGGGATTTCCCATCGGCAGCACAGTTATTTATTTCACAGATTACATACTTTGAAATAGATGTGGCAAAAGCAGAGACAGTGACCCTAAATGAACCACTTGTCTTTACAGAGCCACAACAGTGCAAGGAAAGCCAAGAGCCCAAGCACCTCAGTTTTGTAGCATCACTGCAGGATGAATATGTAAGTCTTCACATCCTTCAAGCAATACATTCTAACCACAAGTAGAGAGGCTAAGCACAGCAGGTATGCAGAATTATTCCATTGAAGAACAGATATTGGATGACAAGGTAACATTATAATTCAAGATTTTAAATTAGCAGATGCCTTTGCATCCCCTTCAGTCTGGCAGTGGAATAGATCCCACCTTCCTTCTCTCCTAGAGGTTCAGTCCAAGAACTTCCTGTTGGCATTAGCACCAAAGAGAGCCACTCTGATTTCTGGCATCATCTGTTGAGAAAGAGGACATCAGTAGTATGCAATGTGCACTCCTCATTGCCAGCACTGTGAGATAGCTAGGCTAGGCTTCAAAATTAACAATTCAATTCCTCTGGGTTTCCTGAAGCTTGATCACACACTAGCAGCTACTCTGGAAGTCTTGCCTATACTGCAGTCTGAGATGGCAGAGCTAATTCTTTCCACAAAGGCATAGTAAGTTTCTAACACTCAGTCTAGCTTCAACAATACAAGTCAGTATCAGTTTTTCAAAATCCTGACTGCAGTGGAGTCTTAACAAGACTTTCTGTATCATAATGTCTAGTGTTTTATGCTCATATTTAGTTCAAAAGGCTTCACTCTGGGAAAAACCATGTTTGCTCTAGAGAAGCACAAACAGTAGGCAGTTTGATTCTTTCCATTCAAAGATAACTTCTTGTCATTCACACTGAAACCTGATCCCACACACCAGCACTGAATTACAAGACAAATGTAGTTAATTCTATCTTGTTCACCTTGGCTGTTTCAAGAAACTCACCTGCTGGGCTACAAGGTCCAGCCGACTTTCCAGGGTATTGGAAACCTTAATTTTACCATCATTGTTATAGATTTCAACACCTCCAGCACTAGAGAGAAAAAAATATTAAAAACTCTGTGAAATACCCAGTACAGCTCCAAGTCAGAATGTGCTAGAGATATTATCCCAAATCAGCACTTAGAATGCAGATTTTCAACATTCATTTTTTATACAGAAAACCACACTTTTGGGGATGATTTCTTAATAGGAATTGGCACAAAGCGATACAGTAAAGCAGCAGTGCAAAGCATTTTGGAGTTAGAGATGACAGCTACAAAAAAGGTTTCTCATTAGTATAATCTAAATACAACCAGAGCTACAGAATTTGTCAATTCAAAACGGCTTCAGACTGCTATTATCAATAGACAGTTCTTGGATTTTAAGAAGTGAGGAAGAGTTCAGTTGTTTGCTGGCCCATATCTAGAAATCACCGACTATGAAAATACATAGCCTTGTGCCATACTCATTGTTCTTGCAGACACAGACTCAAATGCCACCAAGTGATTATCCTGCAGCACCTTGTTTCATTTTGAGGCAGAAAGCATGGCTGCGCCCATATTCTCTATCTTTAGAAAACCAATATTTAGTTATGTTTCCACCTACAATTTTCTACTTTTCTACTGATGTGAATCAGCCTGGAGGTTGCACAAAAATTCTATTGACATTTTGATTGAGACATTGCTCATCTGGAGAAAACTGCAGTGTGTGCTTGGTTAACACAAAGAAGTACCAAATTCCACTAGAACAGCAGCAGACAGACACAATGTGAGGATATTCCATACATAACACTCAGTGACTGTTCTAGAAGGAGCTATGGCTTGAAAAGCTGCATTAAGTTAGTACTCTGTAAAAAGGATTCCCTTTTGCCTTACATTTCCTCTGGCAGGAAGTTGTCTGAGTCAATGTGAACATCCACATCTCTTTTTGTGGCGTTTTTGTAAATGGGAATGCTCTTCTGTACAGCAGCCTGGGGTACAAAATAAACCTCGTTAGCAAATGCTATCACACCACTTAAGTTTGGTCACTCAATCATTTGTAATTATAAAATGAAGGGATTGGGACCTTTTTTTAATTAAGCAAATGCATTTCAGCATGGCTTTTGAGCCCAAACCAATTATTCTTAATGTTGTTGAAACATCCAAAGTCTCTTAAGTAATATCCAAGCAAGCAAATGATCCCCAACTTGAAAAGCACACTTGTTCATTTGCATTGTACCTGCCTCAGAAGTGTAGCACACAAAGCTTGTTTCCATGTCATACAGACAGGACCTGAGCAGTAAATACTTGCATTCAGGTCCCAGCCTTTGTAAGCTGCATAGTGACAAAACAGTATAGGTATCTTACCTTAACCATAGGGAGATCCTGTTTCCTGCATCGAACAACTATTCTGGGCTCAAGCAGTTGGTAGAATCCCTGCACAAGATAATTATTACAGTATCACAAAGTCAATATGTTAATTATCTTAAGAATTATTTAACCCCCAGAAAGGAGAGGAGCTGATCAAATTGAAAACAAAAATATGACAATATTAGCTTCTTATCTAGTTCTCTGCTTGCAACTTTACCTCATGCAGACATGCAGAAATCACAGCACCAATACCTGAAAAAGAGCCTACAACTACGGATTATGTTATTCTTTCTTAGCTTCACATTTGAAACTCAAGTACCACTAACAGTATGTATCATAGGATGGAGTTGCCCAGACAACATACATGTACTCGTTGCTGACTAAGGAAACTGAGCATGCAGCCAAGCTGACACGCTCCTACGCAGCTCTCAGAGAAGACATGTAGTAGTTTCAGATGCCTGTTTTAATAACTTTTGTCTTGCAGTTCCTATTGTAATACATGAGTATATAATAGGATTAGTTCCAGTTGGAAAAGACCTACAAAGGACATCCAGTCCACTTAATCCATCACAGTCCATCTGTGACTACCAACAAGTAGAGATTCCTAACTGGATCAAATATAATAAGCCAAGACAGAAGTGGCCACTTTGCAAGAGTGAGATAGGTTTGTTTGATATACATCAACACCAGACAAAGAAACAACACTGAATTGGAAGCACAAGCTAGTAGGAAACACTGTCAAGAAAACTCTGCCATCGAACTGCGGACAGCAGAGCTCGTGGCTGGCTTCTGTGAGTTTACGGGAACAGGACCAATTAATACCAGGAGGTGGCGCTAGTGGTCGTACCTCTGATCCTGGCCAAGGCTTACTGCACTTTCAGCAGTGAATTTCTGGAGGCTAATACTCCAGGCAAGCAGACCTCTGATGTCTGCTTTGTACACGTGTCACAGACGTATGCCATACTACAGCAAATTTGCTAAAGCCAGGACTTACAAGTCTCAAGTACTGAATAGATTTTAAAAGCAGGTAACTACTCATTTCAAGGTTTGGAGAAATAGCTTTTGTCAGCGGTGCTTTTGATCCAACTAATTATTACAGAAGTTTAACGTATGCAGCTAAACGTGGATATTACAATGCATGTGTGCACATCTGTAATTATTCTTATAATGGAATTGCCACTTCGTATACTAGGTTTTACACCTCAAAACAAGTTGCAAGTAATCAGTTCAGAATCCAAGATAGGAACGTGATGTTTAACATTCAAAGATGACCCAGAAAGTTGATTGAGAACCCAATACAACTGTAACTTCCCATGGGTTATTTTTGAAGAAGGACACTTAGGAGGATAGGGGTGCAATCATTTACTGTTTACAATTAAAATACTTACCTGTAGAACTAGTCCGTCCAGCAGTGTCTGGTACCTGGCAGCATCCTTGACCACCTTGGCAAGTCGCTGCTTGGCCTCATTCAGCAAATCCTACATTCAGAAGAAATCAGATCAGCAGAGCCCATCTGTTTGACATTTGGTTTCATGCCTACCAACTTTCTGTACTTCTATTATAGCTATCACACCCTGCCAACACATAAACGCACACTCCAGCTGGTTTTCATCCAAGCTAGACCTTCATCTCTGTGCATGGCACAACATCCCTTCCAAACAGTTCCCTTCTCCCTGCCCTGATCTGAACTCATTATAACCTGACAACAATTTTTTTTCCCCATGAGAAAGTGAGACTTTGGTAGTAAAAAAAATAGCACTTATAATATTAATTCAGACATACTAAATACATTGTAAAGCATTGCCTAACTGTCAATTAATAAAGATGTCCAAATAACAACTTTTCATCTTTGTGGTCAAGCAAAGAAATGTAATCTATCTTTTCGTTAAACAATACCCAGGTATTTCTTTATTTCTATGCAAATACAAGTCAACATTTAAAAATGACACCTTATTTTTCATTTGAAGTATTTGTTTTTGATCACCTTTATTCAGGAAACCAGTATCAGATAGGATCAAACTTTTATGGAATTTTGAGTCGACTCAAGCAAAGCTCCTAGAACTGAACCATCAAAATTACTTCAGTTAAAAAGAAATGTTATGATTTGATAGAAATATTTTAGTGTCCTGCCTCATTGTTTAAAAGAAGAGTGCATGTAACACAATGAGCACTATCACAATTTAATATCACAGTCAAACCTACTTATACTGTGCACTCTAGAGTAACAGAGCATTTCTAGAACTTCTCATTTTTCCTGTTCATGAGAGGCCAATGATCTGATAAAGGAAGAAAGAGCTAGTAGCATGTGACTTTAAGTGTTTTAAAATGAGGAAGAGTGTTAGGCATTACTCAGAAGCATGAGGCTGAGTCAGCTGATAAATGGGGGAAAATTACCCAGCAGAGATCAGCACAATAGTTAGTTCTTCAGCCACCCACTCTGTGAATACAATCTGAAGTTTGAAACTAGGTTTAGAGAACCAATAAACAGGTGATTTTCTTTTGCTAGCTCCTCTTGTTCATTGCAGCATCGTATCCAATTTTATATTTTTTACTTCCACAGGTCTTTCATTGTTTTTTTTTCAATAGCTCAACAGCACCACCTAGCAGAACGTGGAACACTCAAACTGTTTCCCAGACAGAGCAAGAGATAAAAGGAAACATGCAAGCTCTGCAACAGCAGAATGAGTACTCAGTACACGTGGAGCAAGATAAACATAGTAAGCCTGAACTATGACTAACAGTAGCCTGTTACGATAACTCAACCCTAGATGTCAACAAAGATGGTCACCTACTAGAACAAGAAGCAAACTTTTACATACACTAGGGGCCACTAAAGGAAACAGAAAAAGCCAGTCAGTGGTGGCTTAAGCCCACTTGCTTAAGCTGTGCCAGCCTCAATGCGTAAATGTTGCTCCAGGCAAACAGAACTTCAAACTTCTACCAACTGTGCAAGACAGAGTTCCTGCTTTTTAAGCTGTTGTCTAAATGATAGACACAATTCTGCCTGCAGTGTTCCTGGCAGAGAACCATATTTGCCTGAAACAGCAAGTAATGGAAACTGAAAACAAGCTAAAGTAGATCAGCAAAGCTGGACTAAAGCCTTAACAACTTTTCAGACTGTCTGGGAAAGCCATTTCTGTACGTCGAAGCAAACCACACAATCACAAATAATATTTTTCTTTAGAGAATCAGTAAGAACATTTCCTAACAGATGGCTGAAATAGAACCTCAGTGTCTTTACTACAGAGATACTCACTGCAATAAGGTCATCTCGTGCCTTGAGGACCTTCAGTCTTGCTTGATTCATTAGGTTAGACATCTGACTGGAAGTTCCAAAATAAAGTTCAATCAATCCATCAGACTTTGACAGAACTGCAACATCTAACTGGATACTTTAATCACAACAATACTACCATATTTAGTAATGAAGCCTGTCCACCTGGTCAAATCTGTTTCTGCAGAACCCCATCTTTCAGTAAAGACCCACCAAAATTAAACCTGACATGATCATTTGTCCCAGAGAGACAGATCACGGTAGAGAGTTCTAGACATTAACTACATGAAGAAATATGAAAAAAAAAAGAATTGACTACTCTCCAGCAGTTTTATTACTGCAGCTCACCTTTGATAATTTCTCCCCAGGAAAAACTAGAAACTCATTTTTATAAATAAATGTATTAGCTACAATTCGCCTATTTGTTAGGAAAAAACAGTTTTCTATTAAATTAGCAATAAAATGAGAGCTCAAGTTCTGAAGTCAGCTAACTAACCTGAACAACTTACATTTTCTTTTGCTGTTCAATTTGTTTCTCCTTCTTTTCATAATACTCCATGATTTTCAGTCTCTGTGTCTGAACAAGGCGACCCTTCTCAATGTTGAATTCTTCTTCTGCCTACAACAAAAATTAAATCACTGAAGTGGAAATTGATTTCATGGGCTGAGAAAACAAGAATCAAAATGAAACAGCCATGCTTTCAGCACACATTCACACATAAGCTACGCCGGTACAATTTATAGTTCCATATAAACAAAACATTTCAATCAGCACCCAAGTCGAAGGGAGTTCAAGATGTGTTCTGCCAAACTAGAACCTTGCTAACTAAGGCACTACTTCTTTGATATGCTGACTGACATGTTTCCTTGCAGTATCTACTCCTTGGGCACAAAATTACCGAATATATATTCTACATGCTGTTAAGCAAAACTCACGTTGTCTGAGCGTCAGGTCTGATGCGGTTTTGTAGAATCAGTCTCTTTTGTGGCTACAAGAAACTCTACCTAAAACAAGTTACCCAGCCCCCAGCATCCATCATTACTTCCAGCAACTCATTCACAAGGAGAGTAACAGTGTAGTTAATATTTTTTATTCAGCCTAGACAGACTACATTTGAAAACACATGGCAGATTTTCCTATTTATACCTGAGAATCCAATCTCAACTTCCAACTTCTGTTTGCAGATCATCAGGAATACCTGCTTTAAGATTGATCAATTTTTTTGTGTATGTCTAAGTGTTTAAGGCAGATTAAATATTATTAGTAATATATCTACTGAGCCCAATACCAAGATATTTCAGTATCACTGTAACACAGATTCTTAGGGCTGTAAGGCACCATTAGCCCTTCTTTAGTAAATATCTATGCTCTACCACCCGTTTAATGTTAAATTCAGCCTCTTGTGGTTTACCCTATGGAAAAATTTTGCAAGTAATTCAACTTCTGCCATAAACACAAATACACGGTTTAGTTCTCCCAGATACCTACTAAATCACATCTAGAATTAAGTCTGCAGGTGGACACACACAGGTGCAGGTACCTTTCTTGAACCAGCTTACAAAGAAACTTTCACCAATATTATTCAACCAGTTTAACTTCCATCTTTTATAATTTTGGTACATATATGAATGCTTGTTCAAGATTACTAGCACTAGTGCTTTAATTTACTACTAATAATTCTGCATAACACATTATGGAAGGCAAACAAAAATTAAAATTAACCCTTCTGGTAATAGCCTGTTATGACAAATCTGAGTAAAATTCATAAAGGAGTAGAGAACTGCTTTAATCCTCAACAATGTCAGGTTATGTACACGTGAGAGAAGGTGTTCCATTTAATTCAGTCTATTCACATTACTGCTGAGTTCTCCTGATTGCTTAAAGAAATTATTTAACTTGGATATGAATAAATCTGTATTTAAGAACCACTAATCAAAATGTAACATAAGAACAGCTCAAATTTTATTTGGTAGAATGGTTTTTTTGCTAATTAGTAACTAAATGTGGAGCAAGTTGTATCTTATAAAAGCATTCTGGGACTGCTCTGACTGCATCTATCAAAACAGGGCATCACATGTATTATTCCTTTCACACTTACTGGCACTACATTTTCATTTTTACCTTGGCATCTATTTCTTCAGCTTTTTCATTGGCTTCCTGTTCAATGAAAGCCATCATATGCTTGATCTGAAACGAGAAAATAAAAAATTGCTTGTTTTAAACGACTTTGATGAGGGGAAGTATGTATACATACACACACAAGTTTATATATACACATTCCTTATCTGTATAGTAAGGCACTACCATATACATGTAGAAGTATATATGATGCTGTTTTTCCAGGAAGTTAAACGGAACATACAAATCTAAGAGTCATCTCATCTTAACAAGAAAATGTAGAGTCTTTTCCAAATAATTCTATATAATCTTGTTTCACTGGCTGTCATTAGAAGAACCTATTTTAGACTTGAAACTATAAAAAACCCACCAAAAAAAGTAAATTTGTATAAATGTGAGGCTGGATATTATAATTGTTCACTAGTAAGAACAATTCGTTTTCCTCTCTCCCCATCCCCAAGGTAGTAAAAACAAAACAAATACCCTCACACAGCAGAATTGAAGTAGTCTGTCATGACACCCTCATGAAACATACAAGATTAACAGAGGGGTCCTCCACTACATCTGGCATTGATGGCATCTGAATGAACCTGGGCCTTCCACACTAAAAGACCAGTGAAGCAAAGGGCCCCTAACCACCCTGGTCACATCTGTTCCTTTACACATATGAGACATCTTTGTTGAAAAGAATGTAATAAATTCTGTAATGTAATAAATGGTGTAATTCAGACTTACAAGGGTAAATTAAAAAATGCTGCTGTAGGGCTCAAAATGACTTTTCATAAAGAAGTTGCATATACATGCATATTGTTATTTTTATAAATAAGTTAGTTTGGAGGATCTGAGGAAGGAGACAGAGACAGCAGCACTAGACCACATCAAATCTGTCACATGCTGCTTTAGAGCCTGGAAGGTACTAAGATATTGTACTTGAAGGACCTTTCTGAAACCTCCTCAAATGATCATAAAGCACAAGTCCAACAGCTTAAAGACAAGGAACGCACTTATGTTGACTTCTGCTTATATATCACATGCCTTTCTGTGACCAGGCCTAAGCTTAGGTTCACATTTTGAGGCAGGCTGTAAGGACTAACGCTCAACCAAACTGCACCTTTGAGCAAGTACAAATGTTATGTAGTCTAATCCCCCTACAACAAGCAGGGACATCTCTAACCAAAGTAGATTGCCCAGAGCCCCATCAAGCCTGACCAAGAATGTCTCCAGGGACAGGGCATCTACCACCTCTCTAGGCAACCTGTTTCGGTGATCCCTCATATTAAAGAACTTTTTCCTAATGTCTAATCTAAATCTATCCTTTACCAGCTTAAAACCATGACCCCCTCAACCTATTGTTCTATGATCTTGTGAACAGCCCTTCTCCAGCCTTCTTATGGGCCTTTTTCAGGTATTGGAAGGGCACTAGAGGGTGTTCCCCTCCCTGAGTCTTCGCTTCAGGTTGAATAACCCAAACTCTCTCAGTCTGTTTTCATAAAACATGCTCCAGCCACCTGATCATACACTTGAACAGACCAGAAAAACTTACAGACTTTTTGCTTGCACTTAGTGACGAGACACATTTGCAGGCAATACGGTCTAAATAATCTTGCATGAAAAATTCTATTTGTATAATCTCATGTTAAATAGAACTATTTTAAAGAAAGGTGCCAAAGTGAAAACTGAAACAATGTGAAGAAGAGCCCTATGCCCACAGAGATGAAAACACAGAAGTGGAAGACTTCAAGCATGTGCAGTGGGAGAACAATAAATATCTACATTCTCAAAATTGCACTGGCAACTTTTCTTTAAATACATTTGGAATACTTCCAGCTGCATGTTCAACTACTTTCCTACACTGCCTGCCTGATTACATGGTTGCTGAAACTATGTTTCAGATCTACCTGAATTTCAGTAAGGGCAAGAGAAGCACATAAAATAGGGAAATCCTTTGCTGAACAGCCTGGTGTTGAAGACTAAGAACTTTTGCAAAGCAGTAGCAACCCTCACTTTACTGAGTCACTTCCTCCAGTTTGGTTTGGTTTCTGAATTTTGGAAAAGTACAGTAATAGTTCTGGGTGTTCAAGAACGCCCTCTATGTAACAAAAATGTAAAAAAGCTAATGTGGCATTCATTTACCCATGTCAGGTAAGACTGCATCGTATTATTTTCTTCAAAATCTGTCATACTGAAATCCCTTTTGGCTTTTCACACAAATGAAAGGAGATTGTAAGTGAAGCTTCCACATCTATAAACAGGATTAGTTTTAGTAGCACTGCTAAAAATATGTGTTTTTAAATGAGAGATTAATTTTAAATCAATTTTAAATCAACTTCACCCCAGCAGTACTTCCTATATTTCTATATAGGGGGATTTCCCCATCAGCAGTAGCATGACTACCCTTTCCACGGAAGTTCTACATGTTAGACTGGCTTTAGCTAGAAGTGATCAGCCAGATTAGCTGGAACAATCTATTAAACATGTTGACAGAACAAAGCAATTGGAATTAATTAGAGACGAATTTTGAAGTGAAAATTATTGAAAGCATCACGGCAAGTAGTTCAGAGGAGCAGCTGGCAACTTCATACCAGACATATACACATGCAGAACTGTCATGCCATCAGCAGCATTTGCTTTTGCAGTTAACAGTATCTCCTGGGCTCAGAAGTGTCAAACGATGACAGGAAAGTGTGAAATGCTATTAGAATTACACATGTAGTACACCAACAGATCCTTAACTAGCCTTGAAGTTCAGGTCCATGGTGACTGAGCAAGACCACCCCCAGTGCCAGCTTTATTTTTACTATCTTCATGGAAGAGGAATTAAAAATCCCCAACAAGCTTTGTGGATAAAAGGTAACAGAATGTAATGTTACAATTCCCCTTTGAAGAAAGGCAATCTACCGATTTTACTTTCAATGTGATGCTTCCCTGCCAAGAGACTATGTTTACTGAATGAGATGGTGAGACATGAAGCGCTTGTGATGCAAAGCACAAAAGGAACTTAACTGATCTGCTCATCACCTGTAGGAAACACCACAGGCCAGCACTGACTGGATCCATGCAGTATTTAACCTGGCTCACTACGTACAACCCAGCTCAAAGCAGCTTTTTAGGCAAGGGCAGTGTTTACTGTCAATAAGGACAAAGTGCCCTGACTCAGAAGGAAGTGTCCACAGACAGGCTTTGGGGTTATAAGTTTTCATTGCAGTAGAAGCCCAGGTTGCACTACTCTGCTTAGGATATAGAAGTGAAAAAGGCATCCAAGAACACCTAATAGCCTGCCCAAATGCTAAGTTACAAGTAATTAGATGTAGTACACATATTAAAAAAAAAAAAAGGCAGAAAGTTCTTACCATTATTTAAAAAGCAGTGTTATGCAGGGCAATGTATCTATGGCCGCTAAAGTGTAATTAACAACTGGCGTTAGCATAAAGGCTACTCATGATCCCTTTCATTATAAACTGGCTTACTACATCACCAAAAAGCTTCAAAGTTCTCCAACGTTTGGCAAACCAATCCCACCAAGGAAATACTCATTTTATTCAGAGATTTCTCATTCCTGCTAAGAACAAAGCTGGTGAAGTGTCTGGAGAACAAGCCTTACAAGGAAGGGCTGAGGGAGCTGGGGCTATTTAGACTGAAGAAAAGGAGGCTGCCTACAACTACCTGAAAGGACGTTGCACAGAAGGGGGTGTTGTTCTCTTCTCACAAATAACAAGGAATAAGAGAAGAGAAAATGACCTCAAGCAGCATGAAGGGAAGTTTAGGTTAGACATTAGGAAAAACTTCTTCACTGAAAGGGTCATCAGGCCTTGGAACAGGCTGCCCAGGAAGCTGTTTGAATCGTCGTCCCTGGATGTGGAGCTTCGGGACAAGGTTTAGCAGTGGGCTTGGTACAGTTAGAGTTTGATGGTTGGACTCAATGATCTTGGAGGGCTTTTCCAAACTAAACGATTCAGCTATTACTAGAGAAGATCTTTCCCCTTCAGTAACCCCTGCTGTCACACAGGATCAACCCTGAGAGCAGGGGACCCTATTCTACATCTAACGCGGAACTCAGCACCAGCTGGCAGCGGACGCTTCTGCTGTCGCGGGTTTCAGAGCTACTACGACCCCGACCCTGCTCCTACTGCCCTTATACCAGACAGACAGCTCCTCGTCTCGGGCACAACTGACCCCCAGCCGTCCCGGCCCATCGCTCGGCACCCCTCTCCTCACGCTAGTTCCGCTCTGTCGGCTCCCCGCGAACGCAGGCAGGGCGGCCGTACCTGCTTCTGCACGTCGGCATCACTGAGCGCCATGGCGGCGGCGGCGGCGGCGGCGGCGGCGGCGTGTGCCCAGCTGGCGGAACGGCTACCACTGCGCTCTACGTCCGCGAGCGGAATCAGATCCGGTTCGGGGTCACAGCCGCGTCCGCCCCACGCGCCCGCTCCTCCGCACCAATAGAAACCTCAGCCCTTGGCTGACGTCAAGCCCTTCCAAGGGCTGACCAGGGGCGGGCCCTGGCGCAGCACACTGCCGCCGTGTGGCCGTGGATGTTTCGCGTCTCGAGAGGTGTGGGATCGGGGCGAGGGTCGGGGGAGTACCTCGCAACCCCTTATGTGATGTTACATATAGGAGTAAGGTGGTGATTGTTCCCCTGTATAGGGCACTAGTGAGGCTGTGCCTTGAGTACTGCATTCAGTTTTGGGCACCTCAGCGCAGGAAAGACGTTGAGGTGCTGGAGCGGGTCCAAAGAAGGGCAACAAGGTTGCTGAAGGGTCTGGAGAACAAGTGCTATGTATGGGGAGCAGCTGAGGGAACTACGAGTGTTCAACCTGGAGTAAAGGAGGCTGAGGGGTGACCTTACCGCTGGCTACAGCTACCTTAAAGGACGCTGTAGGGACATGGCTGTTGGTCTCTTCTCAAAAGTAATGAGTGATAGGAACAAGAGGAAATGGCCTCAAGTTGTGCCAAAGGAAGTTTAGGTTAAACATTAGGAAAAACTTCTTTATTGAAAGGGTCATCAGGCACTGGAACAGGCTTAGGGAGGTGGTTGAGTCATTGTCCCCAGAGACATTTAGAGATGTGGCCATGGTGCTAAGGGATATGACTTAGTAGGTTAGGTTTATTGTTGTACTTGATGGTCTTAAAGGACTTTTCCAATCTAAGTGATTATATAATTCCCTCCCATAGCAGAATTGGCAGCTGCCCCTGAAGCAGAGGCAGAGTGAGGCAGTCAGGATCCCCCAGCTTTCCTGTGTTGCCACCACATGGGTGGTGAGTCTTGGATGGGGGGACCAGGTCAAGCATCAGAGTTCAGCCTAATTGTTCAGAGGCACTGTGCACAGGGTTGGGGAAGTAATTTTCCTTATCCTATAGTGGTTGTAAGGGTCTGGTAGGGGTATCATCTTCACTTTCAAACCTATCAGATCTTCTTCCAATAAATCTTAACTTGTAGCAGAGAGAAGTTCAACATGGAGAGAATCTTGCTTATAAGACCGTCAAGCAGATCTCTTTTGGAAATGCTTTGGGATTCCAATCACTTTGATATCTCAAGGTCATTTTCATCTGTTAGTTGTATAAAGCTGTGACAAGCTATTTATATAATCTCATAGTTTTTCCAGGTTTGGGCTGATAGAAATGAAATCAGCTTTTTACCCCACACCTGATATGCTGTGCATAATGTTATGGAACATGAAGAGAAAACCAGAAAAATGCAGGAAACAGCTGGCTAAGGGAAGGGGAAGGATGGCCTTGCAGCAGAGAGTCTAGAGGTCATGGCTGGCTGTCAGGCTTAGAGCAAGACTTGTGATGGACTTTCAGGTTGGTTGTTGTGAGTAACAGTTGAAGCACAAGAGTTTCATTATATGAATACACGCTGTGAATTCTAAGCATTATTATTATTATTAATTTTTATTACTTTCTATTCTTTGTTGGTACAGAAGTGTTTGAGAACATTTTGAAAAGATGTGCTGATTCTTCAGGAGTTCTGTTGCTGCTTCCATAATTTTTTCTATCTTCTTCATAGCCTGTAATAGATCTGTTTAATTCTAGCAGGCAGGAAGCTTCTGTTTCCATTCTGCAGGTACATGTACTGAAAAAAACCCAAACCAAAACATCCGTTCACTGCATATTGTTGAAGGGTGATTTTGTAGTAACCTAAAATAATGTTAGAGCTGTACTAACTTGAGGTGTTTCTGGTATATGTTGAACCAGACAGTTGACAGACACTTAATCCTCTCTAACAGAAGAATGGAAGGCTGGCCTCCTACAAGCTAGGACACCTTAGTAATTAAGGCTTGAAGAAGATGTTATTTAAGAGACTGTCAATGAGATAACTAAAGGTCTAAGTGTCTCCTGGTTGAACTATCTTCATTATACCCTCAGAATGCTAAAAATCACACCCACAGGTCAAATATGGTCAGACCTGCATGAAGGCCCCTCTCCTGAGCATGTCCGTAGGTGGTCAGTACACTGTCACTTGAATACAAAGCTAAGAATTAACCAATTAGCGCTAGGATTGAAGTTAAGACTACTAGTAGAAACTAGATAAATAATTACTATATTAATTATGCTAATTTGGATTGTATAAATGAGTGCTTTCACAATTAAGGGAGCTAACATTTTGGATGACCACTGAGCGCCCAGCTTTGTGCAAACCTGCAATAAAAGAATCCTCTGGCTCTGGGTGTGGGTTTGCTGTTAGTGCACTGGGTGAAAGAACCCAGATTTGGGGTTTGAGCAGGGTCATGGTATCAGATGTGGTATTTGCCACTCCCACGCTTCTTCCTGGCTTATTGCTATTTCGGTAATCTTTACCGTGCCGTTTTCTTTCTGTGTGAAGAAGCACAGAAAGAAAACCGGTGTGTGGAACTTCTAATATTGCGATAATGTCACAACGCAGGGAATCGACCTGTATTTGCGGGGCTGAGAACATTTTACTGTTATTTCGGGCGGAACTACACGGTACTGAACCAGTGGGGGCTTCATTCGGATCCACTTTCATGCCCCCTACTCGTGGAACCCCATAACCCTCCAACCTTGAGGACGCCATATTCTTGGGGGCGGGCACCGCGTCGCTACCAGGCCCCGCCCACCTTGGCACGGGCCGTTAACGCGCGGCACACGGTGCGGTGACGTAACGCCCCCTTCGCCGTCTCCCCTGCCGCGCTGACCTTCACCGACCTCCGCGTCGAGTTCGCGACCGAGAGCGGGATCGTCGACGCCGTCAA
>JAOXOE010000001.1:43942772-43966252 GCA_028565055.1 Phoeniculus purpureus
CTGTGTGGGGGATGGACATGGGGGGATTTCCAAAATTAGACCAACAAGTAACTTTTTGTCCTCTTGATTTCTAGTGGAGCCGCCGGCAGGTGTGGACGAGAAGACGCAGTGCATCGGCATTCACGACGGGGCCTACACCAAAATCCTACCTCATCCCAAGCCCCCTGTGTCCATGGAGTGCACCAGGCGTACCTTGCCCCCGGACGAGGAGGGTGATGGCTCTGGTGTGAAGGGCAACCTGAAAGCAGGGCAGAGCAAGGGCACGTGGCTGGCAGACAGCAGCTATGCCAGTGGCCCAGGCTGCGTCAGGGACCTGGTGCCCACCTCTGAGAGAGGGGGTCCTCTGCCTGAGAATGGGGCAGCAGGTGAGGGACCGGTGGCCAACAATGAGGGAAAGGGGCTAGCCACCAACCTGATGGAGAAACCCCTCTGCACTGTGGGTAAGGCTCTATCTGAAGCACCTGTACCTTGCATGGGGCAGGGCACTGGCCTCCCCGGTGTGGATGCCAGCTCTATGGGGGCCACCCCCAACCAGTTCCACCCTCTCTACGTGCACGGTCTGGAATACCCAAATGCGGCTGGGCGGTACCACATCAACCCAGGCCTGCAGGGCTTCAGCCCTGTGATGGGGGGGAAGCCTCCCACCTCCCACCCCCAGCATTTTCCCCCTCGAGGTTTCCAGACAAGCAGCAACAACCCCAGTGTCTTTCCTCGGTACCGGCCACCCCAGGGCATGCCTTACCCCTACCAGCCACAGCCTCAACCTTCCTACCACCACTACCAGCGACCGCCCTACTACGCCTGTCCGCAGGGATACTCGGACTGGCAGAGGCCTCCTCACGCTCAGGCCAGCCCCAGCGGGCACCCTACTGCCCACCCGTCCCTACTCAGACCCTCTTTTCCAGAGCGGGGGTCCACCAGCAGCTTGCAGGGCTGTGAGGCACTGAGTGCTGCCATGGCCTCTCCCAGCCGCATGGACGTAGTGAGTGCCAAAGAGGTTTCTCCAAGTGACGGGCAGGATCTGGGGACTGAAGACGAGAAGTCTGAGGAGTCCCAAGAAAGACCAGAGAGTCCCAAAGAGTTTCTTGATTTGGACAACCACAACGCAGCCACAAAGAGACAAAGCTCCGTGGCAGCAGGGGAGTTCCTCTATGGAGCCCCTCCGTCACACCTGGCTTCGGGGATGGGATTTAGTCCATCGGCTTTCCCTCCCCACGGGGTGATGCTACAGACTGGCTCCCCTTACGCACCCCGGCATCCCGCTAGTCATTTCCAGCCCAGGACATATGGATCGCCCATGAATGCTCACCTGTCTCATCACCCAGCCCCTGGCCAGGCCAACGGCCTCTCTCAGGAAGGACCCCTGTACCGCTGCCGAGAGGAGAACGTCGGTCACTTTCAGGCCCTGCTGATGGAGCAGAGAGGCGGTGGAGGTGGCATGGGAGGCCCACCCCAGGACTTATATAGACCCTCGGGGTAAGATCATGTATTCTGCGGGGCGGGTGGAGGGTGATGCCTGAGTGACAATAAGTTGGACAAGACTTGAAGTAAGAGGACATGGCAAGTGTACTTGAAAGGCCAACGGGTAACCCTTAGAACCTTGGAGTAAGAGGTTTCTGAATCTGGAAAGACGGTCACGTTGCAGCTCCTTTAAAAAAGGTAGCAATCACTGTAAGGGAGACCTGTTAGAGTGGCCCGTGCATCACCCCGCTGGTGCTGGTTTTGTCTGACAGCTTTTTGTTAGTGTATTGCCCTGAGTTGTGCATCTTGCCATTTCCCTTCCAAGGATTTCATCTCATCTTTCTCACAGTGAGACAGGGCAGCTAGCTGAAGAGGAAGTATCCCTCTCGTGAACTTTGTTATGTTGCCCCCCTTTTCCCCCCCCTCTCTTTTTTCTTTCTCTCAAAATTCATCTCACAGAAAGTTCCTTATCACTAGGACTGCACGTAACACATTTTATTCCTGAGCATAAAATTCAGTCAGTCCAAAAATTCCTTGTTCAGCTTTTATAAATGTGCTTCGACTGTTAGCGTGACTGTTCTGTCATAGCCCAACCACGGCAGCCCCCCATTCTAGTATTCAAGTATTGCACCACTAAACCAGTGGGGGAGAGGCATGGATTCGAGGCTGTGCTTTCAGGGGAAGCCAGCAAGAGGGTTACAAGAGATGCTGCTTGAGTTCCGAATGTTGTATGTATGTGTTCGATGAAGTAGATGGAATTTGCTCTTGATATTCGTGTTCTAAAACTCTCTCCATTCAACCTGGCTCCAGAATACAAATGCATCAGGCTCAAGTTCCTTTCCCGAAGATGCCTACGACAACTATGTCCCGGGAAGATTTTACATCACAAAAAACATCAGCATTGCCTCTGGATCAAGTAAGGGCTGCTTGAGGGAGCAGAGCTGAAATTCGGGTCTTTCTGTTTCCACTTATTACATAAGTGAAGGGCTTGGTGATAGTGGGAGGCACTGGAGGAAGCTGGGACGATAACTGCTGGTATGCAGAGGAGCTGGGGTTGTCTCTATCGTCTTAGCTGACTGTAAAACCTAACCCAGGCAGACTGATAGTGCTAGCTTTGAACTGGCTGCATGCAGTCTCGAGGGTATTCATTTCTAAAGCTGACACTTAAAGTCTCCAACTCCTGTTTTTCCTCTTCCAGAGCTAGTCCAAGGAAGGAAAGACCTCATGAAGATGAAAGTCACACTTGATTTGAGCAAGGGAGAGGAGGGACAGGTCTTCCTCTCACCGTCCCCTCACCCAAGCAGCATGCAGCTTCCTGGTCCATGGAACATGGTGCCGTGATGGCTTTTGGTTGGAAACCTGGAGCAGTGCTGGGCTCCAACAAGCCAAGCAGCTGGCTCACCACCACAGGGCGAGCATCACAAACTACTAGTGGCTTTCTGTGACTGGAGACTGTGTCTCGTTCAGGGTTTGAGGGATTTTTTTTGGGTGGGGAGGGCAGGGGTGGGGGCAGAAACTTTCATGGACTGCTAAACTCAGGTATATTTTTCAGGGTGGAGGACGACGATGATGGAATTTTACTTGTAGTATTAACGTGTGTGTTTTGGAGCTGGATCCAGTTTACAGAATTTAACCTGTTGCCTTTTAAAATAAATTTCTGTTGTTGGTGAATGTATTGTACATAATGGGGGAGGGGGTGGGCCCAGCCTGTAGTGGGCTTAGCACTGGAGGAATCCTTAACTGTTTACAATCATATCACACTGAAATCTTTCAGGATAGGGTGAGGGTTTGGAGGGAGAGGGCAGAGGTGAGGGAATGTGCGATGGATGATTTGCTGTCCTCCTTGTCCTCTGTAACTGAGACATGACCCAATGATTGGTTTAACTTAATAGCTCAGGAGCATAATGTGTCCTCATCTTTTCTCTTCTCTTCTTTTCTCCCTCCTTTCCCTCTCACCTCCATCTACATCCCTCTGGATCCAGGGCCTGAGTGCACTTCCAGCTCCTGTCATCATGGGGGAACAAGGAAACCAGGACCAGGAATTTAAGCCAGTACAGGAGGCTCATGGCATTGTCCCTTCTGCCAGTGTAGTACCTTTCTTCCTGCCTTTCTGATAGGAAAAATGTATGCTCTAGAAAAGAGAAAAAGGCATAACTGGTCATCTTAGACTTACTACGATGAAACTGGTGGAGCTGCACCTATCCAGTAGAACAAATGTGCAAATCTGTACTACCCTGCTGCTCACAGAGTCCAGCTGAGTCCCCAGCTTTCTTTCTCTGTCCCTTGGCTATATTCATTTCTTAGCAGCAGTGAAGCAGAAAAATACCCCTGGGTTCTGATCTTGGTTGCTGGTGCGTAGGAGGAGCATAAGGTGACTTTAGGGCAGTGGTTGTTTTTTTGTAGTGTACTGCAGTTTGTTGGGCTGTGGAGTTGTAAGGTGTTTTCACGTTGCAGATGAATCAAAAAGCAAGGATTCAACATCATATGTTGAGGTGGCATGGCTCAGGGGGTGAGGACCAGTGGGCTGTTTTTTCAACTTGGTTCACTGGTTCACCTTTGTCGTCATGGATGCCTTAGCAGCAAATCCTACAGGACTAGTGGTGGCTTCCCTCAGAGTCTGTGCATGGTTTGTGGGGGCTTTCCTTAATAGCTGCAGCATGCACTGGGGACCCCCTGCACACCAGAGCTTCACCAGGCACTGACATTCATATACAGGTTTGACAAATGAATTCCATAGGAATCTCATGTGTTTGTTAACATCTTAAACCTAACAAAGATATACAGCTGGTTTCTCTTTGGGGAGCTGAGATAATAAAAGGTGGAGTTGCTACAAGATTGGACAGCAAGATCTGCTGGGACCACAGTCTAGTGCAGGCTGCTGGTTGTCACATGATTAGGGAATTGCTTTGCTAGGAAGAGTAACTTTAAGATCACAAAGTCTAAGCATTTTCCTACCTTTCCTAGTGATCTGGCTAAAAGGAGCATGTTCCAAAGTGCTGGCCGGTTGTGTTAACAAAAGCCCAAGTGGCAGCAGAAGTGAGGACAGAGCAGCATGTCCTTTCATCTTTGGTACCAGCTGGGGGTACCAGCTTTGTCTCTAGGTTTCTGGAGATTTTTCTAGCTGCTTTTTTGTCTTGAGTGGTGATATCACCTGTATCTCTAGCTGGATTTCACTTAGCATGCATGACTGCACCACTTTTGTCCTGCTTAGTAGATCTGCTGTGTGCTGACAAAGCTTTGAGAAGATAGCAGGTAGCATCTGACTGTTCCAGTACTCTTTCTGACCTAAGCTCTTGTAAGCACAAAAAGCCTAAAAGATAAGAAATAATCTCTCTTGGAATAGCTAGATCAAGGAAGAACTACCATATGAGTCCTCTTGCCAATGAGTCTCACCGCTCTGTTGCTACAGTACTTTCTTCTCTGATGGGCTGTGTAAAGCCAATGTATTTTCCAAGCCTAACAGGAGTTAAATTTCTTCATGCTATTCTCACAAATGTAGTTCTTACTCAGTGCAGCAGCTAGCCTGTGAGCTGTCTACTTAGTCCAGTGAGTAGCCTAGGACAGCTGGCTCCTCTGCAGAGGAAGACACGACTATCATATAAATTACATACAGTATCTGTCCATAGATGCCATTACATTACAAAAGGGAGACTTCTTTTAGGTGGCAATTCTTTTTGTGTTCATCTACCAGGAAGAAATTGTCTCTGGTGGGTTGGTATAAATTGGAATAGATGATCCTGCCTGAAGGTTGTCCTTTGAGTGAGAAGCAGGTAAATTCTCTCCCTAGCCAAGAACACTATGCTATAGCTCATCTGAATTTGTCCTAGGTCTAAGGGTTTGTTGCTGGCTCAGCAGCTGGCAGCAGGTTTGCAGAGATGCCTCAGCAGCTGGGAAATGCAGGTCTGGATCCTTCCCTGAATGGAAGTACTGAAGCAGTAGTAGGTGTTGGAAAAAATCCTCTTCAAGAAAAGAAGCCTGGTACAAATGAGAGCAAGGTCGCTTCTCCTGGTAAAGCAATCTTTAGTTCATTGTAGGTACAACAATAATTTTAAATAGCACATTGTAAAATACAGCAGCTGTAAAATATAACTTGCAGCAAAGTATTTGAAATGTAGATTCTGCAAACAGCCCATCCCTGCCGTAATTCAGCCGGCATCTTCTGTGTCACAGCAGCTACCTGAATATTTGAAGTGCCTTTCATTGACCTAATTGGAACCTTTGGAACAAGACTTTTTAAGAAGCTACGTAAAAACACCCAGCCAAGCTGAAGGATTTTTGGCTTTCAGCTAGGACTAGCACTGAAAACATGGTCATGGTATTGGATTAGTACCCAGCTCAGATCAAAACAGCAGAGAAATAAGAAAGGCAAGAATTGCTTGTGGTGTGCCTGCAGAGCTTAATGAAACATTAGACAGTGAGAGATGCCCTGAGGATCCTACATGGAATATGTGACATGGAGGTATCGTCCTTGCTTAACATAAGGCAAATCTGAGAGAAGGGTCTGACTTGCAGGTGGTAGACAAGGGAGGGTTTCTAGGTAAACAGCTTTTGATGCAGTCAGTAATTCTTATCAAGGTGACTAACAAGTTGTTGTGAGGACACATGGTTTGTATGAGAAAGTACTTACATAGTGTAGGGAGACCTGTGGCTGGGCTCCAGGGGAAGAGAGAGGCTATCTTGGGACAGGGCACACCAAGGTGGAGAGCTGCTTCTGAAGCCTCAGCTTGGAGTTTCGAGACTTTCAAATGCTTTGTTCATAAGTGTTTGGCATTTGTTGTTCTTCTACGATGATATTTAGGGATCTTCTAAAAAAAAGAGCTCGTATCTCACTAGGTACAATCTGAGCAAGTCACAGAAAATCGGCACCTCTCAGAGGGCCCTGGACCGGGAGCAGACTGCTGAGGTGGGACACCAGTGGAACTCTGTGGAGAAAATCAGAAATTAAATATTGTGGTTGCCACACTGGGCTGCTTGGTAAATACTGTGAAAGAAGCAGGTTTAAGAAGGGATTAAGAGGAGAGTAAAAGGGTAGCCCTTACTATGGTAAAAAGGTAGTGTGGAGCGGTACCTTTATGTCTTGCGTTTGGCAAGCGGTGAAGGAGGTGTGCAGCTTCATTTTAAAATACCTTGGATTTTGAATGCCATGTTTGTGTCACTGTACTGATGAAGGAAGCAGAACACCTCCCTTACGAGGAAAGGTTGAGGGAGTTGGGTCTCTTTAGTTTGGAGGAGACTGAGGGGTGACCTCATTAGTGTCTATATATGTGTGAGGGGTGGGCGTCAGGAGGATGAAGCCAGGCTCTTCTCAATGTCATCTAGTGAATAGGACAAGAGGCCATGGGTGTAATCTGGAACATAGGAGGTTCTGTGTATAAGTATCAGAAGGAAGTTCTTCACAGTGAGGATGATGGAGCACTTGAACAGGCTGCCCAGAGGGGTTGTGGAGTCTCCTTCTCTGGAGACATTTAAAACCTGCTTGGATATGTTCCTGTGCGACTTGGTCTAGGTGATCTGGCTCTGGCTCTGGCAGGGGGATTGGACTAGATGGTCTTTTGAGGTCCCTTCCAATCCCTGATGTTCTGTGTAACATTTTAACACGACACAGAGAAATTTTAGGCTCTGGCTGGAAGCTCTCTTTCTTGTTCCCCAGTAGCATGGTTGTAGTATAATGTATTGCCAGCTGGTCTTTCTTCAGAAGGCATCCTGAGGTAGAACCTTTGCAAGATTCCTGTAGCTATTACTTTCCCCAAGTGGAGAATGTGCTTCACTGTAATTATGGATTTCGTATGAAATGAGACTATAAAGTACGTAGAACAGACATGATGTTGACCATGCTTGAGCATGCCAAAATTTTCTCCAGTACTCTCACAAGAGTTTCATATGCTACTCCAGTTTTTTAACCTCTTGCTCTCACCCCATCACCTCCTGCTTTCATCAGGGTATGGCGTTTTCCCAAGATCCTGAGATATTCATTTGCCACTGTATAAACTCCCTCTGAGACTGGAAGCTCTGAGCATCTCAGGAACTGTGGGCCCTGGCAATTCAACCAAGCATTTTAAGAAGACCAGTCGCTAAGGCTTCATTGATTTTTAGCTTGCAGCCTATAAATCCCATTATGTGACCAACCAAACCACTCAGTAGCAATCCAAGGCACCAGCCTGCAATGAGGAGGACAAAAGAGGAAAGTAAATTTGAAGCTTCAAGGCCCAACTGGTTTGATTTGTGACTTTAAAGTACATGGCAACACTTTTCTTGGAAGAACTTCTCATTCTTTTTCATCTGCCAAATGCTTTTCCCATGCAGACTTTCTGAAACAAATCTCCTGTGTGTATTTTTGTAAGTGTGGTTTCTCGAGGTCTTGGAGAGCTATCAGCTTCTTGATGGCTTATCTGAAAGCTAGTCACAGAGGCTGTCTTTCATTCTGCTGACTGAGGCAGTTCGGCAGCTTCTCACTCCAACACTCCTCCATTTAACATGAAAGTACAATTTGAAAACAACCTTCCCTTGTTTTCTTCACTGATCTCTGTCAGTATTCTGACAGATCTCCGTGTTCAGCCAGGGCTGCTGCTTTGTTCTCGGTGGCTTTGTTCTGCTTTCCTCTCCTTTCCTGAGGGGACTGTGATGCCACATGCATTGTGGAATCATGAAGAAGGTGCCGAACTGAGTGACAGGGAAGTGCCATCCCGAGGGATCACTTGTAGAAAACAAACAAGAGAGTGTGTGAATTGCTCCTGGTTCCTCTTGCCACAGATCAGCTCTGCAGCTGGGTCTGTGCTCAATCAAAGCAACTCCTTAGTAAGTTTCTACTGTGGTGCACTGGTGGTAGAAGAGTTTGCTCTTGCAGAATTCCTGTTTTCCTTTAAGTCAGCACTGGTGGCTGAAGAGCAGGTATGCGAGTGCCATATCCTTTCCGTAAGGCTGAGATTGAGACAGCAAGCTATGAAAGTAGTGTTGCAGCTGCAGGCCATGTGACAAGCTTATTGGAACCAAGAAGGCATCTCAAACGTTGACCTTCCAGCCTTTCCCCATCTGTACCTGTTTAACATACAGATGGAGATAAAGCACATTTGGGCTTGGCAGGACCCCTGCCGCCCATGCGGAAGGAAAACACTTTTAATCACCACATAATGAACTATGCATTCTGGCTTTCACTCTGCTGCTCGCTTCCCTCTCTGAAAAAACGCTGGGGAAGGACCTATTGCCAGCTGTTTCCAAATAGCCGCTCCTGGGATGACAGGGGCAAGACTTGGTCTGCCCCTAGCCAAGGAAGATTCAGAACGAGGTTTCATAGCACTTGAAACTAGATAGTAAAAACCAGGTGTAGCTTCAAAGCACAGGTGTAGTGAGCTTGTGTGATGCTGTCCTACTCTCTTTTGGTTTCTGCCCTGCCTTGGCTTACATGGGGTTTTTGCGAGACCACCCTTTGCCCTTCTATTTGGAAACGCTTGGCTCACTAGCAGAAGGGCAGGACGTGGAGTGTCATCTAAAGAAAGGTGGAGCTTACTCTGTGTAGCAAAATACCCTTGTCTGGACAAAGTTATACCACATAGCCATTAGAAACTTCTTTGGCTTTGAAATCAGTAAGAGGCAAGCGGACACCCAATGCAGTCAAACACTGTGGAGCGCGTTAAATGAGTCCTCATCCTTTCTTAAAAGCCAGCCAGGCAGCTACAGGAGCTCAGGCCTCAGTTTTCAGTCTGGAAAGTCCTCTGGTCCCCTTTTGTGTCATACAGTAACACTTCCCCTCTCTTTGCTTCCTAGCTTTCAAGTTTCTTTCCCTCTGCTGGCTTTGTTGTAGTCGGTTGTTGTCAAGTGCAGAGATGAAAGCTCACTGTCTACACAAGTAGAAGGGCAGAAGGTTGAACTTGCCAGCTGTCTTCCTCTGCAGATACATATAGAAAGCAGGTGGGGAACACACATTGCTCTCTTCATGAAAATATGGTGTCCTCAGTGGCTCACTGGTGTTCTGTCATATGTGCCCTTGTGGTTTGCCACCTCAGCACAGTGATTGATGTCTGTCCCTCTGCCTGCACAAGGATTTGGCCCCTGTGCAGGGTTCCCACGGGATCCTGGTGTGTCTACCTCCAAGGGAGCTTAGGTGAAATATACAGACTCTGTACAACCGTGAGAACTGTTGCCTCTCGTCCTGGATAGATCGTTAAGCGCCACTGCCTGATTTTCTTTTCCTAAGCAATAAGAGTGTGCAGCAGTGCAGCTTTGCCTACCCCACATTGTTTCAGGGAGCAAATGGCTATGAACCTCACTGCAGGGGGCTTCACAGTTCAGTGGGAATCATGATTCTTTCTGTGTCCCTGCGTTGTAGCTGCATCACATTACTGCTTTCCCAGTGGCCACTGGGTTGATTTAGGTAGCCAGGAGATACCTGGTTGCTGCTTCTGTGTTTGAGAAAGTAGAA
This sequence comes from Phoeniculus purpureus, assembly GCA_028565055.1. Taxonomy (NCBI): domain Eukaryota; kingdom Metazoa; phylum Chordata; class Aves; order Bucerotiformes; family Phoeniculidae; genus Phoeniculus; species Phoeniculus purpureus. Next base: position 43,952,650 of record JAOXOE010000001.1, read on the forward strand.
AGTAAAGGGAGCAAGTTGCTAAATGTTGAGCCTCAAGCATAAAACAGAGCTCATGGAAGAGGGGTGCCTGTTGCTGCCACAGATCCAAAGGGTGGGTGCACCATTGATTTAATGCCACTGAGGTAGAAGAGCGACCTGCTGCTGCTTCACTTGGCATTGATGGAGGAGGTAGCAGGAGAGCCTATGCCACTACTTCCATTTTTCTGAAGTTGGGTGACATTGGGGTTTTTTGTATTATTGTAAGTTTGTAAAGAATGTAATCTGTCTGTTTGGGGCACAAGGAGAAAATGGGGGCCTTTCTCTTTTTGGGTGAGGCTGTTCTTATGTTGCTGTGTTTTTTGTTGTTGGGCAGGGAGGGAGTTGGCAGCCATGGGGTCAAAAGCCTGGCCCTTATCAGCTGCTTGCAACTGTCCCAGGGCAAGTGGGTGAGGTGATGCTGCAGCGGAGACCTCCCACACCAAGCTGTGAAAAATGTTATACCTGCATCCCTCAGTGGGGGAGATCTGACCTGCTTGGAGCTTTGCTGGGTGGCCTGACATAACACTCAAGCGCTGGTCCTGCTCATCTACAGCTTGGTTACAAACCGAACCGGACAGCTGCCCATGCTGTTTAGGAAAGATTGGATTTGGTAGCTTGAATTTCTTGGTGCAAGAGAGAGTTCATGCTGGAGCTGCTCACCCCAGCAGCACGGACTCGGGTGCTGCACCTGTCTGTCACCTGCTACCTAGGAGCCCTGGCTCTCACCTCTGCCTCCCTCCCCGTCCCACAGAGCACAGTGTCAGGGATCCTCTTCTCTCCTGCTGCTGCAAAGTTTTGTGAACTTTCCTGGTCAATACTGGAAAGGGGAATGCTATTTATTTTTATATTGTGTATATTTTGTCTTGGTCTGCTGATTACCTTTGTTCCCCAAGAGCGACAGTTACCTCAATAGTTAGTTTAATACTGTGTGTTGGGTAATTTTTTTAAAGAACTTTTTTAAAAGCTTGATCTTTGGAGGTCTGTAGATTTTATTTCCATATGAATTGGTTATTTTGTATAAAGTACGTTCTTAAAATAGCAATTGCCCTCGCTGTGTGTTTTCTTGTCTCCTGGATGGTCTCCTTTGCAAGGAGTGAGTGGATGGGGGTGGAAAAGGAACACAGCGAGCTTTTTTGCAGAGAGACAAAGCCCTGGACACAGTGGTACAGCTATTTACTAGAGAGCACCTGGAAAGCTAATTGGGTTCATTTTCCCTCATGAAGCACAGATGCTTGCCTACCTACCAATAGCCCACTTGTGGAAATGAGATGGTGTCACTGCTCTCCTCTCAAGCTGGTGGGATGCAGGTTTTTCTGCAGCCCAGGTGTGCTGGAAGGGCTGCATCCATCTCCAAAACACCAGCGTGGTCTTGGGCCACTAACCCAAAGTCTCTGCCTATGGCATGATGCTGCTATGAAGGAGGAACTGACATTAGTCTGTGGGATTCTCCTTTGTGCTGCTTTAATGGTAAATAGCGTAGGGTGTGATGGCCTCAGGGACTGTTAGAGGGATGGGAAGCCTTTTGTGTGGTGGCCCAAATCCATAGTAGAAGCAAAACTAGTATTTGCCATTTGCTGTTCATTACATCTCCCACGTGAGATGGGGCAGTGGTTGCAAACCTCCAAACAGAGAGGCGTTTAAAGAGAACAGCTCCTTCTCATGGGGATTTGAGCATCAAAGCTGGCCATAACATTTCATGTGGGAAGGCATCTGCTGTCCATGCATGGAGGCAGCTTGCACTTGGGCCTGGTCTCTGAAGAAATAACTTGCCCAATTTTACAAATTCAGCAGCTTTAAATCAAGACAAAATCAAGGCTATTTTTCCTTAAAGTTTGGTGCCAGCAAAAGGGGGCACATAGGATGAATGGCAGAAGGCTGGGGGCATGAAGGCTTCCAGGCACACGGGGCATGCCCCTTCCCTTGACTGCTGTAGCTGGTGAAAGCTTCCTCTGTCTCCTCCAGGGTTGGTAACTGATGCTGTTGCTCACGCCTCCTCCTGCCAAAACAGCTTTGCAGTGTTACCAGCTTGTGACACAGGCTCCATCTGCCCCTCCTGTGGGAGCCTCCCCAGGGCTGGAGTTGTTCCTGAAGCCAGCGTGCTCCCCTAGAACTCACACCAAGGCTGCCTCTGCAAAGACGTGCTGCTGCAACACTTGTAACACACAGCCCCACGTTTGCTGGCCAAACCAGAGGTCTCCTCTTTGTCCTCACCGCAATTCTTTCCCTCTGAACCCTAAGCAGGAGTTCATCCCCTCAGGCCACGAGAATTTCACTTCCACAAAGATGGCTAAATGAGCCCCAGTGGATGAATTGCTCAAGAGCTGACTGAATCGCAGTTCCTGGGGCCATTCAGCATCTTCACCCTCCATGACTTGTTCTGAGATTGAGTTATCCTGCCACACACTCGCATGCTTTGTGCACAGAGAAAACTTAAGGAGGACCTGCCCAACTCTGGGTGTTTGGAGGAGCCTGAGACACGATTTGCTGCTCCCTGGCTTGTTGAGCACCCCAAAGCCGCCAGTCAGGCGTCAGAGCCGTGCCTCACACGCAAAGCAGGCAGGTAAAGCCAAGCACCTCAGCGCGTGCTTCCCAACGTGGCTGTAACTCAGCACTGCGAAGGCTGATTGAGGACATTTACTCCTCCCAGTCAGAGGAGTGATGTAAATTGTGCCCAGGAGCAAGCAAAAGGCTGGTCTCTGTCACGAATCCAGCTTCCCGCTCACCCCTGTCACGACCCCCCACCCCCACAAGGGCCAGAGTTCGGGGTGAGGAGAGCAAGCTGTCCAATTTAGGAAGGGGAGGAATTTGGTCACCCCATCAGTCCCAGGAAGCATTTGGGTCAGACAGAATTGGCAGGGGGAGATTTCTAATCCTGGGGCTAAACCAGTGCTGTGTGGAGCTAGTGCTAATTGGAACCAGTAGCAGGGAAAGGGCGGAAAGTCACTCACTGCTCTTGGAGCTGCATTTCAGCCCGGGCAAAGACAAAGCTCATCTGCACTATAGGAAACACCACATCCTGACCTTGACAAGATGCTATCCTGAGCGTAATGGGCAGTATCAAGCTATGCCACATGTAGCCCTAAGTTTTCACCTTTATTCCCACTTTCTGCTGTCCACACATCTTGTTTCTTCTTCCCCTCCCTCCTTGCCTCCGTGGGTTGGCAAAACTATCCCCTTGTACTAAGAAAGACCTTTCCTCAGCTGTCAGGCTGAGGCTTTCAGCACTCAGCTTCCTCTCTAGCCTCCTTCTCCCTCAGAACTGGGATGCTTCCCACCCCCAGCTTTTTGTCCAGCCATCTCAGAGCAGCTCACTAACTCATGAAAGCTTGATGGGTGCATTCAGTTGGGACCAGTTTAGTACCCAGTACGGGTGCAGAAATAAACAGCAGCACTTCATACCCATTGCAGGGCAGCCCTCAGGTGAGTTCTGGATCTAAACAGGCCTTGCTAGAGCTGATGGATCTTTGCAGAGATGCCCAAAAGCAAGGGAAGAACCGGAGCGCCTGTGGCACCCATCAGTGTCCTGCAGCGGGTTTCTTTGTTTTGTTTTGGATATTTCCCAAAAATAAGGAATCCTGCAGGCAAGTGAAGTTCCCATCTTGAATTTTCCTATCAGCCACCACACTTTAGTGCAAGAGCCACCACCTCACACAGAGAGGCAGAACTAAGGCACTTGGGGTAGCTCAGGAGGACTCCGATTTGAGCTAAAGTTAATGATTTCTATTTGCAGAAACATTTAGTTATAGGAATTAGTATAATATAGCCACCAATAATGTCAAGATTTTTTTATTTGATACAAAAACACTTGGAGATGTAAAACCTGACTTCTCTAAGCAGACAGAGTTCTCCACTTTTCCCTATATTTCCTCCAGCCCTCAAAATTGCAATTTTTGTTTGGTGGAGAAGGTACAGGCACAGAAAAGTGAGGAAGAGACACTTTTGTGATAGGGCAACCCACACTCCAGGCAGGTGGGAACTGACCTGGACACCTTACTCCCAGCCACAAATTTAGTCTGAGGTGCAGTGTGTACACACACAGAGGTCTGGACCCTGACAAGGACCATCTCAGAGCTGTTTTCTCCTCCTCTGTCAGCATTGGGAGGCCACGTATTCACTGCCTGCTCTGTAAAATTCCTTTCCCAAGGAGACTGCCAGGCTGGAGAGATCGTAAAAAGTTCACTCCTCTGTCACCAGTGCATCGGTTCTTCCGGGGCCAGTGGGCAAATCTTGTTTGCAATTTCCTCAGGCCATGACCTTTGTTTTGACCATGGCAGAGGAGGATGGTAATCCATCAAACCCTTGAGGGTGGGGGCAAGGATTGATTTGGCTTCTAGAGGACAGGCGTGACTTTAGGAGGGGCAGGGTGGGACAAGGACACTACTCTGCCCCTTGGGTTTGGTGGAGAGGCAGGGGAGACACCTCCCTGCTGGTTCAGGTGGTTCAAGCTTCCTGATGAGGGATTTAGTACGGGATGCTGCACCGCATGTGCCACGCAACTCACTGCTACTGGAGAGACTTGAGAGCATTCCCTTTAATTTTCTTTCCTGAGAAGGGCTTGTGCCCAGAACCAGCCCTGCAGACCAGCCAGCTGTATTAGGACCATACTTTTAGCAGGAGCTTGGGCACAGTGGGACATGCCAGCAGGTTTACCTCCTCCAAAGCCCTGGCCACTAATCGTCCCCAAAGTCTCCAGGCTGTATGGGTTCTTGGAAGACCCCACACCATTTAATTGTAGAAGAGATATATGCACTTGTAACTTCAAGATTTTGATTTTGTCCCATGTTGGGACATAAAGTGCAACTTCTCCACTCGAGGGGTGAGACAGATCCCTCCCCACCATATCTTCCTATATTTTGTTAGGAAAATAAGCAGCTAGAAACCACCCCTTGGGAAACAGCTCCAGTAGCCAACTGCCTCTCCACTCAGATTCCCAGGGGGAGGCAATTCACCCCAGAAGCACATGTTCCCCTGAAACCAGGGTGTCCTCTTTGAAGACATACCTGCATATGAAACAAATATCCCCAGAGGAAATGCAGCCTGCACATACCAGTCTCCTTCACTTCTCTTGGCTGCCTGCCTCTATCTCCCCTCCCTGCGATTTCCACTTCCCTAGGGAAATGCATCCTACCTCACTTCCCTGCTGCCAAATACAGATTCCCTTGGGAAGTTGGTCTGTAGTGAACCACTCCTCCTTGAACAAACTCTGGATAGCCCAATGGGTTTTGGAGTCAGAGGGGAGGGTTGCAATATTTCACCTGGCCCTCTGTCTAACACTAGCCCTGCCCTCCACCACCCTGCCTGGCAGCCTGTGCCCATCCTGCCATCTGGGCTCAGAGCACCCTTTTTTAATGAAATGAAACCCAGGGCATGTGCCTCAAAGGTTGCCTTGCCTTCCCCAGGCTCTGTTTAGCAGATCTTCCTCCAGACCAGGAGCCCTCCATGCCACAGCTGTAGATCCCATGTCATTCAGAGCATTCTGCGAGGCTGAGCACTGAAACACTCACCCCTCAGCACTGGTGGGTGTGGGAACAGCTGGGACCCTGCCATGGCCAGACCCTGCCAGCACCTGCCTTTTCTTTCTTTGAAGATGAGGGAGCATGGGAAAGAGCGAGCATCTTGCTTAGGGTTTTCATCCCCCACTTCCAGTCACGCATGTCTCTGGGCCAGCCCTATAGGCAGATGTACGGTGGATGCCCACATGCCAGATGTCCTGGGAGATCAAAGTTGCTGCTCACTGCATCCTCTGTTCACGCATGTGCATGTCCCCCTGCTTTGCCTCCCAAAAGACTTATAACTCATGCTCTCTATCTTCCATCCAAGATACTTTCCTTCCCTTCCTTTGTTTGCTTTCCAAACTCCCTTTTGGCTTTGGCACTCACTGCATCCAGGCCACACCAGCAGGGAGAGATACCCTTTGCTCTCACTAACAGCAACCAGCCGCAGCTAGGGGAGTGTGGCGTGTGGGAATTGCTGCTTCCTGCCGAAGCTGCCGAGGGGAGCTCTGTGATACCGCTCTGTCTCCAACCCGGGTGGCTGAGAGAAACCAAGGAGTATTACAGCTCCTCTTGGTGACCAGGAACACGCTCACCCCACACACCCCCCACCCCTGCCTGCAGGTGTTCACCTTGTCCCCTGCTAATTTCTGCAGCCCCACAGCCACGTGGAGGTTTTCCAGCCTCAGCCTTTGGGGAAGTCCTGAGACCCTCAGAAGATGCCCTGGGAATTGGGTGCAGTGCAACGCCTCTGGTACAGAGGCTGAGAAAGGCGTGCACAATCTTTTTTTGGGACATCAGAGATCTTCAAAGTGAGAATCAGAGAATCGTGAGGGTTGGAAGGGACCTCTAGAGATCGTCTAGATCAGCTCCCCTGCCAAAGCAGGATCACCTAGGTCAGGTCACACAGGAACATATCCAGGTCAGTGCTGAAAGTCTCCAGAGGAGGAGACTCCACAACCTCCCTGAGCAGCCTGTTCCAGTGCTCCATCATCCTCACGCATCCTCCTTATGCTGAGGTGGAACTTCCTATGTTCTAGCTTACAGAACAGAAGAAAACACCACCGGGGTGCAGGTAAAAAATACTGTTTGTACTATTAATAAGTAAAATCATATTTATTTATTTAATCTTTATGTTATCCTCATTGTCTTTCTAGGTTTGATATAAATTATATATATATGTATGTGTGCTGCTGTACTAACATTATGCACATTATAAAACATAAGTAGACATACATACTGGGAGTTAGGGTTAGGGTCGTGGTTAGTTTAGGTTAGAGTACGCCCCCAATGTATTTATTTATTTTTATCAATTGGGGTGCACAATCAAAACTGTTTGGAGCCCCTGGCCTGAATCAACAGGCAAAAGGTTAGAATCAAAGCAAAGGAGACTGCCTGAATACCAGCAGTGCAGAGACCTCTTTACAGCCGAGCTTGAGTCAACTCCAGCTTGTCTTTCTCCTCTTATCCCCCGTTGTTATCTAACGAGGGTTAAAGAAGGTTACAGGGACCTCAAGCACAGAGAAAAAGTGAGTGCAAGCTGCCCTGCTAGGTGCTGCAGATTGGGGATTCCTAGTTGGGGCTGCATGGACAAGGGAATACAGGCTTTCCCCATGTTCCCAGTGCATCAGACCTTCCCTCTACTTGAGCCGATGGGCAAGTCAGAAGTTAAACAGGCTCGTGCCTGCTGCTTCTTGCAGAACAGTCACGGCCTTTATCTTTTCCACCTGCATGTCAGAGAAATGCTGTGCTCCCGGTGCACAGTGCAGCACAGCCACCTTCTGCCTGGAGGACAGACCCGCTCCTACCAGCCCGGTACAGACGAGAGGGTTGTGGAGTGTCCCCACATAGCTCTCAGCCCACTTTAGATGAAAGCAAAGCTGCAGAATGCACACCAGAGTCATGGCTACCACCAGGCAGCAAGGCAAGAGCCATCCCCAGCCTGGCTTTCCTGCTGGTGCAGGCAGCCATCCCTTCCTGGCATTGCATATAGCTGGAGCTGAATGAAAAAGGGAAATGTGAGATGAGTGATTCATACAGAGCAATAAAAATGATTGAATGCAGGAGATGTGGTATCAATATATTAAATAAGGAACAGCAAAAAACCCCAGATGGTTGCTCCAATTTATGGCTCCAGATGATTTCACAAGTTACTTAGTGGAACTGAAAAGCAAGTGCTCCAGGTTGGATGAAAGCAAATACTTTATGCCTGCCGCCATAATGCATGTGAAGCCAAGGCATGTCCTGCTGCAGAACAGCCTTGACGTGGGTGGGGTGTTAACATCTTAAATAGGTTCTAGTAGATTAGCACCTTTAACCTTCGTTGCTGCAGTAGTTGCTGTTACGCTGGGACAAAGCATTCAGAACACAAAGATTGTCAAGCACAAGTGACGAGGTGATGCTCTTACTCAAGAATGATGCTCCCTGGACACCACATGGCAGAGCATCCTTCATATGGTTTTCGCCACAGGCAGGACATGGATGTTCTTGGTGGAGCTCAGGAGACCTTATTGCTCCATCGGTATTTCTCCTTGGGACCATTTCTGTGCAGGGACTTCTCACACCCCAGCCAGCATATGTAGGTTAGCAGAGGGGCCAGTGCAGGTACTGCAGGAGCCCTTGCCATCAACCCAAGCTTCTCACTGCTTTGTCCTCCCACCACAGCATGCCACTGGCTAACTGGGATAGCTGCAAGAGCCACCACCTGTATTTGTACTCCAATGTGTGTCTGTGTGCCATACATGTGTCACAGTGAGTAGAAGTACTTGTGCCTGTACAGCCTTGGGATTGGCTGCTTACTCTGTTGTGTGTTGTGCAGATGGTGTGGCGAGATCTGTAGTAGCTCATCTCACGTCATCTGAGTCACACTGATCAGTACAGTCAAGGAGTGTGGAGGAGATGCTGGTGGTACAGGGAGTGTGTGGTCTTGCCTGACTGGTCAGCATCGAGACCTAAGTGTAGAGCACAACCACCACAGAGTAAGCTATTTGCTTTAGTGACCCCAGTTTAGCCTAGCATCAAAAAATGTGGTCCAAATAGCCACAGCTGGTATAATGAGTTTTTAATGTGTAAGTAATCCATGGAGCAAATTGCAGGATAGTTAAGAAGCCACTGGACTTATTTATCTGACAATGGGAATATCTGTGTTTAAGAGTAGCATAAAACAGAACCCCATTTATAAGTGCTAAAAGCCTTCCTGGAGGTCTCCTGAGCACCGTGACCCAAAGCCAATCAGCAGCTGAAGTCAGAAGGAAATTTCTTTATGTCATACAGACTATAAGGATCATTTTTGGATTCTTGTGCTTTGAGCCTGGGCTGCTGGGCAGCCCTGTGCTTGTGCACATGTGTTTTAGGAGCAGGCAACCAGGGAGGAGACCTGTGAGTGCAGGGGTGGGTACTGCCAGCATGACCAGGAAAGTGATGTTGCACCTAGGCTGTCCTCTGCAGAAAGCTAAGACGGCAGTGGATTTTCTTCTCTCCTGTAGATACTAGAAATTCAGCTTCAGAATCCTGGAGTGCAGGGTGAGACCTGCTTTGGGCACGGAGATACAACAAGACATCAAGTATGCCTTCTGGTCTTGCGTTGTGAAGCCCTTTGGTACAAAGAACTGTCCTCAGCAAGCCCTTTGTGCCTCAGTGAGGGCTCTCCAGTCCTGCCCTATAGAGCCCTTGGCTAGTGGCAGGGTTGCCTGGGAAGCCACCTGAGCAGCAGGTGAAAGGAGCCTCCCAATTCCTACTGTCCCAGGTCTGGCTAGTGATGCTACCAGCTTTCTTCAAGGTGTTTGGACTAGACAGCAGAAGTGTGCACAAGCAGTTGCTTTTAAACTGCTCACCATCGTGTGCATGAGAAGAAAATACTCCTAATTTCATTTTAGACTGATTTGCTTGTGCTCCCACTCAAGACTGGTTTTGATACTAACCTCTATAATTTTACTGCTGATAGTGAGGATTGCCTATCCTTCTGGAGCCCTCTGGGTGAAGAGCATCAGCCTTTCTCCAGATGTTCCAAGAAGGTTGTGGGTGGTGGGTCTCCACTACAGGGTTGCTGTGACCATCTCGATAAGTGACCTCTGCTGGGAGAAAAGTGGCACTGCCAGAAATGGCCCCCATGGTAGAGGCTGTGCACGTGTGGATGAAAGAAGAGTTGTGCAAAACACAACTGCCTTCCAAAAACCAGGAATGGTTCCACGTGTCAATCCCATACTTAAGTTCAGCTCACCAGCTAGGGCAAGGTAAGACTATCTCTCTTCCCACTTGTTCTTGTCCACTTGAAGAAAGATGTCAAGGGGCTGCCTTTGTATTTGACACCCTGCAGCCATGGAGAGCACTGTGGAGCTCAGGCTCCTCCGTGGTACTTGGGCATGGAAGGTCTGTACTAGCAGCTACCTGTGAAGGGAAGAAGGCCAGTAGATGAGGACAGAGACATCCCTGCTAATATGGAGAGCTGAAAAACTAATATGGGCAACCATACTAGGAAGAAAGCAGCATGAACTCCCTGCAGCTGGTTTGAGAGGCAATAAATATCTGAAATCTTAGAGGTTCATGCTATGAAGTCAAAGTCACTCAGAAACCACTGATCTTCCAAACCCTCTGCTAAAAAGACTTCAAACAACTGGGTTCCTGTGAAAAATAAAGGTATATATCCCACTGGCAGCCCCAAGGTGACAGGTAGTACTAGGTTGGGTTTGTGCAGTCACATAGTGTTTAGGTAGGGGATGTTTGGGCCAGGAACTCTCTGGAGAAAGGAGCTGGCCCCACACAAGCAGTTTTGGACACAGAATAGGAAAGGACCTTCAGAAATGCTGGGGGGGGACACCACCCCTAACAGATTGACTATGCAGTCTCTCATAACACATCAGCCTTGAAGTACCCAGAAGGATGTGGTAGCCTTGATTGCCACAGCTTTTGATTTCCATCATATAAGACAGGCTGGGAAATTACACTTTTTGGCACACTGTCAGGATGATTCTTAACCTGAGAATGCTCCTGTACAGATGTTTCTCTTGCTTTCTCTAAAGCAAAGCCAAAGAACCAGTATGGGGATGCTGTGAAAGAGGTGCCTAGGAAGAGAGATTTGGGGTTTCCCAGCCAACCTTGGCTGAGAGTGGCAGGAACTTTCTGTGGAAGGGCCTTCTTGTCGTGGCCTGTTCCCTCCAAACTTGTCTGGGAGGTGGGATGGGGGGGGTCCCACCTGCCTCTCTCAGCTGCCTCTATCAAATGGCAAACACAGCCAAACCACATTGCCGTCTGCCTGGGCTCTCGCTCCGGGCTAAATGCCTTTTGCCAAGCTGCTCTCCTGCAGTCTCGAGTCTCCGCTCCTCAGAGTTCACTTAACCAAGGAAGAGTTTCTGCCTTGAATTTTCCCCCGGGGTAGTTTGCTTTTATTTCCAAAGTTTCTGTTCTTCATTTACTACAGTTTCTTTGGAACGAAACAATTATTTTCTCTTAACGTCCCAGACTATTCCAGGCACAGGCTGGGGGTCTGTGGAGATGGCTTTGGCCTCACTGCAGTGCGTACGCTGTTGATTTGTGGAAGGTATTGTCTAAAACACTCATCTTCCATTTTCCAACAGGGATGCACGTTCTTCTGTTACTTCCCACTGCCAGTTAACACCAGCAGGTCAGGACAGCGGCATGCAACAAGCAAGGTGCGGTGCTTCTGTCAGCTGCACACTGGGATCTGTGACCTCTCTGGACAGCGAGAACTCAAAGACTTGTAGCTGGACCTTCATGGCAGAATTCACCCAAGAGCCAGTTTCTCATTGTCTGCTTTTAAGGCAGCTTGTTACAGAAAATATGGCTGTGCTTTCTTTCAAGCCTGGCTTTCAGCAGGGAGCTGGGCACTTCCGCAGCCTCCCTGCAGCATGCTCATCCCATCCCTATCGGTTTTGTGATGGGTAGCACTCACCTCCTTACAGCCCCCTCAAAGTTCCATTTCAGAACTTATAGCTCTATCAACTGTTACTGGCTTAATAAATGCAGAGGCCTCGGTTCTTGGAACTTTTTGGGTGTCTTCTTTTAGTCTTTGTCTTCCCTTGACACTTGTGTGCACCTCTTAGGGATCGTTCATACAGCGCGTGTCTCTCTGATTAATGTTAATACCTCAGTGTGAAAACTAAGTACTAAAAAAGGGGTTTTGACTCAGATGTCCAGCAATATTTCAAGTTCTCTGCTGATCACGTAGTGTCAGATCTGCTCTTAAATTTCCCACTGCCAACTGTGCAGAAAGAGTGCAACAGCATCTGCTTCCCTGAACCCTTTTCCAGCACTAGACAGAAGCAGCAGCTCTGCCCTCGCAATTAATCTGTGCTGCTTGCCTCTCCCCCCACAGCTTAATTGTTTTACCTGTGGCCTGATTTAATGCCTCCTTTGTTCCCTGTATTTGTCCAGTTTCTTTAATGTGCTGATCCAGCTTACTGCACCCAGCTGGAGTAGTTTTCATGCTTATATAAAGATTAATAAAGATCAATATCCATATCGATTTGCCCTAGGTTATTGGGTAAATCAGCAAGAAAAAAAATTGTGCATCGTGCCTTATTTGCTTAAACCAGCAGTACAGTTCAAGCAATAAAACAGTTCTGCAACAATACTCCAGCAGGATCTCTGAAATCCACCTGAAACCCTGTGGCTTTGCACCACGTATTACTTGCAAAACCCTGCTCCCAGTGCTGAAAAGACGCTTGGGTGAAAACACACAGGACCGTGAACTACACTAGGTAAACCTGGATGGAATAATCCTGTTTTGCTCTGCATCTCTAAGGAAGATAGAAGATACAAAACTAACAGAAGAAAGGAAATTGAAAACAGCCATTCCAACGGCTTCTACTCTAAGTACCACAGTCAGAGAGCTGCCGTTTTGCTTTTAAAAACCAGACAAGATCTGGATTGTGAAGCTTCAGTGAAAGCAACAAACCATCAGATCCCGTTGCCACGAAGAATGTATTTTTGTCAGAGTCAAGCCTGTTTGTGCTTGAACATCAGAGAAAGTTTTGGTAACTTCTGAAATAATATTTTTACTGAATTAAAACCTACCTGAAGACACTGTTGTAATACCACTGCAGAATGATGTACAACAGAGCCACCTGTCTCTGTGCTCTACAAATGAGTAAACCTGTAGCATGTCCTGCCTGTGACTTTTATCTGCGTATGATTCACCACTGCCTGTGTTAGTTTTCCAAGGGAAGCAGTGGCACTAGGACAACATAAAAGCTACTTGCTAATGATGATAGCCAAATCTAGGCCATTCACTTCTTAGCAGATGATCTCATAATCTGTTTTATGCCTTTTCATGAGCATTCAGTGCATGTCATCTATCAAAGTCTGGTAACCTCTTCTAGTCTCATCCCTCAATATTTTGTTTCCATATATTGAACTCTTCTTTCCTCACTGAGAGTTTCTGTTCCTAGCCCTAGCAGTAGAGACAGTTAGGGCTCAAATAAGTTTAAGTGCATTTCCAAAGCAATGGCAGAGAGCCTTTTCATGAGCTGGATGAAACTATCAGAAAGGACCAAAACAAAACTGATCAAAAGTGCTATTTGAACCAAGGAACACCAAGGAATCAAGTTACGCATGCACATACAAAAGCCTGCCCTATGCTACAGGTGTGTCACAAAGACTAAGCTCAGTGTTAGTCAGGAAACTTGATCATTGACAGCTGCAAATGTTATCCAAAACATGTAGAAAGAATACAACTTTAGCCCAGGTACATTTATAGCTCACTCATAGAACCATGTATTAAAAAAGAAAGGACTAAAAGAACAAATACCATGAACTATCTAAATGGAAACCTAAACTGGTACCTAAATGCAACAGCAAGTAGTAAAACAAAACAAAACAAAAAAAACAAACCAATCCCACCTTGCTAAAGATTCTTATTTTGTAAGAACAAAGTAAAAAAAAAAACCCAACGAAAGAAATTTGGATTCAGGATTTTCTTAGTAGTCAATCTTCATTTGAAAGAAACAAAGCAGTGAAAGACTTATCTAGCATTTAAAGACTTGACTTTACATAATGGCATGATTGTCCCCCTCTACTCGGCTCTGGTGAGACCCCACCTGGAGTACTGCGTCCAGTTCTGGAGCCCTTATTACAAG
>JAOXOE010000001.1:43966352-44019320 GCA_028565055.1 Phoeniculus purpureus
CCCGGGTGTGGTGTTGTTCTTCGGGTTTTTTTTGAAGACAGTCATTGCTCCGCGAATTCCGAAGATGCTTCAAAGTTCAAGGATGTGTGAAGCCTCTTTAAGTAGTAAAACTCCTCGAGCCGGATGCGGATTTCTGAAGAGGGGGAATCCCTTATGCGGTGCGAAATCTTGAAAGGGGATAAGGTCTCTCAATGATGCAACTTCTTGCGAAAGGGAACTCCCCTCCCCCTCCTATTGATGCCAAACCATTAAGGGCGGGGGGGGGGAGGCTCACCGGGCCCAGCAGCGCCAAGTCTTGAAGGAACCTGAATTTACAATGATAAAAGGGCCAAGGCAGTAGCCTTTCACCTTTGGAGGCAATTAGCATCTGGCTTGTTTCACAAACCAAGTAAATGTGGGCTCCTCTTTGCTTCCAGGAGCACGCTTAGGGGTGGGGGAGTTAACATCACTCGGAACAAATTAACTTGCTTTTTTTGGGGGAGGGATGTCCTGGACGAGGAGTGCTTGCGGGTTGGTGTTGGGGTTGCTGCAAAGCAGAAGCAACCCATGAAAATGTCTCCCAAAGCCTCCATGCCCGTGGAGCACAGAATGGTGGGAGTTGGAAGGGACCTCTGAAGATCATCTAGTTCAACTCCCCTGCTAGAATAGGATCACCAAGAGAAGTGGACGGCCGGCAGCGTTTGGCAGAACTGTGATTTAAAGGATGATGTTTGTCCGAGGGATAGTGGAAATCGCGGTTCAAATCACGATGCAGCGAGAGGGTGGGTGCAGCTGTCAGAACTCTGGTGCATGGAGTAAACTGCTTTTGAAGGCACGGTGTGAGTTTGAAAAACTTGCTGTTCCTTGTTACCCATCTTGTTACCCTTTGCCTGGTGTAGCAGTTCTAGAATAGATCATTGGTTTTGGGGATATGTAGGAACAACGGTGCTTTGTGCAAAGAACTTGCCCAGAGAGTTCATGGTGTGAAACCAATGTCAGCAAAGGGACTTTTATTTGTTTTTTCTAAGAGTACTGCTCTGATTTCAGGTTGGTACTTTATTTGGCTCCCTTCTTGGTTTTGGGCTTGCGAATGCTGATGCTGATTCTAACTGTCTCACTGTTGCCTCTGAGATGGACTTTGAGTTTCGGTGATGTCAGTGAAACAGAGGTGGCTGTTCTCCTAGGGGTTTGGGGAAATGCTGGCCTTTGTGGCAAATATTAAGAGGTATTAAAACCTAAGGCAGCTATCAAATATGGAAACTGGGCTCATCTACAAATGACATTTTCTTGCTCTAACTTTGATTATTGTGCAGAGGGGTGTGTGCGGCCAAGTGTTAGCCATTTGAGAAGTTACTGCCCCTTCCCTCCAAAGTCACTGTCCCTCATGGGTAGGTAACTCAGGTGCAAGTTATTTAAAACGTATGGTTGGAGAGGAGCTGTTTTGTTGTGTGTGGAAACAGAAATGGAGATACCTGGCTCAGAGGGTTTTGGCTGGAGGATGGTCACACTCAAACTCCTTGAGTTGCACAGCAAATGTTAGCAAATGTTTGTCTGACTGTGCTCAGTGTCTCTAAGGGATGGCCTTATTGCTGTGCATGCAGTTAGCTCTTTTTGGAGGATATTCTCTTCTTCCCAGGAGGGCTGAGTCCCTCTCAGGTCAATCCTGACCAAGCAGGATTAGTTTGTTTCTTGTTCTGATACTGATTTGTCTCCAGTGGGAAGTCTGATGTTAAACTCTCACAACATAGTTACAAAAAGTGAAAGTTTTAAAGAAACCTTTATTCTGCTTGTGAAAAATACCCTCTGCTGTCTCCCTCCCTCTGGTTTTAGCAGCCTGTGAGGTTAACGGTTCAATGCTACACTCTCTGCAGTCTCCAAACCAGACAAAATCTGATACTCCAGTATGATTTTCATGGTGGTTTTGTTGTTGTTGATTTTAAAGCTATAGTTATCTTTTGTATTCGATCCTTTCCCCCTCCCTGATTTTTTTTTTTTTTTCCTTCTCCTGGTGGATCTGCCCATAGCTAGCTGGAAGAATCTGTAATGATAGGCCATCTGGACCCATCCCTCCTGTGCTGAGCAGATTTGCTGGTGGTATTTGAGAAGTTTGGGGGCTTTTGTACATGGATCTCTTTTTAAAATGTTATTTTTCTTTAAATGCAAACTTCACCCTCTACTTACTGGCCCAAAAGAAGGTGGAGCTTACAGTTGCAGAGCTACCGTGAGCAGCTGGATGTCAAGAAACCTGGGAGCAGACTTTTTTTTTCTTTTTGCTGGACCAACGCATAGCAAGAGGCTACAGGGAAGGGGGTATCCAAAACTGAAAGAAAGAATCACATCCATCAGGCCAGGCCCTGGGCATTGTTCAGGGAGGGGGTGGGTGCAGCCAGCCCCCATGCTGGCTCTGGCAGATGCAGACGTCTGATGAGGCACAGGGCTCCTCTTTTCAAATCTCCACTGCAGCATCACCGGGTGATGGACTCAGGAGGGGTTCAGCTACTGCGAGCGGGTCAAAAGTTCAGTGGGCCAGGAGCGGGTACTTGGGGTTGTGTTGGGCTTCATAACGTGTTTTTATGTGCACCTCTAAGGATGGCTGAGCACACTTCTGCCTTCTGGCTTGGGTGGGCTTTTTGTTTTTCCCCTTCTCTCCTTTTTAAATGGCTGCCTTGTCGGCCATCTGCTGTATAAAACTTCCATGCCACTTCAAAAGTGGGCTTTCAGTTGTATCGGCTTGGTTGTTGTAGCTTCTTTCTCAGTGGGTTGTAAAATCTGCATCAGGAGGTTTTGTCCTCACCTACTCTTAACTCCAGAGGGGCACGTGATTTGTTTTCTGACGCGATGGACCAAAAGGATGCTTTCCACAGTCAAGTTAGTGCAGGTGACGATAGAGTGATTTGTGTCCTTCAAGACTGGACTGTAATGTGGGACACCTCTGATGACAGAGTGTCTCCTGGCCTTGTGCAACTGAAATGTATTCCTAGCAGCTTTGGGATTGTTGGCATCAAAAATATTAGGAGAATATTTAATGTTTTCAACTGAATTTCAGCACAACTTGAAAAAACTGGATGGAAGCCAGCGTGGCGTGGCCACCTAGCTCTTTGGCATGAGCTCCCAGGAGCTGCAGACTAAAACATTTAGGAACTTCTGCCGGGGTAGATTGAGGGAAGGTGAATTTACAGAATGTGCTTTAAAATAGTCAAAACATTGTTAACGTAGTTTATTTGGAAAAGAGAGAAAAGGCACATTACACAGGGAAAATAGAAATCTTTTCCTGTGGTTTTTAGAAGTGCCTTTGGGCAAATTACCTCTGCTCCTAACTTCACTATGACTTTAAGATGCTTTTCCTTGACTCTTGCCCCTTCCTAGCACTCTGGGCTATGGCTCTACCTTCAAGTATGTCCCTCTCACCCACAGGCAGAGCAGCTCTCCTGCTGCCTGCCTGCTTTTTTCCTCCTGTAGTGTGATATCTGCCATGTCAATTCTTGAACAGGCTCTTTCTGTCGGAATATTATGTGGCTGTTACAAACCAGTGGCTGCAACTGCTCCCAGGAGGAGAATACAGGGAGAGCTGTGCTGTGGCCATGTTAAGGAGAGAGTAAAGAATGAGTTTGTTTTACCTGTGCTAACCACACAGAGCTTTTAACAGAAAAACTAGGTTTTTAATGTGTTAAACTCCAGGACTGTTAGAATTTAGTACTTAGAAAAATATTTTTTTCCTCCTGAGGACAGGATGGCCAAATCTGTTTTGAATGTGCCCTGTTCTGTCACTTTAGGTTTTGTTAGAATTTGAGCCCATTGCTCTGTGCCCTCTGGGTGGTTCCTTTTTGATCTGTGACACAACCTTCCTGTTCTGTCAGTGGTTTGTAAGGAGTTAATTGCAAAGGCAGTGCGGTACCATACCTGAGTGCTAACTCTTCTCCATAGCTATTCTGGTTTGGTACTGCATTATTATTTGTACTACAGCAGTATGTACAGCGTGTACTGACGCCTCATCATGTTGTATGGTAATTCAGCTGGCCAGGCAGGTAGTTTCTGATAAGAATAATTTAGAATCAACAAGTAGGTGTGCAGCAAGCCTACCAAAATGTCAGTGACTTAGTGTAGGTCAGCTCTACTTGTAGAGGAAGAGTCTGGGCTAGTTTAGATACCTTCTCAGTAGAATAGTTAGACGTCACTAGTATGTCTGTTTGTCATTTGGTGGTAGGCATCACTGAAGTGGAAAGGAGTAGGCACTCACTGTCTGAAATGAGAGCAAACAGTAAACCTGCTCACTGGAACTTAGTGAAGCGCTTTCTTTAGAGAAAGAAAATTGTCTGAGAAAAGGCAGAGCAATTGATGGTGCAGAGAGAGGCACTTTATGGTGAGTAGACAGAGTTGGAAAAATTATGAACTTGGAAAAAAATTGAAAAGAAAAAGCATTAACTGCATTGTGCAGAGAAGACCTATTTATGGACCAGTGTATGAATTCAGGAAATATACCAGTCACTCCATGGTGCATCTGCTTCCCCCAGGCAGCACTGGCTGCACTAGAGTAGATGGATTCGAGCTGGTATTTGTCATTTGAAAATCAGGTTTAAAAAACAAAGCTATGAACGGTTGGTATTGTTCTTTCTACCTGTCCAATCCACTGTTTGGGTTTGTTGCTTCACCATCGCTCCATCCTTCTCCTAGTATCTGTTCCAGGAGCAGTTCTTACTTGGCTGCCGTTCACTTTTGCTGCTTTAGTTATTCTGTTCAGAATAGAATCATTAACACTACGTGTCAGTATTGGGCTCTAGACTTCATTGAGATTAATGGAGGGGGAGGAAGGAGAGATAGTTCTCAAAGCTGTTGTTTCAAGTGGTCTGCAAATTGGAAAGCATTGTATCAGCTCCCATTTCCAATGCAGGTCACATCTTTCCCAACCCTAGATCTTAAAATTTTTCACAAGTGTTTACATTTTATATAATGAGAGTCCAGTGTAATTTGATACAAAAAAAAGGAATACGTAGTTCAGGGCTGATATGTGAGTTAAAACATTATCTTAAGCCTATGAAAAGAAACAAGAAGGGACTGCGCACAGCCAAAGGGTGTCTGAACAATGGGTGAGGAAGGTTATTTTGACAGCAACATTTTGAATGGGTCTGAGTTAGGTGACAGGGCAGTTGGGGATTGACTGCAGCAGATAAAGGCAGAAGAGAAAGAGGAACATTATAAGAATTTTGGATATTTGGATGGAGTACATGGAGGCTGTTACTACAGGTTTTCTGTGTTATTAGAAGCAGTTGCCTCCAACTACTGCTAACGCAGCTGACTCTGAAAATCATGTCTAGTACTAGGTGGCATGTTTGTGCACCCACAAGCTTAATAGTTTAAGCTAAACTTAAACAAAAACAAAAAAAAAAGAAAAAACCCAGATTCTTTGTGTAGAAGCTTGAATATGACTTCACAATTTGTTTTGTTTACAGAGATTCGACTGCCACAAATCTGTACCAATTCAGTGAGACTGATGTAAACCTCTGCACAGTGCATCTAAATTAGGCCTGAAAAGTTCTGTTCCTCTTGGAATTTTCCCTAACCAAACCAGCTAAAAGTAACAGCCACAAAGTGTTGCAGTTTTCTATGTAGACCTGCTTAACTGCAGTCTTTCTCTCCCTGCGAATAATGCCACAGAGCTGTGCCATTCTGCCCCTGGCATCTGTTAAGTGCCTGCATGAAGGGTGAAGAATTAACTTTTGTAATGGCAATGGATGCTTTGATAAACTTCTTTCAGGCAAAAAAATCTCCCCAAGAAAAGGGCTACAGGCAGGCATTACAACAGCCAGGAAGCAAAAAAGTTCCTGAATTAAAAGTTTGTCGTGTAAACCTTATTGTAGGTAGGTATAAAAATTATTTTTTCTTCCCCCTTCCTCGTTACCAGAAGCAACAGCATCTGCTGTGGTGGTGGGAACAATGCAGCCCAGTGATTCCTCCTTCCTTACAGTAGAGAATCCTGTTAAACACACAAGGCTGTGCCTCAGAGTGTATCCTTTCAGCAGGCTTGTTCTTTTTAATGGGTGCCCATTCCTGGGGTCTCCATTGTTTCACCAACAATAGCACTGAGGGCAGCTGATTTGGTTGACAGAAAATGTGTTAATTTAACAGATCTATTCCCTTTAGCTGCTCTCCTTCCTATTGTGCCCCAGTTCTCCCCCAGTTCCTGGGGAGGAGGGCCCAGAGAACAGGGTCTGTTAGGTGGAGGACTCCTGCAATTAGGAGGGGTTTTAGGCCTTTTGTGTGAGGCAGGAGAAACAGCTGATGGGGGAAAAGTGGTCCTAGTGTGGTTTGCTTACTGCCAAACTCACGTTGTCCTGCTTTTCGGTAAGATTTTAAGTCTGCCTTTACACCAGGGACGGGAGGGAATAACTTCACGCTATGGGCCTGTGGCAGTCAAGGTCTTTGCTCTGAAGTGGCTTTGTAGGCCAACATGGCAACTACTTTGATTTAGTTAAAAAAAAAAAACAACCTTCTTGATGAACTCTTTATAGTCTGTAAATGCTTAGCTAAACCACCAGCTTTTTACACGAAAAAGCAAAGCTGCTGATTCCCTCCACGGCGAGATTGCCACGGGCTGGCTGCGAAAATCCGTGTGTAAAGCTAACACCGTAGGGTTTGAAAGGTGAACGGGTGTAATGGACTGCCCAGGCCACCTCTGCCCTGGGCCAGGCCACTAGGCACATCGTTTTAAGACTGATCTGATTTGAGCAGTGCAAGCTCTTGGCCCTAGGTGTAGTTACACTGGCCCACTTCTTCCCCATAGTAATGCAGCTTAGGTCAGCAACAGGGCAGTGATGGGTCTTTCTGGGTTTTTACAGCAGTGTGGTGGAGCGGCCGGTTCAGCCGGTGGGAAGGAGGCACAATGCACTGCTGAGAGAGCAGTGAAACCTGATGCTTTGGGTTTGAGGGCTGTCAGAAAGAAGATCTCACTCCTTTACAAGTCCTCACCCCAGTGCCACACTTCTGATTCTGCGGTCTGACCCTTCCCCAAGGCCAGCCCAGCTGTTTGCGGCATTCTGGCAGGGCTTTTGAAGGAGATTGTAGTCATGTGGTGGGAGCAGGACCTCGTGCTTTTGGTGGCTGCAAGCTGCCGGGTCAATGTGCCATGGCTCTTGAAACTCTAGCCGTACTTTCGTCCTGGCTGCTGGTGATGTAAAAGGAGCTCTGGAGAGGGTCCTTTTCCTCCTCATGGGTAAAGCCGTTAATTCTCTGCCTCTTTCTCTCCAGCTAAGCCTGCAATAAAGGGGCTGGAGCTTTGCACAGCAAAGGGTTAGAAGACAGAGCTAGTTTTCTCACTTCTGATGAGCGTTGTACTTGAGTTGTGCAGCAGCAAAAATATTTATATACCCATAACACAAGGCAAAGACAGTTGTGTCTTTTTTAGTTTTTTCACTCTTGCTTGGGGTTTTTTAGGTTTGTCTTTTTTAGGAGGCAGAGGGTGAGAGTTCACTTAAAGAGCTCGGCTTTTAATAGAGCTTGTCATTGTTGCTAATATAAAACAAATGATGAGCATGGGAGGGTAGTCAAAGGCTCCCTCTTCTGGTGTGCTGGGAAGGCTCAAATGATGAAAAATAAGCAAAGTAAAAACAAAAACGACCCAGCAAGTAAGACTTCTGTGCTTTCCTGCAGTATTTCAAGACTCACTTAGACCTAACTGGCTCAGCACGTAAGCTGCTTTGTGACCCCTCAGTAAGTAACATTAAGGGCCCACTGTAAAAGTGAAATGCATTTTCAAATGCAAACTACATTGTATGTGTAAGTAAAAATGAGTCCTGGTTTCAGAAGGGTTCCCAGTCTGAACATAGAAGATGGCAGCCCTCTGCATCCCCATACCTGACATCTCTCACTGCTTCTTTTCTTTTTTCTTCGTCTTCCTTTCACAAACATCACATCTTTTCCCATGCAGCCCCTAGACCACATTTTATTTGCATGTAAATATGTTTGGGAAGTCTGCAGGAGCCAAGTATAAGTGAGGAATCTGTAGAATCCAGCACTCCTGTTGAGTTTTGGTTGAATCAGCCAAGAATTCAAAACTTGTTAATGGGCAATTGAGAGAGAAATGTACACAAGTAATAACACCTTGTTGGGATATTTAGATGAGTTTTCTAAACATCCTTGAATAAAGTGTAGTTGTGAGTACCTCCGAAATTAATAGGATATCAGGGCATTGGAGAATTTACTTACTTTCTTTGTTCTTTCCTGTTTTTGTATTCACTGGAGAGTTTGACATCAAGTGGCCATTTTCCCTGTGTTGTTTTTGTGGACTCATGAGCAGTGTGTTGTGGAACACAGGGACATCAATTCTCAAGCTGCCTTTCTACAGCAGCTCCTGCCACCCATCATGAATGGCAGTAAAACTGCTCACCCAGATTAGAAAACACAACACTTTTTTTCCCCTTCAAGTCAGCTACATCTAACCAGGAGCAGTTTCCTCAGCTGGCTCCCTCTGCAGCTCCACAAAAGGGTTGTACCAGCATGACTGAAGCAGTGGCACTGGAATGGAAATAGGCAGCGGGGAGGGGAAGGGCTTTTTATAGCTGACCCTTCTGCTGAAAGAAACTCTTATCACTCTGCAGCCCTGGGAGCAGGTGGAGTGAGACTGCACAGGTAACAAGAGGTTATGCAGCAAGGGGAGGGGGGCCACCTGGGAAACAACGCATATCAGCCTCTGTAAAAGGGTTTTCGAGCTTGTTTTGTGGTCCTAGATCAAGGCTTGCTATATTGCTTTTTTAATTTGAGCTAATGTTCTAGTTAGAAAAGCTTACATTTAAGTTGATGGTGATCCTTTCAAGTATTCCTTCCACAGACTCAAATATGCAGTTGTGGAATTGGGTAAATTTCAGTGTAGTTAACAGTCTTGCACAAAATCAAAACAGTTCAAAATCTTCCGAATATCTTAGAAATTCAGATGTGTTGTTTTTTAAAAAGAAAAAGTGTTTTCCAAAAAGAGTTGCCTTTAGGCTCTGGTCACCCAACTATGCAGGTATCTGTCCATCAGGATTTGCTTGCCTGTGCAGGATAGGCTAGGAGAAGCTTGCTGTGTTGGACAGGGCAGCCATGTAGAATAAACAGCGAATAGCAGTCTCGATTTCCTTTCTTTCAGCTAGATACAAGGTGCTGAGGCACAGAAGACTATTTTGCCCTTAAGATAATTGTGTGTTGGAGAGGATCAAAGGGCTTGAGGAGTTTCTTGGGTTTTTTGTTGAAAGGGGATTTTCTCCATGGACAGCTGCAGTAGTGCATTAGTAGTGAAATGGATTATCTTTCCATGATCTGTAGGATCTCAACCAGCTATTGAGGGGCCCCATTAAAGGCTGTTGCTTGGGGGAGGCAGAACGAAAATCTCCTGTAACAGGGAGACCCATAATGCCTGGGAGCTCTGACCACTTGACTCCTTCTGCCCCAGCAGGGTGGGTGGTGCTGGAAGTTCTTAGATTGAAGATAGTGCCACACAACATGGGGAAAGGGAGCCCAGCTCTTGGTTGTGATTTACTGCAGCAGATGCCCTGCATCCACCCTGCTCTCCCAATGGAAGTGCTTATTAAAGAATGTGAGACATGGGAGCCTGTTCCAGCTGCTGTGGCATCCTGTAAAGGACAATGTGTAATTTGGGAGGGTGTTACCAGTCCATTGACACAACAAACTGCTCGCAGTAGTAAGCATCTGACCTGCCAAACACCAGGACTTTCTCATTTGGGGAAGTTTTGGATGATGGCTGATCTGCAAATAGCCACTGCAGTGAGAGGGAGTCCCTTCAGATGTGTGGATGGTTATCTGTATTCTTGCTCTGTGCTTCTTGGGTGGGGTGTGGCAGGGTTCATTGTGTGGGGGAACAGGCCATGCTGTGCCTCCCTGGCCTGGTTTCAGGGCCAGAGATGAGGGACTGGAATGTGCAAGGGTGGCGGAGCTGTCAAGGAATGTGGGTCCCCAGGTGGCCGATGCTTGGGCTTAAGTCAGGCTCAAATTGCATCTGTGTGCTAGTTAATAAGTGTTGGGGCAGCGCTGCCATGGTGTGTTCTCTGTGTGTGCTTCCTGAGGCAGCAGGATGTCAAAAATTTGGAGTTGGCAGTAGTATCTTCACAGAATCACAGAACATCAGGGATTGAAAGGGATCTTGAAAGATCATCTAGTCCAATCCTCCTGCCAGAGCAGGATCGCCTGGACCAAGTCGCACAGGATCATATCCAGGCAGGTTTTAAATGTCTCCAGAGAAGGAGACTCCACAACCCCCCTGGGGGTAGCAGTAAACTCACCCCCTTGGCATTTTTAGAATTTTCTGCTAACCTATTGACACAAGTTGTTGACACAACTTGTATCCACCTTTGTGAAGGGATTTTTGTGACTAGTGAAGCACAAGCTGGGATGAACCCAGCTTTGGCTTTCAAGGCAGAGTTTTTTTCACAACAGGCACTTAGAAAGGTTTGTCTTTTTTTGTAAGTGAAACTAGTTTAAGAATTAAGGATTAACATGGACTGCCATGTGATGTTATGTTGTTTTTCCCTTGGAGGAGTAACTACAATTTATAATCATTGCCTAGTCTGTAGCCAGTTGGCAGGAAGGCTGCTCTGAAGGGATTGGTTATTAGTGGATGCTTCATTGTGCTGTCCAAGCCCAAATTTCTTGATCTAACCAGTTTCCTTCATGTGGAACGGCTGTAGTCAGCAGAGAGAAGAAAGGGAGGATGTGTCTTCTCTCTCAGCAGTTTCTCAGGAAAAACAGGGTCAACAAAAAGTCTCAACACGAGCTTTCTCACAGAAAGCCAGCTGGCTGGCCAGGGACTGCTCACAATTTTTTGTTTCCTTCTGGGATTCTCTCTGTATTTGTTTTCAACGTGGTGACTTAAAACTAGTGCTGCTTGGTGTGAGCATACTGGAGGCTCTGCGCTTTCCCTGGTAAGTGTTTCAGGAGAGTGGAAGCATCACCAGGAAGGTGATCTAGCACTTGGAAATGCAAGAACATTGTGGCAGCTGCTGTGGATGGAGCTTGGTTAGCATTTAAACTGGCAGCAGAGGATGCACAGAAGTACAGATTCGGCAGCACAGGCTTGAACATGGACAGCAACATCTGTCATTTGGCTCCTCAAATAAACGTGGATGGTTCAGTCATGCTGAACCACATCCTGCTGCAAGTCCTGTGATAAACCTGGGCTAGCTAATTAAAAGCTAGTGTGTGCATAGCTAGGAAAAAAAGCAGCTGTGCTGATGTAGAGTAGTGGCTGGTTCTGCCGTTTGGGAACGAGTTGCTTAGCTGGGTCTGTGCAGCAGAAAGAGGCAGATGAAGGTGACGTGAGAGGCTTGGGCTGAGCTGAATATCCTGGAGTGGCTGCCTTGCTGGGTTTAGGCTGAGCAGCAGCAATTGGAAGACGACTAAGCTAATACTTAAAAAGCGGAAGGGTAGAAGACTCCATGCCAGGTCTTGGAAGTATAATCCTAACCCTCTGATCACATCCCCCTTTCCTCCCCCACTCCCAAAGCCCCTCTCAGGCTGTGTGGAAGTGTCCCAGTTCTTGCAGCTGTGTTAATTGTAATGGGTCATTTAGTCCTGAAATCCTTGTTTAAAAGGGGCAAGTTCTTGCCTTGTGTGACAGCTGCCGCCTTGCACTTTTCCCCAGGCTGGAAATAACTGCATATGACACAGGAGCAGAGCATGGTGTGGGGGAGGGATGAGGGTTTCTGGCTTCCTCTTAGTGCTATAATGGCTTTGCTGTGTGACTCTTCTCCCGTGTGGACCATAGCAGAGTCATGCCCCACATATTTATTAGATCTCTCAGTTGGCAGTGCTTAGGTGATACGCTAACAGCCTGGTGCTTCTTGGGCTCTGGTGACTGAAGTCTTCCTGGGCATCTGGTAGCTCGAGATGAAGGGAGGTGAGGTGAGGTGATACTGACACAGAGTGCTTGCCTGGAGCATCAGGGGGCCTCTCCAGAGCACACCTGCTCACTTGTCTGGAAGGGAGAGCTGCACTGTTCTGTGCAGAAGCAAGGATGAGGATGATGAAAGGTCTCCACTCCTTGCTCCCATCCCTTCCCCAAAATCCAAAGCCTTGAGCCCATGGAAACCTGTCCAGCTTTTCCTTCTAGCTGAAGGGTTGTCTCCAGATTGCAATGACAGCTTTGAACTGGAAGACATTATTTCATTAGCGTGCTAATCAGATACAGAGATTACCTGATTGGCTACTTAATAATTAGATGAAGTTGCCCGTAATTCTTTGAGCACACACAGAACTAATTAAATTAATCCTTCACTGCCCTGCATGCCTGGGGTGCACTTGTGTGAAATGGAAGGGACAGCTTCCCCAACGTGTGACTGTGAGCAGAAGGGGAGAGATGATGGTTGCAAAGTAGCCAGTGCTGGAGATGGTCCTTTCTTATCAAGAGCCTGAAGAGATTATTACACATTTACCAACTTCACCAGAAGGGTATATTCCTTCTACCTGGTAGGCAATCACTATGTTTGGCAACACTCTACCAAAACCACTTGTCCCCAGATAGCCCAAAGAATGCACTGGTGCCCAGACAGCATTGTAAACCAGATGATGGCTTTGTGTCATCTAATGAAGAGCAAAGTATTGCTAAATAAAGAAGCACTTAAGGAGACACAGTCAAGTGGAGATCAGAAGATATTCTCCTATAACTTGGGTTCTTCCTTTTCCTCATTGGCATGCAGCCTCTAAAAAGCTATGCCTTTACAGAATTCCACCAATTAAACTTGTTGTGGACCACCTATTTCTCTCTCCTGCCTCAGTGGCTGCTTGAGAAAGAGAATTTTTCGTGTGGTCACAAGAACATGAGCTTATTTCTTCTAGTTTGAAGGGGACACAGACGAAATATCAGTGCCATAGATTTAAAAAAAAAAACCAAACCACAATATGAAAAGACTTTAAAAGATGAAAGTTTTCCATTTTGCAGCTTCAGTGCTGTGTCCAGTCTTTCAGCTTCTGTAATACCAGAGATGTGGCACAGTTTGACATTTCTAGAAAAAGGCTAGTTTTTATAATGTGAGAATATTGTTAGAGACACTGTGCTCAGTTATGTCATTGCTAGGGTGAAAAGTCAGCATCTGTAATTTTTTTTATCAGTTTTTAGTACTGAGCATTGGGTTGAGGCAGCAAGAAAACAATCTTATAATAATCCAGCTCTGCTCCCTTGCTGCTGCTGCCGTCTCCTCCTAGACTTTGCCCATACATGTTAAAATGCAGCTGTCACATTAAGCACATTTCACTGTCATCCAAGACTAAACTTGGCAGAGAAAAGCCCTTGGACCTTCTGGCCTAAGTTAACTGTGGCTGCCTTCAGCTACCCAGTAAGGAGTTGCTGCTCCTCTGTTCGCAGCATACAGAGAAGCTTTCCCCTTATCCAGCAACAGAGATCATGGGTCTAGCCTCTTCTCTCTTGAAGTTCAGTGGCAGCACTGTGCCCTTGGACTCAGGTGATCCTCAGTGGAGGGATGAAATAACAGAGCCACTTCTTTGTCTTTAAAATCTGGCTTCCACGTGACAGGGTGTCCAAAATGCCTGCAAAAACAGGTCTAGAAAACAAGAAAACAGGGAGGATGGGAAACAAAAGGGCAGCTTTCAGGGTAATTAGATGGTTGTGGTGCTCCCTCAATGGATGGGGAGCATTCACTGGTGAGAAGTGATGCTCTGTGCAGACTCTACCGATGTGGATATGCTGACAGGGTTTGAAGGAGCGGAGTAAGCAGAGAGAAGAGTCTTGGGATTGCATGTCTCTATTGATCCCTGAGATTTAGCATCTGTTTCCAAGGGAAGCTATCAGACATGTTCTCCCTACTGGCCGTTGCTGTCCTTGCTACACACCGTACACAGTTGTGTTGCAGACCCAAAGCTGTGGTCTCTGGGAAGGTGCTGACATCATTTTTTGAGTGAGTGGGCAGGCCTGGATCTTAAAAATGTGTGTCTGGGGGAGATGGGAGATGGGGGGAAAGTGTGTTCAGCATGTGCAAGGTCAACCTTGAGCCCAGCTGTAGAAGCCAGTTAGGTTTCAGTACTATTAATATTTGATGGTGTCCTGTTGTAAAATGGCAATAAGTGAGGGTAGCAAGGTCTGTGCCTGGCCTGTTGTTGCAGTAAACAGCTATTTTCTGAGGAGATTTCTGAAACAAAGGATACTGTGTGTGTGGTGAAAGTGGCTATTTAAATCCATCAGACCATAAAGATGCTGCCTGCCAGCAATTCTGATATCAGCTTGTGGGACCCACTCCTGTGGGTAAAATCAGGCTCTGTAGGACAGAGGCTGAATGCCGGAGATTCTGTTTGGGGATGGAGTTTAGTGAGGCTTTTTACCTCTTGTGTCCTCCTCTTTGTTTTTTGTTTATGGGTTTACAAAGTGAGATTAGCATTTCAATGTTGGAGGCGAAGGCCCTTGGGCTGTCGTGGAAAGCAGCCTGGTTTAGCCGGTTTGCGATTACTGTTCCTTTCCTTCCCCTGCTCTGGTGAGGAGCGAAGCCTGAGGCTTCTTGGTGTTGGGAATGTGCCCAAGCTGAAGCTATCCCCCCAGCTGAATCTTAAGGTAGATGGGCAGTGTCACCATGAAGGGTAACTAGCCTTCTTTTCAGGCAAAGGTAGTATTTTTTGTTTTAAATGGTAACACAAGTTCTGGAAACAAAACTGCTGGAGAACCCAAACTAGCTCCACATCCACAAGCTGTTTGCTTTTTCCAGTTGTGGCTTCTCATCTAATAGATGTTATCTGTTCACAAACTTGGCTTTGCTTTAATCCTGGGAATCACATCCATAGTCCTATTACTTTAATAAGAGAGTGTTTTGGATAGACAATAAGCCTTTGCCCTTTTCCTCTCCCTGTCAGGCATAATGCTGTATTTAGTCACAGTGGTGTAAACTTGGAGGAGGTCCAGTGGCTTCAAGTTGATGTGCTGCAGACATATGCTATAATCGCAGAAGACTCTTTCATCTGAAACCAAAGTTTTCTCTTTGGGATATTCCCTGTTTGTTAACTAGAGTTGACTGCTTCTCCCCACGGTAGTCATCTGTGTGCGGAATTTGGAGCGATATCAGAACAGAACTTGCTCCTGCAGTGCAAGACCATTGCATGTGCTTGAGCTTGCAAACTTACATTTACACAAAAAGCTTAAGGAGGGAACAATAACAAGAGTTTGTCTTTATTGCATATTTATGCTGAAGAAAATTTGAAATTTTTTTTCACGTTTCACTATTTGATTTAATATCTCGTAGAATTTCCCCCCTGCCCCATGCACTGTATTCTTTGTGGTGAAAGGTCAATCTAAAAAACCTTTTTGGCTTGTAGCTATTAACAAAGTTAGTTTAGTCCAAGTAAAAAATATTTCTTCAAACCCATTTAACTTTCTTGGCTGCCTCAAGTCCTAATTTTTTATTCTACTGTAACTGCTAGTAATTAGTGCTGCCTCTCTTCACAAGCTAGGGCACTGTGTACCCCTTCATTCCTCATTCCACTCCATATTACTATTTGTCTGCTGTCTGGGAGAGAAGTCATTCAGAGTGCCAATCTGTTAAGCTGTTGAGAGAATGGGGAGAGATGAGATGAAGGTATTGTTATACTGGAAGGTGTTAATTGGTGCTATCCACCACTTGTTTGATTTCTAGACAATTACTGCAGTGCTTCAAGTTGTGTCTCAGCTAAGCAAATGGCTGGGGCTCTGAAAGTTCCCATTCTGCTCTTTTTTTTTTAGTGCTTATTTTGCCACTGCCACCCAAAAGAAATTGGTTTGGCTATGCACATTTGAGCAGAGAGGATGCGTCTGGACGTTGTGGAGATGTCTGTGCGAGCTGCACAAACATTATCACGTTATGGGTCAGTTCTGACCTACCCTGGTAGCTTGCCAAGGGCAAGATGAGGAGCAGGGAATGGATAGGACATGCTGAACTATGTGGAAATGTTTCTGGATTCCTTAGGACCAGAGGAATGAAGGCACTTGAGTGATTTTTGTTTCCTTCGGTGATGCGATGTTTCCTGGTTAACAGACAAATGCTTCATGCTATCTAGGGCAGATCTAACCCTCATGTAGGACAAATACCCAGCCGTCAAACAGAACATCTTAGTTGTAGTCTGGGAGTCCTTCCCAGAAAGAGGGCAAGTGAGTCTTCGTTCTTCCCACTGTAGATAGGATGTACTGGGTCTGACCTGTGACTCCAGAGAAGTTGCTTACTCCTCTGTGACCAAAGAGGAGAGATCCTCTGCTGCCCTTTCTCCTTTGGCTGCAAAGCAAAGAACCATCCTGATTTCGCCAATTTGATTTCCCTAGTTTATTTTTCAACTTTTTCCTAGACGCATTAAGAAGTTGAATGGGAAGTGGTACCTGCTCCAGCTTGGAGACAAGTTCATTTTAGCCTGAGTATATTAATGCTTCCTTCTTCCATCAAAATGTCTGAGGTGTAATGGACATTACTCAACTATACCTTTGTGTGTACCTCTTAGCATTCATATAGACACATGCTTCCAACCCCAACTCACACAGACCAACTCACACAGGAACATATCCAGGCAGGTTTTAAACACCTCGAGAGAAGGAGTCTTGACAGCCTGCCTGGGCAGCACATTCTAATGCTCCATCACCCTCAGTGTGAAGAAGTTCCTTCTTAAGTTTATGTGGAACCTCCTCTGTTCCAGCTTACACCTATTGCCCCTTGTCCTATCATTGGATGACACTGAGAGCCTGGCTCCATCCTCCTGACACCCACCCTTCACATATTTATACATGAAGGCTAAGACTTGAAGGTGTAAATGATCTATGAAGACCATTATGAAAGGAAAGCTGATCAAGACTTTATTTCAGGAAAGACTGATGAATCCTGGTATAGAATCACAAAAATACATAGAAGGAGCCTCTAGCAGCCTCTAGTCTGTCCTCTTGCTTGGATTCAGGCTGTCGCCAACAGCAGGTCAGGTTAACCACAGTCTAAAGAATGTATAATTCTTTTCTTGGTTGTTTTCTCACCCACCAAAAAAGAGTGAAATGGTTGTGAGTGGTTTTGAGAGAATGTTTAGACGATACTAAAACAGTTTGGCCAGAAGGGGAGCTGGGAGGCAGGAGTGTTGGGTCCTGGGGCTGTGATACACGTTTCCTGTGAGGGTGGTGAGATGCTGGAACAGATTGCCCAAGCAAGTTTTGGGTGCCCCATCTTTGGAAGTGTTCAAGGCCAGGTTGGTTGGGGCCCTGAGTAACCTGCCTATGCAGGGGGATTGGAACTAGATGATCTTTAAAATCCCTTCCAACCCTAGCCATTCTATGATTTTAAGATTTCATCCTCTTTTTTTGACACCCCAATTGAACTGTGATTGGTAAAGGACAAGGATGGAAACTGCAAGTTCTTTAATGCATTCTGCAGGGGATAGTTTGCCTTGCAGGGATTGCTGTTGCCTGTACACTGATATCTTTCTTCAGGGGTCATTGTGCTATGACTTGTGGGTCAAGAACACAAAAAATTGAAGCCTTTGCTTTGCCAGAGACACTTTAGACTGACTAGGAAGATTATTTTTTTCAAGTATTATTTTTGAGAACAGGGAGCCCAAGCATTCTGGCCTTGTGTTTTTAAGACCTAGCTTATTTAATCTACTCCTGCATGCCCAAAAGTAGGTGATTGTCTGTTCCCTGCATCCCTATAAGCACTTACGGGACTACGCTGAAACAGGTCAGGGAGGTGATCTGGCCAGTGGATTAAAAAAAACAACACAAACCTCACCTTAGCTCCCTTTCCTTCCAGTTATTTTTTTGCCTGGATTAGTTTTATGATCTGGCTCATACAGAGTAACTTGGCAAATGGTTGTGCCAGCCATACCATGGTGTGGGATTTGGAACAAGCAGTGCAAATGTGAAAAGGGACAAGAATGATTTAGGGTTCAAAGTGGACTGTCCTGTCAGACTGATCATGCTGAGGTTCATCACTGTCAGTCAAAAGAAATTGATCTTTGAGAAATGAGAGGATTCTATTTTAGACTGGCATGAATCACTCTAAAGGTGTTCTTCTCTTTCTCCATATATGATGGAGAGGAACTAAGTGCAGACAAGACATCAAATTTAAACCTAATTTTTTGACTCTTGTATTTTAATAATGAAAATATGATCATGCCTAATTAGTGTTCATAATGCTTCACACTTAGTGCTGCTGTAAATATAGAACATGTCACTAGCTAGCAACACAACCCCGAACTTGTGAACAGGGTAGGTGTGAGCAACAGTAATACCATGAAAAGCTAACTGTTAGCTCTGGGTGGGGGGAAAAAAACCCTCCTAAGTTTTAACTGGTTACCTTGGGGTAGGCTGCCCATAAAATGGGGCTGTTCCTGCATGCTTTTCAGTGTTTCTGTCCTTTAGTGAGGTCTTAAAGACCAATATTGTCTGCTTGGTTGCTAATGTCATTTGTACTTGAACTCAAGGGATAGTAGAGCTAGAGTTAGAGAAGGTGCCTGCTTCAAACCACTGCTGTGACATGACAGTGAGAGTTTTTATTGTGTGTTGTTTTCTTCTGTGTTGAAATTGATGCTAAATGATTACAGATTCAGTTACTTGACAGCAAACTGTAGATTTGCAGTTGTCTATGCAACTTAATGCATCCCCTTGTATGTGTAAATGATGGTTGGGTTTAATTATAGGGTCATATGCTTTTTCCATGGGAGAACAGCAATGCTCGTTCTGTAGGGTAGATGGTACCACAAGGCTGTGCACTAAGTGAAACAGTAGCCTATGTGGTGGTTCTTACCTCATTTGCTGAAGAAGTTTCAAGGTGGCCAGGTCTTAAGAGATGGGGGCTGCTACAGTAAAAGTAAGGACATGGTTAAGTGAGGATGTAATGCCTTATCTATCTAGCCAGTAGCAAGGCAATGTGAGGGTCTTGGTTCTCCTGTCTTATTGTATCCTAACAAATTGCAGATGCTTTTCATCCACTCATTCAATGGTGTTGGGCCATGATTGTGAAGGAGGTTGAGGAGGAAGGGAGCAACGTAATCCTCTTTTGGGTGTTGTTTTTTAACTTATTTTGGTTCTCTGACTTACAATGAGGCCCTCAAATGAATAGAAGTAGAAACAGGGTAATAAGGGCAGGGTTTTGCCAACATAACCATACTGATGCAGAATTGTACGTTCAGTCCCAGCAGTCATCGTTACTGCAGAGACCCAGACTAGGGATCTGGGTGAGATGCTTACAACCTGAAAAACTCCATTTACCAGGTTTGGTTGCAAAGGTCTCTGAAGCAGCTTGAGGTTAAGTGCTTCTCCCCTGCTGTAGTAACCAAACTGCTTGCAAGCTACTGTGGAAGCTGGGAAAGCATAGGTCAAGCCGAGGGAGACATGAGCAAGACTGTGAGTTACTGTGTCGGCTAAAGCACAGAAAGAAAATACTTCTTCACCCCAGTTTGCACGGGCTTGGGGCCTTGTTTCCTTCCAGGTGCCTCCCTCTTGCAGCTGTTGGTCATCCAGATGATCCAGATAAGTACATGCTTTTTGTTGGCTGAATTAGCCAGCTGAGGAACAGCCATGGGTGCCAGCCAGTGCTAAGCGTAACTGGGGAAATGTGTTAGAAATGGCAGAGCTGAGTTTGTGCTCTGTAGTGGCATTTCTTGTTGAGCACTGAAGTGTCTGAGGCTCTCGTAACTGCATCTCTTAAATTTAGAAAGAGCAGAAAGCTCCAGACTGAAGCTGGAAGTGGTCATGGTGCTGCAGGGAAGAGCCAGCTTCTGCCACACGTTCTCTGAACAGCTTCAGTGAAGGCACCTCTCTCTCCCTGGCTTTTCCTGCCTATGGGGTGTGTTGTTACCTACTCACCTTCTTGTAGTCCTGCGAAAAATAACAATTAAATACCTTGTTTTAAATACTGCAATAAAAATGCCGAGCTTGGAGCTTTTAGGGGGTGGGAGGATCAATCTCAAAAAAGAAGCCAGTGGATGCTTAAGTGAGTGGTGAGTTTTGTGAGCATTGATCATTCCCCCTGCACCTTCCCAATTTCTCATTTGTCAGATTAGATTAAAAATAATTAACTTGTAAATAGCTTGAGAGAAGAATTAATGCTTATTGGATTGAGATGCTATGTGGATGCTGCCACAGAAAGAGATCTGTGAAGCGATTAATAGCTTATTTGGTGGCTAGGCTTGGAAGCAATGTAGCAAATTAGGCATAGGGATACATAAAGCATAAGAGGGATAAAAATCAATATTGAACAGCTGTCTTTACTTCCTAGTCTCACACTCCTATGTACTGAA
This sequence comes from Phoeniculus purpureus, assembly GCA_028565055.1. Taxonomy (NCBI): domain Eukaryota; kingdom Metazoa; phylum Chordata; class Aves; order Bucerotiformes; family Phoeniculidae; genus Phoeniculus; species Phoeniculus purpureus. Next base: position 43,986,555 of record JAOXOE010000001.1, read on the forward strand.
TGAAGTGTAATGGAGATGTATGTGACTACTCATTTAATAACTACTACAAAGGGTTTGGGTGCTGGAACAGACTTCAGGTTGTTTTTACAGTCCTAAATGCACAATTTCCTTCCTCACATGCTGTCACCTGAACTGTTATGGGAGAATCAACAGGTGATATGAAAGAAATAGGCTGTGTAGCAGTCAAAATCCAAAATACTCCAGATAACAATGAGTGAAGAGTGAAATAAAACTTTGGGTATGTCCTCCTTTGGGTGACAACAGATGGGACCAGGGAAAGATTCAATATTGAGACTACTGAGATTGATAGAAAATGAAAGTAGAGGCAATTGTCTGAATCATGAATGTGGAGAGTGCCTGAGTAGTTACAAGTCTGAGCTGTCCTGGTATCGGATGGCTTTCTAGCAATGTATTTTACCAACAGATTCAAAATTGTACGACGTGCAGCTCTGACTCAAAAGACACATGATTTTTGTGGTAGATGTCTGTAAGACCTCACTTTTTCTTTTTAATAACTCGACTATTTTAGTCTCAACAGATTCATGGTTTGCAAAAATGCAAATTTCTGTATGTCTGATGAGGTAGGCTGTATGGAGTGGATGTTGTCAACAAGCTGGCTGGTGCTGGTGCTCCGTCTCTTTGGAGATAATAGAATCTGGGAACAATTAATAGGCGGTGTAATCAGTTCCTGGGGGCAGGAGCATACCCTCTTGCTTTTCAGCGTTCCCTTGGCTGACTCATGAACTCTATTGATTGACTTGGGAAGCAAATGAATCCAGCTCTCCTCCGCAAGGAAGAGTTATGGAGGCAAGGTGGTGAGAGGAATATATCAGATCTCAGGCAGCTCCCTACCCTTTCTGCTGTGAAATGTGTGGAATTTACAACAGCTACTTAGCTGCTAAGCGAGTAGGATTTCGTCCTCTCTCATTTTTTTTTTTTGTTTTGGTCTTTAAGCTCTGACCATCCTTTAAATTACAACATGCTCTAGTTAGGAAAATGCTCACATATAAGCACAGAGGGCAGTCTTGGCAGCTTGCTAGAAAACAAATTGTAACTAACTATAGTTGTCCAAAAATAAATACAGCCATAAGACTTGCCAGCACTTCATAAATGAATGAAATGGTATATTTGGATTCACAGCTCCTTGTTATTCAGCTGTTCCCAAGCAGGTAACTGAGAACTTTGCTTTGGTGTGCAGGTAGACATCTGTGCTTTAATGCACCACTTATTTTCACCTTCCCTTCCACCCAGGGATCCTAAAAGCATTAGCAGCTTAGTGAGTGCAGGCAAGATCCCTGGGTGCTTGGCAGCACCCTGGTCTTGCAGGTGAGGCTCAGTGGGGTGCGTAGGGGTTATGTGACCTGCCAAAGCCTCTCCTGCCTGAGCATGAGCTGTCTGCAATACAAACCAGATCATCTGTCTTCCAGTTCTACATGTGGAAAACACAAGAGTGCTTAAAGCGTGAGAGCACTTGAAGTGTTTCTTTTTTATTTAGCATTACTTAGTTCTTTTGCCAAAACTTGTCTTCTTTTTTCCTTTATTTTAGAATGCTGGGTTTGATGGTGGTATGCTCTAGGTGGTTACTCATCTCCCAGGCACACAGAGCAAGGAGATAAAAGCTTGCAGTACCCCAAAGTGTGTGCAAGGAAGAGACTGGCTTCACAAGCAGGACAACTTGTCTTTAACCAACTTTGGTTTGTGCTATCTTACATTCAAAGATGAGGGAAAGGCGAGCAGGGAAAAATCCAAACCAACAGCTCCGAGTCTGAGTGGGCTGGTGGCAGGGGAAGCTGCTGAGGATGGAAGAGGAGACAAGCACATGGAAAATAAGCTCCTGCTCCCTGAAAAACTTGCATACAGAATGATAGTGGGGTGGGTGTGTGGGCATGTAAGCAAGTAACATCTCAGAAGCTGGAAGAATAAAATGAAAAGGCAGCAGGATCAGGCCGCAGATGAAAGGCAGCCCCTTTAACATTTGCTCCCGGACTCCGGCAACTCTCAGCAGTTGGCTGGAGACTAAGCTGGACGGTCCTGTGGAGCTCCAACAAAGGAACGAAACAAACCCCCATCCCCCGGGGCCCCCCTCCCCGACAACGCGTGAAACAACTTGATAAATGGTTGCTCTGTCAGGGGACGAGGGGATGGAGACGTCTGGGAGTGCAGGGGGAATGTATCTAATTCAGGCGTGCGGGGAGCTTGGGGTGGGAGAGGGCACCAGGAGGAGAGGCGATGGGATGCGGGGGGTGCTGCGGTCCCCTTTCGCGGCCGCAAAATAATGAGTATGGAGAAGTGAGGAGGTGGGGCAGCTCTTCAAGGAGTTTCTTGGGAGCAAGCTAACGTGCTTCTTCAAACCAGTGGGGCTCAAGGCTCGTTCGTATGTGTTCCCCCTGGCTGCCCACCCCATGCTCGCATTACCTCATTTAACAAAGATGGCAGGAAATACAAACCTCCCCCAGCCCAGTCCAATAAGGGCTGCTGATAGCATTGAAAGCTGCAGAAACAGAAGCCCATGTCCTGGCTCTATTCAAGGGAACATTAATTACCCTAAAACAAAAACAAGAGGAGTTCACAGCTGGGGCCCAACACTTCAGATCCCCCTTCCTCCCTCCCTTCTCCCCTGCTGCTCATCCAGAGTATGTTAAGGCCAACTATTTATACAATGTTCCCTCCCAAATAACTGATATTGGGTGCTGAACACCCTCCATGCCTGACTCTCTGCCACTGGGATTTATAGGGAAGGTGTTGTGCAGGCATCTTGGAGGCAGATGTGGTCCAAAGGGCTGGATCCGTGTCAGGAGAGAAGCCACATGCCACTACGCCCATCACAAAAAAGGCTGTGTAGTTTGTAGAAAACCCTGGCAGCTGGAATAGCTAGCGGTCCCCTGTAGTCTGGAACCCTGCTGATGGAAACCCGAGGTTGAGTGGCTTATCCTGGCAAGGATAGAAGGGAGCAGCAAGGAAAGTTCAGCAAGTTCTGCTGGAAGCAAATAGGGATTTGGTGGCTGCGTATTTTTCACCCTTCCCCCCTGTGGGAAGGGAGCAGAGAACTTAATTTAGAGCCCTCCTGAGCTGCTGGTTAATAAATGCTTGATCCAAGAGGCAGCTGCTGCCACCACTTGCAAGGTGACCTGGAGCCCTGTTCCAGCATGTCCCGGGCCACTGTGTCATGAGCACCAGTTGCCAGGAATAGAGAGTGTGGCAATATGTATAAATAAATAAAATGCTGTTTGAGTGCACTTCTGTGCTTGGCTGATGAGGAGGAAGGGCTTGGCTTCAGGAGAACTAAATGCTGAGTTTTGTTGTACTTTTTAGTTTTTGAATTGCTGTCATCCATCCAAACGTGTGCTGGTCCCAAGCCCTGCTCCTGTGGCACATTGGCAATAAATATGTAAGATGTGGAGCTACCTGTGAGGAGAAGTGTTCTGGAAAATGTGGAAGGCAGTGTTTGTCAGCTCAGCTCTGAGCATCTTCACTGGACCCTTTGAACTCCCCTGGGTGATGCTCTTCTGCTTTATGCCTCTACCTCAAGTTCTGTCACAAGCTTCGAGGTGCTTTAGTACAGGGTAAGAAGTCTCACCTGTGGTGGAAGCATTGAATTTGTTTTGGCTGCTAATCCTCTGACTGTGCAGTAAGGATACAAGCTAAAACACCTGAGTGCTCAAGGCCCTGTAGCATCTCCCTAAATTCATATGGAGTCTCCAAAAGATTAACAAATTATCATGCAGTTTATAGGGAAGTCATTTTGGAAGACTGACATATACCATGTGAGAGATGCCCGTGTAAGCAGTCCCTGCAACTGGTGTGTCACTGGTAGCCGCTCACACTCATTCTGGGCTACACAAAATGGTGTTCAGCTGAGTTAATTAGACCTATTTATAATGTAGAGTGCCCTGGTTTCAGCACTTTTGCAGATTGGAGACAAGGAATTAGTCAATCCCTTTACCACTTTACCTAGCAGTAAGGAGAAACTGCTGATGGCCATGCCTGTTCTCCTTCTGGTCCTCCAAAGACCACCATTGCTTTGGTTTGTTTCAGAGAATACTGTCAGCCCCGGTAACTCCCTTAGACTTCACTTTTTGAAAGACAGTACAGTTTGCCAGAGTTACTGTGTATTAGAAAAAACAAGTGTATAGGAAAACTGCTGTCTGGTTTGGATTATTAAGAAGTAGGGGGAGTAGAAAGAGGTTTAGTATATGTCTATATTCTTTCTCTATACTCCAATTTATTTCTTGTGAGAATAATTACCCACTAAACCCACAAAAAAATAGTACAAGTAAGGCAAAGAATGATAGTCTTTCTGATCATTTCACTCTTGGTTGCCATACCTAAGTTACAAAAGTACAAGAAGGGAACACAGATCTTTTCTCACAGTCTAGCAGGAAAGAAGCAAATCTTGTCCTAGAATGCTGCATTTTAGCAAGTGTGTGTGACATTCAGGAGTGTAGGCAACTAATTTGTTCTTCATTTGCTACGAGTTCCAAACTCTCATAGGACCATCATCCACTACAGTAATTTTGAATTTCACCTTTTCACTAGCAACCTTGTCTAGTACCTAGTACAGAAACTATCTGCAGAAAGTCAGAGAGGACAGCTGAATGCAGTGATTCCTTTTGAAGTCCCTGCAGTACTGTAGCAGAACTTGTAGTCTTAAATAGTGGTAGTTGTTGGTTGGGGTTTGTTGGTTTGTTGTTTTTGTTTTTTTTTAAAGGAAGTAATTTTGTAGACAAAAGGGAAGTATTTTTTCATGCAAGACATAATTAAACTGGAATTCATTGCCACAGGATGTTGTAGATGCCAGAATTTGAGATAGGTTGAAAAAGCAATCAAACAAATTCATGGAAGAGAAGTTCATCAAGGGCAATTAAGTACAAAGATGCAATCTCTGGCACAGGAAGTGTTAAGCCACAGCTTGCTGGAAGCTGGTAGGGGGGAAGCCTGATAGTATGTTTTCGCCATTCTTACACACCAGCCAAGTATTTGCTGCCAGTCACTGTCTCAGTCAGGATATTGGGCTCCATGGACCTTTGGTCTAACCCAGTCTAGTGGATTCTCAGTTTTGCTAAGGAAATGCTAACAGCATGTAGCTTGCAGCCCTTCAAAGTTCCTTTTCTGTGTCCCTTTTGTGAAACCAGAATCAAGACTCTGGTGGCAGAGGACAGAGCTGGGTTCACGAGGGAGGGAGGGTGCAGTGGGAAGGGACGGAAAGGAAGCCAGGCTGCTCAATCACTGTCTTGCAGTCATATGATGTGGCCTGCAGGGCACATGGAGTGGTGTTCATGGATGAGCTCCAGACACTTCATGCGCTTCCAGAAAATTTGTGTAGAATCTAGTCCCATCTTCTAGTAACCTGATCTGCTTTCTCCTGTGCATCCGAAACATGGTGCCTTTTAAAATGAGCTTAAAATTGTACTTAATATTGATTAATAGCATGTAGGTATGTAAAGCAATTATTGGAAAATAACTAGACTTTTAGCCTTTTTATTTAGTTTCCAGTGGTCCTTTGGTTCAGAAATGTAAGTGAAGCACTGTTAATATGGCATTGTATTAAGTGCTGTCATTCAGGGTGGATTACACATGGTTATAACCGTCCTCACTCCCTGCCCTGGTCAAGCCTGTAACTGTAAAGTGCTCTGGGAGAGAATATGTATCAGGATGCCACAGACATCAGTAGTAGTTTCTTTCTCAAAAGTAATTAAGAGCAGCGTGTTAATTAAATTTGTGAGTGTTAAAAATGTTAAAAGAGTAATATTCAAAAGTGCAAGAGCCTAGACAACAGTTAAAAGTACAGATGAAGAAATCCAAGCTGGAAAGCATCACATGCTATCATAGCTCAACATACATGACCCAAGTTAGAGCTAGCTGGTGGGAGCAGTCAGTATGTGAGAACGAGTGTGCAATGTCTTCTGACTTTTGGCCAAAAATCAGTATTTCGTAGTTTAATTGAACCTTCAGTTCTTCAAGGTACTTTGAAAAGACTGTTCAAATACATGTCCAGTTTAGGAAAACAAACGGGGTTGAGCGTTTTATGTAAGTTTTTTAAATGTTGTGGATCCAATAGGTCACAATAGGTTTGTTGTGGGCCCAGTGCCTTGTTTTGAATGTTCTAGTGGGTAAAGCAGTCCACTAGTTCAAGAGAGATTTTAAGAGAATAAAGTGGCACAGTGTTTTTTTTTCTTAAGTGAATGTTAATATAAACGAAAGCTACCGACTGCTTATAGAGGAATAAAAGGTATAAATCCTTACTGTTTTGTGTAACCTTGTTTCTGAGCACTGTAATACTAAAAAGATTTTAAAAGTGTGTGGAAGTCAGGTTACCAATCAGAATAACAGCAGGAGAATGATCCCATTGTAAAGAGTTGAGAGGCCTGAATATATTGGATGCTTACCTATATCTAAAGGACACAGACACCAAGGGAGCCAAGGAAATTGGGTGATAGAAATAGTAGAAGAAAGGAGGAGGAGGAGAAAATTGATTTTGAGCACAAGGTAGAGCTCCTTAGCAATAGAAAGCTCTGCTCTTGAAACACTTGTACTAGACAATAACGTATTGGAGCGTGGCAGAGAATTGTACAGGGTTAGAAATAGGATCTCATGTACCTTTGTGTCTCTGAATTTTATCCTCAATAATGTTAATCGAAAGCAGGGGGTGACCGACATAATTAATGGGTTATGGATTCATCTCAATAACCAATATCAGAATTCTTTATGAAGCGGGAGAATAGGGACACTTCAAACATGCATTCCTTTGGCAGGCTTGGGCTAAGAACTAAACAAGTGACTTGGGATTTGCTGGAAGGTGTAAGAAGGAACTAGTAAATGTACAGTGATCTTGCTATGCGAGTGAGTGCCCTGGAGGGTAGCTCACAGTGCTCAGTGGTCAGTTTTTGATGGAGATGTTTTCGCTCACTGATTGGGAGAAAAGATTGGTGTCTCTTCGCATTCTGTTTTTCACTCTGGTGGTAGACGGCCATCATGTTGGTAATGTCACACCCACCACTCTTGGCATGATGTGATGTGAGCCATGTTACAGGACCTGCAGGGCAAATGTGCCGCCCTTCTCCACTTTAGCATCAAAACACAACATCCACTCCAAATTTTGTCTATGCTTGTTACAACGGAGCAACATCTATTCTACTTCTAAGTCCTCACTGTGATCTGGATGGATGTGCAGGTGTGGGCAATACCTAGGCAAAAAACCCCCTCCTGTTTGGTCTGGAAGAATCTGTGACAGTAGCTAGTTCTAATATTGCCTCCTGTCACTGTTCAGAGAATACTGAAGATCTGAGAAACAAAAAGTGTTTTTCCAGCATTTTTTTCCCAGCTATTTTTGAAGTCACTTAAACCATCTTTTTCTTGAATTCAATCATGCAATGAACGTAATATCATGTCTTCTTCGTTGCCTTCCTCTTTCATTTTGGACTACCTTCACGTCCAGGGTTTGTCCACCTCCTTGTCTTGAATCTTCTGAGCAGGTTCCAGATGGAGCCTCTGTCTCAGTTTGTTCTCATTTCTTATCCTGAGTTGTGTCTAATATCAGATACCATAGCAGAAAGACTAAAATCCTGCAAAGGCAAGTGGGAAAACTGCAGAATTCTCTTGACTCTAATATCTGACATGGTTTATGTTTTGTGGTTTTAATCTTACTAAGATTACCACTTCAACAAATACCTTGAGAACAGTTTTGTGGTTAGTTCTGTCTGTATGGGTGCAGCAGTATTTTCTTCATTTACTTCTAAATCTATTGTATTTTATTTAGTTGGACAACTCCTTGCTTCTGTCTTATTGGGAGAAAAAGGGGAGTGGGAATGGAGAATAAGTACATCCGGATGGATTTCTGCGCCTGCTTTATGTATTATGTGCTTGGAGAATTTAATCTCTCACTTATCACCCCTTGAACATAATCCAGAAATCTGAAAATCATTAGGAGTGTTTTATTCAGCAAACGTTTTAATTAACTGTATGGCCACCAAGGATGTGCTAACTAACCAAGTCCTTAGACAAGCAGCTTTCTGGAGCTCTTAATATTTGTCAGCTCTTTCTTGACTTTTACAGTTTCTGCTATTTTGGTCTTTTACAAAGACAGGTTGGACGCAGCATTCAAGACTGAGATTGTGTTTTCCATATTATTCATTTTGTCTCTAATATAAAGCTCCACATCTGGTTTGTGGTTTTGACAATGGCTAGAAAGTAAGCAGATGTTTTCCTTGTGCTGTCCACAAGGACACTTAGATCTTTCTCTGGATGGTTACAATTAATGTGGAACCCATCCATGTCTACAATTAGTCAATTTGCATAACCTTGTGTTCATGTGTACTAACATTTTTTTTTGCTGTAACTTGGGGGTGGATCCTTCAGGGTTTGAGATTTTGGTGGGTTTATAGAAGTTTATCATCAACAATTTTTTTTCCTGTTTCACATTTTTCACGTTGTGTACGGTCCTTTACAGATCATTTAATATATTAAATGTTGATCATAGTATCCACCCTTGGGACTTCCCCCATTAACCTTCTTGAAAACTGGACATTTATTAATGCTGTTCATTTTTTCTAAATTAGCTTTAATCTATTGACAGATGTTTACCTCTCACCCCATGCCTAGTTTCCCTAATGGACTGCAGTGATTAATATTACCAAATGCTGTTTGAAAATTCATATTAATTATATCAGCCAGTTTTTCTTTGACCACTGTGTTGACTGTCTTTCTAGAAAATATGGCAGAGGCCCATTTTTATTATGGAAATACCACGCTAATCTGTGCCTCCTGTATTGCATAAATCTAATTTACATAAGTACCCAGTTGAGCTGTTTTTACCAGGTACTAAAGTAAAGTTTACAAGTGTCTGTGATTCCCAAGCTCACTGTTGCTTTTTATACTCAAATGTACAGCATTGCTTGCCCTGCAGCTTTGGTACTTCCTATTTAATTTTAATGATCGCGCTGCCAGCAAAATACATAATGCGCCCCTTTGCGCTTAACTTTGTTTGAAACTCAGGCAAGTGCTACCTAGGCCAGTTTGTTTCCAATTGAAGTTAATTTTATGTGGCTCCAGGCATCGGTGGCAGGCTGCCCTGGGTTTTTACAGCGCCTGCTCTTGAACCTCTGGTTACCAGCACCTGTCAAGGACTTCTGCAGCAGCGTTTGGCGCTCTGCGCTGCAGTGCCGTCCTATACCGCTGCAGTGCCGTCCTGTACCGATGTGTTTGGTGTAGTCAGTGAAGCTTCTTACTACACTTTGAAAAGGTCTTCAAAGAATCTTGACAATCCCTTATCCTCAAACACTTGGGAAGCTTAGACAGGTTTCTTAAAATCAGAGATTTTAACATTTTAATTCAAAAAGCAAGTAATAAGTCTTCATGTAAATATGATTGTAATAATTTTTGCCTTTTATGTTAGTAAAAGCTGTATTATCCCTTGCTATTATCTGGAGATTTATAGCCAAATTCAGTCTTCACATACAGCTCAGTATTTTCTTCTGTAGATGTTAAAGCAATCTATTGATTTAATATGTGTTTATTTGGATTTATTTTACTGTTTTAAGTTACAAAATCACAGTTGTTTCTTCCTGTTTAGAGATTGAGCTACTGGCTCATTACCTATATTAAAGCACCTTTAGTTGAAATGTTGAATCAAAAAAGGCACTAAAACTTTTTAAAATCACTTTGATGATGAAGTTTAGTATAGAACTGTGTCAAATGAGATGCTTCACACCTAAAACTGGTTTACTTTAGTCAGGCAACTGACCTGGCTGATTTTTGATCTCCTGTATTTCTATGAAGTCAGCATCTCAGCAACTCACATAAAGTCTTTCACTGAGAAACTGGAAGAAGAAACTTTTTGGCCTGTAGCTCAGTGCTCCCCTGTGCACTAAGGGCTGCTGTGCCCAGGTTGTAGGTAGGTGCTTGACAGCAGCCGTGTCCTCTCATGTGATATGCCCCTTTTCTGCAAGTGACTGTGAGATAGGCAGAGAAAGGCTGGTCCACCTGTAAAATTACACAGCATGGAAAACTCAACCAGCTAATCAATTTTAGGATTAAAAATCTTAAAACATCCCTGTTTCTGGCCATTGGTGATACCCAGGATCTCCTGCAGACTGTGAGCAAGTAAGGTGGGGCCCCAGGAGGCGGATTTAGGCACCAGCCTGATATCATTGTGATAAAGTTACCCATGAAACTTCATCCAGGGTGAAGGGACTAAACAGAAAAGAAACGCATGCTGTTCATTGCTCACAGATGGGCTCCACACGTGTCAAGGCTCAATTTATCCTATCAGTAAGGTCTATTCTGGGCTCCTGTGTGTTTTCTGCCAGTTCAGTCTGGGAGTCATTTTACACTGCTTGGCAAATACTTAGTTTGGATGTTTTTTTGGTATAATTTAAACGATTGATTACAAATCAGAGAACACTTCAGCTCTTACTGAAATTATAGTAATTTTGAATTTAGCTTTAGGTAAGTTTTGAAGTATGAGCTTGTATTAAGTATTTGAATGTAGCATTTTGGTGGATCCAAACGGCTCGTGTTGCTGTTTTGTAGACTTTGTACTGGTGGTGGTATCTCAAGTGAGAGCCTATTCATATCTTCTTTAGTGTTACAGTTAGTGTTTCAATGACTTAAGGTTTTAAAACCTCTTCCCCTCACACCTTATCAGGTTTAATTTCCCCAAACTGATTTCCTGTGATTTCCTCTGATTCTGCTGCTGTGACTACATCCGACACTGTATCTGGACTCAGCAGCCTGTGAAACATGGTCCTTGGTGTGGGAGCACTTGGTATTTGCTTTCCTAACAGTGCTTCTTCAGACACAACGGTGCATCTCAGATGTTTAAAGTAGTCAGCCTCACAGCTTTCCTGTGCGTTAAGAAAATATTTTCTCGGTTTTATGGAACAACAAAGTGAAACGTCCAACATCATGAAGGAAGTCTGTGGCGCAGCTGGGAAATGAGCTCTGATCTCCTTGTGCCTGTCCAGCACCTTAATTATGTGATCATCTCCACTGCCTCATCTCAAATTCATCTCTTGAAGTTGAACAAGCATGTCAAACTGCATTTTTCATCTCTTTTCTCTTGCCTCTGCGTATAGCTTGAGGCACTGGAGGAGAGTGGAGTTTTTACATGTTGGAAGTCTTCCTCTGTTCTGTTCTTTTATCCCCTCTGCTTTTTGCCTGCCTTCTTACATCCCATGTTGTGTGAAATCAAGTCTCTATTCATTTCTAGTCATGAAATGCAGTTTTCTGTATTCATAGACATATTTGCCTCAGAAGTTTCTCTCTGTCCTGGGTTTCAATGCCCTAGCAAGAGCATTTTTTTTTTTTAGTAGGATCCTCACAGGTTCCCTCTATGGCATACAACTCAAGTGCTTTCTGCATTTGTCATCTAAATCACTTTCTTTCCTGTTCACATTTTAGTATTCTTAGTCTGATTCAGTGTGGAATGCAAACCCTTTTCTGCCTAGTACACAAAAATGGATGCACAGGGTTAGATCAAAGGTCTGTCTAGCACAGCATCCTATCTCTTGTGCAGCAGATACCCGGGGAAGAATGTCAGAACAAGGCAGTCGAGCAATGATACTTCCCTAGACTGTGTTCCCAGCTCACAAACTTCCGTCCGTATTTAATAGCCCTTGACAGATTCTTTCCCCACCCCTCACTCCCCCTGCTTTTCTTAATTTGCCTGTTTCTCCTGTGAACCCATGTACACTTTTATCATCCATAATGTTACACGGCAAAGAGAGTGAGGCAGATGAGTTATTGCATGTGCAAGAAAGTATCTCCTTTTGGGTGTTTTTTTATCCTGATAACGTAATTGATGTCTATCCATTCATTTTTTCAGAAGGGAACTAAGAGCATTCATTCTCCGTGACATTTCTGGGTTTATAGTCTTATTGTTTTACATAATTGTTCTTCCTGCAGAAGCTTTTTTGTGCATTTGATCATTGATGTTGCCCTGGTCCAGCTTTTTAGTCCTTCTGCCTTTTTTTCCCCCTCAAGTGTGGGGACCAGAACCGCATAGTGCCTCTGTATAAATGCAGAATGTGTAATGATGTTTTACGTACCTTTCGTCAGCATGCCTACTGTTATTAACTAACTACTGACAGCTTCCACTGTATTGACTCCATTTTCAGGGTTCTGCATCTCTGCTGAGTATTTCCCTTGCACTTTGGCTTATGATTTGGACTCTGACAGTCTTGCCTCACCAGTATTTCCTTTTTGATCCTGCTTCTCCCCTTTTGTGCTTCTACCATATTTGAAAGAGTTTCCTTCACCCAGTGCTCCTACTCACCTTGATCTCTAAATTCCAATTGAAGATTCGTACTACAAAGCCTTTCAAAAGCATCTGCTCTTCTTTCCCCTTATCTAGTGTACCAGCACTATCAGGCAACTTTCTATCATGCTGGAAATAAAAAACACCTCTAAGATGTGTGCCAAACCCACAGAATGTAAATCCACATACGTGTATCCAAGCCACCCTTCTTTTTTCTCCATGTGTCTTCACCATCTGCCTTCTAGTCCGGTTTCTGTGTGCATTAAAGTGTAATTTTACACTAGTACAGTTAATTTCAAGTTTAGCTGTAGTTTGCCACGTTTAAAAGTGTCATAGGTTAATAAAACTTAGTCTGTTCACACCGTGCACAGCATTTAAAGGGAAGGAGCACTGGGAAGTCCAGGGAAGCCTGTGGCCTCTCCCCTGTTTCTGTCTGGAAGCTTTTGGAAAGAAAATACTCGGATGATCTGTGTACATTGTGCGTGATAAGCATGGTGTTTCTTCTCTGTTTTGGACTTGCCACACCACTGACGTGCAGATGTGCACGCTGCCTACCTTTCAAACGTGTTGGACCGTACACATCATGCATTCCTGAGGCTGCAGTCTTACAAAGTGCGTTGTGTTTACTGCTTATGCTGGGTCAGCACGTGTTTGACCAGAGTCTTCCTGGGTGAGCAGATCTGGCTGGATCCATAAGAGAGGAATCTGCTGTCGGGTGCCTTTCTGTGCAAATCCTTATATTTCTGTATGTTTTCTCCACAACCAGGCTAATGCAGTTTGGGAAGTCTGTGTTGTTAGAGCAGTATAAACTATAGTTGCAATATCACCGTTACAGATTATGAAGCTACTCTGATTCCCTCTCCCTCCCCTAGAAGTGTTGAGTCCTTTACAGTTTCAACCAAAAGAGGTTGTTACAGACTCTGAGCATTTGAAAAATCAAGCATCATATTCTCTGCTTGCTTATGGACTCTGGACTTTGATCTGAGATGATGATACACATCACTCGCGGTAGCGAGGCAGAATCAGTGTCTATCTTTCCCTGACCTCCACAACCACAGTGTTTAGCTGCAGTGTGGTTGTGAAGGTCAGCAGCACTTCAGGTCCCCTGGTTGGGTTGTGGAGATGCTGAGGGTGACTCAGTCCTTAAGGATGTGCCATTACATTTGCATGTAGAGGTGTGATTAACTGAAAAGTCTGAACATCTTCCTCCAGCTCTGCTCCACCTAATAGTGGGTTGGAATTAATCTGTTAGCTGAACATTAAGTTCAGTTAAACTAAATTAGAAATTACTTCATGCTGCACTGGTCAGAGAGTCATATGCTCAGTTTTGGTGCTCTGCATTTGGCTTCCTTTGTGATCTTGGGCAAGACAGTCAGGTTCTGTGTGAGAAGCCCACGTAGTTGTTGTGAGGTTAAATGCCATAAGGATGCATGAAGTCCTCTTGTGTATATGTTACTGGTCTTATACAGAGATAAAAGTTAACAAAAACAGTCTCTCTTTGTCAGCCCTTTCCACATCCTAAATGATCTTAATGGTTGTAAATACACCACACTATAAATGTTTCCATACATCCAAATCTTACAAATACACTTGTATAGGCTGTACCTGCAAAAAATGATATTGCACATAAATGATTAGCTGTTGAATCTGTGTTTGTTGTTATATTGGCAGTGCGATCTGCTTCGGTAGTAGCCAGTGTGGCTGGGAGCCATTCTGATGTTAAAAAAGGGGACAGAAATAATCACTAACCCCTGCTGCCAGGCAAAGGAAGGATGAGGGCTGAGGCAGACAAAAGCTTAATCTGTCTCTCTCTCTCTCTCTCCCTCTCTCTCTGTGTTTTTCTAAGAGTTTGAGCTAATCACTGATAACCAACAGTAAAACATCTGGATCATAAATCTGTTCAACTACTGTGTGGCTCCTGACAAACAGTACAAACTGTTGTGTCTTAGCTATTCCTTTCCAAGCTGAGCCACAACTTACATTTATCTCACATATAACTCCTTCTTGTGGTCTTGGTGGTGTTATACTCATAACATTTTTTTACATTTCAGTCATCACCCTTTCCATGATAGCTTCAAAATGAAATCACTGCAAAGAAGTCCAGGGACCAGGGATGCAGTCTACAAGCTCATAACTTCTCCCCCACTCACCCTCTCAAGAGCAAGGACTCCTACTTCCTGCTATTGTGAGAATTAATCCTTTAGTGCTCCTCACTGCTTTACCTTCCATATAGCCAATAAGAACAGAGTGAAAGATTGGATGCGTGTTCGAAGGAACGAAGAGCAATGGATCAAACTGCTCTAGCTCTTTTGCAAACGCTGTTAGGAAAATACGTTGATTTTCGTTTCAAAAACAATTATACCTCAGTTTATATAAAAGTGAGTTTGGGCACTTGGGGACGTTTTTCTTCTTTCTCAGACAAATGGATAAACTGGCAAGAGAAAATGTCTTTCTAAGCACCCCAGCTAGAAATCAATACAGAGGTAATCCTAAATGCTGCCCCTTGATTGCTGGCCGTGATGTGCTCCTCTCTGTGTTGACTGAGGCTGCCCATAGTAAAAGCATAGGTGGAATTTTTTCTATCCAGAATTTGTTTTGGAGGAAAAGGAAGTCATGTTCTGTGGTTTTGGCTGGAAAACTTTCTTCTGTTTGTTTGTTCTTCTATTTTAACTAGGTAGAAGTAGAAGAAGCATCCAGGTTATTGTGTTAAAATTACTTCCTAAAATCTCTCCTTGCTAGAAGGGAACGAGTCAGGAAACTGCCCTTCGAGCTTTTCTTACTAAAGCTTTCTTACCAAGGCTGAGCCATGGGAAATGTTGCTACTCATCAACATGGTGGGATTGTGTCTCTGGGAATGACCAGCTCAGAGACAGCTGGGCTTATGGGCAAGTTGGGTGTTTTGAATAATGGCAGCATGTGAATGCATAAATCAAAATGTTAGTGTGCGCAGAAAAGAGCCGTGCTCAGTCTTTAAAGATGCGGGTCTTTGAAATGTTGTAGTACATAGCACAAGCCTGGCTCCACGTGCCCTCTGTTGAGAAAGCTTGGGGACCGCGGGCTTGTTTTATATTAATTTTATTCAAAAGTTTGAGGAATACTAAGCTACAGATGCTAAAATACGTAGCTATAACAGTTTGGGAGGAATGGCAGGCACTGTCAGAGTGAAGACTCCAAATTAGTGTTGGTTTTCAAAGTGGAGATGCCTAGGAGTAATTTCTCCTTGTAAGGAAAATAGCAATCTTTGTGTCATCTCTGTTGTCTTGCAGTTTTGATATGTTTTCAATAAATTGTTTACTATTTTTTTGTTGTCTTCAAGAATGTTAAAAAACAACATAGAGTTATTTTTTTTCCTGTAGAGGAAAGTTGTTCTTTCAGAGTTGCCTAGCAAGCATGGCTTTCCCTAAACTTGCTTTTTTCTTAGTTCCTCATGTTTTCTCCTTTCTGAGCGCCGCTTTGGACAGAAATGCCAGAGAGGATGGGGCATTTCCTTCACCCTTGGAAAAAAACCCATAGCTGATAGTGTGTAATTCAGGATTCTTTCCTGTATTGAGTGCCTGGTGCAGGTGTCTTGGCTGCTGTCTGTGAGACTTAGTGTTTGGAGAGGTTTGAGCAAGGTCTTTCTCTTCTGCTTTGTGATGGACCTGTGAATCGTTAAGCTGTTTCTCGTTGTCTTACAAATATTAAACCTCATGGGAGATTTAGGTATTTGTCTGTATTTCGTGTATATTGAAAAAGAGCAGAGAATAGTCAAGTAGGTTGCCTGAAGTCACCCAGCCTGACAGAGCTGGGAATAGGTTTCCTGGCTCACGGTACTGTACTTTAAACCACAAGATTAGTCTTTTTGAAAAGGATAATCTGTGTGTTCAAAGGAAGCTGTATAAAGCTCCCATTAACCCCGGTGGTGTACCTAGCGAGGAATCTAATTTATGTTCTGGCAAATGAAAGCAGTTTCAAAGACCTTAGTGCTGCAGGTCACTGTCAGACCTTCAAGGTCCATTGCCACCAGTTTAATTTTTCTCCTGCTTGGGCTGGCCTCTGTCATTCCTGAGAAAGGAAGAGCAAAACTGTACTCCTGGGGAAAGATTTCCAGAGACATCCATTTGTGGTAACTGGGAACAAGGTCCACATGTGTGGGGTTTTTTTTTTGCTATGTGTAATTAATGTACAGAATGGCTAATGCTCCCATTCCTTCCTTGAAAGAAAGAGGCATCTTCTACCAAAGCTCTTTTTTGTCACATTTTATCACTTAGTTAAGGTCTGGCTATCTGAATTCCAGCGGCCAAAGACTGGAAATGTTTTTAAAACTAAAATGTTGAACTTTAGAGTTTATCCCAGAGTCCTAAAGCTACTTTATATGAATGGCAGAGGAAATATTTTTCCAGTTTTCTTCTGTTATCAGCATAGACCACAGCGACTAAATATTAGAGAAGCAGCAGTACAATAATCTCATCATTGTTTTAATCAAAGATTGTAAGTGTTTTACAGGGGAGAGGCTAAAGATTATCTAACTTTTGGATGGGGGAGGAGAGGGACAGAGATTTAGCTCTCATCACTGAATGCATGAAGTGAGAATAAAAGCCAGAGCTTTCCTGATCCTGTGGTTCTACTAATAACCTTTTACAAGCTGGTTATATAATTATCTGTTACCATCATTTTTTCCCCCTCTTCAGGCTGATAAGCTATGTCATCCAACCAAAGCATTTTATGTGGATTTTTGGATAATCCATGGCCATCACTTCTGCACTGAACTGCAGAAACAAAACAGGCTATTAACACTTCACAAGATGTAACAGAACTTCATTTTGAAAATGTAAGAAAACAAGTCTGTGGGGTTTTTTCCCCCTTTTTTCTTATTCTGGATGGCAGGAAAGGAGAAGGTACTCTAACTCCTGGCTGTACAGCTATAGAGCTGGTTCCCCCTGTGTCTGGGCAATAGTTTACTGCCCTTCTGCCAAGTTACAATGCTTTTCATAATATGTGTTTTAAGACCGTAGTTAGCATTAACATTTATGAACAACATCCTAACAATAATTACCAATAATAATGTGGTGTTTCTGGCAGATATAACGATTATTGCAGAAATAGCCATGTGTTTATAGCAATCTGCAGATTTATTTGCTATAAAGACAAAATTTAATTAAGCCAGAAAATAATTCCTCTGTAGTAAATGTGTTGAAGAAGATATTTGTCCTGTGCTCTGGAAGGAGAGCTACAAACACTCCATCACCTTTTTTATGGAGCAGTATTGCCATATGTGGAGTAAAACACGGAATGTCCATCTCCTAAGCACGTGAAGGGCTCTTTATTGTTTCCCTTGGCAAACACATGTGAACTGAGCTCCTTCCAGATCTCTGATGGAGGTGGTGGTTCATGGCCACCTCTAACCAAGGGTCTTTAGAACAGTTGCACCAGTGACACTTATGTAAATGTCAGGTTACTCTTAGCACATCACAAGAAGCAGGTCCTGAGATTCTACACTTTATTCAGCCTAAAAACCTTGTGACTGACAGCTTTTTTTATTTAGGGGTTTGGTTTTTTGGTTTGTTTTTAGAGCATACCCTTCCTTCTTTTCCCCAGCTGCATGGAAGAGAATGGGAATTCCTTTGGGGTTCCTAGTGCATCTCCCAGCTGCTCCCAGTGCCGAGAGCAGTTGCTTCAGCCCCTGTTGGACCTTTTTTTGGTTTTTACTAGCATCCCATGGCAGATGACAGATCAGTGGCACAGGTCTGTGTGTTCAGCAAGATAGCAAGAAAAAGTGGACGTTGTCTGGGAAAGCTGTGCAAGATAGCAGTCACTGGCAGTGGAGGCTCTGAGCCCCAACCAGCCTTTAAGAGCTCAGGAGAACTTTTCTATGTTTCTAGTGAAATGCAGAGTATTTTTTTTTTTTTGGACAGAGATGAAGATAGAGTGTGAGTAATGAAAGAGGTAACTTGTATTTATTTTTACACGGGATCCTGCAGTGCCTTGTATTATGAAGGCAGGGATGTATAAGGAGTACTGTGACTCACACTGCAATATTCAACAGCCTTGAAACACTGCTTCCCTATGACAAGTGTATCGCTTAGTGCATGCATCTCTCATTAGAGTAGTAGCATCTGTGCTTGTTACCATAATAATTTTAAAAATATATCAAAACCATTCATTTTTGTATGGAAGTATGTCTGGACTGAGTAAGCTTGGAATAAGCTCAGAGATCCTGGGAGATAAGCAAGGTGATGCTTTTGTCTACCCACAGTAATGCAGACAGTTACCTAAGAGTATCAAAGAAACCTCTTAGTTATGGTTCCACAAACTGTTATGCCCTGAAATAAATGTGTGTTTTTAAAACTTGTTAAGCCTTGAGACTTAAGCCTGTTGCCACCACATAGTTCACACACATGAGTTGCAGGCTGTTAGGGTTGATAACCACACGCAGCTATTTAATTCTTTTGCAGAATCTTCAGCCAACTTTCATCTTGGCCACGTGCAGTGTTGGAAACCCATGGGGTACCTGTGTGGTGTGTGTGGCTACAGGCTTTCTTGGTGGCTTTTCTGTTGTCTGACCTGGAGCAAGGAGAAAGAGTTTTTAGTGCCAACAGCACTTTCAGGCGATCTCCCGCTGAGCCATCAGCCAGGGTTTGTTTGTGGGCTGCACTCTGGGCAGCATCTAAAGGGGAGGCAGAAGAATGGCTAGCTGGGGAGATCAGATAAAAGGGAAAAAGCCTTTTTTTTATCTTACTGTATTTTACCACTTCATCCTGCTTTTTCAAGCAAGGATGAGCAGGGACCCTTATTCCCCCATTCAAAAGCCAAGTCGCTATTTTGGTTTGAGGGGCAGAAGGGTGATGTAAGGGAATCACCTGACTTTTTAAGGGGCTGTCTGGGCTTTCTGTTTATTTCCACACTCATGAGGATAGTTGTTTCATTACTTGCTTATCAGCTGCAGCTAGTAACATCCTGGAGGGAGAGGGGAACGATGTAATTGCCAAGCACATCTCGTTGCTGTTACAGAAGAAGTTTGGTGGTGTGAATGCAAACCAGCTGTGCAGCTTGCGTGCCATGTTGCACCAGCAGTGCATGATGGCAGGGAGTAAAGCACTCGGGAGTTTTGGCCAGTGAGTGAACTAGAAAAGTGTAGGGCCAGTCTGGCTATATCGAGAGCAGTGAAAATCTCCTTAAAAAATTCTTTTCCTAGCAAGTCTTGAATTTTTTGCAGAAACTTCACCCAAGCGATCCATTCCAGATTTTGGTCCTCATCCTTTTCCTTCCCGTGCTCATGCTGAGCAGATGAGCGCAATGGCCAGACCTAAAATGAAGAGCATCTACAGTCTGATCTCATCCTCCCTTGTTGCCTTTGGCTCGAGAGGAGGAGGAGCTTTGAAATCGGATTATTACTTCAAGCCTCTTGGCTTTGGAGCTACAGTCTGTTCCCCACGTTGCCAATGGGCTTAAAAGCTTAGCAGAACTCCCACTAGGTACCCAGGAAGCCTCTTACTGCAGGAGATGGTGACACGGCAGGATCAGCTGTTCTTTATTTATCGTGCAACTGAATTGTCTGGGGAGGGCCCCTCACTAACCTGGTGATGTTGTTTCCTGAAACAACATCAAGAACAGGTGAACTTGTGCTGATGCTGTTCCTTGCTAATGTGATAGTGCGCACTCAAGGTGCTGTGTAAAACAGTTGGTAAAAGTGTTAGTCTTTAGCTGCTTAGCCCATAAATGGGAATGCTAAATCCAGCATTTGTGGAGGGAAGGAGTTCGGTGTTGGTTTGGTTTTACTAGCAAATTGCTATGGGCATGGCACTGTGAGATCCTGACAAGATACGAGCTATATAATATGGGTTTGCTTCAGAATGGCCCCATATCTAGCTGTCTGCTCACTGCTTTCCTCAGCCTGTCTTCCCAGCCAAAACACCCAAAAGGCTAAACCAGCACCGTCTACAAGTAGTTTAACGATCTGTATTTGTCTGATATTCCATACAAGTGCAGATACTGGTGAGATCCTTTCTATGTTGTTATAAATTATATAACAAGGCAAACAGGATGCAATTCAAGCAGACTGTTTCCTCTCATACTGTTGTTGGGTTTGGAGGTTGTTTTCAGCTAGAGGAGTTGAACTTGTGGCTTGGGTAATAGAAGTTTCCATTTGTGGGGGTATTTTGGTTTGAGGGTTTTTTAAGGGTGCAACCCCAGTACTTTTCCCATAAAGGCATGGACCCCTGATAAGAAATTGAGATGGACTGGTATTAAGCTTGCTTTTCTTAATTGCCCTTTGCAGGCCTCTTGGAAGCCTTCCATGAGGTCTGCAAACCACAGGCTGAAGACCATCATTTCTGCTGAGCCTGAAGTTTCTGTCTGTCTCCTATGTAAAGCCAGTTCAGTGCCCAGTGTGATGCTTGCCCCTCAGCCAGGATAACTGGCTTATGGTAAATGGTGTAGATTATCTGCTCTGAAGGAAGAGGGGATTATTTTGAAAAAGAGAAATGATCTGTTAGAGGGAAATAGCATGAGCTCCAAATGCTTTGGCTGCTAATAAAACTGCTGAAAAAGAAATATAATTAACAGTGACATCAAGTGTCAAGCCTTATGGCTCCTCACTTAGCCTTGCCCTGATAAGAATGCTGGGGCTTTTGTTAGTTTCTCCATCTGTAAAAATGCTCCTCGTGTCTCTGTGTGCCTCTCCTTCCTTCACAGGTGCTAGTGCAAAGCTGTACTGAATGCTCTTTAAATGCTTTCATGCTCTAGGAATGAAGCTGCTGCAGAGGCATAAAGTGCTAATGTCTAACTATTAATCAAAAACTAATTGCTTGTTACTTCAGAGCTTCAGATGCACCCTGTCCATCTGAAAAGCTACTCTGCATGGGGAAGAAATTGAACCAGTAGTACTTGTACATGTTTTAAGTGCTGACAATGTGTAAAAATCATAATGAGTATAGTTAGTGTCCCAAACTGTTTGTACTGCAGCCAGATGAGCTAGGAGGAGAGGGAAGCTTTAACAGCACTGGTACGCTGCTATGGAGCATGAGGGGAACTGGATTGATCGGTCTGAAATCTCTTTTCAGTACAGTTTAGCCACCCAGTGTGAGCTGCTCGTATTTATTTGTATTATAGAACAGTTAAAAATTCCAGTTTGAGAGCAAGCGGCAGCATGCTGTGCAAACAGGGGAGGGGCTCTCTGTCCCAAAGGAGAGATCAGGCAGCAAGTTAAAGTGGGTAGAGAATAAGAAGGCACAACTGTTCTGGTGAGTGGGATAGGTGGTGCATAGATAGCACCGTGGTCTCAGATTTTCAAGCATGATGATAGAGAGGCTAAAAGAGGACAAAACCAGAATATGCCTTTAAATCAAGCCTAGAAAATTCCAGCCTGAACAAAAATGTCCATGACATTGGAGAGAGTTTGCATTTTCAAACTTACTTGGGCTGAACTGAGCAGAATACAGTGTTTGCGCATCCCCTTCCATAGCTGAAGGGAGGTGCAAGAGGAGATGCTGTCTGACGTTACCCGTTGCACTGCTGGCACCGGCAGGGAGTGCGTGTGATTTGTTCTTTGCAAACAGCCGTAATGTGGAGGCAATATGACAAATTCTTCCTGGCTTTCTGTTTATAACCATCTCCCTCATGCAAAGCTGTCATCTCACACCTCTGCTTAGCCCTGGAGTAACATTATGCCCCTATTTACAACGTGCTTGAAATAGCCTTCAAAGTCTGCTCACAGAAAGTTGAGGGAGGAAGCAATCTCAGAAGGCACTGAATGACATTAAGGCAGGGGGGACCTGAAGAAACAGGAAAAAGAAATGTGTTTGCTGCTCTTGCTTTTTCCCACCTTCCCCAATGATATTCCCCTCCCAACTGCTTTCTCAGCTGCTTGCTCTTCGTCCCTTGTGCTCACACACCAATAAAGTGGCTCAGAGAAAAGCCATGACTTCTGTAGTGCCAAGTGACACTAAACTTCTTTGCTTCACACCCCCAAAGCTACCCCATCTTTGCTCCCCCTGATCTCATGGCCCCCCAGAGACCAAGGCAGATCCTGTAAGAGAATGGGGAAGTTGTCAGCTACCACATTCAGCTGCAGACTTGGCTAACAGGTGGTATCTCCAACTAGCTGCTTAAAATTAAGATAATGTGTCTGGAGGACCCTATCAAGATCAGGAGCTGTAACTTCTTTCTGCCTTTATGGCACCCATATAAACCCACTGCTGTTTAAATTTCTGGGGTATCTTTGGCCCTTAGCAATACTCCTGACTCCCTGCAAAGTCCTCCTGACTTGCCATGCAGAGCAGGGCACACAGGAGTTTTCATATTTTGAAAACTATTTCCGTATGAGGGCAGCAATCCCAAACAGAGATCATGGCGGTAGGCTGCAGAGAGCACTCCCAACTACTGGGTAGGGGCATGGTGTTTTTAGGCTGAGTACATCCTGTGGGCTGAGCACACTGACAGACCAACAAGCTGAATTGTAAGAGTTGGCAGAGTAACTAGCTGGTAGTTGCCAGAGTTGCCAGACTCTTGACCGTGTACCTGTTGTCATTAATTATCTGTGAGGGGAAAAGAAGGTTCTGACTCAATTCAATGATGGCTTTGAAATTTCAGCACGTGGCTCAGAGCTGGCTCAGTGCAGCCCACTGGTAGCTTTTGGCAATCTCCTAAAGCCTCTGAAAAAGCCGTTGAGTCACTTGGGAGCATTGCAATGGAAAGCTGATAGCAGCAGTATGGAAATAGAGCTGAAGGGATTGGAGTTTTAAAAGTGGTGGCTAACTTGGACATGGCTTAGCTGCGCTTAAACTGGTTATGTCCATCAGATTCAGTTAAAGATGATTCAGCTCCAGCACAGAGGGAGGAAGCCTTTAAACCTGTACCTCAGCACCCAGTCCCCTCACACTTCCCCATGCTGGGCTTCCCTGCAGGTTTGGAGGAGCCTGTCTATTAAAATGAGGGCCCCAAACTTTGTGACACAAGTGGCCAACTTGCCAGGGTCTGGGGTCTGACTGGCTGTTTTCCATAGTTCAAAAAGCCAGCGCATGCAGCAGCCTCATTGGCATCTTTGTGCTACTTTTGGTGACAGTGGTGTCACTGCTGTCACGGTTGTGTACTCTTCCATTTACTTTCGCCTGGGAAGTTGAATTTCTTACCTCTTGAAAAAATCTGGGCAAATATTGAGGACTATACTTGGGTCACCACGTGTCCAGGGGCTACCGCACTTGTCTGCTGTCAAGAGCAACCCAAAGTAGCAACAAACCACAGGTGATACTAGAGCTTAATACATGCTCACAGCAGCTCTGGGGGAGCAGGGTTTGTTTTGAACTCAACCCTTGCTCAGCAGCACACCAGTCCTGCCAGAGTGCCTGAGGCAACCATCGCTCCCAGCCCACCCCTGCTATCTATTTTCCCAGGGACTGGGGATGGGTGGGTTGATGCACTCTCGCCCTCTCCCAGCTAACCCTGCTCCAGGCCAGCACTCCTCCCGAGCCAAGGGGTCACCCTTGCTCCAGCGGCTGCCTCTTCCCAACAGCCCGTGCCTGACTCAGGGGGGATTTAGTCCTGGGCTGGGGGGAGGGAAAGACGTTAAACAGGCTTTTCCCTAATGAGGTGTGACGCCAGCTGGAGAGGGGGAGAATCCTGATTTTCTCCTGTCTGTTGCTCTCTCCAGCTAGAGGAGGAGGAGGAGGAGATGTGTACCCACCCACCCCCCACCCCGGCTTCCTCTGCTGATTTGCTGCCTCTTCTGTTTCCTTTCTGTGCTGTCCCCAAAGCGTTTTGGCAAGGTTCAGATTTCTGTGCTCACAGCTCAGTGCTCAAAGAGAAAAGGGGAAAAACAAAAGGGTTGGAGGCATGGGGGGGATGGTGGTGGGGAGGAAGCCCAGCCGCTCACCCTGACCGAGCTGGAGGAGCATGGGGATGGGAGACAAGGCAGTGCTTGCTCTGAGGACCAGGGTGGGTTTGGTGGTCTCTCCTCGAAGTCCCTGTTATCACTGCAGCCATCTCTGCTGAGGTGCACCATTTGAGCACTATGCTGCTTTGCTGGCCATCCCTTATCGGAAGGGAGGGCCAGAAAAACAGGATTTGTTCCTCCTCCTGCAGAATGTGGGCTGAAACATTAGGTGAAAACCTGCGGGAATCCTAACTCTTCGTTTTGCAGTTCCGAGATGTTAACATTTACATCGTGTTCTCGTAGTTCCTGGTGTTCCCGCAGCACATTGGGCAAGTAGGAAAAGTGCAAGATTTAGATCTTGTGGGCCAGAAAGCTGGAGGATTCAGTGGGATAGAAGATTGTGACATATGGCTAAACAGGGCCAACAGACGTGGAAAATTAAAGTGCCTGTCACTGCTTTTGCCTTATCAGTCAGCAACGGAATAAACATAGACAAAAACGTTGCAGTGCCAGTATCCCGGTGTGGTGCTGAGTCTCTGCACCTAGTCCCACATCGGTCTGTGTGCACCCGTTAGGCAGCAGCTAAGTGATCCGTCTGCGGTTGGGTCGGGTCCCCAAATCAGTGCTGCACCGGTTGTGAAGGTGAGGAGGAACCTGCCTGGTAGAGAGGAGGCAGCAAGAGATGGGGGGAACTACCCAGCCAGGTGTTTTGGGAAAGGCTGCGGGGTCCCTGTCCAGGAGCCAGCACTTTGCACAGTGCCTGAGGAATGTTCCCCAGCTCCTGGGGTGATCCTCTGGCTCCAAACATGTAAAGGTCATTCCCAGGCCTGGGAGACAATGTTTGCAGACAGGGACTATCTGAGCCGGTTGTGGCCACCGCTTAAGGAGTGTTAGTCAAACAGCAGGCTGAAAAGGCTCATGGGAAGCAGTTTAAATATTCCTCATACAAAAGGCTGCTGCATCCTAGCAGAGGCAGGCTGCTGACTGACAGCTTTAGTGTGCAAGTGTATGCGGATGAGGGAGAGGCTGAATGGGGAGGGAACATCCTGGAGACTTTGCTCCAGCCCTTTATTCTGGGAGCTGACAAGTCATTTTTCACAAGCTGCAGGTTTGCTGTGGTAACACACCTGGGATGTTACAGCACATAGCATACTTTGGAGCCTGTTTTCTCCCCCGTCTTGAGTGCATTTTGTAACGAAGTAGAGGTCCACTAAAGTAATTTACAAATACAGTAAGTCAGCACCTCCAAAATACTAATGTTTCCCAAGTGAATTCACTGGGTGATTGCTATTTGTGTTGTGTAGTTACTATTTATACAACAGTATCAGTCTCTCCAAGGGGTGGCAAGCACCGGCTGTACTTTTTGTATTAGCTTGTCATTAAGCAGGATAGTAGTCTAGAGGCCAGAAGAGAGAATCTTTTGCCACAGTGCAAGGAGAAGTCCAGGATGCTATGTCAGCCTTTGGTTCTTGCCTTGAGTTTCCATGTATAAATGGGTTTAATACATTCTGCATGGGGGAGGTGTCAGGCTTCTGCTTGCAAAGCATTTTTGATGCTGCACAAGAGGTAAACAAGAATGGTGTTGATAATGAAAATATGCCACTAATACATTTCCAATAAAAAATTACAAGCGGTGTTTAATCTGCAATCTGTTATCAATAATTTTATTACCGTGGTTACTGTGGTCTAATAAAAAAGCACTTTCTCTTCTTTATTGGGTAAGTGCCAAAACGTTTATCCTTTATTCTCTGGCCATTAACCTTTATTCTGTAGCCATTAGCTTAGCAATTTGTGTAACAGTCTGTTGAGTAACATTCAAGGAGGAATTTGTATTCAATCCATTATTTACTCAGAAACAGAAAAAGAATAGCTTCTTATGCCTAGCTGTTTGTCCATACTCAATCTTGTTAAGTGCTTTATACTACCAATCATAAGTTGTAGGAAGTGGATATTTTTCTTACTGTGAATGATTTTCTGGCATGCAAATAAAACTGTGGTTAATCTAGCAATATTTTGAAAACAAAGCTTGACATCACTAGCTGAAAAACAAGTATTTCTTACAAATGTGTGAAATATCTAATAACTGTGTATCAGAAGTTATTGTTCTTGTGGATCTGTTACTGCATTATACCTTTACATTAACTCCATCATGCTGAAATAAGCCATGACACTCTCCACCCCTCCATCAAGGGTTGAGGTTTTGGGTCATAAGGTCTGGCATCCCTCTATTCTTTCTTTCTCTCTTATTAGAGAGGAAAAAACAAACAAATCAAAACCCAAAGAAAAATAGGCTAAGTAATCAAAATGCCTGTTTCTCCTGGAGATACTTGCTTGCTAGCTTTCAGCCATTTCTGTCTATCCATCTGAGAACAACTACTTCTCTGCAAAAGGCGCTTTTAGGGCCGCCTTTTCTGAGCACATCTTTTTAAATGAACTCACAAACCTAGTGGAAAGCAAAGCAGGAAAATGAAACTGTTGATTCCTGCCCATCAGCTGAACATGGGAGAACCCGTGGCATTCTGATTAGGCTGTAGTAGCTCAACCTCACTGAACTCTATTTTTCTGTTACCAGACAAAAGCATTAGTCTTCTGACAGAAGAGTGACTTTTAGTAAAAGCCTTTCAAGGTCTTCCCATAAACTCCTGCAATGAAGAGGTAGTAGTAGCGGCAGTATTTTTAACGATGGGGGAAGGTCAGCTTGCCAAGTGTATGCTCTGCTGCTGCATGCATACTCGAGGCTGTTTGCATCTTTTTGGTCATCGACAGGTAGCAGTACATTTTAATGGGTTATTTTGATGGTTGGAGTTTATTTTTCCTCTTTTCTGCTAATTAGGAACTGGAAGCTGCTCTTCACAGGGATGATGTGGAGTTTATCAGCGACCTGATCGCCTGCCTTCTTCAAGGTTGCTATCAGCGCAGAGACATCACGTGAGTAACCTCGCTCTATGGCTTAAGCACTTTGCAAGGGGAGCTAATTAACCCAGTGGTGGGGATGTTTCACAGCTTTAGAGTGATGACATGGTAGTGATCAGCAGCCACCAGCAATCAGGCCAGATGCTTCATCGAGTGGAATGGAATTCTAGCTCTTGGGTTGGGTTGCAGGTTTTAAATTTTACAGAGCCGTTGTTAAGCAAACTTCTTTGTTCCGATCCCACACAAATGTGTCTGATGCTCTGCTAGCACGTGTAGCATTAGCACATACAGTGAACACTCACATCTGCTGTTACACTCTGCACTCTGGCCAAGTTAGTGATACCACATCAAGTCTTTAAATCATCACACGTGTTTTCAGCATTTTGTGTATATTGTGAAGAATGAAACTTGCTGCTCTGCAGCCACCTCACTGGCATGGAAGATCCCATTCTTCTACAGAGGGGCAATTGTAATTATTCTCTTAGAAGTAAGAAGAGTATTAGAAATAAGAAGGATGTTAGAATCGGTTCAGTTGCAGGATTTTGGATGATGAATTAACAACACTGTCTTGGTGTCTGTGTCCAGCAAAATAGCCTCCCAAACTGAGACATCTGTAGAATACTGTTCTTTAGAGGATTGCCACTCATACAGGGAAATGTGCTTATAGTGTTAATGAACGCTTATTGCAGTGTGTTTTATTTGTTCTTCTGTGACTCATGTTAATAGGAAAGCACAATCACGACAATTAAGTCCGCTGGGCAGCACTTTGAAGGGTTGTTAAGCAGTCCTGCTCCTTAAGATTCTCCTGTTGTGTGGAGGCTGAGGCTGGTGCATAGGCATAAGTGTAGGTGTTTGCAGTGAAAGCTCTGTTTCTAATTAACTCATTGTGTCCAACAAAATTGATATGGTTGGGGTTTGTAATATATATCTGCCACTTAGGTAAGTTCCCTTGCATTGCTGCGTTGACAGTCAGCATAAGTGGTTATACGGATCTGAACTGGGCAGCTACACTTCATTTGCAGGCTCTGAGTGAAACTGATGGGAGGCTTCACTGTGAAGGGACTGCACTCATGTATATCTCCTTGATCAAAATAGCCACAGAGCAGTAGAATCTTGCTTATAAACATGCAGCAAGTTGATTTCTTCGTACCAGAAGCACCGGAAAGGAGTGGCTTCAGTGTTTTGCTCACCTTAACCAGCTTACCTTTATGGAAGTGATGGAAGATTTGTCTTTGATAGATTTCTTGAATTCCACATTGAGTTTTCCTGAAGATCTAAGAATATCCACTCAGCAATTGCTCTGCTTAATTGCCCACCCTTTCTCAGTTGTTTTAACTGACAACTGTTAGGGATGAATCATGGCTGAGTTGGCTGAGTTTGGCAAGTTGTCTGTCTGCCTGGGTAAGGCTGCAAAAGCACGTGTGCATAGACACTCACACACAGTTAGGTGATGCAGCTGGCAGCTCAGCAATGTGTAGTTCTTCGCTATTGCATATAGGGCTCAGTTAGTGTCTGTGTAAATACCGATTTGGTAAACCCAAGATGCAGAACGAAGAGCTGGTACTAGTCAGGGTGCTTATGCCGCATAGGTAGGTACCTACGTAGCTGTTGCTGTGTGTCTTTCCATGTACGTGAAGTGCTTTAGGAAACAGAGTCACATAGTAAAGTTATGAGAACCTGTACCTCATCCAAATGGTCGTGCTAGGGAAAGCATGAGGTGATTGAAGGAGAAGTCAGCTGCACCCTTTCTACAGACCCTCCTGTGAAAGGGGGCTACCTTGTGAGCAGAGAATGAAGACAAATGTCATTTCTGCAGAGGAGATGGGGAAAAGAGCACAACAGGAGCAGTGTGATGAGAAATGGCTGAAGGAATATAGCAGCAGAACTGCCTGGAGACACTTTTTGTAAGTGCTCAGTGGATGAAGACAGACAAACGTAAGGGGCAGAGTTTTGCTGGGGTTTAGATTTGGCTTTTCACAATAGGCCAGGACTCTATTTTTCTGTTGTAGACAGTCTCACGAGGGAAAAATCAGCAGTCTCACAGATCCATCACAGTGGCTTTATAGCAGTGATTTCTCCTGAGCTCCACGTTCTGGTGCCAAGGCTGTGAGCTGCTAATCTATGGGCTGTAAACTTTGCTCCCTGTTGCATCTCAGAAGGGAAGGTTCCAGGACCTTGTTCTCATCCTTATTCTGGTCTGGTGCAGTGCAGCTCAAGCAAGAGATGCTTCATATAGCCTCATATAAAACATATTTTCCCTACATCTATAAGGGTCTTTAAGGTTTAATTTGTCTTATATCACATGTTACCTCTTTGATGGCCAAAATGTTATCTGCCTGAGCTTTCTTGCAGTCTGTCTGAGAGTGGTTTGTAGGTCTTGTCACATCTGTTTTGACTGCATGCAGAACTTACAGAGGAGCTGGGCTGCCTGGCTTTAATCATGCATCATAGAGGGGTATAAAACTGTCACATACCTTTGTTAATTATAATGTGCTGTCAAGTAATTTTGGAAATGGAATCTAGTCGAAAGCCCTTATAATGCGCAATTTAACATACTCTAGTTTGATTTGCTTTTTATTCTTTGAAAAAACCAAACGAGATTAATTGTAGGGTTCTGTGATTCTTGGTTTTGAAACAGAGCAAATTTGCCTTGATTTTGATATTCTTTTTGGCAGACATTTCAGAAGAGTCACTTACGAGAGAGACTGCTCTTTTCCTGCTTGATGGTTAAGTAGTGTTGAATGTCTGGTAACTTAAGACTTTCTTTGAGTTATGGATTTCTGAGTTTAACTTCAGAGGCCACTTAATGGGATGCCACAAGATCTTCTCCAAACTCTTATTTATTATAACATTTCATAGCTGTTAGGAACACTCTTCATCGAGCTGCTTCTCACTGTATTAAGCATCATAGAAGTACAGAACAAAGAAAGATGGTAGTCTGCATTTCTGGTGATGACCCTGTAGCTGTCCTTGCCTGTCGCCACATGGTTTGAGCACTTGACCAGGACAGTTTCCTTCTCACTCTCCTGTTTTTGCTCTAACCCAAAATACTTGTGTGCCATCACCTGCAGCTTTTGTTGTTTTACAAACACCTTTCGTAGCATTCAGTTGCCACCTGTAACATCTAAATACTAACGATGCAATAGCTAATATCCTTAAAGCTTTTTGCTTGATTTCTCAGCTCCGTTTTATGCTATAGACTTGATGCCAGCGAGTTTACCCTCACATTTTCCTTACCCCTCTAGGTTTTGTGCACAGGCCTTGAAATGCTTTGTGTTTTCTTCTAATTGGTTCAAAATGCAAATGCCTGGAAAGTAGAGAGTGAGAAAACACTTGATAGAATTAGATTTAAATTAAATTAATAAAATGCAAGACGTTTGAAAAAATATCAGTGCTGGCTTCAGATTCTCTGTGATATAAATTGGGCAGCTGCATAGTCCCTAGGGGCTACCGCTTTAATTCCAGCAGGAAATGCGACTTGATGACTTGTATCAAGACAGGAAGATCAGAGCTTCAGCTAACGGCAGCAACCACAGCAGGAGCCTTCTGCAGCTGTTTTTAAGTAAGAAGTGATGGTGTGACATGGATGTGTACACTCAACTAAAATAATCCAGAAAGCTCCTGCTGTTCAGCATTTCTTTGGGTGAAACTCATTAGTCACTGCTTTGTTATAGTTTTTTTTTTTGCTATTTTTCTATTTTTTTGCTTAAAAAGTTGCAATGACTTTATAGTATTTCTCATTGGGAGATGATTTTTATGCTATTGCTGTCTATAGAAAAACTTTTTAATTGCTTTTTCTTAAAACGTGTTTTATTTTTTCAACATGAGAAGAAAGAGAGGATAAACAAAAACAGTATCTCTGCTCTTGCCTATGTCCCATGAGATTATATTTTCTTTTTTTTTTGTACCCCAGGAGATTAGCCCATCACAGCAGCTGAAAACTATCTAATTGACTTCTGTGGCACCACAGGTGGCATTTGCTTCCTTAGAAACCTCAATTATTTCTTTTCTTGTTATTTCTTCCCTTAATGCATTGGAATTTCTTCTTCCCAAGTGGCTCATCTGTTTTGCACCCACCCTAAGCTCTTTATGGATCTGTAAACTAACAGTGGAGTATCTGGCTTGTAGTTTGCACTGGATTTGTGCTAATATGGGTAATAATATATTCCTGAACTCCTCTCCCCCACTTTCATATCCTTAGTGGTGATATAGGGACATATTCCCAATGTGGTATCTGAAGAGTTATATTCCCTACTTATTAAATTGCTAGTCCAGAATACTACCTCTGTTCTGATTATTTCCTAATGCTTGTTCTGTAATCACTTATCTGAACTTTCATCAGAAAGAGATATGGGATAATCTGGAATCTTCCAACCCACCAGGTCAGTGTGCCTGTTTCTGAGCACTGGGCTTAGTACCTCTTAAGTAATTTTCTTCTTCCTTCTGCTTTGTCACTTTTGTCTGTCCTTGTCCTTTATTCTGTTACTGGACTGTGTCTTTACAAGCTACTTTGGGGGGGTTACCCTTGGTCATGTGTTTTGGTAAAAACAACTTCAGTAAAACGCTCAACATATTGAAATTGCCCCTCTGCATGTCAATATGTGAGCTATGTCCTTGATGAACCTTGATGGATGTTGGTTAGGTCTAGGGGATAAAGTGGCAGGTCATCTGGGATAGCTGGCAAACCAGAGCCAGTTTTCAATCTCACAGATACTGTGCTGAACCAGGCTGTGGGAATAGTTAGACTGAGGTGTTAAGACCATCTGAATGAATTCAACACTTCAATCCATGCTGTAATATCTGTGGCAGCCAGCCTAAGCCCAGTTGCAGTAGACTTGGGGACCATCACCTTTCAGAAAGAGTTGTAACCAGCCATCTCTTGTGGTTGTGGCAGTGACCTTGATTATAACAACCATTTTGATGGCTTGGCCACAGAGGTCCTCACTAACTCAGAATCATATTCATGAATGCCAAGTGAATATCAACAAGATCAGCATTATTTACAGTCTGACTTTTAACAAGTGCTGCCTTGCATACATCATGGAGATTGGTGGGTGGCCTCTGGAATCAACCCAGTATCATCAGTGCAGGAGATACCATGAAGAGGGCAAGAGAGATGAAGTGGCTACATTGCTCATCTTGAAACTAATATTAATATTTATTATCATAATAGCCAAGCTGTGAAAGGTGAGCCTTCTAAAGGGTAAAAAGTGAAAATGAGGCAGCTGGCAGGTGTTGGGAAAGGAAGGAAGAGATTACAGCCGTGAAATAACACAGTCATTCAGAGATTAATGAGAAGCACAGTGGAATATAATTACAGAGTTCAAGTAGAAATAAAGCTAAGTAAATGTCTTTGATTCTCAGACGGATAAAAAAAATCTTTGGGGAGGAATTGGAAGGTAAGTTGGTACCACAGAATCACAGACTATTAGGGATTGGAAGGGACCTTGAAAGATCATCCAGTCTAATCCTCCTGCCGCAGCAGGATCACCTAGACAAAGTTGCAGAGGAACATATCCAGGCGAATTTTAAACGTCTCCAGAGAAGGAGACTCCACAACCCCCCTGGGCAGCCTGTTCTAGTGCTCATCATCCTCACTGTGAAGAAGTTCCTTTTCATATTTATATGGAATCTCCTATGTTCCAGCTTACGCCTGTTGCCCTTGTCCTGTCATGAGATGACACTGAGAAGAGCCTGGCTCCATCCTCCTGACACCCACCCCTCACATATTTATAGACATTAATGAGGTCAC
>JAOXOE010000001.1:44019420-44040545 GCA_028565055.1 Phoeniculus purpureus
AGGCAGCGGCGCAGCGCCATGGCCCGGCCCGGTGCCCGAGCACGCCGGGGCTTGTACTTCACGGACTACAGCTCCCAGCGAGGAGCGGGGCTTGACGGGGCGGGACCGTCAGGTGGGAGGAGTGCGAGTGAGCCTCAAAGGCAGTAATAGGGCACCCAGATTCGGTGCCTTCGTGGGTGGAGCTACCCCGAGCACCATACGGTCTGCTCGCCGTTATAGAGTCCAGCCCGGTTTCAGTCTCGAAACAACAGGATGTCTTTGGCTGGAAGAAACCTTTAAGATCATCAAGTCTTTCGGTGAAGAAATTCTTACTAACATCCAACCTGAACTTCCCCTAGCGCAGCTTGCAACCATTTCCTCTGGTCCTATCACTTTCTACCGGGGAGGAGAGGCTGTCTCCCTCCTCAATCCAACCTCCTTTCAGGTAGCTGTATGGAGTGATAAGGGCTTCCCTCAGCCTCCTTTTTCTCTAGGCTAAACAATCCGAGCTCTTTCAGCTTCTCAGCAACTTACAGCTTCCCCTCCCCACAAATGTTCATGCAAAGGCTCTTCCTTCACTGCTGTGTTTTACCCTTGCAAGCTCCTGCACTGCTTTTGCCTGTCTAGACCACAAACCCAAGTCTAGTGGTCTCTTTCCTACGAATTAGGAAATTTTCTAAAGCTCTGGTTGTTTTTTCTCGCTGTCCGAGGACCATGCCCCAGGGTCTCTTTCTCTCCTGCAGCATGGGCCAGAAATCTTGGTGGTGGCTTCAGCTGAGGCCCTTCCCAACCTGAGGAAAGACACAAGTTCACTTCCATGGAGATGAAACACTGTTTGTTTGCTTGCTGGCTAGGCTTCAGATCTGCTGACTCCTGCAATACGGCAGGTTTAGCACCTATGACTTCAGGTAATTACACAAACAGTGTAATTGTTCTTATGCTTCCATTGCTGTGGAACACCAGCCCAGAGCTCTTTCTGCATAGCTGTTAAAGCTATATGTTTATACAGAGGGTTTGTTCTTCCTTAAGTGCCTTTGCTGAATTACCCAATGTTTATTTTACATAATTTCCTCAATTTTCCAGGATTGCTCTGATTTCTTAGAATTGATTGCAGCTCCTCCTGCTCTTGTAAAATTTATGCTGCCCTTGGATGCTCTACTGAAAGTCTTTAGCTCCTCTGCTCAACTGGCCTTCAAACCTTCTTCCTCCTTCACAGGGGTTCCAGTTAGAGGTACTCTGAAGTAGTAACTTTACTACTTATACTACTTCAAAGTGTGGCTCCTTTACTACTGCACACCCAAGCACCTCTCCTGTGGCTGAGGGAATTGGGGTTGTTCAGCCTCGAGAACAGAAGGCTCCAGGGGGACTTTATAGCAGCCTTCCAGTACCTTGAAGGTGGCCTACAGGAAAGCTGGAGTGGGACTTTTACAAGTGACTCTAGTGACAGGACAAGGGAGAAAAGTTTCAAACTAGTAAGAGAGTAGATTTAGATCTTAGGAAGAAATTCCTCACTGTGAGGGTGGAGAGGCACTGGAACGGGTTACCCAGAGAGCTTGTGGTTGCCCCCTCCCTGGAAGACTCCAGGAGCAGGCTGGGTGGGTCCCTGGAAGGTATCCCTGCCCATAGCGGGGGTGGGGGGTGTGCTGAAATCCAACCTAAACCATACTATGAATCTGTGATTCTCTGTTCCCGACGCAGCAAGGGTTCAAGTGCGGAACTGTTGAGGATATCTAAATATCCACTACTTTGAGTGTTTGAGGGGGAACGGTGGGTTCTTTTCCCTCCTGCTCCCGGTACCCGCCGAGGGATTTCTCCCTCACTTGGTTCGCGCCCCATCGGGGCCGCCAGGGGGCGCCGCTGCTCCACGGCGCGGGGCAGGAGGCGGGGACGTAGCGGGGCTCTGCACCTCCTCCTGGGCTCTAGGGCTCGTAGCTGCGCCGCGGTAACGGGGATTTGCGTGAATAACGAAGGTGAGAGGGCGGAGAGGTGCCGGCACTACCTGCAAAGAGGGAGAGTTGGTCTGTTCCCAAGCGAACTTTGGCGATGCGGGGCAATAGAGAGGTGGTTTCTAAACTTAGAATTGCAATCTCACAACATTTTTTAGGTTGGGAGAGACCAACCTAAAAGGTCATTTAATCCAACTCTCCTGCAATAAGCAGCAACATTTTCAATCAGTCAGGTTGCCCAGAGCCCGATCCAACGTGACCTTGAAAATGCCACCTCTCTGGGCAACCTATACCAGTGTTTCATCACCCCCATAGTGAGACACTTCTTCCTTCTTTCAGTTTAAAACTATTGCCCTTCATTCCATCGCTACAGTCCTTGATAAAGAGTCCTTCCCCATCCTTCGTACAGGCCCCCTGTAAGTTTTGTAAAGGCTACAATAAGGTCTGTGAATGTTTCCTCAGAGCCTTCTCCAGGCTGAACAACACTCTCAGTCTTTCCTCACAGAAGAGATGTTTCAGCCCTCTGATCATTTTTTTGGCCTACTCTGGACCAACTCTAACACCTCCGTGTTTTTCTTGGGCTGAAGACTCCAGAGCTGGACTCCAGGTGACATCTCAGTAGAACAGAGTTGAGCAAGTTCACTTGGTTTGGCCTTCTAGGCTGTGAACACATATTGTAAGCTCTTGTCCAGCTTTTCATCCACCAGTACCCCCAAGTCCTTCTCCACAGATCTGCTCTCAACCCACTTACCCCCTACCCCATGTTGATACCAGGGATTACACCACTCCAAGTGCAAGACCTTGAACAACCTTTCCTACCACCCCTGGATGAGGTGCTAGCCCCACTAACACCATTTGTGTGCTTTGCATCATTTTGCTCCTGTAGATCAGTGACAGCAGAAAGCATTGGCAAGGTTTGAGTTGTGACTGCACAAAGAGTTTGGGGTAGGACCTGGGGGAGGGTGAGGGATTTTGTGACCACTTTGCCTCTGACACACAAGGCAGAGGGCAGCAGTTGTGTTACTAGCCAGGGTACCCACCACTGAAGAGGTTCTCCCAAAATATTTGTGTAGTAAGGGTTCCCAGCAGGCTGGCAGGGCTGCTGTATTTATTTACTTTCACAAGGAAGACTGTCCAACAGGCTGAAGTGCTCATTTTGAAATTAACTCAAAAGGAGTTTGCCAGCAGTTGGGAACAGGCTGAGCCTGGCAACACAGCACGGACCAACAGCAGCATGGCTGCCAAGTGCTTCATCCTTCAGCACCTGCTTTGACTGCTCAGTCCCCATCCTCCAAGCTCCAGTGGACTTGAACCTGTCCTCCCTGTGCTGTATGCCAAGTTGTGTAATCTTTCCCTTCAAGAGCTGATACTTTCTCTGTGACTCTGCTAGGAGCTTCTAATTTTGCATGTTATGTGCGGATGGACCTTACCATATGTTCTGCAGGCACATCTGACAAGTGCCGTATCCCATAATACCCCTAGAAATGGTCTGTCTGCCCTTCTTACAGCAGCCCACAGGAGACTCCCTCTTCTTTCTCTCTACACTGTACTTAGATGTTCCCCCCACTCTCTCTCATGGATGCCTTCAAAGACAAGCAAAACAGACAGTTGCCTGCAGTCTTCTCTTGTGGGTTCCTGTGTAAACTTTGCAGCCCTGTTTTCCCTGGACTCATAGCTCTGTCATCTTCCCCCTCCTTCCCGACCTTCTAACATCCCCCTCAAGAGCAGCCATACCTTCCATCTCTTTTTCTATCACAGAAGCCATAATGGCCTGAGCCAGCCCTTCCCCCCCTTGCTTTATCTCTTCTCTTTCTCTGCTGCAGCCTGTTCACAGAATGATGGACAAGCTAAAGGCTGAGAAAATACAGTAAAATGCCTTTCTTATCCTGTAATGACCAAGAGGGAGGACACAGCCTGATAAAAATGACAAGCCAGAAGAATTGAGAGCCAGACCTTTCACCTGCTTGTCCCTCAGCAGACAATTGCAACTGCTGCAAACCTGGAAAGAAAAGAATTGAGTACTGAGCCAATTAGAACTGCAAGTTTCCAGCCAAATAAATGTCCTTCTGCTACCTATGAAGAGACTAATTCAGAGATTTACAGGAAAAAACTTGAGGCAGGCTGCGCATTGGGAGCTGGTGGGAAAACACATCTGTAGCCCTGTGGTTTATGGCCAGAGGGCTTTGCATAGCATCTGGCATCCGTGTAGTCCCAATGCTGTGATGGAGGCTCACATGACATATAGATCCAGCTGCTCTCTTGGGCCTATCTCTATTTTCAACCTGCTACTTTACTCCTGTTTTTATTGGCATGTTTTTTGACAGCAACCACTAGTGCTGGATCAGCCATTTCCCACTGCTGAGTGACCAGAAGGCAAACATTTCATTCGCTAAAGTGCCCCAAAGGCAGTTCTGAGCTGCTCTCCAACAAAACACTGCTATACCTGTGGCATGGTGTACTTCGAACAAAGCTCCATCCATCTCACATTTAAATAAATTGAACCTGAAGAGGCCACAGGGAGAGAGAGATGGAGGAGATAACTGGCATAAGGGTTGATGTA
Source organism: Phoeniculus purpureus (assembly GCA_028565055.1). NCBI lineage: Eukaryota > Metazoa > Chordata > Aves > Bucerotiformes > Phoeniculidae > Phoeniculus > Phoeniculus purpureus. The sequence goes on from JAOXOE010000001.1 coordinate 44,023,906, forward strand.
TTCCTATGGCTGCTCAGAGTAACCATCACAGAACCTTCCATGGATTTTCTGCTATTTTTCCCTGCTCCCGAGTCTGGATAGAGATTGAAGGGAGGCTCTTTCTGCCCCTTTAGATCTGCCCTACTTAGCCTTCCATCACCCTTGTGACTGCCTCCAGCCCTGCTTGTCCAAATACCTCCTTCGCTTCAGGTTTTCAAGGTCTCTAGCTGTCCCTTTCTTCCCACTAGTACTTTGTACAAGGAGGCTCAAGTTGTACCATGTAGTTAGCTGATGCCCCACAAAGGCACCTGACAGCTTTGAAAAGAATGGGCTGGTCATGTAGGATTTACCTTTCTTGTTTCCCTCTGTTAAGATCATGCTAAAAGCAGGTAAAATGACCTTCATAGGTTCCTTTTATTTTTCCCATGCTATAACAATCACATAGATGCAGCCATTGTGTGGTTTGGGGAAGAGGTCGGGGGTGTCTGGAGGACATGTGTCGTGTCTCTGCCAGGTGGTCTGGGCTTGACTCCACACTGTGTTAGTCCCATGGATCAAATTGCCCTTTGCAGCATGCTGTGAAGACATCTCAGACTCTCTGATAACTGTACTCTAGGCTGAGTGATGTGAAACATACCCCTCCACTGCACATTCCAGATTAAAACCTCATATCAAATACAGGTATCCTCAGTGGTTTTTAAGAGAAAAAAATAAAATAGGAAAAATTAAGACCACTATTGAAACAGGTTACAAAATTTAAATATACACTATGTGCTGAAAGAGACAGGCAAGGAGGCATTGCATGCCATGTATTTGCTAACAAATGTGAGCAGAGAGCTAAGATACTGACAGAACGGGAACGGAGGGGCAGAATAATCCTTTAAATGTTACTGAGATTGCCAAGAGCTGAGTCTCAGCAAAACCCTGCAGCCACATTTACTTGAGTTATCTGAATGGATTGATCTTCTTTAAGTGCTGCAGTCCAGCCTATATCCCTGCTGTTTTGCACACCTACAGTTAGAGAGGTGAGGATGCATTCTGAGTTTCTCAGTTTTGTCTTTCTCCAAGCTAATGCCAGCTCTAATGAAGAGTTGATCCAGTAAAGAAGGAGCTGGTCCCTCCTTCTGTCAGACTTGCTAAGATCATAAAAGTGGTTAAAGCCCATGTAGTGCCAGAGGACTCTTGGTAAGATGGCAATACCCAGCTCAAGGACAGATCCAAGGAAGGCAACACTACTGGAATCAGGCTTCTCCATGAGCTTCTGATTCATGTTTAAACACAAATGTGGTCAGGACAGAAACTTTCTGCTATCTGACCAGTGCTAAGATGGATCAGCAGAAGTAGAGCCACTAGGCTAGTCACAGATCTAAAAATAGATTTCTGAGATGTAAACATAGATTTCTGAGGGCTCCATCTGAAGATCTCCACAGCCCAGTACTATTTTAACATTCCAGTGATTTTTGTGCTGTAATCCTGAACAGCTGGTGGCTGTTCACTGTGGCTCCAGACACTAGGCCACGGTTCCATTGTGTCACAGTTCCTGATGCAAAGTAGGTAGACAAACAGCCAAGTGCACAACAAGCATTTCCTAGGAAGGCAAACTGGGCACAACTGGTCCCAGCAAGTGTCTGGCAAACAGAAGGTCTAGCTCTGCTGCTAATGCTATTAAAGAGGAGGGAGCACTATAAGAAACTATAAGGCCCTTGGTGGTTCAAGCACGCAAGAGACCAAGTGAAGGAAGAGCTGAAGCATTACCACTGTAGTAGAAAAGGGAGGGACATGGGTCAGTGTCTGCTGAAGAACTCAGCAACTCCCACTCTGGCTCTGTAATGATTAGCTCCACCTTGTGAGTGAAGAAGCTCACTTCAGAGAGGATCAACTTATAGCAAATAAAAGGTTTTTGTCCATCTATATATAACAAAGCTGAAACACAGGGGAGCTCAGAGGGATGTAGCCTTGGGTCACTGCTTAGTAGCCGTTTCACCTGTTTGCAGCAGTTTTCTTCCACAGCCTTATACACAAGGCACTTCCCAAGACTTCATTTGTAATCTGACCACAACCAAAGGCTGCCTTGGGGACTTGAGACTGAGCTTTCTGTACACAACACCCATGGAGGAGGAAGGAAGGTGGTTCTGCTGCAGCATAAAGCGTGTCTCAAGATGAAATATGCATCAAGGCACAGGTATAAAAAGCAGCCTTGCAAAGAGCAGCTGCTGGTGCTTCAGAAAAAGGTGTGGGGCATGTGGGCAAAAGGAAATGGAGTGGAAGCAGCTGTGGCTGAAAAGGTCTAGGAGTGCAAGGCACTTGACCTCTAAAGTTAGTGAGGTGTGTTGACTAGGTTCTCACCTTTTGCTTTATGTGGTTTATTTTGCTGGCTTCTGCAATGTAGACACCTTTGGTTTGTTGGGGTTTATTTGAAGTTTTTTGTTGTGGGGTTTGTAGTGTGGGTTGGTCGGGCTTTTTCCCTGGGATAACTAGAGACAAACAGAGTCTATGAAATGTGGGCAATTTAACAAGGGAAACATGGACTATGCAGCTTGATCCACTTCTGTAACAAGTACATGTGCCTCCTGCTAAGGTGTTTTAAGCAAGGTCAGTAGAAATAAACACTATGGGCAGGCAGCTTGAGACAATTAACAGAAAACATAAAGGGAGCCAATTTGCCTAGGCTGGTCAGATCAGGAGATGACAGTTCTCACACATCTGTGGTTCAGAGCAGGAAGACAATGTCTTTCAGGAGGACTTTTGTTAATACTCCCTTGGCTGATGCAAACCAGCCCAATTATACTGAAGTCAGAGAGAGATGCTGGCTGATCCTGGCTGTGTACTTGAGGTATGTGTGTTGAAAAATTTTACTGAATTAATTTAGTGTCCTAAGATTTTTTTTATTAATCTTCATGCAACTAGATATTTTCCTGATATTTTTGAAGATGCTAAGAAAGCAAGTCTGCTTGTCTAGATGCTGTTTATTGTGTAGCTACTGCAATGCCTTTTTTGCTGAAGAGCTGGAAACTACAAAGGTCAAAGTGAACACTGATACCCACAGTGTGAGACTGGTTCTCCAGCAAGGTGACAATCTGTCTGACAGCCTGACTAAGGGCACAGTGACACTCTGAGGTAGGTGACAAAGGCTGGCACTGGAACCCTCTGAAATCAAAAGGTATTTCCTATGAATGCAGAAGCCTCTGTTAACTTGGCCCAGTGCAGGGGGACAGTTTTCATTAAGCTGGATCTGGAAAGCCACAGTGTTTATTTCTCAGACAAAAAGTGTTTTGGTTTCCTTGTAACCAGAGGACAGGAAAAGATTTTAAAAGGTAAAAAAAACCCAAAAATCTGCCAACAACTGAGGCACATTTTTTCGCCTTTATAATCACTGTGCAACTAGGCTTAAATGTTCTGGGACCAAGTTCCATCAGGTCATTTCCAGCCATAGCAGGTCCTGAAATAGAGATCCGACCTATGACAGTTTCTACAGGCTAGCAGTGCTATTTTGGCAACAGGCCCAGGGTTAAACATAACAACAGTCATTTTCAGTCCTTGCTCTCCTGAAGGTCAGTGGCCCAAACAGTTGGATGTTTGCCTTAGCTGTCTCTGGACAAGGTCTGCATTTTGTAATGATAAGGTGAAATTCAGAGATCCTGCAATGTCCTGCTAGCTCTAATTAGGAAGCGTCTTTTTCCCAAATAAGGATGTCAGGATTTGGCAATTTACTTCTTTTACTCCTTTGAGCTGTATGTTCTTGTTGCTATAAAGGCTCACTACTCCCTTTTACTCCAGTCCATGACTTTCACAGGATAGCGCAGCTTGTTCTTTAGCTTTAAGCCCATTAAGCCTAGCTTACCAGAACTGACCATTGCCAATTGCGACTTGGAGGTTCATTCATTGGCTCAGGGCACATGAAAGAAGCAGTCTCCCTCTTAGCAACAAGCCTGGATTGCCAAATGCCTTCTGAGATAAGTCCCCTCCCCTCTAAAGCGCTCTCTCAAAAAGCTATGCAAAGTCAGCCACAAATTGTTCCCATTTTTTCTGCCAGATTTCTTCAGCCTTGGCTTTCTCATTTGGTTCCATGGCACTGTATCTGCGAGGAGGAGGAACAAACAAAGCTAGTATCAGGCAGGAGACAAGGGGGCAGCTGTTTCAAAATCAGTGACCAAAACAAAAAGGCAGGATGCAGCAACAGATTAACCCTTGCAGGACATACTACAGTCTGTACTACAAAAAAGTAACCCGGTGTAAAGAGCCTTGAGCTCCTGCTAGCGAGGCTCATGTTGGGGAAAGAAATGTCAACATCTGAGTCCAGCACCATGAGGACAAACAGTCCAGTCTGTCTCAGCTGTAGTCTCACTGGGCAGCACCCCAGAAGAGATAGCACTGCTGTTGCTTTCGGGTGTACCTTGGGCTTGGTACAGGTTGATAGGAAAGAGTGTTTGCTGTCTCCCTGGCAATGCAAGGACTTGGGATTGACATAAGGATTGGCGTGGGATTTAGGAAACACACGAGAATCTAGGGAATGTGCAGAAGGACCCTGGTCACCGTATCCAAACTATATTGGGACATTTAGAGCTGCCCAGATAAAGAGGAAAAAAACCCATTAAACACACCCAAGCTACCTGCTGCTGTCCCCTGTTGGCCGCAGCAAACACTGCAGCAAGTCAGACTTAGGCAGAAAGAGGCAAGTGGTACAAAGATACCAGATCTCTCCCATACTTGGAATGAGATGCTAGAGGCAAGTTTGCAAAGGATGAGCAAAAACAGAGGCACTGAGTTAGAGGAAGGTACTCGAAGGCCCAAGCACAGTTGCCTCCAGTGTCCCTGTGTCCTGCCCTTGGAGACACACAGAGGAGAATTTGGATTAATGGAAGCCTAGTTCATGTGACAAAATAGAGTCTGGAGCCAAAGTCCAAATACAATGGGTTTCCAGGGTGCAAGCTGATAGTTCTCTTATCATTACAATGGCTAGATGAGAGAGGTGAGGAACTTACTTAATGGAGTTGAGTGCCAGTTGTTTTAAGGTCCTCAGGTCAGCATTCATCCCTCCAATGGCCATGAACACCTCATAGAAGTCATAGGAGACTCCTTTTGCCCCAAAGATAGGGGGATCATCAGGACTGATCACAATGGGGTGACCCTCAGCCATGAGGTCAGCTGCAGGGTGGTTCCGCAAGTCAGCTACCAACAGCAGGACCTCGATAAGGAAGGGTGAGAGACAACAGGTTACTGCTGTAGCTGCCTACAAGTTTCCACTGACTTTACAAGAAGATTTCTTTTTTTTAATCACCTAAATCAAGGCCAGTGAGGTGAATAACTTCTGCTTAATTATAATAATTTGACTGTGAGTGTTTCAGAAACAGTCTTTTGGTTACATATGTGCTGTGATGCTTAAGGGCCCAGGGCATCTGGGGCTGGTATCAGGGTTCTCTCTCTCAAGGCTCACTCTAGTACATCTGTACCACCCTTTCTACTGTGTCCAGGGGACAATGGCACTATGATAATACGTTGCAAAAGTGTTCCCCCACTTATAAATTGTACAGAACTGAAAGACTTCTAGTTACAATCCCAGCTTCTCACCCTCTGGCTTTGAAGTATTTTCCATCACGTCTCTTTAGGCACCTCCCGGGTTCTAGGTTTCATCTCCACTCTGGAGGACTGCCTTCCCAGCTTCCTCTGCACAGGAACTGAAATGATTTTGTGCTGACTGTTATTACAAGCCTTATATATGTTCAGCACATGTCTGTGTGGCAGGCTGCAGTGTGATGTGGTAGAAACCCCAGCTGCCTAACTGCTATTGTAAATCCGATTGCTGCATCCCAGCCCCAAATCTAAGCTTTTACCAACGTACCTGGTTGGAGATGGGACAGACTTCTATGGGAATATCCTTCTTCAGAGACAAACTTTTGGCTACTGGGTGTTTAGTGAGGGCAAGTCCATGGCCAATCCGGCTGGTATTTAGTAGCAATGCATCCAGCACATTGTTGTCCACGGAGGTGCCCTGCCAGTCTGAGCAGAGACAAGTAAGAATCACTGCAGTGTAGGAGGAAATATGTCTTCTCAAACTGCTATATTATTTTATTCATAAACATCCTAGTTGCAAAGTGAAAGTGGTGTTCATGTTCAGAGTTCCCACTTTGTATTTTCACTGAAACAGAGATCCAAGCCTGCCCAGGATATTGCCCAGCACACAGACACCCACACATGTAACCTGGCTTTAGATATCTACAGCATTGATCTTACAGGTAAGCTAATCATACTGGTCTCCATTTATAGTCAGAGGAGAGAAGTAATTTCTGGGCAACAGCCTGTGCATTAGGGCGGGATGGTTCCTGTCCATGGCTATAAAGGGAGCCTGTTGACACAGCTGTAGATGTCACCATGCAATAAGCCTAACACAGATTTCAGACACACATGTCATGCATCCATATGGACTGAATAATATATTGTTAATAGTTATATGTTGCCCCAGGAATGAAGGGTAACAATCAGTTACTTGGAGTGTATTCAATTAGGATTTGAGGCTGGTTCAGACATTCCTTCACTTTAAAATGTAAAGTAGTGGTTAAGGAGTTCTGCTGGATGGGAGGTGAGCACTGCTCTGGGGAGGAAATGGCTACCAACAATGGCTTACAGCATGACACTTTGTCACACACAGGGCAAAGACACTGAGGAATGTGATGCCTACAGTAAAGAGTATGGAGCAGGTAGAGGAGGTGCCATATAGGAATGTTTCAGCAACAAGCTGATCTGGGAAGAAGTATAGGGAAAATTAGTTGTATACATGTGTATGTGCACACATGCATCACCCTGATACAGCCAGGTTTGCTGCTTCTGTGCTTGCAAAACTTTACCCCCTGTCTCTGCAAGCTGTAACAGGCATTGACACCTCATGCTTACCAGTCTCTCCAGCATGGAAAAAGTATGGCAAGTTGACCCCCAGGGAATACGGGATGGTCAAGGCATCCTTCAGATCCCATAGAGAATGACCTTCATCTTCATCACCAACCTGAGGGAGAAAGGGAAGGTATTTGTAATGTGGTGGGACTTAAGAGCTGGGTATCACTGAGGTGCCAGCTGTGCTGAAATGACAATGCTGTGGGGTAGGGAGCTGATTCTTTCAGGACTTTCTGTCAATCGTCCTCAACAAAACCCTTAGCTGGAGGGTTTGCAATTACTTTACACTGATTTCAGTGTAGTAGTCAAGGACCTGGCTCTGGAACCAAATGTATGCCATGTTAGACATGTAGTTATATTGCACCTCTAGGGGGTAAAGCAAAGCCCCAGAAGAAATACAGTTACCAGATCAAAGCCTGCCAGGGTGTCTGGGAATTGGTCTCTGAGTGCCATGGCAGTGACGATGGCTTCTTTAATCTGGGAAATATTCAGCATCCTAAAGAGCAAGAGAAAGAAAGCAGTGTGGAAGCTCAAACCCACAGGCTTTTGGGGATGAGTGGTGAAAAGGAGCCCCCAGGAGTATTCCCAAAATGCAAGTTGCTCCTGAATCTGACAACCAGCTTCAGGTCTCCAGAGTAGCAGCAGTAGAAAATTAATATTATGAAAGGAAACTCCTGAATGACCAGGAAATGCCTGGCTAGACCCTGCTGTCACTTGAGTTGAGGCACGCTCGTCTAACTCACTGGCTTTTCCGTCTACCAAGGAACAACAGCATGAAGAGAAAAATGGTTGCTTGGGTTTTTTTAATTCTCAACTGTTTTGCTGAGAGGTGGGACATTAACTGCATTTCCAGAGAGTTTTAAATTAGATTTCTTCCAGCCCTGTTGGATTTAAGAATCACAGTGCATTTTGCAGACTCTGTCCCTACCCAAGCTGGCCAGAGGCAAACCATCTCTGAACTGGAAATAGTAGTGTGCTGAGCTGGAGCGAGTGAGTGCTGCTGAGAGGTCTGTTATATTTGCTCAGGATCACCTCACACGACTTCATGGCATCTGGCTGAATTGGAGAACAGCCTCATGCCTGCCTGTGAACAGCAGCAGCATGAACATACTGCACGTACAAAGGCTGCCGGGAGAACAGCATTTGCAGGGTCTCACAAGGACCTTTGCAACACTGAGTGCCCAGGCACTGCTGTCACCGCTTCAGTCTCCACAGAGAGGGGGAATACATTCAGGCTTGGGAAGAGAGCATGCAATGCTCGGGCACATACGCATGGGCAAGCAGCCCTCCTCAGCTTGTTCCTGCACCCAGGGCTCAGAGATGCTTGCCTCAGGTGCACACCATGAGCTAACCCTGGTCACTCTGCACGTATATAGACTTATATAGATGGTTTCTCATCCTCAGCCTTTACACATGGCAGGGAATGCTTTTGGAGTCAATGCCCGAAGTCTGATGATGCACACAGGTGTTGTTAACCCACTGTGGCACTTCAGCTCTCAGCAGTACCACTTCTGGCCCAGACCCATGTCTCCTCACTGCTGCCTCTGCCATAGCACAGCCAGCCACACACATCTGCTCTTAGCCTCATTCAGCCTCTACCTGTGTGCTGTAAATATAATCCTGGCTCCAAGAAAGTCGGGGTGCTCCTTCACAAACTGTCTGGTCACTTCCTGATAGGCTGCCATGGACCATGATTTATTATGTTGGGTGCCATCCAGTTCATATACCTGTAGGATGAAAAGCACATGGCAAGCAGACATTGGAAGAGGTGTTTTATTGGAGGGTGAAGCAATGTGCTGCAGTCCTGGCAACAGGGCAGAGAAAAAAGCAGTTAAATCTGTGCAGAACACTTTCTTCTTGAAGTCTTTACCAGCTGGCAAGAACAAAGGAGTGGTTTTCGTCCTTCTTATGTGACACAAGAAACAAGTTTCTCCATGGTGAGATGTGGCAAGCAAGTGCCCTTGAGTACCCAGAGGAGACCATGACCTCTTACTCATGTCTGTATCAAATGCTGGAACGCTTTGTCCAGCCGTCTGGCGGCTCTGTGCTTTGCAGTGGCAGTCTGTCAGCCAAGGCAGCCCCAAGGCACACGAGGGCTGAGCTCCATAAGCTACCAGCTGGACTGCATTTTTGCTCTCCTCTGCCAGAGGTTTGCTCTGTGACCTTGTCAGTCATGTAGTCTTGCCATGCCTTCCCACTTCTCTGGCTCAAAGCTGGGAAAAATAATCCTTTTGGCATGCTCCATCTCATCAACTAACTTTGTGGGTTCCTCACTACCAAGAGGAACTGCCCTGATTTCCACAGGGCTGTAGACCCTACATGTTCTGACTGATACTAATCCCTGCTGGGAGTCATTCACAAACAGTGGCTGAATTCACTCTGTTCTCTTATCCTTCTTGTCTGTCCTTTCTTTTTCACCTTCTCCACCCTTTAGCTGGTCTACTCCCCTTGCAGCAATGCCCCTTGCTGAGCCCCTGTGCCTCATGGTGCTGTAACATCCCCCCTTGCAGGCACCAGCAGCTGTGGGGTGGCCACAGATGCTCCAAGGGAATGTTCCCCTACTACAGCCCACGGGAATGTGAGACTTTACACAGCTGAACTTGCAAACACAGCTGGGCTTGGGGAGCTTTTCCACAGTGTTTGCTGTTTTACTCTAAATTCTGACTTTCATTTACTTTTCTTCAGGGGCCACTTCTGGAGGGAGGGCTCTGCTACACTGCGAGCACTTGCAGAGTGTCAGTGCTGTGGTCCAAGCTTTGCAGAGGATCTCCAGGTCTACAGAGCATCTAGCTAATCTCATCACACCCTGCTTGCCTCAACTTCCACGGCAAAGCATTTCCCTTCCCTGGCATCCCCACTCTAGCCTAACTGGCACTTCCCTGGCAGCTTATTGTGCTCCTAGCTCCTCCCAGCTTGCTGGCTGCAGGCAGCCTGCTGGTGCCTCGAAGCACATGGAGCTGCTGGGTACAAGCAAACCTGAGGGCTCTGGATGCTCCCATGCCTGCAGCCAGCATTAAGGGGCTGGATGGGAAGCGAATCTTCCATGCCAAGCCTCTTTTCAAAAGACATTACAGCCATGTCTAAGGACTACCAGTAAATGCAGGGTATTTTCCAGTCAGGCCCACGCGCTTGTATCATTGCAGATACTCTTGGCCCAGAAACCTGTGTGACCTGGGGGGATGCCAGCACTCCTGCTGTCTTGCAGCACAGGAATTTTGACGTTGCTGTTATTATCTCTTTCCAGTACCCCCAAGACAGATGGTTACTGAGCCACTGGCTCATGAGCAGCAAAGTAAGAAATACATAAGCTTCGTGCTACTCTCTGTCTCCTTTTTTCTTTCCCCTTTTCAATACACCCTTCTCATCTGTGGCATGACAGAGTGGTAGCCTGCGGTCCTGACACCAAGACGTATTTTGCTGTGGGGGCCAGCCCAAGCCATTACAGGGCAAGATTAGCAGTCCCACTGCCCAGCTGTTGGGGGGCAGGCGTGCATGAAGCCAGATCAGTCTCCAAATCTGTCACAGCACCTGCCTGCCTGCTGACAGGATGACTGCAGGGGCCTGCCCAGCAGCAGTGGTGGCTGCTGCAGTGAACATATTTATCTGCAGCTGGCTGGAGCCCACCAGACATTGCATGCAAGGGCAATGATTTAAGGTAGTTGCTAGCAGGCATATGTGGGAGTTGGGCCACCAGTGGGACATCAGCATAGCTGCTCCATCCACTGGAAAGTACCAGCAGCAAGCTCCTACCTGCATTCCCACACACAACCCACCACCACCTGGTCATTTAGATACTGTCAGATGAACCTTGCACAGCGGCTTCACTCCCATTGCAATGGACTGTTAAGAACATGGAGGTAGGTGGTGAAGTGAGGACCAGCAGCAGCCCAGGTTTGTCTGTTCTGGAAAGGCATCTGCCTCTCTGATAGGGCTCCAACTCCCATGCTGCCCCACTCGGAACGGCTCTGGAGCAGTGTATGGAAAAGGTGTGACTATATTGTTATTCAGAAAGTAGGAACCATTGTCGCCAAAGAATGCTGGTGGGGTTTACTGGTGCTTGGGAAGGCAATGGGGAAGCGTCTGACAACCTGACCAGCTTCGGGTGACACGAAGGGAGAAAGACCTAAAGACTGGCAACAGATTTCAGTGACAGTGGCGATGAAAGGAGTGGTTCATACTTCACACACATAGCCAAAGTTCTAGATGGCCTGCAAATTGTGGAAGATTGTGCTTTGCCAATAGTTTACTAGCCTGTTCAGATAAATCCTTCTGAAATAAACTGTGGATTTAAAATAACATAAAACTATTCCAGAACGAGACTATATCAAGACAGGAAACTGTTCCAGAAGAGATGCCCCTGAACAGGTGATTCTCGTGCAGACAAAGCTGAGATACTTCTTCCCAACCAGCTTCTTCGACACAGCTCCCTGTACAATGCAGTTTTGTGCTGTGCCACAGTGGGTATCTGGCCATTAAGAACAAAGCATCTCTCACTTCCAAGCCCTTGTCTATGCAAATCTCCAACAAACACCTTTGAATATGACCAAGGTTTTTCAGCATCCTTAGAAGAGCAAGTATGGAAAGATCCGGCAACTAAATTCAAGATAAGGCTTGAGAAAAGTTGTGGAGAAGATTTTAAAGAATACTAGAGCAGCCAAGAAATACATACCGCAGGCAGGATAGCTCTTATCTCGACATACTGTACGTTATCTTCATAGAGCTCCAGCAGCCCCTGGTAGAAATAGGCCTTGAACACAGGTGCATAGCAGATAAGTCCGGAGGCAATGAGAAAGACTTCTTCAAATCTCTTCCAAATAAAAGACTGAGAGGGATAGGCCAGCTCAGGAGCATCCGTTACCAGGGTCAGGTTTCTCAGCAAGCTGTAGAAAAGGGTAAAGAGGAAGAATTTAAAATAAAAAGACAACTGTCTTTTTTAAATTCAAACAAGACAACTGTCTGTCTGCGTGCAAAAAGCTGCCGGCTGGCAGCTGCGTGTTCAGCACAGAAGGAAGTAGGATTCCTCCAGGATAGGTCTGAGTTTTAGTCTCGCTTTGAGGACATGACACTCCGCCACTCGCGCACTCTGGAGTGCAGCAGGCAGCAGCTGTGCTAAAGGAGGCACGTATTCTCTGGGCAGGACCAAGAAAAGGCGCAAAGCTGTTCCTGCCACAGTCGAGCCCAAGATCTAACTCTGAGGCTGTGGGCACCGCGATACAACAGGCATAACAATGACTAGTGCAGCTAGGAATGATGCAAGTACATTATTTTGCCACTTATATTTACTCCTCTACTGGCCAGTACAGGCAATAGCTGACAGTTCAGGTATCCTCAATCCAAAAGCAGGTCACCGTGTTACTGCTACAGAAAACGTATTATCCCAAACATCTTCAATGCAAGTAAAAAGCTGTGATACCTAGCCCTGTATTCACCACCTAAAGGCATACCGAGTCTTCAGGAGATGACATGTACTGGGCCACCGCTAGCTTGCTTACTAAGCCTGTGAATATCCCTGGTACCGTCATATTGTCAAAATATGTGATCTAATCTAAGCAAGAGGAAAACAATTGTGAATCAGAATTCCTTTTCTCCATCAGTGTTAAAAAACTGATATCCTGCCTGCCTTACTGATAACTTCTTCCAATTTCTCTGCTGGGAAACAGTTGATGAGAATCTCCACTCCCGGCGCTTCCTTAGTGGAATGGAAACGTATTTATTTCCTCCGTAGACTCAGCTGGCACACAAGCCTCTTTCAGAAATCCAGAGAGTTGGTGGGTAGTTTAACCAAGCACAGTTTAAAGGAGCCAGTAATTGCAAGATTACCTTACCTGTAGGTGACAGCTACCAGGGAAGCCCTTGCAGCTCTCCTCCCTCTGCCGGTAGCCACTTGAAGAACTCAAGTATTTAGTATGAACCTGAAGTTCATACTAAATTTCGCAGGCCAATGGGCAAAGTCTAAATGGCAATATAAGGATGACTAAATGTATTCCTGGGTGGACAAACTGAAGCCATCTCAGCAAATTAAAGCCCGTTACTTGAAGGCAGGTGGGCTTACAAGTCTGGCCAGGCCTGATGTTTGTCTAGTGTCAGGGGCTAAGCTGGTCCAGCCATGATTCATCTTCCATCCAAGTGTATTGTTTCCCCTCAATAGCAGCTACTGATCTTTAATAATGCTTCTTGTTTTATATTTTGGCCCATATCCTTGTTCAGCGCTCTGCTGTATGGGAGGTGTGGGTTTGATTTGTGCTCTTATCTTCTTCCAGGAATCTGCTGCAGATGGAACTTCTTGTACAGATGTAAAATGTCATCTGGTCCAAGCTCAGTAACTAAGACATTGTGGGCAGGGACATCACTTCTAAGTCGCTCCATCCTGCCCATAAAACAGCTGATTCAATTCCCCCAGCATTTGCCGGCTGTTTCGCTCTCCAGCAGCTGCACTTTGATTTCTTCTTTACTCTGTTAATTTTTTTCTTGCTGGGAACAATTTTAGAGGCAAAACTGTAGAGAAATACATGCTCATACCATGTAAAGCATGAGATTCTAAATGCTCAACAGTCAGGAAAAGGCAGAGTTAAGGTTTCCACAGCAACTTCAGCTCTGCCCTCCTGCACATTACAATAGGGGCTTTGGTGCCTTTATCACAGGGCACTGGGCAACCCCAGCTACCCTTCAGTAATCCATGGAGCGATAGAGCTGGACCATGGCAGGGGCGGTCGGTGTTTAGGCAAGCAGTGGGAAGCACGAAGCAGCAGGAGACACCACAGCATCACCCTAGAAACCAGGAATGCAGGAGCCAGGGGCATCTTGAAGGCACTGATCCAGTCGGCTGCCAATGCTGGGGAGGAAATAGGAGGTTTTATATGGGAAGACACAGGGAAAAGTAGACTTTTCCGCTTCCCTCCTGGCCAAAGGGCAGCTCCCCACCAGGTCTGCCCGCCTGTGGAGAGCCCCTGCGCCAAGCTGAGTGCTGAGCAGTGCTGTTCCCACCAGCCCTGCAAGCACCAAGGGAAAAACCTCCCTGTGGATCAAAAGGTCCTGCAAGCCTGTTCTCAATACCCTGTGTAGCTTCATTTCAGATAAGGACAAGTAGTTAGCTGGGCTCCCACTTTTCCTCTTGTCCTGTGAGAACTCAGTTCCTGCAGCAACAAGTGCACACAGGGTTCCCCTCTATGCCTTTAAATCTAGCTGTACAAACTTGTGGCTGTTTACTTAGCCCATACTCCTGGGCTAGAAACACCAATAAATCCCCACACTGCCCTGCTCCTAAAAGCACATAAATCAAATTGTGGGGTTTTTTTAGTAATTCACTTGCCTTTGAGACTCATTATTGATCCCTATAACTGTTGAAGATTTATTGTATAATAGTGATCCATCCTCGATAACTGGATAATCTCCTAAGGGTTCACAGGGGCTTTTGCCATCAGTAGCTCATGCAGATGAAGCAAAGCTTCAGAAAGGTATTTCTTGCTCTCTTCTGCAATGGGCTTGCGCCGGCGATCAGGTGCAGACTACAAACAGCCTTCCGTGTCATGTCCTATCTGCGCTGAACAATGCTATTGCAATGCATATGCCCGAAGGGGCACAGCTACAGCGACCAGCTCAGCATTACGCATTCTCAGATGTGGGGTCGCTTTCCCTTTTCCTGTTTGTTTGGATTGGCTTTTTTTCCTGTTTTGCTCTGCTGCACCGTACACCACAGACGCGAACAGTTTTGTTGCCTCGTTTTTAAAAGGTCTTTGCTGTTCTCTGTGGTTAATTATACCCCTTGCCTCACCGTAGCGGCTGAATGTCTTCCAGTGGAGCATTAAATAGTGTGAATAACATCTGTCACACGTGGCTCATTCCCTCTTTCGCTCGTCCCTTCTTCTTCTCCCCAAGGGGAGGCTTGTGCAGGGAGCAGAGTGCTTTGTTTCTGCAGTGGATTTTATCCTCTTTCTTCCCCTTGCAATGCACACACTGCCCTACTTTTCTGTGAGATAAGGCAGTCAGAGGACACGAGGGAAAGGTGATGACAGTCCAGGCAGCCATCAGTGCTCAAGGGAGTTGTCCCCACAGCCTCCACCACAGTGTCAGCTCCCTCAAAGATGACTTCATCCTGGTGATAGAGCACTCCACTGGGCCATCAGAGCTGCACTGCTGAGCACAGCCTTAATCCTCGAGCTGCTGGTGGGGAGGGAGGTGTGCAGTGGTATCTTACAAGCACCTGGAATGTCAGCACAGTTTCCCTAAATATCTAGGGCCACGCTCTTGCTTTAGAGATAGTGGTCATCACGTTGCATCTTGAGGTAAAACACAGCATTCTGCTCTATCTTAACTGATTGTGAAGTAAATAAATGGGGATTCTCTTTTTCCTTTTAAAACTCAAAGCAAAATTCCCTTCCTTTCTCTGTCTCTTGGCCCACAGTCTCCTGATCCTAGTAACAGCATCCTTTTGGAAGCTCATCAGTAACAGAATACTCCAGGGTCTTGGCCCGTAAGATAGATGTTATGAATAGGAACGATTAAACCTCCATTTGAGGGAAACCAACAACAAGACTTCCTTCCAAAACACACACACACACACACATGTATGGGTATGTGTATATATGTATACGTGCCTAAGAATGCAAACAGCACAAACCTAATGCAGATACCTGCCTTTCCTCCTTTCCTGGTCAGGAATGCAGCAAGGTGAAAGTAGTGCAGTCTCATTTCCATTGTTCCCTCCACGTTTGCTGATCCACCCTGTCTTGCATGAGAGCCCTTCCCTGCTGCTATATTCCCTTGATGCTTCCTTGAAACCACCCAACTATCCATCCGTTCCCTCCTCTGACATCTGCTTTCTCTCAGTTTGTCAGTGCTCAAGGGCAAAGAGGAATGTAGGAAAGAGGTAGCCTGGGATGCACATGTTTAAGAGACTGGGAGACGTTCCAGAAACTGAGAAGCAGAACAGATTGGGGCCTATTCCTGGCTAGAGACCTATTTCCAGACGGCCAAAAAACATTCCTAACCCCTAGACTAGTACCCAGGGATTAGATGAAAATAGGAAGGGAAGCGCCTCAGTGTGGCTGCTGTTGATGTATTTGCACATTACACGCAATGGCTCCTCTGTGATTTTGTGGTGATGAGCATAGAAGGACAAGAAAGGAAGGACAACACATCGAAATGACTCAGTCTGAGCACCAAGGATGCAAGAGATCCAAGTTTGTGCTTGCCTCTGGCATGCATCTGCAGAGGTAAATCACTGCACTGGTCTATGCTTTGCTTTCCCCTTTGCCGTTGGAGAAAGCCTTGTAGCAGGGTCTGTCTTGTGTCCCTGTGCAGTTTCCACTACTCTGAAGTTCTGCTCTGAATTGTGGCTACTAGATGTTGTCAGACAACTAACATAAGAGAAACTCTTACTCACTCCTGTTCCCAAACAGGAACATAGGGACCAAACAACATGCAGCTCTACCCTCCCAGGTGTATAGGATGCTGTGGCTTCTGGCCTCAGCCAGAAAGGGACATCATGCTGTGGACATACAACCAAAACCACATCCAATGAAGGGATGCTCCTGAACGGTTCTGGCATACTCAGTGCAATTGAAGTGAAGCCCTTTCAAAATATCTTGTGCATTATTTAAGAGTCTTCCAGTGGGGTTGAAGACAGCTGGTGCTGTGATCCTCCCCCATCACTCACAGCAGAAACGCAAGGGACCTAATGGGGAATACGGATGTTCCTGTCTGACTTGGTCTAGGTGATCCTGCTGTGGCAGGGGGATTGGACTGGATGATCTTTCGAGGTCCCTTCCAATCCCTAA
>JAOXOE010000001.1:44057868-44078569 GCA_028565055.1 Phoeniculus purpureus
ACAGGCCTCCAACTAGATTCTGTCCCATTGACCACTACTCTCTGGCTTCTATCCTGCAGCCAGTTCACAATCCACCTTGCTACCTCATCATCCAGTCCACACTGCCTCCGTTTGGCTGCGAGGATGCTGTGTGAGACTGTGTCAAATGCCTTACTGAAGTCAGTGGAGGATTTGTCATTACATGTGTCTGGAGTAATTAGGTACTCTGTGATTGTGAAAGTACAGGTCAGTCTAAACCGGTATTTAAATTCAAATTGGTTCCTCTAGTGTTGGCTGCTAGCAGTGAGGCTTGGCATCCTACAGTGACTGGAGAACTTCAAGCAGACTTAGACCAAAGAGAAGGAGGACAGCAGGTGCTTACTGCAGGTGAGGGGAGAAAGAGAGAGAGGAACAATGGCAAGGCAAATTTAAGTGTGTTACTGTTTATTCCCCTTCCCTTTTCATTTGTAGAAGAAACTTTGATTAATGTGAAAAGTAAACAGAGTATTTGTTCTGTGTGATGTTGCCTTAGTGCTGATGCAATAAATCAAAGATGACTTTGTTTTGATAAATATAGTGTTGCTAGCTAGCAGGTGGGAAAACATTTCTTCACTGCAGTTCAGTTCTCAGGCAAAGTTATATAGATTTCTGTTATACTTAGAAGTGCAGGGTGGCAAATAAGGCAGACTTCTTCCTTGAACTGATTGAAATGTTTGCTGAATTATTATAAAGTTGGTCAATATTGCACAGCTTGGTGTTGCACTGAATCTTCTTGAGAAGATTGCCTGAAGTTGGTGACAGGTCTGGAGAACAAGCCTGGTGAGGCGCAGCAGAGGGAGCTGAGGCTATTTAGTCTGAAGAAAAGGAGTCAGAGGGGAGATGTTCTCGCTGTCTACAGATACCTATAAGGAGGTTATGGAGGAATGGGTGTTGGTGTCTTCTATCAAGTAACAGGAGGATCTGACACTATTTCACCAATTGCATATATTTTGTATCTCCTTAAAATAATAAAGCATATTTAATTTATGTAATGTTTTGCCTTCACTAGGACTTCTTTAGGGACAGGATGCAGCTCTGTCCTGTTATAAGCAGACAAAAGCCAGCTCATCTGTGAAAAAAGAAGTGCCCACCTTCCTTCTCAGGCCTTGTGGTTTGTTCCCAGCCTTTCCTAGACAAGCAAGAGCAGAGGTGCAGAATGACAGGAGGTCCAATTCACAGCTGACCCTTTCCTTCCTCCTCTTGAGTTGGTTTCAGGCTGTAGCCAGGTTTCCACATGGTCACACACATGCTTGTCCCAGCACAAGGGTAGGCTTGGTATTGTGGTGTTAAGGGATACTGAGGGCTGTGCCTCTGGCAGTGATGCTGTGTAATGCCAACTCAGTGTCTCTGAAACTTCAGCTTTCCATGACATGCTGAAGGGTACGCTCGCTACTTCTTCAAGCACCCCCGCCCCGAAAATGTAAATACACCCTTGGTTAGATAGATAGCTTATTTGTGTGGTGTAGCTGTGGCTAAGTCCCAA
Organism: Phoeniculus purpureus; assembly: GCA_028565055.1. Taxonomy (NCBI): domain Eukaryota; kingdom Metazoa; phylum Chordata; class Aves; order Bucerotiformes; family Phoeniculidae; genus Phoeniculus; species Phoeniculus purpureus. Next base: position 44,059,370 of record JAOXOE010000001.1, read on the forward strand.
AAAATGCAGTGTTGACCAAGGTAACTGCCTTGCCTCTTACCCTGAAATGAATTCTATTGTTGCAAGTGTGACAATATCCCCTTTGTATGTGAATCACAGAATCACTTTGGTTGGAAAAGACCCCCAGGATCCAAGCATCTACCCCACCTTACAAGTTCACCCCTAAAACTGAAGGAAGAGTAAACTAGTGGGAGGAAACAGAGTCCTCATCTTGGTTTACAAAGTCAGTGAAAACTGCAGACTTTGTTATTGCTAGAATTTTGCATCTCATTAACCAAGAAAGCTTACATGCTTTTTCCTGGTGACCATGGGGTCTGCCAGTATAAACTTCTTTTGCTTCTTTATGTTCAGGATCTTTATCTTTCATGTGAAAGGGTCTGAATTGGGTTTTGGCTCATGGGTTGTCTCAAATGTATTTCTAGAAAGTAAAATCACCATATCTTGTTCACAAGCCTGGCACTTACTAGAAGTTATTTCCTTCCCCTTGCTTCTTATAAGGCATCAAGAAAAAGACCAGCCACAATGGGCTTGGTAGAGTTAGGTTAATGATTGGACTTGAGAACTTAAAGGTCTTTTCCAACCTGAATGATTCTAGGATGCAGCCAGCCTTTCTGTTCAGGCATTATAGGACTGTTTATCGCTCTGTGATTTATGTAATTACATCATTACGTAGTGATTTTTGAACCCAAACTTAAGATGACAGTGAGTGGCAAACCAAGCTGCAGAGAACTTTAGCTGTTTCTTCAGCTTGGAGAAGAGGAGAATGAGAGGTGACCTCATTAATGTTTGTGAATACATAAAGGACAAGTGTCAGGAGGACAGTGCCAGGCTCTTTTCACTTATGTCCAACATACAAAAACCCATTTTTACAGTGAGGGTGACAGAGCACTGGAACAAGCTCCCAGAGATACTGTGGAATCTCCTTCTCTGGAGACACTCAAAACCCACCTGGATGCATTCCTGTGTGACCTGCTGTACATGATCATGTTCTGGAAGGGGGTTGGACTAGGTGATCTTTTGAGGTCCCCTAACATTCTGTGATTCCAGTCAGGTGGGCTTAGACATTGCAAGTGCTACCGGCAAGATAGGTGCTGGGTACAAGTAATTTAAGTTTAAAAAACACCGCCATCTTCTTCAAGCAGTCTTTCATGTCATGCTGGTTTCTATTTTCACAGTCTTGGATTTTGGAAGGCTTTTACTATAACAATCTTGCGGTTTTGCCTCTCCAATTTATTTCTGTTATTGTAGCCACTACTGTTACATATGTGCATTTCAGGCATGCACAGGTTTCATGCCCTGTGTCCTGTGGTTTTCTGAGTAACAACTTTGTGTAGTGTTTCCTGATGGATAATTCTTCCAGTTTGCATGCGTCACTATTCAGAGAGGTTTTTTTTCTGCCTCTCTTCTGCCATCAAGCAGAAGCAAATTTCTGTCCATACAGTTTCTACGCTGAGAGTAATATTCTTGTTTCTTTTCACCCGACAGGAGTTAAACTGCATCGTAAAAAACAGTAAGTAATTTTTTTCTTTCCTCCGTTGCAATTTTCTCATCAGATTTTGGCGTTTTTTGTTTCTAAATGGGTTCGTACAGCAAGTTCTTCCTGGCAGAATCAGATAGTAAAGTAATGCACTGCTATGATGCCTTGCTTTGGGAGTTTTCAGTTGCATCCATAATCAGCTCTAGCGAAAAAAATAATGGAAAATAAAGTCTTTTTTCAGGACAGGCTTTGGGGATGGGGGTTGGAGGTGGAACACAACACAAGTTGTTTAGTTTCTGTTTAAAGCTGAGATGGTTAATTTTTAAATAAATGGGAAATTTAGGACAATTTTATCAGTAAATATTCATTATAAGTTAAGCTGTCTATGATGGTACTTGATAAAGTATTATATGAACTAGAATTTTAAAAGGGGCATAAAGGGGTGCATGGAGACCAATTACATTACTGGGCATAGAGTCTAATGAACTAACTCAGTCTTAAAGGTGTTTTCTAACCTAAATGATTCCATGGTTCAATCATCTGGAAAATGAGTAAGCCCAACTGAACAAATACAATGGATGTATCAGGTTTATGGAGGTCAAGCCTTAGCAGCGTCACACTTACAAAATGCTTTAGCGCTACAAAAGGTCCTTTAAAAAACAAGAATGTTCTGCATTTTTCTGTTATGCCAAGGCATTTGGCAGCATGTGCCATTCTTTGCAGTTGCTGTTCCAAGTAGGCCCATTTCTGCCTCAGTGCCCAACCCTGTATTGTAGTGGCATGAGTGTTTTTGTAGCCATGCTTTTTATGCCAGACCAGGGAGATGATTGTGCTGAAAGTAACCAGATTTTAAACTTTTTTGGCAGAAGAGGAATTGGATGGGATTGGATTAGCTTGTGTTTCCCACTGGCAGATGGTCTTTGGAACACAGCTTGACACCACGGCTAAGCCAAACTGCATCTCTACCATTAAAATGCTGCTTTACTTGAATATTTGGTTTAAATTCTGCCCTATAGTTCTTGTTACATATATTTCTTTCCTGCTCTGGGAGAAAGATTTGTAATTTTTTAGTGCTTAATACACTCTTTTCTGAAAGGTTCTTCAATCTACCAGTTTTTCTGTAGATATTTTTTGGCAGAATGAGCATTTGAGGACTGTCTAATTACTTCCTAAGGCTAAAGCCATGCTGTTACAAGAAGGCATAATGCCCACTTTCCACTGTTTGCATCACTGACCCAACAAAAAAAGGGAGTAGGTGTACTTTGAGGGGGCCTGACTGTGCTGTTTTTAATATGCTCTGACAAGTCAAATGTCTTGCAAAAGTGATCATGTCTGTCTAATGTCTGTCATGCCTGACTTACTTTCTGATGAGATTACTGGACCAGCTTTCCCTAACACCGTATTGACTAGCATAAATTATTTTTTCCTGTCCAAAGAGCTCATTAACTTATGGAAAGCATAACAAGCTGCTGTTGGGAGCTAAATGCAGATTTATATTCAAATTAGAAGGCAGTTTTCAAACAAAGTAATTAACTATTGGAACAGTGTCCCTGGGTATCTGACAGACTGCGCATCATAGAAAGACTAGAAATTATTACCAGTCTTCTAACATGGGTCTGTTTTGTCAGCAAAGTGTGGAATTGCAGTAGGAGATAATGAGTACGATTACTTGACCTGTTTAGCCTGACTGCATGGATTGTTATCATTACTAATGGACTTCAAGGAAAAGAGGAAGTGTAAGTTACTAGAATGGATGAGTTCAGAATATTGAAAGCAATTTTTACAGAGAAATTTTGTACTGAAAACTGTCTTTCTGAACTTTGTGAAGCACTCTGTCACCTGGATTTACTCCCTGAGTAACCCTCACTGAAAGGGCAAACCATAACTATAGTTAAGCAGGCTGAGGGAGTTGTGGCTGTTTAGCCTGCAGAAGAGAAGGCTCCAGAGGGACCTTACAGCAGCCTTCCAGTACCTGAAGGGGGCCTACAGGAAAGCTGGAGAGTGCTGAGGCACTGGAACAGGTTGCCCAGGGAGGTTGTGGATGGCCTTTCCCTGTAAGAATTCAGGACCAGGTTGGATGGGGCTGTGGACAGCCTGGTGCAGTGGGAGTTGTCCCTGCCCATGCCAATGAGATTAGAACTAAATGATGTCTGAGGTCCTTTCCAACCTAAAGCATTCTATGATTCCTTGCTCCTGCTCTGAATGGTGGCTTTCATTTGTTGGGCAGGTACCTGCATAGAAGCAAACTGTGAGCAGATTCTGTGGACTCCTTCTGCTCCAAGCAGTCTTCATGTCTCTTCTGATGTTTTCCATCAGATTGATGGAAACCAGCTCCCTGTGCTCCGGATAGAGTGGACAGTGGCCACTGATGGTAAGTGGCACTTGTTGATATGATCACAGAGCAGGCGAATTAGGTGTGACCTAGTAAGGATAGGTAGGAGAATTATGACTTGAAGTCTTTCACTGATATAGTCATGAAAGCAGGCCTTTGACATGCAGAATGACCTTTAAACTAGAAGTGCTTGTTGGTCAATCCCGAGAGATGCTCATCTTTTCATTGCTAGTTGTCTTTGTGTTCAACGCTTCAAAGGAGTAAGACTGACAAGACTAGGCAGGGCAGTAATCTTGGGGGCATTTTCAACTTCTGCATGTGCCAATGACAGCTAAAAAAGACACCTCTCTGTCCCTGTGCCTGCAGCTAGCATCCAGTATCTCCAAGGAGCAGAGCTGGCTGTGATGCAAGTGAACAGCAATCAAGAGATCTGCGCCCAGTATGACTTCAAAAATAACTTGCCACTTCAGGTCCGTCCGGATGGAGGCCGTGTAAGTGCAAAGATCTCTAAGCTACTTTTTCTAGTCCATGGGTTTGTTTCTACTTTCACTCTTACACAGCCAAGTTATTGATTTTTAAAAGAATAGACTGGTTAGGATTCTCTTTTGTTCTTCCCATCCTTCAGGTTTTAAGAATTGTTGCTCTCTGTGCCCAGCACATGTCATTGTTTTGAATGTTGCTTAAAGCAACTAATTGTAGGAGGGTTTAATTCTGCTTGACAGCTGTGACATTTAAAGCATTTCTAACACAACCCTTCATTCCATTTCTTTCTAGAGCTCCCTTGCTGTGGAGGAAAGCACCAATGGAATGGTCCTTCAGCTTACACTTAGTCTAGGAAATAAGTCAGAAAAAATGCTGAGCATCCACATATCCACAGCTCCCTTTATGAACAATCCAGAGTTCTTTGCTTTTGTGCAGAATGTGGCTATAGTTAGCTTACCAGTGGCCAGTGCCTCTCCCAGAATTTGCACAGTATTGCTGATGTAGAAACAGTATAGGTTTAAGAAAAGTTACGTGGAACAGCCAGGTACAGAGCTATGTATTTAAGGTGCAATTCCAAATGCTTAGTACTTGCACGGCACAATTCATACTAGACTAAAATTTCTGTCTCAAAATTACATGCTTTGCCCTAATATCTGTTCAGAATGCAATTTAGTGAGACTCCACACAGTTGTTTGGCGTAAGACTGTTGTATCAGCTCAAAGATCACTACAACAGTACCTTTCTCAATTCAAACAAAAGAATTTGGGACAAACCAAGGGACTGGTACTTCTAATCCACTTGAGTTCCTCTTTTTTTTTTTGGTCAAGCTTCAAAGAAGGGTTATATGGGATGAAGTAACACAGTGGAACAGGGCTGAGTCAGCCATTTGTTTAATTCTCGTAATAGAACAACATTATTGTTTTAAGTCTTTCTGAATTTGTTTTGTTTTCAGTGGAATTTCACTTTTGACCGTTTTGAAGTGGAACCTGGACAGACTTACCAAGTGACTGTCTACCACCTGCCCAAACTGGGGGTACATGGAGATTACAATTGCAAGTCCAAGTCTTTCACAATGCCTGGTAAGAGATGTTCTAGTTCACTTAGGCCTTAGGACTGTAGTGGTTTGTGGACCCGTGTTTTGGTTGTTAGTTTTTTTTCCAGGCCAGATCCATGAACGGAGAGCAAGTTTGGCAACAGGATAGCACAATTACAAAAACCTGTTTTCCTTCCTTTCAAAACAGCAATATTCGGTCCATGATACTAGTCTCATCTGCAGTGCCCTCGTGATACATATCCAAAATGTGTTACTTGTCCAAAATGTGTATATCCACGTTTGTGTATACACATCCTTGTTTCATCCTTATCACCATCCTTGTTTCTGAGATCCTGTGTCTAGAGTTTGTCAACTCTGTGCTTGGAATAAGTTACATGTGGAGAGACTAGTTTGTGAAGGACAGACACTTTGATTCCGGACAAAGCCTTGGCCTTAAAACTCTGATTTCTGGGAAATTGCATTTATAGCTTGTCAAGAATTCTTCTACAGTTTTCACTAAAGAGAAATTCATAGTTAAACCTGAAAGCGAGTACAGGTGTCTCTCTGAGAGGCTGTTTGAAGGTAAGTTACATCTCTTGCATTTTGTTGCTGAAATGTTCATCAGTGGAGCAGGCACAAAGGTATTTCATCTATGTGAATGGGACTGTAGAGTAATCTTTCATGCTCTTTGCAGGCTATTGCTCCGTCTCTTTCTTAATTTAAGATCTGAAATGGCCCCTCTGCTTGTGAAAGCTGGAAGTACGCGCTAGGATTTCCAAATTCGGAGGAGTCGTGTTAGGCTTCTAATATTAAATCTTAAACATGTGAAGTTGGATTGCAAACACACAGATAGGCTTAATTTACCAAGAAAATTGGTAGAGCGTTATTTTTCCCAAAGATGCTGAACATCTGCAGTGCCCCCTGGCTGCACTGTCTAGTTTAGAAATATTTGGCACTTGGTACAGAGCTTGAAAAGTGGTAATTTTCTACTTAACTTGCTTGTAGTTGCCAACATGACATTGTGGTTATGTAATGGCAAAGTATGTGGTCTGGTAGACAACGTGAACTGGACAAGGAGTGGAGCCACCTGGTTTTCAACCCTCTTGTCCTTTCTTTTAACTGGTCACTCTAAGAACTTCCAGGCTTTTATCTTCTGCTGTTCTTGAGAAAGCTAATACATTGTGTCAAGCTCAGCAATTGCAGGGAGCTTTGCTGATTAGAGCTTACATGTGAATTACAGAGGCACTGTAAATTTTTCATCTTTGAAAGTTTGAAATTTAAGATATGCAGTGTCTTACTTCAGCTGTTTACGGGCGGGAGTTGTTCCTTTTCTTTTGTCCAAACCCTGGAGGAAAGGCGTGGTTTATGCTGAGACTTGTAAATCCCACACTGCTAAATGTCAAATACGTAAGTGCAGATTTGACTGTGAAGAGAGTCCCAAAGAGCAGAACTGGTCTGCTAAATGAAGCAAAGAGAATTATAAATGTGAATTGCTTTTGGGGATCAAGAAACATTCCAGTCTTCTAGTTTTCCTGGGGGAAAATGCATTTTAAAGAATATGTCGCTGTGGTCCAGGTCCAGACATGAAATTTTAATTCCACCCTGACACTCTCTGCACAAGTCTTACATTAGCAAGGGTTGTCAAATATTACTCTTATAGAAATTATATGGTTTTAGTCTTGCCTTATTAATTATGCCTGTTCTGAAAAGCAAACAAAAACCCCACCATAAATTAGTGGAGGACTAGCTTATATTCTGGGATTCTGCTCTGTGAAATTGAGCTACTGCTTTGGAACAAAGGTCTGCGCTCACTAGGTGGGGCTTGGTTAGATGTCTGGCTTCTGATATGAAAATGGATGTTTTTAAGCAAAAGAACAGTGTTTCTGACTAGTCACTGATGGTCTTTCTTGCAGACTGCAATGACACTCTGATGAAAACAACTATCCCATGCATAAAGACAGGTACAAAACTTTCTGTTTGAGTCATAGATATGGGTGCTTTGTTGATATATTTCTGACAGTTGAGAAACTTGTGAATATCTGAACTACTTCCAGGCAGCTTGTGGGAGCCCAGGATCCAAGGTAAAAGTTTAGATGATGCAACCCTGCTTGTGAGCTTTAACCCATGGATGGAGTCAGCCCGATACCAAATTCATGTGACCAGCTTCCTAAATGAGAAGAAGTGTAAAACAATCACACATGATTTCACTGAGGTAATTACCTTTCTAAATGATACCTTCTGTGGTAATGCAGACAATTTCTTCGATGTCCAGGCAAGGAGTCACAGCTATGACATACAAGATGCAACAAATGCACTTGTACAGGAATTTTCAAGGAACTGTTTTCACAGATTAATTGCCTTTTGAAAGAAAAACTGTATTTTAGGGATTTGGTGGATAGAAGATGAACATTTTTGTAATGCATGAAGCAGTCTGCAAGCATCTGCAAGGAAAACTGAAATTTTGTGTTTGACTGTTGGCATTGTTACCTTTGTCAAGCCAACACCTGGGAGATAAGACTGAATTAATCAACCAGAATTGAGGTGCAACTTTGGAGTATATAATTGAATTAGTTTATGAAATGTGGTAGCAGGGGCGTTAATTACATCATCTAGATCAAGAATGAGTGTTTTTGTAGCAGGTTTTTCAATGAAACCAAGAATCATTTACCCTAGATTTTACCACCTGTGTTGCTGAGATGCTCAAAGTAGATCCGGGGTGTTTTCTGACGTACAAAATGCTCCCATTCAGGTATCTAAAGGGAGGAGAAACGCTAAATATTTGGCACCAGTCTTTCTGTTCTCCCTCAAGGAAGGGTAAACATTGGCATTCAGTTTGTTGAATCTTTCCAGTTCTTGAACACTTAAAAACCTTTGTCTGGCATACACTGATGTGTTAGTATTTCCCTGGTAGAAGGGAATAAACCTCACTTTGGAGTTTGCATCAAAGAACGTATTTAGATTATCATGATTTACTGATGGTATACAGTAAGTAACAAGGGCAACATATGTATGTTCTAGTGTCAGAAGCAGCAGCGTGATAACTGGTTTTAATTGAGGAAGCTTGTTAATGTTTACATATTAAATAACTGAAAACATGTACATTTTCAAAAGCCTATAGGTTTAAGTTGACACTCTTCAAGTTATACAGTGTACATCCTTGATTATTTCCTATTACCTGTGCAATCTTAGACTGCTGTCCTAATTGTATTACCATCTCTATCACATAGAACACCTGTAGTGACAGTGGTCAAATAATTTTATTCTCTGTGGGCTGCTTGTTCCCCTGAAGAAACAGAAATCTGTGTTTCTTTGGACCACTCCATATTGTCTTGTCAACTCTTTATTTTTTTTTCTTGCTTCCATTCAATTTTCTTCCGTGTAACCTGCGTCTGTTTCTGCAGGGTGGACTGCAACAGGAAGTTAATGTCACAATCAAAATAGAGAAGAACATAAGAGCTTGCTGCAACTACGAAATACAGGTATAACAGGTCCTTTCTTCACCAACAATGCAATGGGTATCTTAGGAATGTCATAGGTTGGTTACTACACAGTATTTTGTTCTGAGATTGGCTAATCCTTAATGCTCTGTATTCTGAAAATAAATTGTTCTTTCAACCATGGTAATTCTGAAGTAGGTATTCTTTGTAGGTATTCTTTTCCTTAGTACAGGGTTGCCAAGTCAGACTACAGAGTAGGAATGGCAAGTGTTCAACCTCGAGAGCTCAACCTCTGAGTGTATTGTGTAAGAATTCTTGATTAATCTTGTTTTCTGAAGGGAAGTGGAAACTGCGTTCTGAAGGGAATGTGGAGGCAGGGGGGTAAGGTAAAGCGGGGAACAGAATTCCTTTTAAGAGTAGCTTCTGTTTTCTGAATTTATTTCATCTGCAGATCCAGCCATTCTTTGAAAACTGTGGCACTGACTGTCTGAGACGTTCTGCTTTCATCCCATGTTCACCAGCACCAAGTAAGAGCTGCTTTTCTGTAAGTGAGATTCCAATTGTCTTCCGGATGAGAGCTGAATTTCTAATGTAAGTCTTTGTCTTTTGTAGGTACAGACCCGTCAGGTAAGATGTTTTTCCAATACCTTGAAACTTTTTCTGCTGCTTTTTTCCTGGCATATATTGAAAACCACGTTATCCTCTCTGGGAACGATCCAATGAGCAGGAAATGTCCCCTTCTAACACTGATTTCAGAGTGAATTCTTTTAAGAGTTATTTTGCCATGATTTAACAAGGCAAGTATTTGTATGCAGTGTGAACCTTAAAGAGCAGGATTTTTTTAGATATATATCACTTACATAAAATTCTTTGAGAAACAGTTTTGACAAGAACAGTCTTAATATAAAATACTTTGTCACTTTGCTCAGTGTTAAAAAATTTGCATAATATAAAGCAGCTTTTGGAGAGAATAGCTTGCATATTTCATTTTCATGAATGTCAAGATAAATCATGTCAAATCATTATGCGCATCTTTTTCTGGCTGCAGCAGCACCTGTAAGGAGTCGCTTTGCCCAAGATTTGAAAAGAAAAAAACAAAACACTTGTTATCATGAGTTTGGCTAGGATAGGGATAATTTCCATAGCCAGAGTAGCCAAACCAAACCAGTCAACGGGATGCTGAGAGCTATACTGATGTCATGCCCAGTATATAAATAAGGGACGGGAAGCTAATGGGAGAAGTACCCAGTTTCAAAAGACAGCAGGATCTGGTATGACTTTGTGTGCCTTGGCCTTGGTGTGGTAGGGTATGATTCGGCATGGTAAGCAGTGTACTGTATATCATTCACTTCACTACTACTATTGTTTTCTCTCTCTCCTTGTGGTGTTTGAGGTACCTTAACCTACTTGGCTTTTACCTTTCACTCTCCTCCACTCTGACAGCAATAGAGAAGAGGGTGTGAATTTTAAGAAAACTCCTTCTCTCAAAGGGATATCAATTATTAGAACAGGCTACCCAGAGAACTGGTGGAGTCACCATCCCTGAAAGTATTTAAAAGACATACAGATATGGTGAATAGGGATATGGTTTAGTGGTGACCTGACAGTACCTGATCTAAATTATAAGAGTCCTTTTTTGGCCCCAAATATGGGGCAATACAAAGGGTTGAGGTGACACACTTTTCTTGTTAAGTATTCCATGCCGATCCATTTGCTTGCGTGGTGGAATTGTACATATGCTGTGTATTCCCTGTGGCGGTTTATCATCTCTGGGAGACGTATTAAGACTATCAGGTTGTTGTCTTGGATATTGGCAATTTATGAAACAATAGTACCAGTGGTTACAAGGGTCATTTGGTATTTGCATGTAGCATTGTCAGATATTAGTAACCTCACCCCAACTATGGGCAAGATGGGAGGATCTCAGCTTTTCATAATTTTGATTATATATAGGCAACTGATGCCATGTGGAGTAGGTGATAACAGGCTTGAATAGGGAACCCTGGCCACCTATGAATCTTATAAGTGATCACAAATTGGCCAGAGGGTAAAGATTTTGGAATGTTGCTGGAAAAAGTGGTAATAAATGCCAAAGAGGCCACACCATATAACAGACTATCAGATAATGAGAAGCAGTGTGCCCTATTCACTTGTGCATCCTGTCACAATGTGGGAAAACATTGAAGGCTTCTGTGTGGAGCCCTACATGACAAGTCACTGAAAGTGCTGAAGGAAAAGGTGGATTGAGCAGTTAAGTAGTGAGAAAAGTGGCCTGTGGTCCATACTGACTCATGGATGGCGACAAATGCCTTGTGGGTATGGTTACAGCAATGGAATTGGAAAAGCAGAGAGGTAAACCCATCTGGGCTGCTGACTAATGACGTGGAAGTATGTTTTGTGCATGCTCACATGTGTATGCTGACGTACTCAAAAGGTGGGCCACTGAGGAACATCAAAACAACCAGCAGGTGGACCAGGCTGCTACAGTTAGTGTTTCAAGTAGACCTGGATTGGCAGCATAAGGGTGAATTATTTTTGGCTTAGTGGATCTTTGATACCCCAGGCCATCAAGACAGAGATGCAACATACAGATGAGCTTTGTGACTCACGAGTGGGCTTGCCCATAGACTCTATTGCACAAGTCATCCATGAGTATGAAACACATGCTTCAAATAAGCCAAACAGTTAAAACCTGCATAGTATGGAGGGCATTAGTTGAAATACAAATATGGGGAGGCTTTGCAAATTGACTGTATCACACTTCCACAAACACCCCAGGGTGAATGTCATATGCCTATTGTGGTGGAAACCACTACTGGTGGCTGGAAATGTGGTGCATTCTGTGCCACTGCCCATAACACTACTATGAGGCTTGAAAAGCAAATATTGTGGTGACATGGCACTCCAGAAAGAATGGATTCAGACATCAGGACTCATTTCTGAAGCAACCTCATACACACCTGGGCCAAAGAGTAGGGCATTGAGTGGGTTCTGTCACATCCACCATCATGCAGCAGCCTCTGGGAAAATCAAACAGTATCGTGGGCTGCTGGAAACTACACTGAGCAATGGGGAATGGGACCTTCAAACAGTGGGGTACTCACTTAGCAAAAGCCACCTAGTTAGTTTATGCTGGAGACTCAAATAAGTTGGCTGTACCCAATCAAAACTCCTACACAAGAGATCGACTTCAAATCCATGGAAGGGACGATGATGGTAGAACTCAGCCTGGTGCCCAGAAACTTACTCAAGATGAACATCTCCAGTGTGCAGACCATGAGCATGGGATACACCAGATTTACCAGCCTCAAGCAATAATCCAAGATGGTCTCTCATACCTTGAGAATGTTATGAAGCCTGAAAGTCATGGATGAAATAAACTCAACAGACACAGCAGAGGAATGACCCATACATGAAAAGAATGGTATCTATTGATACGGAAACAGAGAAGGGGGAAGAGGGAGAAAGAGAGCAAGCCAGGATAGCCAGACACAGCCAGATAACCAGCAAGGGGATATTGGATACCATACTGATGTTATACTCAGTAGATATAAGGAAGGGTGTACTGTCTTGGCATGGTATGGCTTGGTGAGGTGGCAGCACTGAGCCTTGTATGTCACTTGCTTTGTAACTGTATTGTTTTTTCTCATTGTGGTGTTCAGGTAAGCTTTCTTTACCTTGACCTACTCAGCTTTTACTTTTTGTTTCCCTCCCTGACCTGCTGGGGATAGAGAAGGGGTGAGCAAGCAGCTGTGTGGTACCTGACTGCCAGCTGAGTTTAAACCGTGACACCTGTAGGCTGAAAAAAAATATGTCACCCAAAATTGTATTTGTTTGTTGGACCTTAAGATATAGATTACATGAACACGCAGGATATGGGTGAAATGGCTGTCAAGGCAGGAAAAACGCGAAGATTATCCATGTTTTCAGTGCGCTGCATGTATGGTCCTTTTTGGAGCAAGTTTATGGTGTAGAGCATCACCATCAAAGCAGGAATTTGTTTAGAGAAGTGACTGTGGTATGTCATAAGGAGGAAGTGCTGGAACCTATGGGTTTGGGCAGAACCAGTATCCTTTTCCCTTGATACCTGCTGCTTGTGAAACTTCTGTTTTTGAGTGAATATTTGTGTAAAGTAAAGCACTATTTTTGTACCACAGCTGATACGTTTATATGGCTCTACTGGTGTATCACTGGCATCTGTGTTTTTCTGGTGGGATCAGTCATAGCAGGTGTGATTTGTATGACCAAAAAACGAGCAGGTAAGACTCATACCAGCTAGGAAGAAAAAATTAAACGCAAAAACTATGTTTTTCCTACATCTGTACCTATTACTGTTTCCTTCCTTGCTATTCTGATACCTTGCTACTGAGTGAACGCCTGTGTAAACACCTCCTTTTGTTTTATATCATAGGACTTGTAACGTTCTACTGCTATCCATCTAGTTACGTAAAGCCTTCCATGAGTCCTGTTGTCTGACGCTCCATTTTCTTAGTGCTTCAGAGCTCATGAGGGGCAAAAAGGAACTTCATGGTTCGGCCCTTTGTTTCCTATGGATTGCCATAGATATCTCTTACACTTGCTTTCCTCTTGCTTGGCATTAGGTTTTTACAGAAGCTTCCTGTTTGTACAGATTGTAGTCCTTCTGCTGTCTCCTCAAAGACTCTACAACATTTTTCTCCTATCTTGAGCTTAAGTAACATTTTTCAGTTAAGATGGAAGAAGAAAAACAGAATGTGGAATTTAACACTGGTTGGAAAACCAGGCACTTAAGGACTAATTCCTAGTTGTGCTACAGCCGCAAGTCAGTTCCTAGAGAGAAACAGTGCAGCTCATTGTTTGGGTTGTTTTTTCTACCCAAATCCTGGAAAATTTCTTAACATTAAACTTCTAAGATGTCACCTTTTAGTCATCTCTTCAAAGAAGCCTCTTAAGAAAAAACTCTCTATTAAATAGAAAAATCTCCTGCAGGAGATATACCAAAGCAGTTGGGGGTACTGTACTTCCTGAGACTGGCCACATGTGGGGAAGGTAGAGAAACTTGGTTTTGAGTGCATTCCTTCTCCTCTCAAAGTATGGTGAAATACATAGCAAAATTTGCTGTAGGAAGAGTCTTTATTCACCTGGTAGATTTTTATTAGGCTTCTCTCTCCGCCTGATTCTGTTCTTGCACAGTCAAAGATGATTTTTTTAGCCTAATCTTTGGAAGGTGGTGTCATTTTAAGGGTTTCACCTCGCTTCATGTTTTCAGAACTGACAGTGACTTTGTCTCTCTTCTAGGACACCGATCAGACAAATGCAATCTCAGTGATTTGCAAACTGGTAAGACGCCCTGTCCTGTTTTATCAAGCACATGCAGTACATTCTGGAAGGCTCTCACAATTGTGCAGAAGGGGCCAGTACATTCTCATAGGCTCTATTACTTTATAGATGCTTCTCAAATCCCAAAGTTAGCCTAAGGATCTTGTATTTAGTTAAAAGAAACTGTATTTGGAATGCCTGATTACCTGATAGAAGATAATTGCTTTGTGAAGTGGTAAGGCTTTTGGCCCAGCTGAAGCTGTGCTGGCAAAAGAACCTGTGATGATTGACTAAGCCATAGCTATAAGAGATGGTTTTAGGATGGGTGAACTCAGCTCTCTAGCAGAGGATATACCCACGTTTGCAAGCCTTTTGATGCTTTTGTGTTGTGAAATTCTGTGATCCATCCAGACATTGTTACAAATCACAGCTCCACTGTCAGGACTTTCATATTAAATATGAAGTTTTTTCTACTACAAGAAGTTTTTTTGCATGTGTTGCCAAAATAACTTGAAGACTTATACTTACTGGAATCTCTTGTTAATATTCTCCTATGTTGGTTGCTTCTAGCTTGCACCACTATAATTTCAGGAACATGGCTGAGACTTAGTATTTTTCTTTCAACAGCACCATATACTGACCTTCCTCTGCCACCCTTGAAGCCTCGGAAGGTTTGGATCGTGTACTCTGCTGATCACCTGCTCTATGTGGATGTGGTGCTGAAGTTTGCAGAGTTCCTAATGACAGTCTGTGGAACTGCTGTAGCCTTAGATTTGCTAGAAGATCATCAGATCTCAGAGTTAGGACCATTACCCTGGCTTACTCGACAGAAGAAAGAAATGGAAGACCTATCTTCAAAGATTATCATCTTATGTTCACGGGGCACTCAGGCCAAATGGCAGGCTATGCTTGGGTGTGAACCTGTGTGTCTAAAGCAAGATCAGCAAAAACCTATGGGAGACCTGTTCACCCCAGCCTTGAATTTGATCCTGCCAGACTTCAAGAAGCCAGCCTGTTTTGGAATGTATATAGTCTGCTATTTTGAGGGAATAAGTAGTGAGAAAGATATACCTGATCTGTTCAACGTCACATCCAGGTACCAACTGATGGACAAATTCGAGGATATTTATTTTCGGATTCAGGATTTGGAGAAGTTTGAACCTGGGCGCATCCACCGAATCCAGGAAATCACAGCTGAAAATTACATAGATACCCCTAGTGGGAAGAAGTTGAAAGAGGCAGTTCAAAAGTTCAAGAACTGGCAGATGGAGCACCCAGACTGGTTTGAGAGTGAAACCATCTGCTTGGATAATGAAGAAGAGTTGCAGTCCTTGAACAGAGACAGCCAGGTGGATTCATTGCTCAGTGAACCAGGTGGGATTGTGAAACATCAGCTGCAGCTACAGGAGCC
Organism: Phoeniculus purpureus; assembly: GCA_028565055.1. Taxonomy (NCBI): domain Eukaryota; kingdom Metazoa; phylum Chordata; class Aves; order Bucerotiformes; family Phoeniculidae; genus Phoeniculus; species Phoeniculus purpureus. Next base: position 44,074,841 of record JAOXOE010000001.1, read on the forward strand.
TGACCTTCAGTGCTGTTATGTTGTCAACCTCCACATGCATGAGAGTGAAAACACAGGCTGTAAACTGCAACCTCATCTTAATCCGTGTGGAGAGCCAGCTTCTCGGACTGTGGTCCTTCCTATAGATGATGCTCCTCTAGTTCAGGTAGTGGAGCCAGTCTATTCTGTGGAAGACCAAAACATATTTAGTAATCATGTGCTCAGTAATGACGACTGTATGGAAGGAGTTCCTCTTCTGGCAACAAACTTTCCAATGAGGAATAGTATTATCCTCCACAATGACTCTGAAGTTTCAGCAGATGACCACAGTCCTGCAATCCTCTCAGGTGAACTGAGACATCATCTGAATGGACTAATGTGCTACTCCCTCTGTCAGCAGAATGTCATTCCTTCACAGCCATCTCTCCACCAAGAAGAGGATGACAAACAGCACCAGTTGGTCTTTGACCAATGCAAAGACCAAAGACAGTCAGTGCAGTCAGACCAGGGCTACATCTCTAGATGTTCTCCTCTGCCTCCTGATGATCTTATGGAGGAAGAAGAGGAGGAAGAGGAGGAGGGGGAGAAGGAAGAACTCCAGGATAAACAGGAAATCTTCCATGAACTCTCTCCAGAGGTCTTGAACAGTCTAAAGAGCCTTCAGCAGCAGCTGTTTTTCCAGGACATCCAACGGAGCTCTGACTGGAGGTATCCAGCTGAAGTGATGGATATTGGACAATCTTTGGAGGACTGTTAGACTCTATCTAAGACCTACTCAGTTTGAAATACAGGCATGGAGGTGATACTGTGCACAGTGATGAAACTGCATTTCCATCCTGTTGTTCTTGTATTACTAAATGACTTTTGAATGGGATCTTCCCATCTGCTAGGAGGCAGGATTGTTCAGCAGACTGATAACATTACATCCTGTCTCTGTGGACAGAAGCAAAGAATCTTAGCCACCCCAGTGAAAGAACAGGCAGTGGTTCTGTTCCTTCAGGAGCTGAGTAATATTGAGTCCACGCTCATGAATGGCAGAAAAATTACTATGACTCATCTGCTTGTGCCTTCAAAATGCCCTCCAGCTGTACTGGTTCTGTTGCACTGGATAAAGTTGGGGCCAGGGTTTGGAAAACATTTTTAGATAACACAGTGACATTTACATTGCCAGTTTAATATACATGTTTAATATTCTATTGTAAATAATCTGTTAAAGATGTGTGCCTTCAACTTCAGCTAGGTTACGGCTGTATCTGCCTGGCTGATACAGGTGTCTGGAAACTTTGTTCTTTTGCCACTCATTCATTCACTTGCAGTTACATTTCCACAGCTGTTCAGAAACCAAGTGCAGTTGGATGTCCTTCAGATACATCAGTGAGAGAAGGAAGAGTAGGGAAAATGTAGGTCCACTGCTAAATGAGGAGGGAGATGTGGCAACAGGAGATGCAGAGATGGCAGAATTGTTGAATGCCTTCTTTGCCTCAGTCTGTAGTCTTAAGACCAGCCCTCAGGGTTCTCAGTCACTGAAAGCAAAGGAGCAAAACTGGAGACAGGAAGACTCTCCACTGGTCAGTGAGAATTTGGTTAGATATCACCCAGATAAACTGAGAACACATGAATCCCTGGGCCCGAATGGGGTGCATGCACATGTGCTGAGAGAGCTGGCTGATATTGTTGCTGAGCTGCACTCCATGGCTTTTTCAGAAATAATAGAGAACAGAGTAGGTGCCCGAGGACTGGAAGAGAGCCAGTGTCACTGCAGTCTTCAAAAAAGGCAAGAAGGAAGTCCAAGGCAACTACAGACCAGTCAGCCTCACCAAAGAAATAACAGGTAGCAGAGCATTGGAACAGGCTGCCCAGAGAGGTGGTGGAGTCTCTGACTCTGGAGACTTTCAAAACCCACCTGGATGCAGTCCTGTGTGGCCTGTGTGAGGTGATCCTGTTTTGGCAGGTGGGCTGGACTAGATATCTAGAAGTCCCTTCTGAAGCCCAACATTCTATGAGTAACTGAGCAGTAAGAAACTTTTAACTAGGAGTCTCCAGACCTCTCCTTACCTCCCTAGTGAGAGGTAAATCCTTTGAACCAGTAATAGGTTCAAAGTAATAGGAGGAAGGCGGTAACAGATGAAAAATGGAATTTTGGTTGCTTATACAGTTAGAAGAAGAATCTGGGGCCAAATACAAAATGTCTGAATTGGTAAGCTGATGAATTCTGTAACATGCTGCTGCAGTGCTGTTTGGTTTTGGGCATCTTAGTAGCAGGAAGACTTGAACTGAAGATGTAGATAAGTGGCACACAAGGAAATAAAGGACTATTTTGGATTTGGGAGGGAAAGTGCAGCTTCAGCAGATGCTCCTTTCAGAGTGGAGAGAACTGTGTTGGAGAGGCTGAGATAAAATAAGATGAACTTACTTACAGCATAGGTAGTTCAGCTTAACCATTGTGAAATAACCTAACAGAGTTAAGAGTTCATATTCCAGCAGCAGTGATGGTAATTCTTCATTTGACGTTTTAGAAGATTGGGCTCAATGCACTAGAAAAAAATTGTTCCCTGTGAGTGACTGCTTGTTGGCCCATGTAGCACTGACTGTAGTGGATTAGTTGAGGCTGGCTTTTATCCTATTTGTTATTACAGTTTCCGCAGTCCAATCCCTTGGATAACAGCCAGCGAGATGTAAATGTATCCAGGCCATTCTCCTTTGTGTTCAGACAAGTGGTCATCTTCCCTGTGTTTGTACGTTTACTTGTCAAAAAATCTTGGTTTGATTTCAGCTTTTTTAATATCTGATCTCTCAGAACATAATGTCTTTTTTTGACTTGCAACCAATATTATATGATGTGTATTTTATAATTTTGTTTATACTTTGTTTTGTTCCTTAAATTAAAAACAGTAATTATTTTGGATATATTTATTTTAAATGCTGCTACATCCACAGTCTTGCCTGACTCCTTACCGTAGCACTTCTTATAGGAATCTGACGCAAAACTGAGAGCCACAGATGGCTGACAAAGGCTAAAATGTTCCTGGAAAGTGTCACAGCTGGATATAGCCAAGAACACTTGCAGGTGGGAAGGGCATGCTCCTTTGTCATGGATGTTAAAGAAGTGCTTGTAACTTCTGTGCAGGGCTACTCAGTGAGGCAGAGTTGTTAAGTCATCTGCTTTCTCTGCAGCCACCTGCCTAGGAAGTCTGATAAGGGGACAAGGGGATAGGCCCTGCATAGATCCAAATATACAACTTGGTGTCTCCTTTGTTTCCTGCCTGTACTGGATCTAACCCAATAGAAGGTAATCAAGAGATGGCTGTGATCTCAGTGCTTCTCCAGTGAGAGCCCATTTCTCAGATTGTGTGAATAATTGTCTTCTCAATGATCCCACTTCTTAAAGTTTCTTTTGCCTTACAGCAATTAACATGTAAAACTGATTTATTTTTCCCATGAGCCTTTTTCAAGTGGTATGAATTCCTATAAATCATTTAAATAGGAAGCTCAGAAGTGTCATCTGGATTTTATTCCCTTAGTCATTACCTTTGCAAATAACTCCCTTGGAGTTAACAGCTTTTAGAATTTGCTTTTGCTCACATAAAGATTGTTTGAAGGGGGGAAAAGCCCAGACACTGTTATATCACAGATTTTCAAAAGGGTTTTGGTTGGAAGGAACCATTAGAGGTCATGTCAGCCTGACCTCAGTGCCAGGGAAACTGATGGAGCAGGTTATCTTGAGGGCAATAAATGCGCACCTGAGGGATG
>JAOXOE010000001.1:44085130-44102523 GCA_028565055.1 Phoeniculus purpureus
CCACTCCTCCCAGCTTTGTGTCATCAGCAAACTTGCTGACAGTGCACCCTAATCCCTCATCCAAGTCATTAATGAATGGATTGAACATGACTGTCCCCAATCCTTGGGGCACTCCACCAGATACAGGCCTCCAACTAGACTCTGTCCCATTGACCACTACTCTCCGGCTTCTATCCTGCAACCAGTTCAGAATCCACCTCACTACCCAATCATCCAGACCACACTGCCTCAGTTTGGCTGCGAGGATGCTGTGGGAGACCGTATCAAATGCTTTACTGAAGTCAAGAGAGACCACATCCAGTGCTTTGCCATCATCTATCCACCTGGTTCTGCCCTCATAAAAGACTGTCAGGTTGGTCAAGCATGACTTCCCCTTGATAAAGCCATACTGACTGTCCCTAATAATCCTCTTGTCCTTGATGTGCCTGGAGACAGCATCAAGGACAAATTGTTCCATCCCCTTTCCTGGGATGGAGGTGAAGCTGACCAGTCTATAGTTACTTGAGTCCTCCTTCTGGCCATTTTTGAAGATTGGAGTGACATTTGCTGTCCTCCAGTCCTCAGGCAACTCTCCTAATTCCTCTGACTTAGCAAAGATGATGAAAAGTGGTCTAACAATGACTTCTGCCATCTCCCTTAGCATCGCGGGTACATCCCATCAGGGCCCATGGATTTACGTACATCCAGTTTGCTCAACTGATCCCTAACCCAGTCCTCGTCAACCAGGGCAAACTCCTCTCTTGTCTCAACTTCAGTATATCAGAAAATATATTCAACAACCCACAGCTGGCTGTTGATTTCCCCTTCATATCTCACCCACGAAATACTATATGCACAAATGTACCAGCCCACAGGGCTATAGTGTGTAGAAATCCCACCTGCCAGCAGTAATGGGAAATTTCCCCTGCTGCCTTTGAGCCTTCACTGTAGGTACTGATATAATATGCTACATGTTTGACTCCATCTTAAAACATAGGCCAGTTAGTTCAGCTAAATAAACCTTCAATTGCTTAGTAGTGCCAAAGACAGTCAGAATCTTTGGTTTCTGGTTTTACAACATGATGCCAACTCCTCTGAGCTGAGCATCCTGTATCAGCAGTACCTTACATAGTGACATCCTTTTATACAGTTTGGTTTTTTTTACTCTGTTATATTAGTATTATCTGCAATTTATTATGAAATACTAAGAATATCTAAATTACAATTTAGGTATAATATTCCACAGGAACTTAAAATTTGTCTTCAGCCATTCAGTCATAGGTGCAGCAACTCCGTCAGCCAGGAAGGATGGAGAATCCCAAACAGTGCTGAAAATTTGTGGGCTTCGTTCAGTTAGTTTGAAGGGGCTTTGTCCTTCTACAAGGAAAGCAGCAACTAGCAGAATAAGGGTCCTTCTGTTGTTTGAAAAGATTATTTGCAAAACTAGAAAGGGGGAGGGGGGTGCTGGAAGGGAGGTGTTTGCCCAGAAACTCAGTATCAGAATCTACACCTGGTCTATAAGAAATGTCTCTATGGATATCACTCCTTTATTTGATATTCAAGCCAGCTTTTGTCTGTATGTGATCTGAAAACACAAGAGCAAACATGTGAAAGAGGAGGATAAAAGCAATGAAAGCTGACAGCACCAAACCAATGAGTTAACCAAAAAGGCTTTTACATTATGAGGTGTACCTTGGGTTTTTAATTGTTCTTGTCTGCCTGTATCACCAGACAGGCTGTGCATCTAAACTACAATTTTTATTTAGACAATACAGTTTGATTACTGCAGTGAGTGTCCTTGGAGAGCAGGGGCACACTGCAGAAGCTCTCAATGGCGCTGGAGGTGAATTCTGCCATTGGCAGAAGAAAAGCATCAGTTTAAGCTTTGCTAATACAGTCACAGGAAGTACTGACAGACAGGCTTGGCATATGGAGCATATGGCAGAGGTTAGGCCTGAAAGATTATGTCACTATTGAACCAAAAGCCTCCTGATAAATCTGGTTTTATTTAATTTTCAATTCTGCTTCTTACACCCAAGGGTATTTTCAGCCTTGGGCTTCTTTTAGAATTGCTCTTTTAGAATTGGAATTGGCCCCAGAAGTGAATCAAAGAATGTCAGGCAGAGTGTCAGCAGCAACTAGGTTCTAGCCTCTTCCAAGCATGACTAAGATCAGACTAAGATCAATGCAGCTTAGCCTCTAAGGACACATCCATTGGGTCCCTGTAGCTTTGCTGGGAGGTGGGTGAAGGTGCAGCTATCTAACCAGCTTTACCAATCCCCTTTTCACAGCTGGCAGTGGTTGTTGTAGAGCTGTCAAAAGCTAATTAGACTGTCCCAGCCCATCGTGTTAGTAACAATGGGCAAACTCCTCAACTGTCACCCAGAACTATGTGTAAGGGAACAGGGATATATAAACAGAAAGTATTGCTGTAGCATTGGGATATTACAGGTGTATAGATCAGACTGATGCACTAGAAGCTGGCTGGTCCCTGTGCAGACATGGCCTGGATCTGAGTTGGGAAGCAAAATCAGTCTCAGTATTAAACCTGACAGTAGTGATACAAGAACCATTTTAACAACAACTTCTACCACCTGGATGCCAGGTTGTCTAGCACCTAGCGGGTGCAATTCACATGTGTTGGTAGTGGATACAGCTTCATCAGATTCTATGGGAGCTGTACCTACTTATGCCATGGCCAGCTTTGAGCCTGGGCATCCTAGGGAATGAGCCCAGCCTCTTGTGCATTTCTTTCAAGCTCTCTTTTGCCGTCTTCTGCTATTTTATTGCTCCTGTGTTAGCCAAGACCTAGTTTACTAGGGCTCATGATTGGAGACTTATTACAGCTTATTTCTGTCTGCCTTTCTTTAAAGCCAGCTGAACATACCCAATGCTCTTCCTCTATGGTAAGACAAAAAATACAGACCACCCTCCCAGCTTCTGTGACACTTTTTCTAACACACTCCTTTATTCTCTTCTCGTGATCACGAGTTCTCTCTCCAAGCGCAGCCTAGTTATTTGTGCATGAAGCTGCCATGTCATGTATTGGTGTGAGTCATGAGCTGTGAATATGCTGCACATGTGTATTTCTTGTGCATCCTGAGCTTTCCTTTGGTCAAGTTAACTGTCGTTCTGCCTTCTAATGAATCACCAAGAGAGAACTAGACCCGGTAAGATTTCTTGTTAGCAACTTCGTTGCTACCAGTGTGACACTGAATGATTTGCAGTGTGACTTCGTGCCCAAGCCTCCGGACAGAAAGGACTCTGAGGTTCCCCTTCATTAAGTGATTCACTAAACATTTGAGTTCATGCTTTGCACATGAAAGAATCATAGAATCATTTAGCTTGGAAAAGACCTTTAAGATCATCTAGCCTGACCATTAATCTACTCTACCAAGCTTTTGTGCAGTGGTGCACACAAACTCTACTGCCTTGGTGTATCAGGCAGTCCCCCAACCCCAGCTGAGTTGCAGCAACCCCAGTCTCTACATTGTCACTTCACAGAACCTCCCTCCTCTGGCAAGAATATACCTTCAAAAAGCTGGATGAAAGCCAGGAGAAAGCAAGCAAGGCTACTCAAGCACAGGCTAATCTTGTAGCCACGTAGTCTTAAAAAGACTCTAATCTCCTGAGGCATCACTGAGTGGTTTTGGCTAAGTGGTTTGATGACAGTAAGTTACAGATTTGCGTCAGGGAGGAATTTGTTCTATTTTATCTGCTCCTTAGTCTTTGTCTGCTCCAGGACCCTAGGAAGGCAGGGGTAATTTCATGCCGTAAGCAGCTGCCTCCTCTCAGAAAGGAAAGTCAAAGAAATGCTAAAACCTCTGTCCAGACCGGTGTCCCAACTTGCTGCCATCCAAAAGGCCAAGCCAACAAGCACAGCTAGCAGAACAGGGAAACACTTTTTTTGGTCACAACTACCTCTGCCCACATAGCTTTTAAATTGAAACCTCACCTATTTGCTAGCTGGTATTAAGCTTAGCTTATTAGAGAAATTGGAAGGGAGATCACAAGACTTATGCAGGATTGAGAGAGGTGTGTGACCTTAGCGTTCGCTCTCTGGGACTGTAGAGCTGAGAGTTTTGAATGCCGTGATTTTTGATTTCTTGGAGGCCACATTCCCTCCTTCACCTCAGAGCAATTCTCTCAAGCTCACTGAAGCCTGTTGCCCAAGTCAGAATGCAAGACATAGGGAACAGTCAGACTTCTCCTTGACACATCCTGTTCCCCTAGTCTTTTTCACCTGGTTACTGCAGCAAGTGTCAGCCTTTGCCGCAGACTGGAGGAAGCTACCCAAAATATCCACTGGTGATTCACCGCGGATAGACAGACAGACTGCAGCTGGGGTGTGATTGTGAACTATTGCACACAGTGCTGTGCTTTCTGTACGAACAGGGCTCACACACATGCACTGGCATGCAGCTATGGTCCCTTTGTGCCCCCACAGCTGCATAGCAGGGGCATGAACCCAGCTGGGGGCAGGCAGAGCAGAGCACCCACCCATGTGTGCTGGAAACAGCAGCACCCACAGCGCACAGGTATGGGCATGCATCCTTGCTTGGAGATTCAATCCCAGAAACATACACCCAGGCTGTTCCCGTGCCTTGGGTTTTAGCAGGAGCAGACAGGGAAGCAGCTGCTGGTTTTGCTGCCTGGTGACAGGAAATCCAAAGGGTCTGTTCTCTCTTGGTTTACACAGTGGTGAGTAGTTAACAGCGGGGGTGATCTGCACTGTTTCTTCCTCCTAAATGTCGCTTTTTCTGTGGCGTTCAGACACAAACTGCAGTCTTTGCAGCCTGGGTGGGGACAGAGAGTGGGTTTCTGTGAACTTGTTGGCTCCATGGCAGGTCAAGTGGCAGGGTAACAGTGTTATCTCTCCCTGTGACAGGAGGTCACATTCCCACAGTGCTGCTGGTGGAAAGCACCGGCTCCACAGGCATTGCACAGTATTTTAGGGGGTTAACGAACTAGGGAGCTTGGCAGTTTCTGTGCCTCATCTCCCCTCAAGCCAAGCAACAGGTCCTCCACCGAGGCCCAGGTGAGCCTTCCACAACAGCAGTGCTCAGATGGATGTTGCCTTCACACGTGTGAAGGCTGAAGAACGTCAGAGCTGGTTACAGGCCCAGGGGAAAATGCTTAGGGACAAAGCAGATGCTGTGAGAAAAAAAAACAGGCCAGAAGAAAGACTATTTTAAAATGCTGCACACTTGAGCAGTAGCTGTGAAGCCAAAATAAAATGCCTCTAGAAAATCAAGAGTCAGTGCACACACTGTGGGAAGTACAAAGGGGTCATGAGAAATGTGAAAGGCCCAGTCATGGAGCAGTGGGAGCAAGGGACCAGGACCAGCCCCAGAAGCATGGCCACAGCAGCGCAGGGACAGCAGGGTTGTGGCGGTGCCAGTGACGCCAGCAGTGGGGCAGGGGCAAGCGCGTGCCATGCCTCTGTGGGGCTTTGCACCCTGGAACAGACCTGGGACGCGCTACTGCTTCCCAGCAGAGCAAGTAGCACTTGGCTGATTCACAACACCAGATTCACGAGAACTGTGGGCTGAGGCACTTGCTGGGGTTGTACATCTGAGACAGGTCAAAAAAGAAAGTGTCTGTCTTCTCCAGTACAATGTCAAAGGAAAATTGCATCTTCCCAATGTGAGAAGCAGCGGTAACAGAGGGGTTTATTGCATAACACGTCCCTAATACCTGAAAAATCCAGGCAACCTGAAGGGAGAAGCTGATGGCCTCAAAGCTCCCATACAGTGGCCTCACCACCATGAGCGAGAGGGCAGGCTTGGTCAGCCTTAGCTCATCTCTGCAGTGCCAGGGCAGTGCCAGCCCAGGGAGTGGTACCAGGACAAGGAACAGTGCAGTGAGCTCTCAGCATAGCACCCTCTGTGGCCCAGGGCCCCTGTTTCTCCCGTGCTGTTGTAACTCCCGCCTCTGTGCCAATGGCTTCCAGAACGCAGAGGAAAACTCTCGCATCTCAATCACCTTCTTCCGACTCTTCCGTGTGATGCGTCTTGTGAAGCTCCTGAGCCGAGGGGAGGGCATCCGGACGCTGCTTTGGACCTTCATCAAGTCCTTCCAGGTATTCCTTCACTTATATCTGAGTAAGACCTAACTCCTTTTTCTTCCATGTTGGTGGCCCCTCAGGGGAGGGTTTTCACCCAAAGGCCCAGTGTGAAAGGCTGCTGATCAGAGCTGTGTGCACCCATGGCACGTGGCACAAGCGAAGAGTCCAGTAAATGGGTTCACAGGGGATGACGACTTGGGTATGCAGCTCATCTGTAAAGTGTGAGTGATTGCTTGAGACCTTCCTTAACCACTGTGATACTTCAATTCGATTACTGTGATACTCGTGTGTAACCCTTGAATTTCCTCTCTTTTTTTTTAGTTTAGAGATTGTATCTGTAAGCAAAACACACAGCTATGTATGGACAAGACCTGGGTGTCAATTAAGTTTCCCTTAAGCCTTGTTTTGAGGATTCCCAGTGAGTATTAGAGGCGTGTGGGGCCCCCCATGCTTTCATCCAAGAAGAATTTCAACTTTTGGCCCCACACCTATGGCACTGGTAGTGATACCAAGCTGGTGCTTTTGCCCTGGAGGCAGGTTGCATTTCAGTGTCATAGAAAGTACTGGAGTGGATAGGGGAAAGAGATCCAGCTGGGTAAGAGTCATCACCTCTGGGGAAAAGCAAACACCCAGAGATAGCTGTCTGTTACAAAAACTGCATCCAAAAAGTCCCCTAACCGTAGCCACACATAGATCACAGTTAGAAAAGAAGCCTAGCCTGTTTCTGTATTTTGTAAGGATTTGACTTGGATTTACTGGGCCAGCACAACCCAGATGTTAGCTGGGGCAGGTCAGAGGAAGTGTCAAGGAAAGACAGCCGAGGAATACAAATGGTGGTCTAAACATGACCAAAGATGCAGGACTCACCACCAGACAAAGGTGTGAAAGAGTAACTTCTGCAACGTACAAGCCTAGAAACAGCAAGCACAGTTGTTTCAGACTGAGTCTTTGAATAGTTGACAGTGTTTGTATTGACTCAAATGAGAAAGGAGCTGATCCACACTTCAAAAATTAAACATCACCAGCTACAACACAAGCTGGGACAAAACCTGCAGTGCTGTGTGGATCACCACAACTTCTCCCTCTGTCAGTGCATGTGTACAACAGGGATCGATCTGGATGTTTTCCAGTGCAGCTCTCTGGTGGTGGTGGTAGCCAGACCACCAAACTCATGGAAAGGACTCTCATTTTACATACTGCCAGAGGATCTAGTAATGCACAGCAGTTTTCTGACACATCCATACACAAGTGACTTTTTCCATTGCTTACATGGTTGCTAACTTCCAGGTTGTTATTTGAGCAGCTCCAGTGGGAACTGTTTTGTCTGCATTCATAGGAATCAGATTCCCTTGGCATAGTTCAGCCAACCCTGAAGCAGGGGACAGAGTCACACTTTCCAGTTCCTGCTTCTCCTCCCCTTGTCCCTGTCCTCCTCCAGCCTCTTTGCAATAGCTCGCTCTTATCCTGAGCTCAGTTTGTCGTGGCTCTTGACTGGAGATGATGAGATGGATGGGAAAGGGAGTGCCTGGTGCTTCCTGCCAGTGACCTTCAGACCTCTTTGACTATAGAGTCACTTAATAGGCAGGGTTGTAGAGTGATGGGAGAAAGTATCAAGGGAGGTATCTTCCACAGCAGGGGGAAAAAAATACTTAAAAAAAAAAAGCATTGCAAGCAAGTGCCTCTTCCCTTGAAAGCCACTTAAAACATGGTATTCTCCACTTAGAGCTCCTCCTCTAGCAGCTTCTGGGAAGCTCCTTTGGCAGCTGATAGTAGCCACTGTGCAGAGTTCTTAGCCACTCCCACTGTCAAAATCTGGGCTCCCTGCAGACTTTGGCACAGACTCTTTTGTGCATCCCCACATGCTTTCAGGAAGCACCTCTGCTCTCATAGGGCAGCCTGATAAGCTAGAGTTGTACAAGAGTTCAGATCCCATCTTAACTAGCGTGGACCTTGTGCGTGGCACACATGTGCCATGCCATGCAAGTTGGGGCACCAGTCAGAGGAGCACGTGGTGGGAAAATGCTCAGCATGGTACACAGTGCTCACGTACAAGTTGGGGCACCGGTCAGAGGAGCATGTGGTGGGAAAATGCTCAGCAGGGTTTCTGCCTGCAGAGATAGTAACAGGGCGCAGGCTGGTGAGTGGGAGGAGTAGGAAGTGTGAAGGGTGCTGAGAGCAAGGCAAGGTCATGGGAATCACAAGGACGAAGTGGGAAAGACAGGGAAAGGCAGAGATGTAGGAGGACAGAGATAGAAGAATGGAATACAAGAGGTGGGGAGCTGAAGGGGAAAAAGAGGCAGAGATGAGCAGGAAGGTACATCAGTGGAGAGAAGTGGGCTGAGCTGAAAAATATGGAAAGGAAGTGGAGGGACAGTCAGAAGAGAAGACACTTTTTCCATCCCTGTTTGAAAGATGGAAGAACTGGTAAGGTTATGCACCTCAGGTCCTGTCTGGACACTGTCCCAGGAGCATTTCTTGAGTTTTGTGTGTATCAAGTCCCAGCTATATCATCATATGATGTTTGGAGCCCAATTTTGAGCTGGTGTATCTTCACCAGCATTGAGGGGTAACTGAAAAGATTTGTCTAACCACATAATACACAGAGGAATCTGCCCTTAAGTCTCAGTATGATGACTACAGACATAGTTTAAAGAGGAGGAGGTTGCCATTTTAGTGCTCAGATCTCTTTGACGTGATTTCTGCAGACCTCAGTCAAATCTCTGTAGGGGTCAAGGAAAAATGTCCCTCCCTTTTTCCTGTAGGGTTTCGCCATAAACTTAAAATGTGTAAATAAACTTACATTTTTAAAAAGTAATACTGTTGTATTACTCTGTGGAAAGAGGTGTTCAAAAGCCAGGTCAGAGTTCAGATTGTACTCACATTTTAAATTAATGTGCCCAGCCGTTACCTCTGAAGTAAGCTCTGGCAATCTCTGGTCTGAGCACTGTGTATTTCCTCCTCAAAAGCCTGAGGCTGAGCCTGTGAGGTCCTGAGCAGTGCCCTTGATTCCTGCAAGTGGCAGAGGAAACTGGTATCACTCAACACTTTGCTGATAGCACTGGCCTCATCCTTGGGAGGCAGCTCAGCATATCAGGGCTCTGCGTTTCCTCTTCAGCAGCTGATCGCAGACACAGTGCATGGCAGACACTACCAGAGACACCTGACACTGAACAGGGAGCAGAGCTAATGCTGGTTGAGGTACTTAGGGTGGTAGCAGCCATTGTAGCAGAAGCCTCAAGTTTGGACCTCAGCAGCTGTTGGGGTTTTGGTTTTATTTCATCAGACTGGATCAAGAAAAAAACTCCCATTGCAGTTAATGCCAAAACAACACTGGTTGTGAGAGTTTTCTCCTCTTGATAAGAAGTTGTAGACACGTTTTGGTCCTTCTTCCTTGCTCGGTGAAGGTCAGGACTGACTGGAAGGCAGCAGAGCTCCACCAATACGAGCGGAAGAGGAGCCAGAGCCTGCCCGAGCCGAGTGGCAGCACTGGTGGAGGGGAGGGCAAGCGAATGTGGGCCTGTAGAGGCATCTAGTGGCCACCTGGCCAAATTACAGATTCCACGTTTGGGCCCAATCTCGGTCTAGTTTCCCAAAGCCAAGAGCATGAAGCAGGCTCCAGTGCGCTGGGCTCCGTGGAGACACAGTGCTCTCTTTTCTTTCTTTTTCATTTCCAGGCTCTCCCCTATGTGGCTCTTTTAATAGTGATGTTGTTCTTCATCTACGCTGTTATTGGGATGCAGGTGAGTGATGCTGAAGAGCTCAACTGTGTCTGCCGCCTTCTGTTAGAGCTTTGGGAACTGACTTGTAAAGTGACTAGATCAGTGTGTAGTTGTAGGGTCTGACTCACAGAATCGCAAAACAGTTGGGCTTGGGAGGGACCTCTGGAGATCATCTAGTCCAACCCCCACTGCCGGAGCGGGATCGTCTAGAACAGGTGACACAGGAGCACATACAGATACGTTTCTAAAGATGGAGACCCTACAACCTCTCTGGGCAGCATGTTCTGGCGCTCTGCCATTGTCGCTGTAAAGAAGAGGTTTGTGATGTTCAAATTGGAATTAAGGTGGTATGTCAGTTAACCTGCTTTGGAAAATGTTGCCCGTGCACTTCCAACAGGACAACAATACACCCCAGAAAAAAAAGAGTGAATGGCAAGATGCAGAATGCCAACAGTGAGAGGACCACGCCTGCCCCTCATGCTCTCCAAAGGAATACCCAGCTGTGCCAGCAGAGGAGATTTACTGCCTCACTTGTTGGTTCCAAATGGTTGTTTCAGTGGGCTCGTGGCTGTGCTACACTGAACAAACCCAGGTTTTGTCCGACATCACTCTCACACTGGTGTAACTTCCACCACGTTGTGAAAAGCAGCTTTTGATTCACACCCGTGAAAGTAAATACGGACTCAGACCCAATGTACAGAGGCTGTGTATTTGTGCCAGTTCTTCAGGAAGCTGCATCAATGCAACATTCTATTCAGTCTGCAAAATGAGCTTGGAACTGGCCTGAGCATTCATCTGTGCAAGCAACTGCCTTTGCATACAGACCAGTGAAGAAAGCCTGTGATATAGGCTCAGCCTCATTCACTGCGCTGCTTTTCAAACTAGGCTTCCCTTTCAACTCTGCTGTTAATCAAAGATCTCAGACAAGTCAGCCATCTGCACCCAGACACCGAAGTGTAGAAAGGCCTTGCTTCCAGAGGTCTTCAAACATGACAGGCTTCTTGGTTGCAGAATGTCCACAGCATTGCTAACAAAATTCATCTGAGCTCTGTGACCTTGTTTTAATTTGTTTCCTGTTATTATATAATCACAGTTTTTCAGACTCCATCTACTTTGCCCCACTTTGAAAAATAAAACTAGTCTTCTCTTGAATTATCACAGGTTATCTCAATCACCCCCAGTCATTGTAGCTGTCATTTCATCTACTGGGCTCATACTGTAAAGCTGAGGCTCAGACTATAATAACCAACTAGTTCACATGGCCAATATCTTACAGGATTACCTGTGTTGTACAGAAAATCTCATGAGAGGTTACCCTAGTGTTACATAGCTACACAAAGCATTAGAAGGCTTCCAGGCACCCATGCAGGTGGGGGTCTACAATGATCAGGGCACTGCCAGGGATAGATACTTCATTCTGTAATTCTCTTTTCTGTCAGCTTGTTCTAATTTGGCTGTTTAAGCCTTGGCTTATGTTCAAGCTTCTGTTTAAATACCTCAGCAGCCTGAAGATCATACATCTGTGTTTCGACTGATCTAGGTTACTAGATCACTTCCTGCCCTCCTGTCTTCCAATGAGAAAACCAACTTTTCTCATCTTCCCTCTTTGCTTAGAGCTCACAGACCTGTTACCATCAGTTTTTGTCTAAATGATATCTTAAACACTGCCTGTGCTGCTCTCCTGAACCTGCTGACACATCAAGTTCCCTCACACACAGGGACACGTAGGAAGGAAAACCCTTTCTCATGCCATTGAGCCACTACCTTGAAAAGCCAGATGTACAGAATTGATGAAAATATTAAAAGTTCACACATAAAGAACTTTATCTCAGCTTTATCTCAGCTACTGCCTTGGAGACTAAGAACAGTCAAGCTTTGCTGCCTAACGTACTCAAGTGGAAAAATCCGAATAGACGCTGATGGATGAAGCCCCTCATATCATGGCCTAGGAGATACAGACTGGAGAGGCCATGAAAGGACCTCCGCACCTAATGCAAAGCACTCACAGCAGCTGCCACCAGTGCCTCCTGCTGTATGAGGGAAGCTGCAGGGTCAGAAGGAAAATCAGACTTTCCAGTGCATGAAGCTCTCTTACACACCCTTGCCTGAAATGAAAAATACAGGCTGCCTCAGCTCAGACTGCCTCTGAGCATTTGAACTGTCCTGCTCCTCCTCAGTGCAGCTGGGGCTGTCACAGTGTGGGGGTGTATGAGCTCAGGAAGATCCCCACAACCATGAGGAACCCCTGCAGAAAACGTGTCATGTACAGACCCTCCCTCCCATCTGGCAGTGGCCTTGCCAACCATTGTTCCTGCACTTCTCACCACATCATTGTTTCCCTTGAGGTGTTAATTATCAGTGACATTTGCTTGAGAAGAAGCTTCTCCTTCTCTCAAAACTGCTCTGTTCCTGCTGCTCCTTGAGATCTTCATCATGTTGCTATCGACGGGGAATAAATAGTCCTGACTGACTATGCTGTGCAAAGACCTTTCTGCCAGGCGAGGTTTGCTGAGCTCTCAGTCCCAGTGACTAAAAATACCAAAGCTATGTAAGACTTCCAAAGAAGCCTGAAACTCTTCTACACCAAGGACTTCATATCCAAGGACAGTCCCCTAAAAATGTTTGCTGGTAGCTGCAGGCTTCATGCTGTGGCTGGATGCACTGGTTGGTGCAGCAACAGTTGGCTGGACGTGGAAAGAAGATGTAAGCTATCCTTATCTGGGCAAATGTAGTGATCATCTTCATACTGCTGCATTCTAGGGTGGGGGGGCTGAAGCACCTGCTAGTGACAAGGAGAAGGGCTTGTGATTACAATTCTAGAAGGGCAGGCATTTGGAAGATCTCCAGATCCAAGGCAACATACCTCGCATTGTTTTGGGAAGATCCAAGGCACCCCACAGAGTTGGAAGCTCAAGGCTTTGCAGCTGCTGGTCTTTTGCTATCATTTCCTCCTGGTGAAGACAGACAAGCATTGAAGGAATGAGCCTTCTGTGTTATTGATTTCTTCTTTCAGCTGGGCCACCTCCCCATATGAGTGCCTGTTAAAATGAGCCCACGTGTCACATAATCACAGTATCTGAAATAAGGCAGGATGTCTTGTTTTAACAAAAAATGCCTCCTGTTACAAAATAAGTGCTTTTCTAGCAACAGTAAATCCGAAAGACCCATGAAAATCATTCTTTTCAGAGAAGAGCAGATTCTGTTAAATATCAGAGTGAGGGTGAGGTCCGGAGTCTAGAGCTTTGGGGACCTTTTCCAGGGCTAATCTGACAAGACCTCTGCTCTCTGCCAGGTGTTTGGTAAAATTGCACTGAACGATACCACAGAAATCAACCGCAACAACAACTTCCAGACCTTCCCCCAAGCAGTGCTGCTCCTTTTCAGGTGGGTGTCTGACAGCTCTGGTTTGTGTCAGTCTGGGCATAGCTTACCTCCTTCTCCTGTGTCACGCTCACGAGGTGAGGAGAAATACGTTGTCCCTTACTGGGGGAGCCTAGGAGTTACAACCGATGACATGAACCGTCCATTGAGTCTGGTACCCTGCAAGCTGACACTGGTCAACACGCAGTGCTGAGGAAGGAGGCAAGTCCTCCTACTAAGTAGGAAGGCAGCCAGTTTTCAGTGCTCTCTGAGATGCATCACAAACTCCTCTTTTGTTCAAATCTAGCCAGCATGGTCATAGATTATCTTATCAGCAAAAGGGGCATAAACTGCCACTCATACTTTGGCATGGTCATGTCTAGTCCAGCACATCATCCTGCTCCAGCTGTGGCCAGATGTGCTTCAGTCAGGGAGGGGTCCTGAAGGGGTGGGGAGTTGGCACAAATTCAACACTCTCTCCTTTTTTTCAAGGAGTCTTTTCATACAATCCATAGCCATGCCATAGACATCTCAATAACTGTCTGGCTGGACCATGGTAGCCCTGTACCCATGGCTAAAGCCAGTCAAGAACAATGTACTGATGATGGCAACAAAGCTGAAAAGAGGAGCAGGGTATGCCAATGTGTGTCAAAGTCTGGCCATCAGCCTAACTTGCTTCTAATTTACCTCAGTGGCAAAATCCCCATTAATGTTCATGGGAACAGCCGTGGGTTGCTAACATGCCAGTCCCTCTCACATCAAAGGTCACTGCTGAATTCCTTTGCACCTTACCATGCCTAGGTGTGCCACTGGTGAAGCTTGGCAGGAAATCATGCTAGCGTGTCTCCCAGACAAGAAGTGTGACCCAGAGTCAGAGCCGGCCAACTCCACTGAAGCTGATCACTCCTGTGGCAGCAGCTTCGCCGTCTTCTACTTCATCAGCTTCTACATGCTCTGTGCCTTCCTGGTGAGTCCACCCCAGCAACCAAAACCTGCCCTCTGTCAGACTGAGCCCCTGCCCCACCAGACATCAGCACTGCACAGTGGAAGAACGATTTCAAAGAGGAAAAATCTCCCCATGGGGTCTTTCCCAACAACATGCTTTCAGTGACAACACCCCCTTGGTCATTGCCATTCCTGCCTGCTTCCAATCCCAATCCTTTGTGCACAGCAAAGGAGTGCTCATCTCCCCTCCCCCTCAATGAGAAAACTGAATTAGTGTGTTGTGGGCTGTGCTGAGGCTAGCAACGCCTCAGCCACACTTCCCACCTTCCCTCCTACCTTCCTTCTGGCTGCTGAACAGGTTTTTCGTCCCCTGCCAGCAGCAATGACTGTGAGAATACACATATCCCACTTGCATCTGCTCTGTGTTGGCAATGCAGCATTGCTCAGTGACAGCACATGCTCTGCAGCTGGCATCAATGTGCAAAACTCTCCCAGGGAACAGCAGCAACATTTTAAAAGTTTGGGTCTGGAGCCAGAAGAAAGGACTTTTACCTCAGTCCCACTGCCTATAAAGGATAAATCCCAGGTCCTCCCACCAGCAGAACTACCCTGTTCAGCTGCACAAAGATGTAGGTAAATAAAAAGCCATCACAGTATGTCTAACCATTCAGCAAATTCAAGCCTCATCTGTTTAGTAGAGAAGAGAAAAATGCGACCTGCTAGGAATATCCAAGCTCTGAGGTCTTTCCAATTAAACTGGGGGACTGGCATATGGAAACAGAGAACTCCAAGGGCTTTCTTGTTTTATAAACCCAAATCCAGACCTTAAACAGAGAACCCAGTAAAGTCTCCTGTTACCTGCTCCTTCCATCAAGTCATCTCTGTCCTTGTTTGCAGATCATCAATCTTTTTGTAGCTGTTATAATGGATAACTTTGATTACCTGACACGGGACTGGTCCATTTTAGGACCACACCACCTGGATGAGTTTAAAAGGATCTGGGCAGAGTATGACCCTGAAGCCAAGTAAGTAACTCAGCCTGGATATCAGAGATCCTCAGGAGAACAAGCACATTATTTTCTGTTCTCTAGGCCCAGTGCAGTTAAGTTCCATGTTTCTCCTGCAAGAATGTGTTTTTTCTGAAAGTAATCTTGAAAGAGAGAGATTCCTCCATAAGGTATAGCTGGTGAGTCCATAAGCCAGCAGGGCAAGGATTCTCACAAAAATCTCAGCATTTAGGCTGCACTAACAGGACACTGCTTCACTTTCACTTGAGGGGGGAAAGAGACTTTTTATGAAGGGGCCACAGAAGATGGAGCAAAGGAGGTTGGAGGGTAGGTTTATTGTTACTTGTGTTTGGGATATAGAGCTGTGACCCTTCTATTTGACTTTCTGCTCACAGTAGGGCTGCTGAGCTCATTTTGCTAAATGTCATCTAGATAAATCACAGCCTGTACCTTCAGACCACTGTGTTACGCTATCTGCAGGTTTATTCACACCAGCAGACTTACAGAGATTTGAAGTTACACAAGAATAACTCACACAAAGGTTTAACTAGCATTTGGTATTCTGTGTTTGACACATGCTTAGACTTAAATGTGCATTTAGATCCCTGTGGCCTTGCAGTACAATTGACAATTGTAACTGTGAAGTCCTCTTCATAATGCAAAGCCTGTTGAAAGAGATCTTGGCATAAGCTAAAAGGTGGTGTCTTTAGAAGACTTGGTTTCATTTGGGCTCAGGCTCTGCAGTATGTGAGACCGCAGCATGTTACCAGAGCGACACATAAGTTGAAACCCTTGTTCCTATCCAAGGTGACTTCCCAGAGAGACTCTGAATATGGATAGAGGATAAGCACAGAATGCTAATAAATGCACTGTTTGTTAACCAAACAGATGCTACTGTTTGTGCTTGTTTGAAGGCAAGGCTGCAGTAGTGAAGCCATGTAATAGATGACTGCCTAGTCCAGTCCTAGACTGTTCCTTCTTACGGATAAATGATAAGCTCTTTTTTTTTTACTCTCTCTCATTCCTGTCCCATGCTTGAAACCCCACCCCTGACTTTGGTAGCTCTGCTCGCTCCAGAAGAGAATCTTCTTCTGAGATGCAATTATACAGAATCTAAAAGAAACCCAGCTGCTGCAGTGGAGGAAGCTGAGCACTTTGCATTGCACTGACTCCAGTGACAGCCTAAAGCATAAACAAGTATCAAAAGACAGTGGCTTGGGGCTATTTATATAAGAGGTAAAGCTGAAGGAAAAAATGAAACCCTTTGCACCTCTGTGCCTGCTACAGCTCTAAGACCAACAAGTAAATAAGCAGCTGCAGATTTTGAGCAGGTCAGTAGCGAAGGAACAATGCTAAGTCATCCGTTCATGTGCTAAGAAACTGAAACATTCAAAACACTGAATATTATTCTAGGTATTGATGCATATATGACTGACATCTGGGTTTTCTGTACTGGTAGGAGTTAGTGCAGTCTGGCAGAATGTGCTGAATGCAAGAGGCCTGAACTAATACCTTAAATTATGGCTGGGTTACAGGGAGTGGTGGAGGAAGCTTTGAAGGGCTGCAAAGATCTCAGAGATCCCTCTTAGCTGCATCCACATTCGGCAGGGGACCAGCAGGTCATCCTGTGGGTAAGGGCACAGTCCTCACTATGCTTTCTTCCTTAGGGGACGGATCAAACACTTGGATGTGGTGACCCTGCTCCGGCGAATCCAGCCCCCACTGGGCTTCGGGAAGCTCTGCCCTCACCGGGTGGCTTGCAAAGTAAGCACTGGGGCTGGGGGAATACATGGCATCTCAGCAGCATTGTCCCTCTACACCAGCAGCGAGCACCAGTATTGAGCACTGAGTCACCAGTACTGAGCACTGACTCACCTACATATGTGTTTGCAGTATCCAACACATGCCCTGACACAGGTTAGGCAAGACAGAAATAGCAGGGCAAGTGAAAATGTCTCTGAGATTTCCTCTGGACTAAGCAATGTACGAAACCCCAGTATTGGCTCTTATTCTTGCTTAAATAACTAACAGGTATTAAACATCAAGGTGAGCAAGGTATTGAAACACACAAAGGGCAAGGACAGCTCTTCTATGCAAATGTCTCACTAATTTCCTTGGCTGTGAGGCTTCAGCTATGCAAAGAGACTCTATCTCTAGTGAATAATGACATAGGATCATAGGATCATAGGGTGTTAGGGGTTGGAAGGGACCCAAAGAGATCATCGAGTCCAACCCCCCTTGCTGGAGCAGGACAAAACTATCTAACACAGATCACAGAGGAACATATCCAGGCGGGCCTTGAAAGTCCCCAGAGAA
>JAOXOE010000001.1:44102623-44142291 GCA_028565055.1 Phoeniculus purpureus
TATGTGGAACCTCCTATGTTCCAGCTTACACCCATTGCCCCTTGTCCTATCATTAGATGACACTGAGAAGAGCCTGGTTCCATCCTCCTGACAGCCACCCTCCACATATTTATAAACATTAATGAGGTCACCCCTCAGTCTCCTTTTCTCCAAGCTAAAGAACCCAGCTCCCTCAGCCTTTCCTCATTGGGAAGGTGTTCCAGTCCCTTCATCATCTTCGTGGCTCTGCACTGAACTCTTTCCAGCAGTTATGTGTTATGAGGTTTAAGACCTCACATCCTGATCCAAACATACAGAAGGTGGGAGTTGTAAGAGTCTCCAGGAAGCGTGCTGTTGCTTTGCGGGAGACTGCTACCTGTATACCTGCTAGTTTCACACTAAGAGCACCAAGTACCTTATATTGAGCTGATACGTTTATTAGACATCCTGTGGAGTCTGAGGTCCTCCCAGAAGCCCCTTGCAAAAGCCAGCTGCCCTATATCCATCTAGCCAGGTGTGTTGTGTTAGTAAGGTAGATCTTCATAGTTCCTGCTCAGTGACGCTCTAGCTTCAGCTCAGAAACACATGGGCCACCCCAAAGCCTGTTTCTGCTGCTTTCCCCCTAAATGTAGGGGGAATGGGTTCTGTGAATGAAAGCAAGGGATATAATTTGGGGTTGTCAGGTTTCAGGCCACATTTAAATCGTGAAGGGCTCTGTCAGGAGAGAGTGGCTGTTCTCCATTCAAACAAAATGAATTTGAGTCCTGAAGGCAACCAATCACTCCAAAACGTGGAGAACCAAGGCTGTCCAGCATCCATCAGGGCCAAGAACAGCTGCCTAGGCCCATCATCCCTGCTGCTCTGCAGAACAATCCCCCAGGGCCAGTCCTGCTGGCAAAAGAGGAGGGGTGGGAATGTTTCCCTGGTTTGGCTGTTCTCTGAGAGATGAAGTTGTGCCTCTCCTCTCTCTTGCAGGTTTCGTGTCCACTGCCATCGAATCGTTAACGATAACATTTTCACCAACCTGATCCTATTTTTCATCTTGCTCAGCAGCATCTCCCTGGCAGCTGAGGACCCCGTCCGACACCTCTCCTTTAGGAACCAAGTATGCTTCCCACCCTCCTTCCCTCACTCTGTGTTAAAAGTGTGGTACAAGCAGATCATGAGCAAAATTATTGTGCCTTAGGGTTAAGGCATCAGCAATGAGCTGTAGAAACATTGTTTGGGCTACAGACCATTCTAATTTGGGGGATTTGCAGGTTCTCTTTGGAACATTTGCTCTCCTACCATGCTTTCTTTCTTTAATTAAAAAGCCCAGAGCCTAATTTTTATGTTGTTCATACTGGTGTAAATCAGGAGTGGCAGTATTGATTTTTGTACTGTCACTCTGGGGGAAACTGGTGTCAACAAAGTTAGAATCAGATTATTAGGACACAAGCTGCATTACATTTGTGGTATTCTTCCAAAAAAATGCTGTGCTCCTTTCCTCACCAGCCTCTAAGAGGAGAGGATAGCATTCAGCAGAGAGGTACATTCTCACCATGTTTCCTGACCATTCTTACTAGCCTTTTGAAGCATTCAGTTCTCCCTTAACTTCGCTAGTGGTTGTTTCCATTAATCTGGGGTCACTGCAGAAGTGAGAAGAGTCAGCAGTCATATGTGAGTCTGCAGTCTATGCTGTCTGCAGTCGTATTTTGGTGCCTTTGTGCTAGAAAAGCTTACTGGTCTTAAAGAGATGGACTTTGGTGGGGAGGGGGGGGGTTTGAGGTGTTTTGTTTTGTTTAATTATAAAACCTTAATTTAATGTTCCGTGTTCTACCTCCCTGAAATATCCTGTCCTGAGCATGTAGTATCTAAACACATACGTGTGTGCAGAGAAGGTGCTGAAGGAGGTTTATTCCAGAGCTTATCTCAGATCTTCTTTGCATTTTGTCCTGAATGATATAACCTGTGCCACCAATGACCCACTTGTGCATGGCTGAGCATGCCTACCAAGGAGGGATAAATGTACGTGTATTAGCACTGCAGCATGATGACAGCTGGCGTATGGGCTTCTGACAGGCCACAGAAGCTGCCACAGGAAAAAGATTTAAATGAGGAAAGAAAAGTTAGCCAAAGCTGGCTGTCTTGGATAAAAGAGCTGAAGGTTTGGAGCAAAGTATCGTCTTGTGTATTTGAAGCCACTGATGTTGCATGAAAATCTGTGTTTAATTTTTGCAGGTACAGATGTTTGTAATGTACCATACAAGGGGACACTGACAAGATGTTTGTAAACTAACTGCCTGTACCTGCACTCTGGAACAACATAATCAGGCACTAACCTATGTACAAGGACTCATGCAGACCGGTGCTGCTTTGTACACAAACTGACCCAGAGCAGGAAGACAGGAACAGAGTCCAGCAAGGGCTAGCAAAGAGCCTTGGACACTGCTTCTCTCCCGGAGCAGGCTAGTGGCTGTGTCTTTCTGATGTCACACAGGGCTCAGGCAGCAAGTTTTTGGGATCAAACAGGATTTAAAGGCCAAGGAATTCCTATGACTTTGTGTTGCTCACAATATTGTCCTGTTTGCACCTTGGCAAGGTGCTCATTCATGTTAATATATACCACAGTAAATTTACATTTACGGTTATTATTATTAATATGCCTGCTGATAAAAGATACTACCTGCACAGGTGGAGCAGTGTTCATTTTCATTAGGCATGATTTAATCTGTAAGGGACAGCATTACTAGCTGCAGCTTTGGGGCTGAATTCACCCAGTATGCTCTGGCTGCTTTGCAGTGCTCTTGTGGTGTAAAGCAGCTGCAGGTACAACTTTATCATCCACTTTAATCAAGTTTATGGCTGCTTTACATAGTGGAGTAAAACAAAATAGCCTATTAGTACTCATGAATCTGGCCCATTGATTATAAAATCATTCCACTGATATAATAACCAAATGTCAGGACCTACAAGGGGACATTTGCAGTTATAATGTGTGTGAATTATTATAGGATGCAGTTGAGATCTATCCATCCTTGAAATGACCTATTTTAATTCTATAAGTTGCTATATTGATAGAGCCTATGAGAGCCTTGAAGTGGGCACAACTTGGGGTCAAGACTGAATCAGTGACCTGAGGAATTTTAGGTTATACAGTAGCACTAAGTGTTACATCCTCTCATTTGACATTCATTGTCTGCAAATTAGTCCAGATTCAGATAATGCTTAAATAGCACAATCTAAAATATCCCTGTAGTTTGTGATAGCGACCTCACTACCCATGGGATTCTAAGCTGTAAGAATCTAGCCACCTATAAATCTGAGTTAAAGTCCAGGCACTGAGATGTAATAAACACTAGTGGGATGGGAGAGGACAGTTTAATGCTGTATTTTTTTTGTTAATGTTTTAGCAGTAAGGGTTTACATTTCACAAAGGATAAATTTTCTGCAGCTATCATGCTTTGGCCTTCCTGCTTAGAACTTGGTTATGGTAAAACAGCAGTAATCCAAGGGCATGATATTTTTGATTTGCACTGTTTGTAGTGTAGATAACATTGGATTACATTGGAAACAAAGAGAGTTCAATTCTGGTCTCATTAGTCAGTGAGAAAGTTCCCATTTGCTTTTGGAGAATGTCAACAGATTGGCAGTGAAAGATGTTTTTGTCCTTGATGCTGTTACTTTGAAAATCACTTCATCCTTGCTGTTGCCTTCTGTGACACTGTCTATGGCCACTTTTTGTGGTCTACTCTGCGTGCCATTGGTATCCCCACCACCAGGTCTGAGTTCACGGGAATGACAAGTGTTTCAGCTTGCCTGTCATCCAGGACTCAATAGAAAGATGCAAGAGCTAAGTTAGGCACTGTCAGTACACAACCAAATTATAGCTACAACACAAGAGCTGGGATTCTGTTCAATTGGCAAAGACTTTGTTATTCCTCCTGATCCAGGGCAAATCAGGGTAGAGAAAAAAATAGCTAGAGCATGAATTTACAGTTTGCTTTTCTGTCTTTGCAAGAGGCACAGAACAAGCATGAATGGAAGTTAATAAGAAAGAATCCTGTTTTTTCCACTGACAGAACAGGCAACCTTGTGTCCTCAGCTTGAAAGTCTATTTGGGAAAACCCTTGAATTGTCTGTTATCAGATATTATGGGAATATTAAAAATTCTACAATAACAGCAAAGAAGTAATTTTGCCTCTAGATCCCTCATGGAGTTGCAACTCAGAAAAGGTTTTATATGTGATGTACTTCTTGTCCTCTGTGCCAGGACCTTCACTGCATTCAACAGGACATCGTTACAAAACCATTCCTATATAGTCCTCCTTGTTCCCTTGTTAAAAGGCGTATGTATTTGATTTTGAACTGTGATTCCCCATTCAAGTGATCAGTAACTGGTCTACCCTCCTCACTCCTATTCCCTTTATTTGTACAGATTATCTGTCATTTTGATATAGCTTTTACTGTCATTTTCACCATTGAAATTGCTCTGAAGGTAAAGTGCCCATCCTCTTTACCATTGCTTTTTCACAAGCATACTAGTTTTCCTCCTCTGTATGTTGCTAACACACACACCTGTTTGTTCCTGGGTCACACTCAGTACCACTAACTCTATTGTGCTTATTTTTCAGATCCTAGGCAATGCAGACTATGTCTTCACTAGTATCTTTACATTAGAAATTATTCTTAAGGTAACCAATCTGAGCAATACACTTATTTTCTTTTTATCTTTATTTTTCTATTGCTTTATTTTTCTTTCTTTATTTTCTTTCTCCTTCACTTCCTTCTTTCCTTCTTTCCTTCTCTATTTCTTTCCTTCTTTCTTTCCTCATTTCTTTTATTTTCTTTTTCAACCTCATTATTATCTCTACACAAAGGATTGTTTATCTTTTGATTTTAATGTTTTGGTAGTTGCTTAAAAAATCTTATGTTAAACTTTTATATTCAAACCTGTAATCCAGGGCCCATATCAAAACAATGCTTATTAGGAGACTCACAGTGAGAGGACGATCCTTTTGGAAACAGTAAGAGGGGAGCAAGAAAAAGGCCACCACCCCATAAATTGCTGTCTTTACTCTGGTCAGTCTTTCCAAAACAGGATTTGTTTGCTGTGCAGGGAATTCTGAGCATGCACACCTCCTGCACATCCTACAACCCAAAGAGAAGGTCTCCGTTCTACGCAAGTCATAAGGCTGGGCCGGAAGACAGCCAATGACTTTCATAAGGTTACGGGATGCACAGTCAAATAGGATAGAGTGTAGCACTGAAGTTCACTTTTGAGGTGAGGAGAGGTAACCAAGAGCACCAAAAACAACTGAAACACCAAGAACCCTTCTCATTTCCAAGGAGCACGTTCTGTACGAAGGGAAATGTGCAGAGGAATCATTTAGCTCAGAAGAAAATAAAAATAGACTGCCTTGTTCTTAACTCTAATTTTCCCAAATTGGTAGGCTAATAATTTAAATAACAGTAATTGAGCAAAGTTCTGACCCTCTAAATACTAGGTTCACTTGGCAGCTTGCGTCTTTTCTCAGTGAGCTGATTCAGAGTGCTGGCAGGCAGTACCTTAGAGGTTCTCAAATCATACAGATCGAGACCCTACTGAGAATATCCATACTGAAAGCTGGCAAGTAGAGTGGCCTCTTTATAGTTTTATAGAGAAATGCAATTTTTCATATGACTTTAAGTCACCAAAGCAGTAATATTCTCTAAAGAGATGTACCTGTTACACTTGTGTGCAGTGTGCATCTGTTTCCACAGCAAATCTGAACATGCACGTACCAAATAACTGATCAAAAGGGCCAATCAAACAAAACATTTCAACAGCAACTTCTAAAAATAAAACTACAATTTAAGACACCCGTTTGAACTTAGAATTCCTAGTTCTGCTCCCATGGAAGCAAATAGTAACACTCCTCATAACTTCAGTGGAAGGAGAACCCAGCTAACTGCTCAGTTTTCAGCAGGGGACTGTACTACACAAGTCTTCCTAGGGCCCTCTTAAATTCACTGGAGTCAATGTCAGTACCCCTGGATGGACTCTGAATTTAAGTGGGACAGAAGCGCAAGGGCTGCTAATGTTTGAGAAATTCTTCTGTTTCTTATCCTCTCCCTTTCTGCCTCACAAGTTGCTTGGTTTCTCAGTGTGTGCTCCTTTTGCACAAGAGCAAATTTAATGCAAATGATAAGAAACAGAAGAGCAAATGGCTATAGGATGTTCAAGGCTGTAGAGAAACAGACTTGATCTACCCTCATGTTGCTGATGACACGTGCAAGCCTCACGCTGCCGTGGTGGAGTCTGATGAATGTTAGCAAGGTGAACACCAAGTTTTTTTAATTAGCATTCCAAAGTTTTGTTCAACACCCCAGATGGGAGGTAGACGTAGACTGCGCACTCATTGAGAGTGACTTCTAAGTTAACAAAATCTCTCAACGGGCTCGAGAGCACCACAGTTGGTACAGAACTTCAATTCAGAAGAATTTCTCCAGATTTCAATGGTGTCTCCTTTCTTTCAAGATTGCCATACAAAATCTAACCAGTAAAGGGCATCTTTACCACCTTTGTTATGGCAAGAACCCCTCCCCTCTTTCCCGACTGAATGTGTCTATAAGTATAAATTCTAAGCCAAGACCAGAGTTTATACTTCCCCCCTTTCCAAGTTCTGTCTGACTGATGGACAGTCAGTTCCCTGGTGTCATGGATGTTTGGTTAAAAGAATAACCTGATATACCATGTGCCCTTCCATCCTCCTCTGAATAATGTTGTCACGGATAGGCATGGTTGGAAACCACTAGCAGGTATGCTATCCTCAGGTATTGGTGAGAGAGAAAACTCCCATTTGAAGTTCTAGTTCACACTCAGCAGGGGGCCTGGCTAGAGCTCATCATTGAGGAACAGTCAAATAGTGTCTGCTTCAAACCATTTTAGACGTCTAACTTAGATGAGATTTAGAGGACCAAATTTAGAAGCCTGTGTTCCTAACCCAGGTTATGGAGGACATTAGCAGTTGTGGGGATGGGGTTGCTTCAGAGCAGCTATGTTAAATCACTCACCAAGTTTAAGGGAGGTGGTACAACTATCCCCATCACCTCACGCTCTTTAACCACACCAGCCTTATTTAGTATCATTCTGTATATCACTTTAGATGGGCTCAATCTAAAACTCAGATTCTGAGCTCAGAAGAGTGTTGGTCTGACACTGTGGCAGAGACCCATTTCTGTTTACACTGCCAGCTAATCCAATTCTGGATTCTCAAACCCAGCAGCTTTTCAATATCCCTTCATACCCAGATGGGGCAGAGGGTCCCTTGTAAAATTTTTCCCCTCCTCTATTGGTTGATGGCCGTAAGGACTGCACTGTCTCAAGGAATGTTGCCTTGGGCTTTGTAAGGGAAACCAAGGGGAAAATGCTCCTGCTCCTGGAATAAAAATGGAGTAGGCAGGGTAGGGCTAGGAAACGGGATACATGTTTGAGCTGCAAACTGAAAGGGAGCAGAAATTTCTCCTGCTTAGCTCTAAAGCATCAAGTCCTTGAGGAATTATATTTCTTCTTCAGAGAGGGAAGAGAACTCAACTGTTATCTGCTGCAGCTGGTCTAAGCACTGAAAAGCATTATAGATGAATTCTTTTTATTTTATAATTTTTATTCAGTTAAGCTAAAGAGACCTTTGTGTTACATATATCTCATACTCACAAGTGTCCTCCACCACTGAAGGGGAAAAACATGATTGTAAAGACTAGATTTTGCAAACAGCCATTGTGCTGCTTTGCTGATTCTCAATGCTACATACTCCATGCACAGTAAGTGCGTGTTTTCCTCACTGAACTTAGTATTGGCTTTGCCTAGTTAGGTCTCTCGTAGTTACCTTACTGTCTTGTCATTCTCTTTTCTTTCAACTGGAATTCAACTTCTTCTTTGGGGTCTGTGGGTAAATTGTCTGCTGTATTAGAAATACTGCCCCTTCCCAATTAAATGCCCTAAGCACAACCAAATGGGCTTGGTTTTGGAACAGATGCGAATGGCAAAGTGTGTTTATGTCTTCATGTACCTTCCTGCAGATGACCGCATATGGGGCATTCCTCCACAAGGGCTCCTTCTGCAGAAACTATTTCAACATCTTAGACCTGCTGGTGGTCAGTGTTTCTCTCATCTCCTTTGGGATCCAGTGAGTGAGCTATTTTTAACTGTCTGGTTTTCGGGATTGTCTGGCTGGGCTGGGAGGTGATACCTCAGGCTCATTGTCTTAACTGGGTAAGGTTTTTCTCATAAGCCTGGAAGTATTTTTCTCAGATGATTCAAGACCATTAAAATTCATCCTTATGAGGGAGGTAATAACTGGGAAATGCTACACCAGTGACCTGGAGCAGGGATCTTCCAGAAAAAGCAGATGAGAACAAGAAACGTGGTCCATTGGGAATCATGATGCTTAGCTTTGTTCCAAGATCTCTGATCACTGTATCAGTTCAGGACAGCTGATCCACAACAGATGTTAGTCAATGGAAGATTATCAAGCATTTGAAGAGCTATGTCATGAGATGCAGAATACTGGTGGCATTCACACTTGATCCTGCTTCTGTTGTACCACTTTTTGTTGGTTGATCTATTAATTTAATAAGTTTATAGATTTACTTGATTGTGGAACTGTATGTGTCAGAAAGGAATTTTCCTAACTGTGTCACATCTGGTAAAACATAAGCTACCAGCTGTCCCCATTACAGGGTAGCAACTCACATAGGTTGACTTAGCTCCTGCTAAGTCAGGCAGGAGGATTTGTCAGGTGTATTGTGCTTTCAGTCAAGGTCTTAAGAATGGCACAGGGCTGATTTTTACCTGCTGTTTCCTTCTGACTCACAAATGTACAGACCTAACTAGACTCTTCGTATGTTAGCACAAAACTCTTCTCAAAACCAGTAGGAAGGCCTGATGTCATAAAGCATGGAGGATCTTCTCAGTCACGGTTTTAGTCTTGGAAGATGCAGAGAGCTCTGTTGTAGTACCGTACTCACTACATAAAATTAAGTACATAAATCATAAAGCAGTGGGAGTTTCCACATCCTTAAATTTATGTACACAATTGATTTATGGAGTCAGAGGCCAAGCACATAGCAGGATCATACTCCAGGTGGATGATATACCTTTAATGCTAGAGTCACATGGAGTTTCCACATTCCTATGAATACTTCAGAGGAGTGATTTTTTGAACCTTTTCTGAAAGTGTCTTGTGATAACTGTATCTTGGCACAATTTCGATATCATAGACGTCTACAGAGTATTTGGCACTTTGCCCTGCTTAAAGAAATATCCTGTCCATGGTTCCTTTCCCTTCATTAATACAGCCAAGATGGTGAAAGTCAGGAGAATATATACTGAATGTATACTGCACAGATCAGGAAGAAAGATGTATGAAGTACATAGAGAAGTATATAAGTATCAGAGAGTTTTCTTGTCCCTGAAGTGTCACAGTGAAGAGCTGATTCTCTGTATCCATCCTAAGCAGTCTAAGGCTATACAGGATTTAAAATTATAAAGAAGTGGTGATATCCATCTGCCTTTTACAGCACACCACCTATGTTACTGTAACTCTCAAACCTTCCAATTCTTTCTTCCAGGTCTAGTGCCATCAGTGTGGTGAAGATCCTGCGTGTTCTGCGTGTCCTTAGACCACTGAGAGCCATCAACAGAGCCAAAGGACTAAAGGTTAGAGGATTCCTAATGCATTATGTAAACTATAAATTCCAGTTATTTCAGGCTGGAAGAACTTTTGCAATAGTTCAAGTTCACAGAATGATTGAGGTTAGAAGGGGCCTCTAGGGGTTGTCTTATCCAATAACCCTGTTTAAGAAGGGTCACTGAGAGCAGGTTGCCCAGGACCATGCTCATATGACTTTTGAGTATCTCCAAACAGGGAGAAACCACAATCTGAGCAACTTGTTCCACTGCTCATTCACCCTCACAGTATAGAAGTGTTTCCCAATGTTCAGATGAACCGCATGTGTTTCGGTTTGTGCCATTGCCTCTTATCAGAGGACACCACTAAAAAGAGCCTGGCTCTGGCTTCTCTGCACCCCCCCTTCAGGTATTTATATGCATTTCCCAAGCCTTCTCTTCTCTAAGCTGAAGGACTTTCAGCTGTATCTTATGAGAGAGACACTTCAGTCCCCTAATTACCTTTGTGGCCCTTCAGTGGACTCTCTCAGTATGTCCATGGCTCTCTTGCACTGGGGAGCCTGAAATGGACACAGTACTCCAGATGTGGCCTCACCAATGATGAGTACCACCTTGTTCAACCTGCTGAAAGTTCTTTGCCTACTGCAGCCCATGATACCTTTGTCTGCTTTGCAATGAGAGCTATGTCCAACTTGGTGTCCACCAGGACCACCTAATTCTTTTCTGTTAAACTGCTTTCCATCTGAGTGACCCAGAATCACCAATGAGTTAATTGATGTCTTTTTCTAGGGTTACAGATGGGCTCACCAAGCCTATTTTAAGTAGCCTTGCTCTATTAGATAAACTCCTTCCTGAGGGCTGGACTCACCAGCCAATTATGTACATTGATGCTGCTAGAATTTTTGGAGACTGAGCTTTGGTGTTTTCCTATCCCTTTCTGCCTGTACAGTGAAAAATGTTATAGGTTTGTCTTCTGTCCTGTTTTCTTTACTTAATGGGCAACAGTTAAATTATTTCATTTGTATTTTCAGTCTTGGGCAACTACCTTAGCCAGAGCAGCTCAGAACAATTCTGCAATTATTTTTGTTCCTATCTCCCATTTGCAGCATGTGGTCCAGTGTGTGTTTGTCGCCATCCGAACTATCGGGAACATTGTGATTGTCACTACTTTGCTGCAGTTCATGTTTGCCTGCATTGGAGTTCAGTTGTTTAAGGTAAAACCTTTGGGCCCATTCATTCATCCACTACACTGAGCTGTACTGTGGGGTAGGAAAGAACGTAGCATGAAAAACCCAGAGGGATAGATGGAATTTACTGTGTGAAAGGCAGAATATTCTGGGTACTGTTAGCATTACCTGGACTTCTGCTACTAGCAGTTCCCCAAAACTGTACCAGTCATATTCAGAACTCCAGCCCTTCATTTGTCATTGTAAGAAATCATTGGCAACATTGGCAGATTTCTTCCCTAAATAGCTTGTGGCATGACCTAGTGCCAGGGAGGTGAAGGAGACTATTCTAAAGGATTGGTACCTACTCACCATCTCATAGAGGAAAGGGCACATCAGATAATCATGGTAGGTTACTAATTCACTTTTTGATGTCTGCTTATATTTGTTTGCCCTTCCCCACTCTTCTGGCAACTAGCATTCTGCAGCACAGGGGTCATGCACATGAAATCTGATGAAAGCCTGTGCTCTGATCTACCCAGATGCAAGCAACTCTTGATCCAGTTTGCTCTCATGCACCTGCAAAAGAGTATGTAAACATACTCACAGTTGGTTAAGCAAGTAGTAAATGCAGTATCCTTGCAACATGATCTGCCATAATCCTTGCACTGTCAAGAAAAAAAGCTTCATT
Source organism: Phoeniculus purpureus (assembly GCA_028565055.1). Classification (NCBI taxonomy): domain Eukaryota; kingdom Metazoa; phylum Chordata; class Aves; order Bucerotiformes; family Phoeniculidae; genus Phoeniculus; species Phoeniculus purpureus. The sequence continues at coordinate 44,114,109 of JAOXOE010000001.1, forward strand.
CCTCTTTCTTCCTTTCCAAGGGCAAGCTCTACAGCTGCACTGATAGCTCCAAGCAAACAGAAGCAGAATGCAGGTGAGTCTGACGTTTCTATGTTAGCCCCCTTCAGTAGCCACCCACTCTCAGGAACTCATGCTGGAAGTGCAGTTCTGCCATGCTCTCTCTCTACTCTCTGTCCACAGAGGGTACTACATTACATACAAAGATGGTGAGGTCAATCAGCCAATGATACAGCCCCGAAGCTGGGAGAACAGCAAGTTTGACTTCGACAACGTCTTGACCGCCATGATGGCCCTCTTCACTGTCTCAACCTTTGAGGGCTGGCCAGAGTGAGTGCTTCATGGACCAGTGCAACACTAGCAATGTCCTCATTCATTTCAAAAGAGAAAATTCAAATGCAAAGTATAGTCTTTCCCATTCTAAGTACTTAAATAAGTCTAAAGCATTAGATGTAGACCTAGTAGCAGCAGTCATGGTAGTATTATGTACTTTATAAATTCCTCAGGACCTGCAGGAGTTACTGATCCTATACTTGTAAACAGTGCACAGCACTCTCTCTAGTCCTTAGAAAGTAATTGTCAGTAGTAGCAGTATTTGTTACAGATGTTCTGTATATAAATGGCACTCATCAGTATTTCAGGGTGTTTTGAGTTTCCAGATGGTGCCAGCAGGACAATAGGCAGCACAGCAGTGCTGTCTCTGCAGTGCACGCACACAGGGGATATCTTACTAGGCTGTGCTCTTTGTGCCACAGGGAACAAGGACTCCCACAGCCCCACTCTGCCAGACTGACATGTACATGAAGGGTATCAGAGGGCTGACCCTTGTCACCAGGTGATGCCAATGACAGTGTTAAAAAATGTTAAAAATGCTGAGATATCTTATCCTCACAAAACTCAGTTCTAAGTAACAGAGACTCTCCGGTCTTCTGCTAGCTGAAGGGTGTGTTTTTTCTTTTAAATTTTAATTGTTAATAAGAACATTTCACCCCTGAACAGGTTCAGATGTGTGAAGTTAGTAAAGAGCCATGTCAACTCCTTTGCAAGAGTTTACACTCAGATCAGTGCAAGTCTATGCACCCATGAGTGAATTCATTTCATAAAGGTAGAAGAAAAACAAGGCCTCAAGGCAGTTGCAGATTTTCTCTGCATTGGGCTCCTGTTTGCTTTCAGGTTGCTGTATAGGTCCATTGATTCCCACATGGAGGATGTAGGACCCATCTATAATCACAGGGTTGAGATCTCCATCTTCTTTATTATCTACATCATCATCATTGCTTTCTTCATGATGAACATCTTCGTTGGTTTCGTCATCGTCACATTTCAGGAACAAGGAGAACAAGAATACAAGAACTGTGAGCTGGACAAAAACCAGGTAATTTATAACACTTCGTTGCCACTAAAGGTAGAAAAACCATTGAGAATAAGCATTTAAGAGAGGAATGCATACTTCCATAAGAGAGGAAGAAACATTTGAAGATTGCCAACAAGATAAAACAGTAAGCTGGCTTTACTGTCATGTTTCAGGAGTCAGGTAAAAAAAATCTTGCTGTAAGATTTGTTCAAGAGACAACATTTACTTAAAAATGTGTGCTGTACCATTTGGTTCACTGAGATTGGATGAGCATGACAGCATTGTTTGGCCACAGTAAATGCATATGCAACACTTCAAGGTAGGATGTTAATGATTGGGTTACAGTCTAAAAGAAATTATTTTTATACCAAGCATTTTCATTTCAGTAAAAACCTGAAACACACGGTATTTTTATTATACTTGGCAGTAGCTGACCAACCCTGTGTTTTGGTTTTGATTTTTAAATCTACCCTGCCTCTTTCACAGCGCCAGTGTGTAGAATATGCCCTGAAAGCCCGGCCTCTGCGGAGATACATCCCTAAAAACCAGTACCAGTACAAAGTTTGGTATGTGGTCAACTCTACCTATTTTGAATACCTGATGTTTGTTCTGATCCTGCTGAACACCATCTGCCTGGCCATGCAAGTAAGTATGCAAGCAGAAAACCTTGCAGGTGATGAATTGTTAAACCTTGTTGGGGAAAGTGTAGAAATGGCTGAGACCACCTTTCACATTCACACTGTGTATTGAAGGACATGATAAAAACCATTGTACTATTTTCACTCCTATTCCTCTTCCTACTAATACCTGACACTTTCAACAGGCCCTGGTATCTCCTTTATTCTGTGTTAAGAAGCATAGAAACTGTACAGAAAGGACTCCTAGTTTGTCTGTCCCATCACCTGAAGGCAGGATCAACTCCACCTACTGCATTTCTTGATAGGTGTTTCCATAACTTGCGTCAGTACAGATGCTACTGATTGCCTTAGCACCTGCTGTGGTTTTCATTTATTTTCCTTTCTATGAAAAGACTTTCCAAACATCTAGTGTGACTCCACCAAGGGAATATTTGCAGCTGGATCTATGAGAATAGCAAATTGAGGTAGCAGATTGCCATGTGCATGTTGAACAGCAGTAAAGGGGAAGGAGTCAAAACCCTTAGTAAGTATCTGTCTCACAAAAAGAGAATTCTTACATTATTTCCAGTCATGATACAGGCTCTCATAGACACAACTGCTGTGTACATTTCCACAAAGCTATATTTCCCTAACTTGTTCCCTCCACCCTCTATACCCAAGATCTCCCTCACCTCACTTTCAAGTTCAGTTATTCCCAGACTCCACCTACTAAACATATCTCTGCACTCCCAGTTTTCCTTATCTACTTCCAATCTCTTCTACACTCTGCCTGCTTAAGAGCTAGCCTGCCTGCCGCTTGCCTTCCCAAAACCCACCCCTCCTCTTCACCCAGATAGACCTTGAACTCTTTTCCCTGGCCCAGACAGCCCAGATCTCCACTCCTCAAATAAAATTTCTCCTCACTACACAAGACTCCTAGTAGCAGTCATGCCTCCATGGACCTCCTTTCTGGTCTCTCTCTGTCCTTGCCACTTGATTGACTGCATTTGGTTGTTCCTTTCTCTAGTTTGTCCTTCACTGTGAGTCCAACACCCCATGCACTCCTACACCAACTTTCCTCTTGATCTGGGCATCCCACCACTACATTTTCCACTGCATCAGTTCCAGATACCCCATTTCCTCAAAACTAACCTGTTTCCTATCACTCACTAACAGTCTAGATCTGTAACATTCACAATTAATTTTCACCCTACTTTGTTTTACGGTCTTCAGTCTAGTCACACCAGATTTCTTGAACTTCTTAATTTTTCTTCATCTGATTTAGTTCTTTCCCCTCCCCATTGAAAAGTCTTCCTCTGCCGTCTTGCCTAATGCACCACAAAGGATTGAGGCAACATGAGCACAAGAAAGTGCTGTGCTCTCAGCTGAACTGCCCTGCAGTCATGAAGCAACAGAGAGATCTTACTATGTTCACACTGAAGCTTTGCAGCTTAGTTGCTGTGACAATATCCAGGGCAGGTAGAGGTAGAAGCTGTGAGACGTTTGTGAGCTCACAGACAGCACAGTGTCTCTGGAGATGCTAGGAAGTCTATACCCATCTTAAGAAAAGTATTGTGTTCCAAAGGCTTAGACTGTGGCCAGGTTTGGGTCAAATGTTGTAGTGGACAGCAAACACAAAAGCTGTACATTTCAAGCAAGGTTCCAAGGTTTTAAGCAGACTCCCTTGCAGGTACTAGAGCCTGTCAAGGAAAATACCACAAAAAAGATTCGAAGACACTCCAACAATGTATTTTTCACTGTCGTGGCCTTCAGCTGCAGCTGACTTGTTTTATCTAAAACTCTTTTAAATAAATCACTGTGCACCAAGGCAGAACATGCAAACTCATCCCAGCCAGTTAATGTTTACCGAAGTTAAACAACTAGAAATGGGGCCCTATCACATGAACTGGAAGATGACCTTAGACTAAGGCGGTGCAATCACTCTCAAGTATATTGATGTAGAAATAGGGATATGAAGAGTGAGGTGGCAAATTTGCAGAAGACACTACTTGAATTAATCAATAGAAGACAGAGAGTAACTTCATAAGATCTTAATAAAGTTAAGTGAGTGGGCAGCATGATCACAAATTTAATTCAGAGTTGACCAATGCAAAATAATGCATATTGGAAGGATAGGATTTGCTGCCCGTGTACTTTGCAGAATCCTGAATTAAGTGTATTTACTTAGGCAATGGCTTGGTACCATTATGAACAGCTCAGTAAATCCTCTGTTCACTCTGTAGTAGCAATCAAACAAAAGGTAATGCAAGTGTTAGGGAAGGGTGAGATAGAAAACACAATTGGACACCACCTGGTACCATTATGCAGTTTTATAATGAGCCTTCACCTGGAATGATACATGCCACTGTCGTAGCCCCCGCTCAAAAAGGTATTTTTTAAAAGACATATTGAGAACCAAATGGCAAAACTGACTAAAGGTGTGTAAATGCTTACGTGTGAAGGCAGATCAGAATTCTAAATTGAAAAAATGTGTCATGATGGAGTTTTCTTTAGAGAACTCCAATATCGAGAGATACTGGGAGGTGCCCCGTGGGTTCCTTACTAGTAAATACATCTGTCCTCATGCTGCTGCTTGGCTGCTGTTTTTCAGCACTACGGTCAGAGCTGCATGTTCAAGGAAGCCATGAATATCCTCAACATGCTCTTCACTGGCCTCTTCACTGTTGAGATGGTCCTGAAACTAATCGCCTTCAAACCCAAGGTAGGTGCCATAGGCATAGAGTTCCCCAGCCTCTGTGTGCGTGTGCATGTGTGCGGGGCAGCTGTGAGGAGAAGGAGGAGGTGAAATTTTCTGATCAATTACCCCACCAATAACTGAGCTGGACAGTTGCTCTCTGGATTGGAGTCTCACATGTATTTAATAACTTTTTCACTGGAGAGTAGACAAATACAAAAAAAACCAAAACCCACTGTACCTGCTAATGGAGAAGGTTCCTAGTTCTGTTTTAATTACGTTACAAGAGTGACAGTGTGTTAAGGCTATAACATATTTTCCATTATGAATGTTATTCTAATGCTCTCACTTAACTTTCCTCAAATAAATTATACATAGCATCCCATGATTAGTCTCCTGGCCCAAGTGAAGTTAATCAAACATGACCCGTTTTGAATTATGAGCATTGAGGGAAAAAAAATGTTTCTTCTGGGAGGACTACATCTCAACGATGGTTTGGATTGCTTTAGTTTAAGACTTAATTGATAATGTTCAGTACCTCAGCATACCCTGTCTGTGAAAGTATTGTCGTGTCTTTTGGCCCTGTGCACTGTGCACTGTCATTTTGGCCGTTCTGCACTGTGGGATATGATTATAACCTACAAGCTCCTCCAACTAAGTTGGCAAAGCTGATGTGGGACAAAGACTCTGACTTCATATGATTTAAGATTACACAAGGCTTTCTTCTCTGAGGTTTCAATTCAGTAGTGTATCATAAGGAGAGGAATCCAGATACCTGAACACAGGTACCTCTTGCCACATCATATCTTCAGCGATATCTTGACACGTGGGATTGTATCTTGAAGGATACCTGGCTACATTGGGGATTGGCAAGTAGTGTCTGAAGCATCTGTTATGTCATTGGTAAAGATAAGGTCAATCATGCCTGACAGCCATGCTTATCCTTCATGTTAAACATTTAGGGGATCACTGAAGTTAAAAATTCCTCCCAGCTCTAACCAAATGTCTTCCTTATTCTCAGCTCGGAAACTTTGCTCTCCAATTCTACTGAATTCGGTCTTACTTATTTTCGGGTTAACTCAGTATTGACTTTACTCCCACCCAGCTCCTCTCTCCTTCTTCCACATTTTCTAGGACTTCCTAGAAGAGTCATTATTTTATTTTTTTCCCAAGCCCGGTATCACTATCCTACCTCAGATACAGTTCTCCTGAAAGTTAGGAACATCTTGTGCAGTCCTGGTGAAGGACTGGGCTCTGGAGTGGGTTTTTTTGTGAGATCTCAAACACTATCTTGGTAAATTTAGGAGTATCATTATCTGTTTCAGAGAGGATTGTCATTTTAAGGAGGGATCTACCTTCTACTTTATAGATTTCATCATGTCTATTAGCAAGAAAATCTCTGGCACATCATGAAGTTATAATCTGCATGCTGTATACCCAGAAACATATTTCCCAGGCTTTGTAGTATTCTCTGATCTCGTAGTTCTACTTTGCAGGAGATGTTTAACTTTGAAAAAGAGAAGATTCTCAGCAGAATTTGTTTTGAGCATTTAGGGGAAAAGTTCAACCAATTCAAATATTAAGTACATATACAAGGAAGGCTTTACCTGGCATGGTTCCCTCTAACAGTAAGGAATTGTCATTGATGATACTGGAGGACCTTCTACTTCCCATGTCTTACTTTCCTGTGTCCAATCTCCTTTTCGAGTTTTGCTGCACAACAAAGCAAATTGCCTAGAGAGATTGTGGAATCTGCATAATTTGAGGTTTAGAAACTATTACATTAGAAGCAGTTTAGGAATGTATGATTTGCCTCAAGACAAGAGAATGGACCAGACGATTTCATGAGGTTCCTCTCAGTCTAGTTTTCGTGATTTCCAAACTAACTCCCCAGTTACTACCTTACAGTAAAAATAAGCATAGGGGGAAACAAAAGTCCCTGTGACCAGAATAGTAGAGTCTTCTCATGTATGGATCGGAAGCAGACAGCAGCCTCAGGCTGGGTCCTGCTCATCCTGAAAGAACTGCAAAGCAAAAGAATAAATCTGTTTCAAATCCTAGTCTGGCCTGTGTGCCAAAAGTAGCACTAATGTTTAAACGACTATTTTAATTAAACACATTCAGGAGAATAATTTATTTATTTTAAATGGAACCACAGGATTTTTGGGAATCAAAACAGGAATTAACTTGTGAATACAACTAATACAGCAACAAGACTTGCCTCCAGCAGTATATTTACTCTGGACAGTGTTGAGCACCAGTTCAGTAATTCACATTTGGGAACATCAAAACTCCTTGTATTACTTCCTTTGTCTATTTGGTACAAGGATGCAGCCTGCAGTCTTCATTCCCTGCTCCGTATTGACTCAATCTGCTCTCCAAAGAAGGAAGCCTTCTGTCACAGGTGACCACTTGGTCTGATGCAGAACAACAGTGTGTAGTCTAATTCTCTTTAGGTTGCACACTGAGACTAAAGCTGAACTTGCCTAAAATATCTTCTGATGCAGGAGCGTCCCAGCACAGAGAGAGAGCTGTTACCTCAGCTCTGTGTTTGGCTGTAGCTTGTGTTCTTCTGTCACTCAAGGCATGAAAATAAGGCTGTCCCCCTGAACACCATCTGGAAAAATCCAAAAGGATTTCATTGTCACCTGCGTGAACATCACTACAGCACAGCCTTTTAACCCTTTTAACCAACCCCTCCCTTTTAACCAACCAAGTTCTGGAGACAAAGAAGTGAGATGCTAAGTGTTATTACTGTCTCTCAGATGTGAAATGGTGAGATTAAATGTTCGTGACATCTCTACTGAAGTCAGGTTTGTCTGACATGTCCTGAGCAATAGAACACAAGCTGCTTTGTCTCATTTTGAATTTGCACTCAAACATCAGTCTTTTCTACCTGAAGAGTACCCTGAAATGGGTGAGCTCTAAGATTGATGACTGGCAGCAAGAAAGCAGGGAACTTGGTTATCTGAAGATGTGTCCTCACCTTAGCAACAAGCCCCAGAGGGATGTGGCAGAACAGAACTGAGCAGAGAACTGAAGCTGGCAAAATTTCCTCTGTTTTCTCCAGCTCAACTGAACTCAACAATCAGTGCTGCAGCTAACCATCAACTACAGCAAGCGATATAGCAATGAACTTGTAACTCTGAAGCAGCCATCACAGAGCTCTCCCTTGCATAGCCACTTCCTAAAGACACCTTGGATGAATGGACTGCAGCAGTGACAGGATTGTGGTTTTCTCCATCTGTGCAAAGTAGAAGAGGCTGCTGTTTAGTCCTACATTCACCAGAAAGAACAGACCTCTGATGTACTCAGAGTTGCTATCATCCTGGCTTCTTAGAGAAGCCATCACAGGGATGTGCCTTTGCAGAACAGCATCGAGGGAAAACCCAATATGAGAGTATCCAGTTTTTGTTTCTTCATTCCCATTCCGTGAGGAGACATATGCTTATTTGCTGACCTTGATAGTAAAGGTGAGAAAATGCAAACACAGTCAGGTGCACAGACACCAAGTAGGATCACATATGTGCCTGACTGCAAAGAATCCGCCTGGATAATACAGCTCTGCATCAAGTTCTTGCAGTAAGACCAAGGCTTTACTCATTGAAAGGCCAGCTGCAGCAATAAGGAGCCAAGTATGAGACAGGGCTCGTCTCCTAACACGTAGAGAAAGTGTGTGAAGAGGGTAGAAAGATCAGGGCTTTCCCAACTAGTCATACTATTATTGCTGAGGTGGACTGCTCTACTCAGTCAGTCCCTTTAATACCTGTCAGTTTTACTGGCAACAATCTGTGAACAGTGTTTGGGTTTGTTTAGTTTCCAGGGAGGCTTCAGACAAGAGGGGTCCATTAGCTGGAGCAGCTGCTGCTATTACAGATAATGCATGCCAGGCAAGGACAAGGCCAGCCTCTAAGAACCCCCGTGTTCCTGTGTGGCCTGTTTTCTAGATGGGGGGATCAGTTATCCCTGGTATTTTTGCAGGCTAAACCTAAGCACTGTGTCAAACAGCTCATCTGTGTGTGATGCAATTTTGACAGCAGGATGTCCTAACAGTGAGCAAGAGAGATTTGGGATGAGTAGGGTTGCTGATAAAGAAAACATTCACTACGTACCCTGCATCTCCTGACAGAGTATTACTGTGCTGCTCTGAAGCAAAAGTCCCAAATGGACTGAATGTTTATCTTGGCCGACACTCATAAGCTGATTCAAGACTTCAAACAGATAGTCTAAAAGTAACACTGTTGAGCCAAGGCCCTTTGCCTCTTTGTTTTTCTATGAATTCTCCAGCCAGTCTGGTGAGTGTGGACCAAGCTGCTGCTGCTTCTTCATGCTTTTTCCAGGGGCAACTGCTAAAGAGAGTGAGAGTTGCTGAGCTATCTCGGGTGTTCACAGCTATCACTGTTCTATCCTCTTAAAGAAGAAAGCCCCACAAACACAGTCCATGAAGGACCTGCTGCTCTAAAAGACCTGCCTGAGGTTTATCTTCTCAACTCAAAGAGCAGCTTAAAAATTCCTATTCATATGAAGCTGCACCATCTGTTGATGCACATGCTAATGTGGGGATGGGTATTCCTTCAGGAATTTCAGATCTTTCCAGCTCTCTGGAATGGGCTGTTTTACTGATTAATCACATCTACTCTTCTTCTTTTCAGGAAACATTTCATCAATCCCCTTGTTAACTAGGACAGGATTAATAATTAGAGAGCTATGAATTTCCTACCGCTGTCCCTCTCATTTCAAACTAGGCATATCACTGGAACTACTCCCATGCATTAAGTAAAGCCCATGTTCATATATTGTGTCCAATCTAGGTCTGTGTGTGTGGAAAGGGAATCTTGAGGCTTTCCTTTGTGGAATTACGACGATCAGAGAAAGCACAGATCACAAGTCTACCCTATTTACCAGACACTGTCAGCACCTTTCTTCCCTGGGTGTTTATGGATGTTACTTGTAAAGCAGCCTGTAACAACACCATCTGTCCTGCTTCGGATAGTTCAGTCCCTTGTTTATCACTGCTACATTACTCTGAATTCTTGCCATGCTCTAATGTTATTTTATTTTAGCAGATTTCAGACTTCTGTGTACTGTTTCCAACAACTTTCACATTCAGCACAAGGCATATAATCCCCCGTGATCCCAGGAAGGAGTAATAGAAGTCATGAGTGTCACCCATGATTATTTCTTAGTCTCCATTTACTGATGGATCTGCATGTCCTTGGTTCTTATTTGTCCCTTGATGAATTTGCCCTTTATTCATCTTTAAGCTTCTCTCAGCCATCATTTATCATGCATTTGATGCACTGATACCTCTTCTCCAACCTGCAAAATTACTCATCAGGTTTTGTTCCTGTTTTGCTACTCTGATTCTTGTACATGTATGCCTATAAACAGATCCTAAATCTTACTGCCTGATTCATACTACTTACATTCTTCTTTTTCACCATAGTGATAATCTGTTATTCCTTGGCCAGAATACAGGCTCCAGCATTTTCACAAACAAATGAAATGAAATCCAGTCTACTGCCTTGTACCACAGAAACAAGGCTGGTTAATTTTTCAAATCTAATGTTTTTTGTACTTTTTTCATTCAGGTACCTTTAGAAATACTTGTAGAGCTTAGGATGCTGCCCTGGCATTGTACATCACAATGTTTTATTTCTCCAGCTTATACAGAGAGAGCAAAGTAAAGGCATTCTGCACTGACACTAGAATGTCAGCAAAACTGTTTATTATTGAAAGATCTTTTGCTCAGCAAAATACTTCAAGTCAATCAAGCAGGCATAAGAATCATATTTAGATAAATATCAAATGGTCTGGGATGAAGTAAGAGTAGTATAAATTAGTAGTATATGTTATAAATATGTGTAAATCTACTTGTGAGGCCATGGTGCAAGCAGCTTCCTCCCTCTGATGGAGTTTGTCTCCACAATTCCGGTCATCAAACGACTGCAGATTTTCTCTGCTGGTTTTGGCCGGTCCTCGACCTAAGTAGTCTAGTTGTTTCCTCTCATCAACTTAAGTATTACCCCTTCTGTTTTGGAAGAGGAGTGTCAGGACTTGGAGTGCTGCTAAGTCATCTACACATCGCAATAGGAAAGGCAGTCTCCAATCACAACCCTTCCTTTACTTGGAACAAGTGTTTTAGGGGGCAAAAGAAGGGACAAAAAAGTTCGTGTGTTTCAGGATCTGTAGGTGGGGAAAAATATACCTCATCCAACAAAAAGGACAGTGCTTGATGTTGAGTGAAAAAAACATGGAGAGAAGTAGGAATAATTGAGTAAGAGAGTATGTGAACTGAAGAAAGGGAGAGAACCAAACAAAGAGAAGGGACCACATCTTGGGGAGAAAAGAGAGAGAAACCAAACCTGGACAGGAGGAAGAGTAATACATAAACAATGGCGAGTGAAAACAGACAGAATACCCTAAAAGACAGAAAGAAAGAAAATAAACCAAAGATCCTGAAAGAGGAAAGAATTAATAAGATGGAGCAAGAAATGGCTGGACAAAAATTATGCAAGGAAAAGAAAAATGGAAATAGCACTGAAAGGAAAAGTAAACATGGAAAGGGATTTTTAGACAATTTACAACTGAATTAAACCCAATAGCTTTTATGCTAATTAATATCTTTTTGTGCTTCTGCATTTCACTGAAGTTCACTGGCAGATATCCAAGGTCTCCATGTCCGAACACAGTATCTCAGCCACAGAACCTCCCTTTGTATTGTCTCATCAGAATAATTTGCCGTAAAACTTAGGGGCAGTAAATTTCTCTACTTCTGTGGATCAATCTCAGCCCCACTGCAAAACGCATCAACATGTTACTCCAGAAATTCTTTCCTTTTCCACCTCCAATATTTTTCTGCATGAAGTCTCAAATTACTGCATATTCCTCCAGATCTTCTTCCGGTGGTCCAGGTGAAATTAATCTCAGCTGCTCCATCAAGCCCAGCAACCATATGACAAGAAGTTCCTGGCACCTTTGTAGTGTCCTACCGGACACTGCATTGTATGTGTGCAGTCAGTATGAGTAGACGCTCAAGGAATCGCTGCATCAGGCTCAGTGGTTTTGGAAATACGCTCGAGAAGACAAAAATTCTTAACCTCTCATTGACCGCTCCTCTGCTTTCTCTTTACTGTGGTTACCTGTCTGAGAGGAGTTTTATTTTTCTTGCACAGCACACTTAACCTGTGGAGATTTGACCACATGGTCTTTCCCATCCAGAACTCTGGGAGGAAGAATGAGCCTCTTCTGGCAAGAGTAAATACAAAAATTACTGTATGTCAGTTTAGGTGGCTTTGATGTGAAGAAATATTTAGGATGATTATTCTGGACATGGATGATCAGATCATCCCAGTCCTTCACACTTATCAGTAGCTTGGAACAGTCATCAGGCAGACTTACTCCTGGATGGAATTTCTGTCTGGCCATATGTCCAGGGAAAAGAAGAGGGGCTAAAAAAGTAACTGGGCATGTTGTAGCACAGACTGTGGCACAGCACTCTTGCAGCATCTCAGTGTTGAGACTTTCTCACAGAACGTAGAAGGGCATCCCACTAGCCAAGGGCCATAGCAGATCTTTTTGTTACTCCGTGTCTTGAATCAAAACTACTCAGGTTTCTCTATTTCCAACATGTTACATGACATTGTCATTAAAAGAAAGACACATTTTAGAGTGCTGTTCCAGCAAGTTAAACGGTATACCCGAGGTAATTGTGGAGCTTCAACAAGTCTTCCAGTTTAGTTAGTAAAAGAAAATTTGCAATAGAACACTCAGGGTTGAGGCTGATTTAGTGACAGTTTCCACGAATGACGAGTTAGCAAGTAAATAACTGCTGTCTCTGTCACGTGAAAGTACAGGGAATCCTCTTTGATAGTTCTGGATTTCACTGAGTTCTTGAGCATGTGTGGAAGGGGAAGTCTGCCCTTTCCTGACACTTTGGAGAAGAAAGCAGTGCCAGACAAAGGTTTTTCTATTGTGCATATGCTTATATTCTGAGATGCTACAGGCATGACTCCACCTAAGCAAGTCATGCAGTATGAAAAACATTTGGTAGGTGAATGGAATGGAAGAAACTAGACAGATGAAGAGAAATTAATTTTTTTATTGAGCCCTAGCTCATACCTCTGGTTGAATGTGTGTCAGGAAACATCAAGGTCTTCCTTCTGAATGCATTTTGACAACCTGTGTGAAGTATGTGGGTCTCTTTCCTAATGGAAAATATATGTTGTGTAAAGGCACAAGTGGTTTCTTCGTTGTTTCCCAAAAAAAAGAGACCAAGAATGAAATGAGTATACGGAACAAACTTGCTTCTTCACACAAAAACTTGTCCTTTCATGTTGTGGTGGAAGAAATTGATCTTCTGCTTCCCAAATTACACTCATTGTTTAAATGAAGGATGTTCTTCCTGGAGGACGGGGCCAGCAACTTTCTGCACAGATTCTCTAATTACTTGGTGGAATTTCTAGCACTGATTGCAGCCAGAGCTATGCAGTTCTGCAACTTTCCAAAGGATCAATGGAGAATTCAGTAGGCAGAAAGAAACAAAAGGTGTTAAAGCAGCGGTACAAGAGCTTCAATGAGAGAGGACCTTTTCCTTCACAGCAAATATACCCAGAGAATTTGCACATTGCTGCAACATTGTGACAGATTTCTTTTCAGTCTGGCACTGACTGCACAATGTAACTGCACAATGCAACAGTGTGGGAAGTACTGTATTAGTTACTACACCCAATTATTTAATACAGAAAATAATTCACACAGTGTTAAAAGCCCAGTGGGATGGTGAACTGGGGTCTCATTCATAACAGCATCAACAGCGTCAGCAGCAGCATGGATAGGGAAAAGTTCCAGGGAAAAGTGACTTGCTCTTACTCTCAGAAGGAAAACCTCAAGGCTTCATATGAGGTTGTTTTCAAGGGTCAAAAGTTCTCACAGATGTGAATCTTCTCTTCATGTAAGAGTGATACCAGATAACAGACTGTGATACAACCTCCGTTAGGAAATGACATTTTCGCTGCCAAATGGTCACCTGGCTGAGGTCTAAGAGAGTTGATTTGTCTTCTTTTCCATGCCTCTGGATTTTGTAGGACCTTGGGAACCTTAGTTTTCCACATTTCTGCTTCTCCAAGCATAAAATGAGAGCAAACATGCTCTTTTGGGAAGTCATGATTGATTGATTGCATTCAAGTAATTTGTTATCTACTCCAATTCATATGAAATCATCCTTTTCTGAAAATGGACATATTTTACCAAAAAAAAACCTATTCAAAAACCTATTGCTCATACCTACCAGCTTGTTTCTAGAAGATTCTGTCTGTCTTTCATTGAGTACTCACTATCCACACAGCAATCAGAGCATTTCACATCCTTTCTCATGGTGCATTCAGAGACAAGAAAGCTATTCCGAGTCTATCCCTGTATTCAGGATGCTTTTTCACCTATTACTGGTCACTGTGTCATCTTCCCACAACAGTAAGTGGCTCTTCACTCTGAAAGGTGTGTACTTCTGCTCTTACAAGCTGAATTTTACTTATTTTGAATCATTCTTCCCTAGGCTGGGATGTCAATCTAGCTTTAGAAAACAGACTGTCTTAAATATCAAAGCCCATGCTTTTGCTGTTTTTATAGGTTTGGTTTATTGTCTTCAAGAGGTCTCAAGACCTGCTTTTTCTAGACTTTGTCTCGAAAAGTCTGAGCCTTTACAGCATCTTTGTAATTCTTGGTTCACCCAACAGGTTTGTTAAAGACTCCTCTAGGTGTGTTCCCCAAAAGTTGTCAAATATATGGAGAACATAGAAATAAATCTATCATAACATGACAGATTATGTAGTTCCAGCCTCCATAAACATTTCAGTTTGTCAAATGGTGGCTTGGGAACATAGATTCAGGCAGTGAGTTTTTTCGTTTATTCCTGTGATGGAACCTTTTGTCCACGTGTGAGAGCCATAGTTTACTTTAGAACTTACAGGCTCTCAAGCAATAATCACAAAACAGCCAGTTTTATACCAGTAACTTAGAAATAAACACATAGGATCTTTTACCAGATTACAGAGACATTCAAGTCCTCCAACTCCTTTGTCCAGGGATGCTCTCACATCCCAAGTTCTCATGAGGTCACAATGTCCTCGTTGTGAGGGAGACCATTAAACAAAGTGAAAGAGGAGAAACATTAACGTTATTAAGCACTTATCTTGGTTTATAAGTTGGTGTTTCTTATGGAATAAGCAGAGAGAGTCAGGTGGCTTCTTCAGAACCAAACAGACCTTTGCAGTAGTCTGGGGAGCTGAAAAGCTAATCTCCTCACTCCCTGTCTGTAGAAAGATTTGATGGGGTCCTTGTGCAATTCTCTGCAGCAGTGACTCATTACAGCAACTGCTAGGTGAACTGCAGGGAACATGTGTCTCAGAATTAATCCATCAATGGGTGAGGGCTGATAAATACTGTGCAAATAGATGCTGTTTTCTTGCAGCCTGTAAGGAGCTCCAAGCAGCTGCATCCTCCACTTTATTCCCTCTCTATTAAGTCCTGCTAATTTTCCTGATTGCTGTTACAGCTAAATGGTATCTTAGCAGAACAGAACTCGCATCTGACACAAATCTCCATTTGGTGTCAGGAGCTATTGTAGCTTTCTAAGATTGTTGAAGGTACATGGAAAGCACTGAAATCTGCTGTGAGAAGGTATACCAAGAGTCATACACCACACTGTGTGAATTCCACTAGATTCAATACTATTTTCCAATGAAACTGTCCCTTTTGCAAAAATACTTTCAGGGAAAGCCTCTTGTAATGAAGTCTGAGAATTGACTTTCACAACTCCAAATAGACTGCAGCATTTTTAGAAAATGAATTCACATACTAAGCAATCATCAGCCAAACTAGGAGTTCATGTCAGATTGCAAATCCCCAGCAAATTCTGCTTTGGTGCCCTTTACAGCAGGAAATTTTTCCTAAGAAGTCACACTGAATATTATCAAGGTGTGAGCCTCTTTCTCTCTATCCTTCTTAACCTTTCTACTTGATTGCTACTGCTTTGTGTGATGTTTTACACACAGGCATACTTCAGATAGGTGGTAGCAAGGCTCTCCTGTGGGTTCCTTTCCTTTTCGGCTATTCAGTTATCTGTGTCTTAGCTTTCACTCCTTGGTGCTGTATTTACACATAAAAACACATAAGCATGTCTTTCCATATTTTGCTGTTTCACTGCAGCATTTTCTTCAGGAACTACCTGACCCACATTCAGATCCCAACCAGTGAATAGCCCTGACCCTCACTGTGCTTTTCATCTTTAGAGACTTTTCTCTCAGAGGAGTTTGTTTCGTTTTGCCAGCCATCTACCTCATAACATACAGAAACGAAAACCTGGGAGTAAGCAGAAAAATAACTGCACATCACACACAAGTGACTCTGCAGCTCCCACAGGGCTGGGTGATCAAAACCCAGCCAGTACCGTGACTCAACAACACCCTTGTGCTGAGGATTTCTGTACTTCAGTGTGGCTGCATAGCCCTCTGGCAAGCACACCTTCTTATTATTAGCCCCAGGTGGCTCTGAGCTCAGACCGTCACATGGACTCCAGCAGGCGATTTTCCCTGCTGTAAGGAGTTTCCTAGATACCATATTTAGGATCTCATGCTCACAAAAAGTAAAAGAAAGGGTCTCCAGAAATTTCAATGGCTCTATGAGTGCCAAAACAGATCCCCACTTCTTTGATAACTAATCTCAGCAACTAGGAAACCTAAAAACGATTGGCATGCGCATTCTGAAATGCTGCAATGTCTACTCCCCTCTAACAAATGAGATTCCATTCCAGTCAGCTACTGCATATTTATGCTCAGCCTTTCATTGACATACTGAACATGTGATGACACTATCCTTTGCTACTTTGGGGAAATAAAACAAAATGGGGAGAAACTGTGCTCTGATGGTGGGGCAATTTCATGCTTTCTGAATATTCAGTCCAATCCTCCTGGTCTCTTTCTGTCCTCCTTTCTCCACAAAAGCTTCATGGATCTCCAAAGACATCCCACAAGAGAGGGTGGCTACCATTCCCCAGTAATCCAAGGCTGCCACTATGTGGCATGCAAATACGCAGCTAAATCAGAGTCGTGCGTCTTCCTTTAAGGGTAAAATATGGTATTACGCTCCAAATTCCCGTACTGCAAAAACAAACAGTGCCATCAATTCATTTCCAGTCAGACCTCTGCCCCCTTGGGAAAAGTATACAGAACTTTCTGATGGGAAAAACAGTTTGAAAATCCAACCTCTTTATTAGAGTGAAAGCTCTTCCTTCATTCAGCTTGTCTTTCATTAGCCACCCTGGTACACTCCACTGAGGAATGTGGCTTGAAGAGGTGCTTTGAGGTCACAAGAAGGAAGTCTTGAAGGGGTGTAGTTCACTCTCAATACATACTCACAACTCCTGACAAAATTGTGAGGTCTGATCCACAACCAAGTAACCACATGGCCATTTGTAGGTAAATCTCAAAGGAGGGTGGCCTTTTAAGAAAGGATTCCATTACCTTGCACACAAATGAAGCGTCTATATTCTCTGTTTTCTTTGAGCTGTCCTACTGTGAATGGTATCTTCCTATTTTTCACCCTTCTGTTTGAAACGCAGAGGGAACAGGTGAGGAGGAAAGGAAGGTTTTAAAATCCATGTGTTTCCTCAATTCGACACTGGCATATTGGGTATGGGGTCGAGTAAAACTGCATTCATATCCATGATTCCTCTCTATTACTCACCTAAGAGGTACAGGAGGAAGACAAGATCTTTCCAAGTCCACCTTACCACAACACAGCAACAGACCACAGTGATGCTCTTTCTGTAATTCCTGAGCAGACCAGCCCATGATACTCATTCAGGAAGCTGGCTGGTGAGACTCAGCAGAGCACCCCAGAAGAAAGAGCTTGCAGTCCAAAGTGACTCTAGACATGCTGTGGTGTCACAACAGTCCTAAGCAGCTATTTGTGATGCCGATGAAAAAGGACCTTTTCTTTCTGGGCCTGAATCTCTCCTGACATGTATCAGCTGTGTCAGTGCAGTGTTATAGCTTCCAGTGAGCTTCCATAACTGCAACTGGGAGTAAAATTCACTGGCTTCAGTGGTCATCTGAGGACAGGATTTGATGGTATTTGTCACCTGGGTTTTGTACCACTAGTAAATGCTGTTTTACGAGCAGCAATGGCTGTTGGGCTCTATGTAAGAAGTTCCTCAGCAAAAGAAAGAAAATTCGTTATTTGGCTACACAAAAAACATTATTGAAAGTATGATTCCAAACATGATAACAATAAGCAGCACAGATTCAAAAGTAGTCTTTATTTTTGTGAGTAAAACCTGCACAAAGTGGATGTTCAACCTCGCAGCTGCCCAAAAGCAAACTCTTGGTTTTTTCAAGTTGTTTGGATTTCTGCTGAAATGGCTAACAGATCCTAAACGACACATTTTGCAAAGGAAATGCAAGATGGCCGTGCTGCTGAATGCACATATTCGTTTGGATTGTGAGCAGTGCCGTCGCCTTCAGCAGAACCGCTCACATGGACAGGGGCAGGAGGATTGAGTCTGTTGTTTTCTACTCCGTTCTCTCTGATCGTGCAAGTGCACTGTCTGCCGAGGTTGCGCCAAGCTGCAAAGGGCCTTTTTGCAACTCTGTATGATCTGTGTCTGTCCTTTATTTATTCAAAATGCATTTGCCTCTACAATTTAATCTGCTGTTCTCTCCCTCCCCTTCCTCTTGGTGAAGTCTAATTACAGTTTTATTCCAGGTCCATCTGGTTGCTAACGATGCTGGACATCACCACTGAATTCATTCTAATATTTTTGTGTATTTTCTAGGCTGGATGCTGAATAACAATATTCTCTGAATTTGCTTTTGCTCCTGTTTCCTTCCTCCCTGTTGTCGCTAGATGTGTAGGAATATGTAGCCACATTACTCCTTCCAGTGTAGATCTGCTAAGAATTGCCTATTTCAGGCTGCAGAACAAAGAGGCATTTTCTTTAGTTTTGAGGAGAAGATTTCAAAGTCCAATCTACCAGCTCCCTTTGCTGCTGTGGAATGAGCTGAACAGTGTCTTTCTCTGCTTCATCCTTTTTTTTCTTTTTTTTCCTTTTTTTCCTGTCCCAAGCATAATGCCGTTTATAACTGTAAGTCCCAAAGCATCCTGGAGGCAGTGTTGAGCATTTAGGACAATTTTTGCCAGTGCCTTCTCCATGTGATGGTTGAACCCACAGTAATTTCAGGTTCTCAAGCCTGACTTGTGCAGTGCCAGTGCTGGGATTTTCAGTTATTTATTTATTTTTCCTTTTTTTACTTTCTGCACCACTGCCTGGGAACACAGGCTCACACTTTACCCATGACCTGACTCTCTGGCTAAGAATAGCAGTCGCAGTGCAACTTGGGTTCAGTCTCACTGGAGACACGCTGCAGCTGGGAAACAGGGAGGTCAGATTAGCCCATGCTCACAAAACCAAACACATTAAAGGAGTATGAAGTGTTTTGTGCGTTTGCCTCCTTTTAAGACTGCAGAACAAGGGGAAGAGACTGGCACAGGTGCTCTCTGAGCCAAAATAAGTTATCTTTGCTCAGGATATTGACTTCTATAGGAAGTTTAGATAAAGAAGCTCTTTTTCTGGACTGAGCAGAACCTTTTCCAAAAGGGTCCTGTATTTTTTACAGCCTATCCAGACAAATCCCATGCAGGATGGGGACAGTAAGCATTAGCATCTCCTGAGCTCTGCCTAGGACAGTGAGGTGTTTGAGGTAGCCCCCAAAATGGTTCTGCACAGCAAAATGAAGGGATGAGTTTAGCACATACTAGCGGATCTGCCACAGTTTGTCCTGTACAGCTAATGTGACAGGGATGCTGTAGCATTCTCTTTAGCATGAATGAGCAAGAGGTCGCACTCTGAGTGATGCTGAAACTGATTTTGCTCTCATTCTTACCCCTTCCTGGTGGGACACACCAGCACATGGCACTTTCAGACCTTCATTTTGTGGTGCAGATATGTTTGCAGAGTAGCAGAAATGCCAGTATTTTTAAGACAGGAGCTGGACCATTAGTAATAGAAACTGTCAGGCTAATGGCTGTCGTAATACTCATTGGAGCTGTGACAACCACTAAAGACAAAGGTGACAACCAGTGATGTTTAAATAGCATATCCTCAGCTCAACTGCTCCATTGCAGTGCAGCAGCTGGTCATTCCCAGTGCCAGCACAGAGCGTTGCATCTGGAAGATGGACTGGTGGATTGATACTCATACCGGCAGAAGGAGAGCTGTTTGCTGAAAGAACCGTATGACACCAAACCCGTTCTCTTCCCTCAGCCTAATCTAAGCCAAGTGGGGAAGGGCGCTGTGTTGCTAGGAACCAGAGATGTCCAGAGGAGCTGGTCCTGCAGGCCCTACTCCTGAGATGCAATGTTCAAAGTAATTTGTGTGGCCGCCCTTCACCCTCCATCCCAAACTCAGAGGGGAGGGTTGGCTGTCCTGGGGTCACATTAGCTGGATAGGGGCTGCTCACACAAGTCATGGATCCCAGGACTGGGCTACAGCTTGAAACACTAAGAGACACCTTAAGGTGTGAGGGCAGTAATTCTAATGGTAATTTTGAACTGTTTTTGTCTGTCTAACATTCCTTTTTAATCCCCATCCTGCCTGCCCCTTCCTTATGTAGGGTTACTTTAGTGATCCTTGGAATGTTTTTGACTTCCTCATCGTAATTGGCAGCATTATAGACGTCATTCTCAGTGAAACTAATGTGAGTATTACTCTACCCTCCCCAGGATACCACCACCTCCTCCTCCTCCTCTGCTGTTCCTTCTCTCTTTCTCTTTTTCTTTCTCTCTCCTTTATTTTTTCTGGTTTTTTTCCCTCTAGTCATGCTTTTATTGAACTTGCCGTCGTCCTTCTCCTTCTCCCAGGGAAAAAAAGTCGAGGGGGGGAAATGCCTCCTTCTTTTTCACTTGTCATAGCTCGCCCCAAGGCTGTGACTGGTGAAAGCTCACAGAGTTTGGGGTGTGTGTGCTTTTTTTTCCCTCCAAAAGGTAGACATGCTTGAGTGTAATTTTCTGACTAACCAGGCTTTTGTTGATACCCTCCACCATGTGAAACGTTGCAGAGGTTTGAGCAACCAATACTGTAGAGTGGTAAGAGACTATTTAATATGCCCACGTAACCTCTTTCTTTTCTTATTTTTTTTCCTCTTCTCTCCCTCTTTCATGCTTTTGTTTTGTTTTGGTTTTTATTTTATTTTACTTTTTTACTTTTTTTCCCTCTTTCCTCCCTTTCCCTCTCTCCCTCCTCTCTCTCTCTCTCTCTCTCATTCTTTCTTTCCTCTTCCTTTCTTTCTCTCTCTCTCTTTTTCCTTGGCTTCTCTGCCACATGCAGCACTATTTCTGTGATGCATGGAATACATTTGACGCCTTGATTGTTGTGGGTAGCATTGTTGATATAGCAATCACCGAGGTGAACGTAAGTAGCTGGCGTCTGTCCATGATCGTGCCTGCTCTAACATCCATTTGTCTTTCCCGGGTTCTTTTTTTAATTTTCTCCCTCTTCCTCCTTTACTTTTTTTTTCAGAGTTTTTGTTTCGTTTTGAAGAGCTTATTTTGTTTTGTTTTCTTTTCTTTTCTTTTTATTCTGCTTTAATTTTTGGAACCACTTAAAAGACTTTTTGACTGTTGCATCATTTTCTTCCCTTCATAATCTGCCTGGCATGAATTGAACTGTATAGCAGGAAAAGTGATGGGAAACGTGGAGTGTAAGTGAAAAAGCTGTTTGTACCATGGGAAGCTGCTAGAATAGTCCCAGGCCAGCACTTTGGTCTATCCACTGTTATGCTTTGCTTCCCATGGCAATTCAGTACTCTCCACCCCACAGAGATCTAAAGCTCAGTTCTTTAGAGGTGGAACTGCAGGAACCAAACCAGGATTCCTCCCTGTGCCTCCTCGCCCAGGCTTCCTCCAGAAGAAATAAAGACCAAATCATCTCCATTTAGAGGAAATCTGCTCCTGATGTTCAGTTTCTAATTTGGAAAAAGGTCGATAAGATAAAACCAAAATAGAAAGACCAAATTAAAACAAAGTGCCAGTTTCATCCCAGTTTTCTGGGTTTCCAACCTGGTTTGCTCTGTCTCACAAATTCCACCAGCACAATTGACGCTGTTTCACTCCACTGGTGCCTGTCTCAGCAGACAGGTGAAGGATTGAATAAGCCATGGAGACTGAAATGAGCAGTTGGTGTTTAAGGAATAAATCACATCAGGCAAACTTCTTCCACTGTCTTATTTTTGGAGGTAAACGGTTATAGAATTACAGGATAAATAGACAAAAGACAGGCAGGAAACACACAGATATCCCAACAGAATGATTGCAAAGCGAAATTGCACTACAAAATCCAGCTCAGCAAGGCCAGGAAACTAGAAAGATTGAGAGAAAATTACTGGCAAGATGGTAACGAAGAGCAGAATTGTAAAATTGTTTGTCTGTTGAACAAACATTCCAGTTTAGAATTGCAGTGCACTGTAGAGTGAATCCATCACAAGCAGAAAAGTGAGTTTAGTTTTCATTTAGAGCTGTGTTTAAGGAAAAAGGAAGGCAACATTTGGAAAAAACCAAAATGTCTTACTCTGAATTTTCAAAGCAAAACGTTTGTGTATCTTGGTTCAATTTTTGTTCAGCTTATTTTTCTTTTTTTTTTAATGTCTTTTACTGTCTGAAACACAGACACTTATCCAAGTTGTAATATTTTGATTTAGAATAAATATTTTATTTTGCACTAACCTATTTTCCTTGTCTTATGAGAGAATGGAAAATAGTTTGTAACTGAAAATGAAATCTTATTTTACATCTCTTAAATGTCCTACTTTGTGGACACACAATATTGTTTACAAATTTCCCCTAGAACGTTGTAAACAATTTTGATTGCCCTGTTACTGGAGTGGTGTTAGGATTGGGCTGAATTTGTAGAGGGAAGTTACAGTGATCGGCAGGATGATGTGGTTAATTTTTGAAGAATGAAATTAAAGCCTTTTTTATGCCACACTTGTTGCAAGAAAACTAAATGAGGCACCTGACATTAGCCTTCAAATTGTGGAAAAGCTCAATTCTCATCCAAACAGGCAGAACCGTGCATGGTAATTCATGAAATAAGTGAAGCTAACTGGAGATGTGTTGTTTAAAAATCAAAACAGCTTTTCTGACCTGAAGCATTTGAATTTGTACAAAAGTCATCCAAGCAGAAATCCTCATGTTTTAATAAATAAATGGAGGTCTGTCATAGTCAGAAACCCTGAACTGCAGGAAAAATGTAATGGATCCTTTTGAAGAAATTCACAGTCATTCCCTATAAATGAAATAATTTTTTACTTTATGACTTAAGGCATTTTGGTACACATTGTCATTAAACTTCAGCCATCTGAGAGGAAAATCCAGGTCTCCTCTTACAGTCAGTGGAGAGAAAGGCACACCTCCCCAGGCCAGCTGGTGCTTCCCTGTAAGTGTCAATGGCAGGTTAAACTAACTGCTCTTTGGAGGTGCCTGTCCAGTGACTGGTGAGTGTCTAGGTTTGTTAAGTTTGTCTAGACAGCCAGCTCTCAGACACAAAATGTAAGCAGAATAAATCACATTCATTCTCAGCTTGTTGTCGAGAAGGTCACACTGCTGTTAATTGTGCTGTGTTCTGATCTTCAGTCTCCAGGGCGATCCATGCTGTGGGCTTAATTACCACTGAGAAGGGTCCCTCTCTTCTCCGTTCCCTGTCTAAATTGAAGTTCATGTCAGCCAAGGCCCAGAATCCAGCTTTTGGTGCCTCTGTCCAGACAACTGTCACCCATCTTAGGTGAGGAGGCAGCAGGAGCAGCCCTGACTCTTTCATAAGGATTATGAGGAGCGTTGCACAATGGTCCCTCTGTTTCCTCTAAAGAATCCTTTCCTTCTATACAGTTTCTACAGATTTCTGCATACGTCTTTTTGTTACTTGGCATGTTTAAATCTTCTCTTTTTATCTAGGCAAGTCCTTTGCTACTAGTTTCTGATGTTTGTTACTAAAAATTTGCACAGTCTTTTGATGCACTGACAAATAAGCAGCAGCTATGGATGTAGTTTGTTCTGAAATGTTCTGAAATCCCTTTGCACTTACAACCCCGATTGAATAAGAGAATGTTTTATGTTGGTTTGTCCTGTCAGATTCCCTTCCTGCTAGCAGCTCTTGATACGTTACGTCAAATGGGCTTTGGAAGCAGCAGCCCATCTTGGATTATAGTTGTCATCTTCCCGAGCAGTGTGAGGCAGTTTATCAGACACGTTTTATCCCTCCTCCTCAGGAGTTTGTTGCTTTCTTGCTGTTTGTGGGTTTGAGCAAACCCTGCCTTGTGTTTTTGTACACTGTCTTGTCTTGTTCCAAGAGACCTCAAGTCTCAAAAAGAAAGAAAAAATTAACTGACGTGCCAGTAAACTCCACTAACTGGAGATGTTTAGCCTGGTCAGGTGAAGGTAAGGTGTTTCTGCCCAACTGCTTAGGATCCTACCATTTGTGGTAGGATCTTGGAAGGTGCTGCTCTTAGACCTAAGTGACAGTTTTTGTTGTGGTCAGACAGGGAAAATGGAGACACCCTGCACAGGTTAGTTTGACATGTGGGTGTAGACATGGAAGCCTCAGATGTCAGTGAGGTTCACCAGATGTTTGCATTCAGGGGAAGCTTACCCAGCAAGTGCTGACCTGCGATAGCTGTAGCTGCAGTTGGGAACCCCGACTGACAGGCTCCACGGTGTCCATGTAGGTATGCGCTCGCATCTGCGCAGTTCCCCATGCTCTATTTTTGCCTTTATTTTGAATTTTCTTGAAAAAGAGTTTCCCAGAGCAAAACCTTCATTAGAATATATGTGAGTGTGCATGGAGGCACCTTTATGTGTGCATTCCATTAGTGTGTGCTTCTGAATGTGTTTGGTTGCCTGTGTATGTGCTACAAATCCATGGGAGAGTGTATGGACGTGAATCTGTGTCGAGGGAAGAGACTGTGTGTGCAGGCATACATATTTCATACTTCTTTGTGTCATGGATGGTTGTTGATGGAGACACATGAGTTGGTGTGTATTTAATGAGACTGTGAACCACTTTTCTGATCCAGTGTGGCTGTCTTAGAATGCAAGTTTGATCTGCTTACACACGGGTCTTTATACCTGAGTGTTTCCTGTATGCAGACATATTCAGCTGCATGCTTGTGGGTGAGTCTACACTCGCATGTCAAGCTCAACGTACTTTTGTTAGCATGTCTGTGCGCTCAAAGATAGTGAGAAAGCAAATACTCCTAAGGCACTCCCCCAGGTTGCCTTCAGAATTTCTGGGTCCTTTAGGAAAATGTCTCAACTTAAAACACCTCCACAGCGTAGAGATTTGTCAAGTGGTAAATCCAGTTGCATCACATTAGGTCCACTTGCTCACTGCAACTTGGCAACATCTCCCAAGTCTGCCCAACCAGCAGCACGGGTACACAGAGGTGCAGCTCACACAACTGATTAAGTACAAAGAACACGGGGCAGGTTTACATTTGGTGGGTTTGAAAAATTCAGAGTACCAGAATTTCTTCCAAATTCACCTCTAAATTGCCTTACTTTAAGCTGCATTTTTATTTAGAGCTTTGCTTCTCAGCAAGCTTTATGCAACTAACTTCCTAGCCACAACTTGAATATTATTTCAACATTTTCTGGAAATACTCAATAATTCTATTTTGGCCCACTCTTAAGCCACTGTTTAAGTAACTAAAGTGTAAGGAAAACACTTTTTATTCTTCTATTAAAAAAAACAAAACTATTTCCAAGGCAGAGACCACATCTACCTTGTGTCAACTCTTTAAACACTAAGACCAAGAATGACTTTTGGGGAATAGGTTGAAAGATAATGCAATATATGGAGCCTGGGAGGCAGAGCCTGTGGGTTATAGTCCTTGGATTTTGGTTAGATCTCTGTGCCTCAGTGTCCCAATCACTAAATGGGAGAATGAAATTATTCCCTACGTTGACTAAGCATTGACTTTAGTGCTTACAAAACGCTAATCTCTCCTTGGAAGAAACCATTAAGGTGGTAAAAATTATTCGTATCTGTCAGAATTGTATTAGGAAAGGAAGTGTTACAGGAGCTGGATTAAAGCCAGTGAATTTGGAATATACCATCCCAGGAGTAATCCCAGGCACGGGCTGGCATTTCCTTCCTTTCCGCATCAGCAGCCAGCCTGCAGTTGAGTGCTGTGACGCTGACTGGCAGCCTGCTGTCCCCTCCTCCAGCCAAAAAAAAATTGCTCATTACTCTTTGTTGTGCTGCATCAAAGGGGAAAATCAAGTTCGATTTGTGCTCTGTGCAGCAGTGCCCAAAGTGATGAAAGAAAAAGCAGCCAGACCCTGAGTCACTGGGAAAGCTGTTAATGTAACCTACTTCCTCGCAGCCAGAGAGGAAGGCTGACACATCTCTGGTCCACAGGGACTTTTTATTTCACCCTTTCCCCTGCTGGTGTCAGACCAAAGATTTGCTGCGGCTGAGTCTTCATTTGCCACCAAAACGATGCTCTTAGCACTGTCCACTGAGCTGGATGAGTCTCTGTGGCCAGCCAAGAGACTGGGCAGAGGCACATCCAGCTGCAGTGGGTGGTTCATGGAATGCAGATGTGTGAGTCACTGAGGTGTGTTCAGGTGAGAGCATGTTTGTCTCCAGAGCATCCCACTAACAGTGGGGATGTTGTGTGTTTGATTCTGTCTGTCTGTCTTGAAAGGATGTCGAGGTGAGAAGATTTGCACGTGAGAGCTTGTTGCTGAGGACTTCTGCTGGTGCCTCTGTGCATGTCTGCATGTGCAGATACCTCTGTGTTCATCAGCTGTGTTTGGGAGTGCGTGAGGTTGACTGAGCAAAACTATCTGGACTTGTATCTGTCTCTATCCTCCCTGTTCCACTCAGGGACCATATTTGCATGTCTGAGTGTGTCTGTGAACGCTGCAGGAGGTACAGAGCAGGAGGAGGTACCTGTGACAGGCGTGCAGTGTAGAACCACAGATGTGACAAGCCAGGACAGCGCACGTGGATACAAGATAGGAGCTGTCAGGGCTGAGGAACTGGTGCCTTGCAGGGCTGCTGTGAAACCTTGGAAGATTTCCCTGCCTAAGTTGCCCTCCTGTTGTAGCAGTTCACATCTTCCTAAGAGCGAGCAATGCGACTGAATGGAGAGTTGATGGAAATTGGTTGGGTTTTTTTAGTGAGAGCAGTGCCAGGAGGAGAAGAAAGTGGAAAGAACCGCGTTACATGAGGTCAGATCCATAATGGCATCTGAGAGATACAGAGCCTGTGTGCTTCAGGCAGTGGTACTCCTGTGAAGAATGTTGGAGGAATCTCAAACCCATCGTGCTGCATGACTTCCCCTAGAAAGTGTTATCCAGGTCTGTTTTGGCCAGGACTGCTGGTTGGTGGCATGGCATTGTTCTGAGAGATACCCAGGCGAGCTGGGTGCTTTATCTCTTGGCCTCGTGGAGAGGTTTCCAAGCTGTTGTAGTAAGTCAGCGCTTTGGTTGGTTGTTGCGTACTGATGCAGTAAAGCCAGAGAGACACCGGAGCATTAAGTGCCCAAGAACACTTGGAGAGCTGTGCAGTGATTTCTTCTGGAGTCTTTTTTATTTCTGGAGTAAAGCAGTTCAGGCTTAAAGCAGGCACGTGGGGCCTTTCCTTACAGTCATCTTGCTTTTGGTGTCAAGAGGCTTCTTATGATTTGTCATGGGCTCCTGCTCCCATTCTTTGGAATATCTGACAGCCTATACTCAAGTCTCCCTCTCACTTTCTCCTACACTTCTCCCTTTTAACTCACCCCCTGCCTTTCTTCCTTCTCTCCCTTGATTTCCTCTCCCTTGTCTCCAGCCACACTAAACCTCACAAGTTCATTTTCACCCTGAATCGATGTGTCTGATGGCAGAGAACCAGTGGCTTAAATCCCGTGGTCCTTATTCAGGCAGAACTGCCTCGGGGCACTTTGCCTGTGCCAAGGACTGGAGCAGTTAGCCCTTGTGACACAGTCCTGTACACACACACCCCCCCCCACTATGGGAGCAAGGATTGGCGGAAGGACGACATACATCCAGCCTGCACCTCAGTTGGGACTGGCATTCATCTCTGTCGCTGCATCTGTCTGTCTCTCTGTTTCTGCCTGTCTGGTTCTCTCTGCTTCCACGCCCTTTGCTGCTCAGATTTTGGCCATCAGCTGCCACTGGACACAGATTGCAATTCCTAGAACTTGCGAGTTCATTTACCCAAATCTCCTAGAAGAGACAGAAAACATCTCGCTCCCTCTCTCCTCTTCTCTCTCTCTTTTTCAAATGCTGTCTGAGTAGCAGAGGCCTCCAAATTATGTAGCAAAGGGCTGGAGAAGCACAGTGGCTTCTTTTGCCATCGTGTGTTGTCATACCCTTACTGCTGCCATCCTGGAATTTGTACGTAGTCCTGAGCTATCCCCGTGTGCGTGTATGTGTCTGTACATGTGACTTGTTTCCTTCTGG
>JAOXOE010000001.1:44142301-44157802 GCA_028565055.1 Phoeniculus purpureus
AATTTGGGGGGTGGGGGGCTAGGTTTGGGGTATTTTTTAAATATCTTTTGGTATTTTTGTCAATAGCCTAACCCAGGTAACACACCACCACGGTGGCCTCAGCTTGTGTATGTAGGAAGCCAGGTTGAAACATGGTTGTGAGCTGTAGCAGTGGCAAATGCTAGTGCTTTGTTCTGCCTGCGGTGGACATCTGGAGAGCTACCCTGAACTCTTCCCCAAATCAGGCTTAGGTGGACTTGATCACGTCCCATTGACAATTCCAGTCCATATTTTTCACCAGCTGTTGGTGAGAAAGAAGTATGGTAAGACTGTCTGACCACAACCATGTTTAAACAGGTTTAACTCGTTTTTATCTATGTATATTTTGTGTATTTGTGTCGTGAAGATGGGGTCTCTGGGTTGTTCTTTGACTCTTTTGGCTTAAAAATGTTGATATTCAGAGTGCATTTCCAGAGTCTATAGTGGGATGTCACCTTTTAAACCAGCAATTTTTGGTAACTGAACAACAACTTCTGTATGGAAATCTAGATGAAATGCAGGCAAACAGAAGAACAAGTGTGTGTTTTTTCAGAAAAGGAATGCAAATGAATCCTTCTTCCATTTATTCTGAGTATTTGTGCTATTACTGATTGGTAGCACTGCTAGCATCGCAAGAAGAAAGCACGTAGTTCCTGCTTTGAAAGACTCTCCAGACTATTCAGTTTGGAGGAAATACTTCAGTCATGTGGCTTCCACAAAACTACTTTTATACTTGTCTTCTGACACTATTACAAGGGCATGGAATAATCAGAATGTGTTTTAATGTAGTGGTGTATAAATCAAATCTGCCTTACCGGATAAATCTCACACATGCTAATTAATGAAACTATGAGAAACAAAAGATAAAGAAACCAGGAGAACAAATTCTTAAAAGCTAATGGTAAGAAAAAGCAAAAAGAGATAGATAGATAGATAGATAGATAGATAGATAGATAGATAGATAGATATAGATAGATTAGATAGATAGATAGATTAGATAGATAGATATAGATAGATTAGATAGATAGATATAGATAGATAGATAGATAGATAGATAGATAGAGATAGATAGGTAGATAGATAGATAGATAGATAGATAGATAGATAGCCCTGTAGCTGTAAGACTTGATGCACGAACCTACCTGGAGTCCTTCTGAGTGAAAAGGTTTAGCACTTGCTTTTAAATGGTTGGACAGATTGTCTCACTGGCAGCACTGGGGAGTGGATCATGCTTCTATTTACTGCAGATTTTCACATAACCAAAACCTTAGTGGGTTTTAAGGCTTTTAGACAAGGAGTCCTCTTTTCTTATTTGACAGTAAATTATTGTTATAATAACATTAAGAGCTAACAGTACGAATGCAAAGTACCGCAGGTCTTGTCCTGTGTTGGTTCAATGGTAAGATGAGTGTGTGACACATACATTTCAGTACAAAGAGCTCCTTCAAAAGCCTAATCCCTGATTTTCTGACAGTATTTAATATTTCTCGACATTTTTCTATCACATCACTTTTTAAAAAACCCACAAGTAAAACAGTCCAATATGCTGGCATCAACATTTGTGATATAATGCAGTTGTATTCCATTTTCCTTTTAATTCCAGTACATTTTTCCACAAAACTAGTTAAAATGCTCAAAAGAAAAATACTAAAAAAAATACTAGAACTGCCCCAAGCTGGTTATGTTTTCCCTTGGCTTGCTAGCCAGGATAAATCATTCCTTTTGCCTAGCAAAACTTTCTTTAACTTTCCCTGAACTCTTCATATCTTTATGTGAATCCACAGAAAAATTTCTGACTCTAATTCATTGTGTCATCTCTGAATATATTTATCATAGAATGGTTTAGGTTGGAAGCGACCTCAGAGATCATCTAGTTCCAACCCCACTGCCATGGGCAGGGACACCTCCCACCAGACCAGGTTGCTCAGAGCCCCATCCAACCTGTCTTTGAGTACATCTAAGGATGGAGCAGCCACAGCCTCCCCGGGCAACCTGTTCCAGCATCTCACCACACTCACAATGAGGAATTTCTTCTCAAGATCCAATCTAAATCTACTCTCTTATTAGTTTGAAGCTTTCCCCGCTTATCCTATCACTAGATTCCCTTGTAAGAAGCCCCACTCCAGTATTCTTGTTGGCCACTTTCAGGTACTGGAAGGCTTCTATAAGGTCCCTTTGGAGACTTGTCTTCTCCAGGCTGAACAGCCCCAATTCCTTCAGCCTGTCTTCATAGGACAGGTGCACCAGCCCTGTGAGGTGATCGTCCTTGTGGCCTCCTCTGGACTCACTCCAACAGGTCAGTGTTCTTTTTGTACTGATTCCAGAACTGGATGCAGAATACCGGTGAGGTCTCACGAGAGAAGAGTAGAGGAGAATCACCTCCCTTGACCTTCTGGTGACACACATGGCTGGCCTTCCAGCCTACACTCAAACATTGTTGGCTCGCATTGACCTTCTCATCTAACAACACCCTCAAGACTTTGTCCTCGTGACTGTTAACAACCCATTGAACATTGAATATAGTCATGTTCATATCAAATGAACGTACACTTACGTTCTTTAGCGACAGGTCCCTAACCGCCCTAAGTTAGCATGTCAAAAGAGTGCTCAAGCGAATTCAAATCCAGCCACTTCTGCCATTGAAGGCAGTTTCTTGAAGCAGTGCAAGATGTCTTTTGGCATTTCATTTTCCTTTTTCTCTAAGATCTGCTTTGCTGAGAATGCCCAAGGAATTTTCCAACATCACTGTTCTCCACGTGCAGATTGTAGTAACAAGGAGCACACAATCCTCTGTATTTCACTCATTCAGATTTTCTGCAAAAGCTTCTGTTCTTTATCCAAATTACAAGAGCTTTTAACATCAGTCCTCTGAGAGCTCATTGCTTGCACCATCTTGTACTATTATGCTTAGAGATCTGCTAACTGGTTCCAGATTGCACTGCCAGTTGCAATGAAAGCAATGAAGCTGATGGAGGAAGGGAAAACACACACAAGTCTTTTACTTGTTTTCCTGTTTGAGTTTCTCTTCTCTCCCATCTTCTTATACCCAGTGATCTTCTCCAAATTTTGCTGAAATCTTGGGTAGCAAAGATCATGTTTCCCATTTCCAGGAGCAGTAGGAATAGTTTTCAGCAAGGCAATAATTAGTTCTCCTCAGTGATTTTTCCTATCTGTCTTCAGCCAAGGTACCATCTGTCCAGGGGAAAGGCTGTTCCTCTTTGTAAAGATTTTAATGCCAGACACTCAGCAGCATTTCAGAATGGTGATGGGAACCATTTTGCAAACCCAAATGCACACACTGTCAGGAATTTTTGAGCACCCCATTAAATAAAGGCCTGATTGTGGGGATTTTTTTGCTGGTAGGCAAGAGAACATGGTCTCCGAGCCAGATTGGTAACCAAAGGTAAACATATATAAACCAATTCTACCTTTTCTAACAGAGCGAGCACAGCACCCTCATTTAGCTCTTGCCCCACCTCCTGTACCCTTACATATACCAGCCAGGGTTTTTTTTTATTTCTTACTAGACAACTGTTTTTATAATGGCTGTGCTCTTACCTTCCCTCGCTGGTCTGTTCTTTGTGGAGACTGTCTGGCACAACATGCCAACAAAAGGACTTCTGCTTCATATATCTTCCTAGACATCTACTAAATGGACCTATTCCCTTCTGCATCCAGATGACCTAACACTGGAGATTGGGTTGCTGCTTACGGTCAGCTGACTGATGGCCAAAAATGTGTCTCTGACTCTGACTGCTAGTAAAAGATTTGCAGACATCCCAGACAGTCATATCCCAGTGGTTCACTCAAAATTAACTTTTTAACTCAGAGATACCAGTCAGCAGTACTGTCTGCTGGGTGTTGTCTGAGTGTCTGTGAGAAAAATCTGCTTCACCCCAAGCCAGATAAAGTGATGTCTTTTCCTAAGCTGAACAGACATGAAGGCAAAGATGCCTCAGCGGTAAGGAAACACTTGTTAATAGAAAGGCACTAAACCAAATTGGCATTCAGAACTAGGGATTTTGAGGCTCAGCTGTTTGCCCAGACTTGAACACGGGAAATCACGCACAGTGAGCATCAAGGAGGTATAGAGCAAAAAAATAATTGCTTCTTAGTAGCTTTGGAACAGCTACCTGCAGTCTCCATATGACCACATCTAAGGTGCTTTGATAATGCCTGTGACTGGCATTTCCAATCCCAGAATAGCTCATAGGCTTATTCCCACATTAACATACTGAAATCCAGTACGATTCTGTAGGTTTATTCTCTTCTAGGAAATGTCCTGCATCAACATTAAATAAATTTCTAATTCAAAAGGCAATGACAAGTCACAGTCTGGGAATTAAAAGGTAACTGCTACAAGTCTCAGATGCAAACAGTTCATAGCAAATCCTCTCTTTGGCCTGTTGGTATGTCTGGCTATCCTCCCTTGAGCAGAGCTTCATTACCCAATAGTAACAGGAACTGCTAGTTCACCTGTGTCTACTGTCTCTTGCAGCCCACAGTCCTGTCGCATTTGAAAAAAAGGAGGATTGTGTTTTCTCCTGTTTTCAATGGCTCATGCAGTTTCTTTCAGCACCCTCATTAAAGCACAGGATGGCTCATTCATCTTCACAGCATCCCAGATCCTTTGGATCTGCAGAAGAAAGGATCCTGGCAACACTGAGTGCAGGGTCTTTCACTTGGTAGACTGCTTGTCTTCCTCCCTGGAAAAAACTGCTCATGATCTAGTCTCCAGCCGGTTCCATTAGACTCCACAAGAGGTATCATACTGAGGAGTGGGTATTTTGCTGCAGGCCACAGTCTTGCTTCTGACTTTAACACCACCAAGTGTAATTCCCCGTAGAGGAGTTGCAAAGATGCTACTGAAGCTTCCTTCTGCATTCATGTGTTTCTGCCCCCATCACAGCAAATCCTTCATACTGAGCTCCAAGAAAACTTCTTCACAGATGAAGTCCTACAAAGCCCAAAGCTCTCCAGCCTCCTTCTGCCTCAGGCAGGTGAGTCTGCCCAGATAAGCCACAGTAACATCAATACACAGAAGGCAATAAGTTTCAGTCTGCTCTTAATTTTTCCTTCTTCCTTATCCATTTCCCAAAACATGGAATCCTATCAGCTAATTAATATGTAATTAACAAACAGCTGCAGCAGAGCTCAAGTGCTCAGTACACTGATCTTCAGTGCACAGCCATCAGACAAGAAGGGCATGCTTCTGGAACTTTGCTGAATTCTTCAAATCATCAACCCTCAGGGAAGATGAATCCAGTACTAATGGAGTTACTCACCGGTACTAATGGAGTATTGCAACGTGATGGAGCCAAGGAAAGCTCTTGCCTACCTATGGGTCAGAAAATTAATCTTAGAGAAGAAGTCTGATGTCATTAGCCTTTCCAAGACAGGCTGCATGATGTTACAAACAATGAAAAAGTCATGTCTTTAAAGTAATCAAGACTGTTGTGAAAGCTTTGAACATCTTCTTTCTTTTTCATTTCAAGATCAAAATCATTGGTACAGGCTTAGTGTGCCACAAAAAACCTTAGCAGTGCAAAAAAACCTTAGTGTGCCAGAAAAAACCTTAGCAGGCCAAGCCATGTCAGAGACCATCTCTCTACTCGCAGCCTTCCAGAGCAGCTGTGCTTTAATAATGCTGCTGCAGATAGGTGAAGATGATGGATTCACTTGAGTGTTTGGGATGGGAGAACCCAGATACAAAAACGGAGTGAGTCAAGAGCAGATAGAGGCTACGTTGCTTTCAGAGAACCAGCCCAACAGATTTCCCCCACTCTGTCCCTCTCTGACGGTTTAAGGACAAGCCTTCCCTTTCCAGCACAGTGATAAATACACTGCTGGGTTTGATGTTTAAAAGCCATATTAACTTTGCCACAGGAAAGACAATGAGGCACACTGGACTACTTAAGCCATTGGCATGGATGTTAATAAAGCTGATGAAATCTCAAGACCTAGGAACTCTGCATTTTCACACTTGCTCTTCCCTATCTTGTTCAGTGGTCTGGTCTTCTCCCAAGGTTGTTCCCCTCAGTTTGCTCGGGGCTGGGACAGCCTGATTACTTCTTTTTGGGAGCCCTTGCCCCGTAGATCAATAATTTATCAAGTGAAAAGGCAAGTCAAATGAAAAATGTCTACTCTGTCACACATGGCACATGTCACACATCTCCTCAGCTGATACTCAAACCAGAAAACCCTTCAAGTCACTACACCTGTGAAACATAAGTTAAAGGTCCAGCGCACAAGAAACACCCAATCCAGACGTTGTAAGGGTTTTCTCGTGTGCCTGTGCACAAAACACAAATAATAAAACACAGGCAAGCTGCACCTGGTTCTATGAGTCAGACCTGTACTTGTACCTGAAGATGAGCGTCACATCTTTCACGGTGTTGAATATCTACTTGTTTCTTAGGAGCGCCCTAGGCTTGATTAGCATAAGACTCGAACTATTCATTTACCCAGAGCTAATGAGAAAGATTATTAAAACATCCTGAAAAATTAGGCATCATTTGCATAGATATACTTTACCAATTGTTCTGCTTTTCTGAAAGTCAAGGAGAAAAATTAGAGCTTTCAGCTGTTTAGAAAGTTACTCTTTCATTAACTGTCCAGTAACTGTCAATCTAGGGTAATCTGCATAACCAAATTAAAGCAATTGACATTCCTTATATTTACCTTAAGCACTTGAAGCCATAAGATTACTGTCTGACAATTTCATGGAGAGATATATATGTATGAAATGAATTAATAAGCTATTCAAATTGGCATGATTTGCATTTTTTAAGCTAATTAGAAAAGCAAGCACTAGAATTCCAAAATACATAGGAAATGAAGGCGAAAAAATGATAGCTGCAGGACTCATCTGCTTTAGAAATTACCTTGACCTTATTAACTGTATTCAAAATAGGCTTTTGTTGCATATGGAAATGCTAATATTTCCCCTAAGGTCTGAGATCATGTGGAATCTATATGGAGCTCAAACACATACATACTGCATTTGTATGAGCTGGCACTTGACGTCTGCTGACCCACGAGAGTTAGTGCAGGCAGAAATGTAATGTCAGACTTCACTGCAGGGGTCACATTTTTGCTACTTTCCCTTACTGCACCAAATAAAATTCTCATTCCCTAGTGCAAGAGATTTCAGTCTCTTCTGCAGAGCTGTCTGAGGATTTGTGTGTTACATTGCACTGCAACAACTCAGGGCTTGTTCCAGGAAACCAGCACAGTGCTCACCATTTGCCCCAGTAAAGGCAGCATCATATACCTTGATTCTCTGTTTTTCTCTAAGGTGCCACCCTTTTCTAATGGGCACTAAAACCAAACCTCAGTTTACAAAAATAATCCCAAAGCCTCTGATGCCCCACAGCCAGATTAGAGATCTAGGAAGCCTTCATTTTTGTTTCACAAAAGCCCCTTGTAACATTTTTTCTGTTCTAAAATAGAACAAAAAAAAACCCAAATTACAAAATTTTCAGCAAAAGATCGTTCAACTGCACATTTAATGGAAGAAGAACGCAGGCTTTGTGCAGCTCGACTGACCTTTTCTTATTATTTCTTTTTTCCTTGCTAATAATTTGATTTCACTGTAAGGCTGTGGGAACTAAGAATTATGCCATCTGCAGCACAGTAGTATTCCCTGTCAGAGAAATACCAGATACATTTCTGCCTGGTCTTATAATAACTTTCAAGGCTTTAGTGGCAGGTGGATTATCTCTAGAGTTCTTGTGATTAAAACCACACACAGCAGTGGCAGACAGATGACTCTGGAAGGGGTTGTGGTAACTCCCCAGTGTAATGGTAGCGTATTACCTGCCAGCAGCCTGGCTGATTTGAAATGCTGACTTTTTCCAGCTCTCCACAAAGACTTGTGTTACTCAGCCAGTCTCCCGAGGTCGCTTCAGAGTTTTGACACTACAAACACAAGAGCAAGTCTGGTGTCTTCTCTTTTATCGTGTCTCCTTGGCACTGATAAATTCTAAACCTCTTTTTGTTCTATATTTTGAGAAAGTCTCAAAATGTTGTTGGAATACACGTTCCTGCAGGTCCCACCTCAGTGTGACCCACAAGCGTGAGAGAAAAACCTCTGGAACAGTAGTGCTGATGGCTTACCATTGCCCTATTTGTTTCAGGCAATCAAAATGGCTCTGAAGTTCTTTCTCATTCTCTATAGCAACAAAATCAAATCAACTCTGGTCATCAGGTACCCCTTAGTGGAACTGCTTTTAATTCCCCTCAAAATCTTATCTATGTTTATAGAAGGAGTTCTTTTGCCCAGAATTTCTCCTCTACCCTTCACTTTTTGTAGGCAGGACTCTTGGAACACTTCTAGGTATAAAGAGCTTGAGCAAGGAAGACCGATATCCTAGAACTGCAAAGAAGCTACACAGCACTACAGCCTGCTCAGATGAGCTCAACAGTGTGGGTTCCTTCCTGCAGTGAGCAGAGAAAGACAAGAAATTAACATCTGTCAGTGCCTTCTTTGTGGAAGGCGGCTAACGGACCACTGGACAAGTTTCCAACAGATACGGCATCTTCACGGGTAACCATTCTCCAAGCATCAACAGCAATCAAGGAACTATCTTAGTTGGCAACCATCACTACTGCAACGACCAACCACTGCAAGTGGTCACTTAAGAGCTTCATCTACTCCTCAGCAGAGAAAAACCATTACACATGGTTTTTTACCCAAAAGACAACCTAAGAATCTGACGATTTGTTTTCTTGAGAAATATGAAGATAATCTGTCATACCATGGTGCCAAAGTCACAAACGTGGAGTTCCTTGCATCTCTTCAAACATAGGGTTGCAGAGAGACAACTCTGACTAACAAAGCAGCAATAACATTGCATTGGGCTGCTTAAATGTTCCCCAGGTCAAGCCAGGCCGAAGTTGTGCACAACATAAAGGTTGGATTCTGTCTTGCTAAAGGTGGTTCCTCCCTACAAATGCAAGAAGTCTTGCTATAAAGTTGTGGGGTTTTAAAAAAAGATCTATCAGCAAAGAATCTTTACTCTTCAACCATCAAGGGAAAAATCAATTTGGACTTCCTAGCAAAGCTGAATCCTCTGAAGGCTCATCATCCTCCGTGTCCCCTGTGATGTAAAGTGTTACTACCATCAGAAATGCTGGTAAGGGGAATGCTGCCTGTATCTCAGTAACACTCAGGCTTCTACAGCTACTGAAACAGACTTACCCAGCAGTCAGAGAGCCTCCTTGGACATATTGGTTAAATATACGTTGTGCAACTTAATGGTGCTCCCCTTCAGGCGTTTCTAGGTGCCGTTTCTCTGAGTAACCATTATAGTTGTCAGCAAGCCGGCCAAAAATCCCAGGAAACAGAAACCCCTCAAATGGTCCTCCATTTCAGGTGTTCCACAGGAATGAGGTGGGATTGACATCTCTTCTCAGGATTCTTCTACTAAACCTTTCATTTGAGTCTATTAATGCACCTTATGTTTTCTTCCAAATCTCTGTCTATCCAGAAGATAGTCTAAGCCATGGATATTCCAGAGCTCTTTGGTAATACCGTGATAGTAGAAAGTGTTTAGTCTTGTTGCTCTTATTTTTGTTTCTGTCTTTATATCTCTGAAGATCCACATCATCCCTTCTTAGTATTTCAGAATGGACTACACTACACCATAAACCCTGTATAATGTTGACTGTTATGTTTTGCCCTTGAAACATTGAAACTCCTAGTTTCCAAAGCATTCATGCTATAATCAGGATTTGGAAGTTCATAAAGAAAACCTGTTAAAAAACTATTTGCTTGATGGTAAGATCAGACATCAAGGTTTGTATGTCGGTCAGTATGGAGGTTTGGGAGACTCCAGTGCTCCCTCTACCCATGTGGAGGCGGTATGGTCTTTGCAAATAGCCACCAGTAAGCCTTACTCCCGCCTACCCAGCTGGGGCATGATTATCAGGAACACAGTACTAACAGTTACCCCATTCATTGCTGTGATCTCTGAGATTTTAGGTATCTCTTCGTTGAATAAATCTGCCTTCTTTCCCAGAGAACTTCTTGCCTGAGATCCTGGCTTCTTGATGAACATAAGCTGTGCCTTTCACTTTTCGTGCCTGTAGGGGCTGTAAGGATGGTCAGCAACAGCACAAGAAGTGTGTCTGTTTAAAATGTTGATGCTCCAGTGCACATTAAATATAATTAGAATGAGATGTATGCAGGCAACAATATTCTGAGGAGCTTTTCAAACATGCTGCAGGGATCCTTCAGTCTTTATCCAATCAAATGTTTAATTTGGCTTCTAGAACCTGCTTTTCTGTTTTCTTGACCTCTTCTGCTGCTTAGCATCTCTATAAACATTTTTAATACAGTGACATCAAGAGGAAAAAAAAACCTTCCCCAGGCATTTTCATTGCAGTCGTCCCCACAGGGTGTCTTAACACAAATGCATCCTGCCTCAGATATTTCTCCTCCCACTTTTTGCCTACAAGTTCCATTCTACACTCTTAATGTGCCCCTGAACTTGTTTGTGATTTATAATTCAGGTTCTTTTTGTCTGTGATGGAAACTGCACAGCACATCATCTCTTGACTGATCTCACTGTTAATAATTGGCTGCAAGTAAAACAGAGTACATCCAAGTCTGCCTTCTTTTAAGTGGTGTAGCTTCTCCAAAAGCTCACTCAAAAGACGTTAAACAGATGAGGATTTGCTTTTGTACGTTGTTCTGAGATTTGTAGGATTTATATTCTCACCACTTCAGATAGGTATTACACACTGGCTTTAATTTCAAGTACCTATCACCATGTCTCCATCCCCGTGAACTGAAGTGACTTCTGTGTTCTCAGGTGCTGGGTGCCTGTCCTTGTCCAAAAATGGGCATTCCCACACTACTTGCA
Source organism: Phoeniculus purpureus (assembly GCA_028565055.1). Lineage (NCBI taxonomy): Eukaryota > Metazoa > Chordata > Aves > Bucerotiformes > Phoeniculidae > Phoeniculus > Phoeniculus purpureus. The sequence goes on from JAOXOE010000001.1 coordinate 44,153,188, forward strand.
AGGTTAAAGATTCTCAGCAAAATCTAGCAATAGGCTCTCAACTTTCTAGTTAGAATTGTCCGCTCTTTAAAGTCCCAGTAATAACTTATCAGATAGCCATGCTCAGGTCCATGTGCTGACTTTTTGGTACAGGTGGGAAATGATAAGATTTGGCTCCTCTCTAAAACCTCATCACAGAACACAGAACATTAGGGATTGGAGGGGACCTCGAAAGATCATCTAGTCCAGTTCCCCTGCCAGAGCAGGATCACCTAGACCAAGTCACACAGGAACATATCCAGGTGGATTTTCTTGGAAAAGATTTTTACTTTACGTTACAGATTTCCTTATGTATCTACTGTTTTAAGTTCTCTGCTGATGCAATTTACCAGCATAAAAAAAAAAAAAAAAATCACATCTGAGCAAGGAAATAAATCGTTTCCAGCACAGTGACAGCACCTTTCTTTAAAAATATTTGTATCAGAAAATATCTTTATTTAAAAATAAATTAATCCAGAAAACTCTACTACCTCAACTTACTCTATTTGTAGTTGGTCATGGCTTTTTTTAAAAGGTTTGTCTCCTGCTCTGTTCACAGGTTATGAAAAGTACAATTCTATGAGAGCTGACCCAGCGCTGTGCTTCCTGGAACGGGTCGGCATGCCTGATGCGAAGGCCATAGCTGCTGAACAGAGAGGGACAGACATGTTAGCAGATGGTGGTGATGGGTAAGGAGGGCATGAAAAGAAATTATTAACAAACTTTCTCAGCATTGTAGATGTTGACAGGAGTTCACATGTTGTATTTTGCTTACATTTTGCTGGAGCATTTGAAGTGATTGTGTGATGTAAGAAGTATATAGAATTGTTGGCACAGCAGAGCATGAAATATAAATATATAACTGTATTCCACTCTCATGGCTTCTGTTCAGAAAATCAGGGCCTCCCCTTCCTCACAACTAATATGTTTCTTCAAAAATATTTTTAAAATATTTTCTAGTGGTGAATTTGACAGAGAGGATGAAGATCCAGAGTATAAACCAACGAGAACTCCTTTCAAGGATGAGATTGATGTAAGGTCTTCCAACTTTGTCATTAAAATATATATAATTATAACTGATCCTCTGTGTTTATCTTAATATGCATCTCTTCATTTTGAGAGCTGCCAGATAAACACACCTCATAAAGATTGTTTGCTGCTGTGTTTGAGACATGACATATTTTTCTCCTGAAATGAAAGCATATGGCCAAAAACTGAAAACTAAAATAACTTCTGTCTTCTCCTCAAGGAATTTGCAAACTCACCTCCAGAAGACAAAGAGGAGTCCGTAGAAATACACCCAAGTAAGACTAGCAAAAAAATTTTAAAGGGTGGGAAAAACCCCCACCCTTTAAGTTGACAATAAGGGGGTGGATGGGGAAACACTTCTTACTGCCAGAGCTCTTCATCTTTTGAAAAAATGTACTATCTCTGAATAATCTATGCTTCTGGGTTTCTAATTACATCAGAAATGGTGATGATAAAGACTGGATGTTTCCTCATGGCAAAACCATTGATGGCTGCATTATCTTGGAAGTTGTAGATACCTTGTTTCCTCAGTGTGGAGGAGAATTGCCAAATTTAAGGGAGAATAATAAAGTGAAAAATCATAAGCGTAGGTGTTCCTCAGAGGCATTCTTAGTAATGTATTTAAAGATGCAATGCATTAATTAAAATACTTACAGTATTAATATAATATGTTTACATTCATAACATACTCAATAGTTATCTCTAAATGCTTCACAACTTTCCTGCTCCCTTAGAGTTGGATGGTTTGGTTGTTTTTTATCTCCTACCAATGTAGCTATCCTGCTTCTAATTTGTTATGCGCCAGTATTAATGAGGCGTATGTCCTTATCTGATAGAGTGGGAATCCAGCTATAGCCGTAGAAACTTGGAAGTGTTTAGTGGTGGTTTTGCGGTGCAGAAATCCTTCTCTCCTCTCCAGACAAGCACAGTGAGAGCAATGCTGAGCTAGGCCAACTCTACTGGCCCAACACTTCAACCCTGACTACCCGTCTGCGTCGCCTCATTACTGCCTATCAGCGCAGCTATAAAAGGCAACAAATGAGGCAAGAGGCACTAATGAAGACTGACCGCAGGAGACGACGGCCTCGGGAAGAAGTGAGGGCACTAGAAGCAGAAAGGGAAGCTATAATAACTGAAAAACGACAAAAGTGAGTTTCTCAGAGAGATGTTTCTTTGTGTCTTATTTGTGTGTTACCAGTACTGCTCTTCTGTTTTAAAAGAATAAACTAAGGGAGTTTTGGGGCATCCAGACTATGCTTAGACTTTTGTTTATTGGCTTCTCTTGACTCTCCCTTGGCTAGATGGACAAGAAGAGAAGAAGCCGATTTTTATCGCGTGGTGTCTACATTTGGAATTATTTTTGATCCCGTGAAGCATCAGTTTGACTGGAATCAGTTCAGAGCGTTTGCTAGGCTTGATAAGAAGTCTGATGAAAGCTTGGAGAAGTATTTTAATGGCTTTGTGAATATGTGCAGACGAGTGTGCCGAATGCCAGTCAAACCGGATGATGGTAAGTTTTAACTGGGTGCAGAAATCAGCACAACTGTTATGAGACAGTAGGAACTGCATGCCTGGGCATAATGATTTTGAACTGAGTGTACTTTTAATCAGCGTTAACATACAAAGTGGTTTCGTTGCAGAACCGCCTGATCTCTCCACTCTTATTGAGCCAATCACTGAAGAGCGTGCTTCTAGAACTTTATATCGCATAGAACTGCTGAGGAAAATCCGTGAACAGGTTCTCCATCACCCACAGCTGGGGGATAGGCTAAAACTTTGCCAGCCGAGCTTGGACCTTCCAGAGTGGTGGGAGTGTGGTAAACATGACAAAGACTTACTGATTGGTGCTGCTAAACATGGAGTCAGTAGGACAGATTATCACATTCTGAATGATCCTGAACTCTCTTTTCTTGAGGCACACAAAAACTTTGCTCAAAACAGAGGGACGGGTAATGCAAATGCTGTCTCTTCTGTAACCCCTCTGGGTGCTGGCTGCAGTCAAACACCACCGATTGTCCCCTCCACACCTGTACAAGAAGAAAAGACTACAGAACAAACGGAGTCTAAAGTTGAAGGTTCTGAAAACCAAGCAGCCAAAGATAAGTCTGAAATCAAAGAGGAGACAGAGATTGCAGAGGATACTAAACCAGATGGTGATGCTGAGGCTGAGCCTGGCTCTGTTAAATGTGAATTGAAAGACATAGAAATGAGTACAGATGTAGACCCAAAGTCTATTTCTGAGAAAGGTTCAGAAGAGGATGAAGAGGAGAAACTGGATGATGATGATAAATCAGAAGAATCCTCCCAACCCGAAGGTAACTTTTTGGTCAGATCAGCTCTATGGGCTTAGCATGAGCCCCACAGCTGTTCTATCTTGTGCCAGCTGGTAAATGGCACACAGCCATTTCAGAGCTCAGGATGGGCTATGTGTATCAATTCTTCTGCCCTATTGCAAGTCAGGTGCCTAGATAAACTTTTCATAAAGACCATCCAGCAGCAGCAGGGTATTTCCCTACAAGGGATGATTTCCAAGGTAGCTTCCTTAGCCGAGGAGCATGATCTCTGTGCCAAATGCAGAAGGCTATGGCTCTGCTGTAGTAATTTCTGAACAAAAGCACAAGTTAGACATGTTGTGTCAAGCCTGTCTTAACCTGTCTAGTTCGGTTGACATTGGGTGGTTGGGAGTTTTTGTTGTTAACACCTGGTCATGGTTGTTATTCAGCAGGAGCGGTTTCTCAGGGTAAGAATTTTGATGAAGAAAGCAATGCCTCCATGAGTACTGCAAGGGATGAGACACGTGATGGATTCTACATAGAAGATGGGGATCCCTCTGTGATTCAGCTGCTTCATGAGAGAACATTTGCCTTCTCTTTCTGGCCTAAGGTTGGTTAGGGGTAAAATGGCATCTGTCTGTTTCAATACAGATCAACTAAGGGAAGCATGTTTGCGAAATAATGATGAGCTTTGTACAGTTTTGTGGGCAAGGGACTTCTGTCTACAAATTATTTGTGAAACAGTGTTTTATTCTTCTATTTCATACATACTAGCAAAGGAAATGAAACTAATTGGTTTGTTTTCAATAGCATCATGTAGTAAAACAACTAACTACTAATAGACATGAGTTCATCACAGGCTCCGTAACTCCATATCGCCAGAATCACAACTCTCTTGAGGGAAGCAAACTCAGGAATTTTGGTTACAAGTTTCATCTGCAGCAGTAAGAGCAGAGATTTCATAAGATCTCCTTTTTATTTTGGGGTGAGGAGATTGTATACAAGAGTACGGGTGACCTACATGGTCTAAGCCCTTATGTAATGTTGACAGATGTAATTGTATTAAGGTACCCTGCAAACATAAGCAGTAGTTTTAGATAGGATAAAGCTGTATCTTATTTTGGTAACAATGCAGAAAATTATCTAATAGAAAATGTTTTTAAAAACAATACAAAACCATACCCTCCTCATAAATCCAGCTGTAATTTAGGACTCTCCTTTGCAGGAAGGGTCAAAAGAGAAATAAAGTAGTAATAGTCTTAAGCTTACTAATCACCATAACAGGGCCATCTGGT
>JAOXOE010000001.1:44157902-44194760 GCA_028565055.1 Phoeniculus purpureus
GGCTGAGGGAGCTGGGTCTCTTTAGCTTGGAGGAGACTGAGGGGTGACCTCATTAATGTCTATAAATATGTGAAAGGGTGGGTGTCAGGAGGATGGAACCAGGCTCTTCTCAATGTCATCTAGTGATAGGACAAGGGGCAGTGGGTGTAAGCTGGAACATAGGAGGTTTTACATACATATGAGAAAGAACTTCATGGTGAGGGTGATGGAGCTCTGGAAGGGGCTGCCCAGGGAGGTTGTGGAGTCTCCTTCTCCAGAGACATTTAAAATCCACCTGGATATGTTCCTGTGCAACTTGGTCTAGGTGATCCTTCTGTAGCAGGGGTATTAGACTAGATGATCTTTCGAGGTTTCAGGAAGAGGAGGCTCAAGGGAGACCTCATCGCTCTCTACAACTATCTGAAAAGACACTATAGAGATGTTGGTGCTGGTCTCTTCTCATAGGTAATTAGTGACAGAACCAGAGGGAATGTTTTCAAGCTTCAACAAGGTAGGTTTAGATTAGACATCAGGAAAAAATTCTTCATGGAGAGAGTTGTCAGGCACTGGAATGGGCTGCCGAGAGTGGTGGTTGAGTCCCCATCCCTGGATGAGTTTAAAAGACTCTTAGATGTGGTGTTGGGGGATATGGTTTAGGGGTGAGCTTGTGGAGTAGGGTTGGTGGTTGGACTCGATGTTCCCAAGGGTCTTTTCCAGCCTGAATGATTCTGTGTAACATAGGATTCCAAATATTTACATTATTTTGTATAGCTAGAACCTGTCTCTCTGCCTAGTGTTAGTAAAATAATGTAGGTGAAATGGAGGCAAATCAGAATAATGTCATTTTGGGTGGAGTGAATAAGGAATATAAGGCTTACTGAAGGGGAGATTTTTTTGTGCAAGTTATGTGGCACAGGAGATTGAACCACTTGTACCTTGGTTTTGTATTACAGTTAGACTGTGACACAAAATGTAATTCCGCTGAACCCATAAACAAGGTTGAATTTATCCTTGCCAAAGTGCTGTGAGAAAAATAAGGACTAGAAAACATAGAGAACTGTGCATAAAGCAGTCATTGATTTGCAAAGGAACTCTGAATATAGGGCATGTGTATCAGATCTGTAATCATTCGAAGCTATTAACATCCTCTGTTCATTTCAGTGAAAGTTCTTTAAATGCCTCGTGGGCATGTTACGAGTTATCATGAAGTACTGGCTTGCACTACATTAATGTTTTATAATTGCTCATTTCAGATTAGTGAGAACTCTGATATTATCTGATTTATTTTTCTAGCATTGAACACCTTTAAAGTAGCTGCATGTGAGAGTTTTTTTCATGTCCATGTGCTAGTTAAAAGGTGGTATTTTTGCAATGCTTGGTGTAGATTTAACTGCTCATCCTAAAGCCTGATGTTATAAAGGCATTGCCTTTGTTTGGAGTGGAAAGAAGGCAATGCTGATCATATTTGGAAACTTAATCTTTCAGAAGCTGTTCTGTGTACCAACATGGTGGGTTATGTTTAGTCGAATGCTAATCACTCACTTCTTTATTCAGGCTCACTTTACCCTTGTCATGTCAAATAAGATAGTGTTGTTCTGTGCAATTTTTAAGAATATGCTTTTCAGAGAACAGATAGAAGAAGGGACACTCTGTTTTAGGACCAGCAGTAACAGAAAATGGAGCTCAGCAGTATGCTATCTTACCATGCCTTTCTACTACTCAAATAAATGGATACAGCCACTTGTTTCTGCAATAGCAGTAATTTTAAGGAGAAAGTTAAAAAAAAAAAATCCAAACATGTTCTGTCTTTTAAGTTTTATTCCCTCAGGTACTGTGTACTATTTTCATGCATACGTAGCTGGAAACATCTCATGAGTAACTGAGTACATTTGAAAACAACTCATAGTCAACTCATCTATCTTAACATCTGCTTTACTGAATTGATTCTTCAAGTGCATGCGTGTGGGTCTTCCTCATCAAAGGCCAGTGTTATTAATGCTAACAGTAGCCTCCACATCAGCATATTCACACTGAGGATATCCACATCTTGGATGTGACAACTTCTAATGTAAAGCCATGGAAATTATGTTCATAAATGCCATCTTCCTTAACACTGAAGTTTAGTCTCTTTACTGCCTATCAGAAAAGATTGTTTTCTAAGAAAAAGGTCTGAGTGTTTCCATCCTGACTTGTATTTTTCTGAGCCTATTTATGCACCTAATGCCAAAACATATATGACAGAGGCCCTTAAAATACTGCTGTTTTCCTTGGACTGCTGAGTATTTGTATTACTGAAGAAATGCATTTTCTTAAGTTTAAGGAAGCACTAGGGAGTAATAGTGCAGACACTGACGTAACGTGGTCATAAGGTCAAACAGGATGCTTCATAAAGGTTCTGGTTGTGGAGGGCTTGCTGCATGTTACTTCAAATATATAAGCTCTGGTTTTTGAAACATGGTTTGTAACAGGTTCAGCAGAGTGCAGCCAACAATAGAAAAGCCTGAGAAAACCTTTAGTGACTGAATTTTAGATTGCAAACTCTTTAGACTAGGGTGTACAAGATGTGAGGACCTGACTGATCCAAACCTTGAATAACTTGCAAAGCAAATACTATGATCTAGTAGTGCTAGGTAGCTGCGATTTGGAGAGCTGGGATCAGCACTGGTCTACTCACTCTTATTCTGGCAGGAGAAAAGACTCATGGCACCCTATAATAATTCCCTTGGATTTCCTATTTTCAGACTCCTTTTATGAACCCAGGATGTCATTAGGTAGTTGAAAAATCATAAACAAAACCAAAACTATGACGTCTTTAGAAAGGACATGGGATTAGAGTGTTTTCATAATACAGTAATCCTCTTTTGGAAATATATCTTAGAGCCTTAACAGGGAGTTAATATTTGTTTCTTTGTTAAGAGTAAGATGATGTGCAGCTTGTTTCTCAGCAGTCTCAGTGCTGGCTCATCTATCAGCTGGGGTATCTGATGCTTGTCCTTTATCTATGAAAAACAAAACAAACTAAAACAGTGGTACAGGCCATCCCAAAACATCTTTGTGTGCTCCAGAGACTGGCTGGTTTTCTAAAGCTGCAGTCCTTTCTTCTTCCACTCATGTATTATTGGGTTTTTAATCTGCTTTTTGAAACTTTTGCATCAAAGCTCCTGCTTTGTGATTCTGCAGCGTGCAATATCCATCATGTCTCTCAGTCACATCAGTGTGGTTCTCATTTCCAAGACACAAATAAGAACATACTTTTCTTACAGCTCCAAAGTAAGTTCCTTCTCTTTTGAAGCTGTGGTTTGCATTTGTGCTTCAAGGGGCAATGGTATTGCTGCCGTCCCACAAATATAGTGGGTAGTTTCCTCCCTTCCTATAAGCAGGGAGCTCTCTCAAAGGGACTGTTTGTCTAGCTTGATTTCTTTTAAAATAGCTCCACACTGGCTTCTTGGAAGAAGGGTAGAGGTTATGGATACTTTGCAGTGCTCTGTCCTGTGGGAGCTTGAAGGCCCAGTCAGCCTAAACTGTGAGAGCAAATTTTCAATGAGCAGCCAGAACTGTAGATGCCCATTTTGTAGACAAATTATTTGGCTACCAAGAGGACAGGTTCTCCTTTTCTGTGAAACCTGAGACAGAGGGTGTTTGAATCACATCTGTGAGTTTACCAGGGAAGGTGTCATCGGAACTGGGACTGCAAGACAGGTTCCTGGGAATGGAGTTACGCTACATCATTACTGAGTTATGTCCTGTTCATAAAGGCTCTTGAATTTTAAAATACAAAGAGAAAAGAGAACACAAATTAATTAGTAGGATTTTCACATTTTTTTTCAGCCAAAGCAGAAGCAGCTTCCTGAGATGGTCATGGAGTAGCCGCTCTGTTTAATCTTGGCAGTATTTTTCCTTCAGTTTTAGATCCTGAAACCATCAATTTAAGTGGAGAGGATCATAAAACTTTCTCTGCTGCTCAGCATTCTGTATCTAATGTTTATTTCAGAGACTTTTATATAATTTGATTTTTTTATGGATCTTTACACCTTTACTAGAGCATTTTAAGGAATCAATTGAAACAGCTTGTAGTTGTATCTGTGTATATACTTGCATCTATGCTATATCTATTTATTAACTCCTCCAAGGGTAAATAAGAAGGAACTCAGAGCTTTAGGGCTTCTATCAAAGGATCAGGAGCACAGACATGACATGTTCTTCTCTACCCCTCCAGTTGGCAGAATGATGAGGGACTAGGTAGGATGTGCCAACAGATTAATACCTGGCTCTGAGCCTGGTGTTATCAGCAGGGGAGTGGGTTTTTTGACTATGGATTGATTTACATGGATTGATTTACAATAGGCCAGACCTGTTGGCAACAGATGGGAGTAGCCTATCCCACATGGGGAAAAGGGTTTTAGGAATGGAATTGGCTGGGCTCATTGACAGTGCTTTAAACTAGGTACGAAAGGGGGCAGGAGTGAAAAGGTGGTGACTAGAAAGGAGCCTGAATGTGACAGGACAGAAATTGTGGCAGAGGAATGCATTAGCAGAGTTGATGTACAGTCTTGTGTGCTGGCAAAGGAGAATGACACCTCATACAGAGGAAGAACAGAAAGGTTGTTGAGAGGTTGGAGACATCTGAGTATGCTCAAGAGGGTATTAGGGCTTCTCTCACCCAAAAGGTGGCCCAGCTGAGGTGTATCTACACTAATGCACGCAGCTTGGGCAACAGACAGGAGTAACTGGAGGCCGTTGTGCACATGAAAAGCTATGATATATTTGCCATTACAGAAATGTGGTGGGATGAGTCACACAATTGGAGTGCTGTAATTGATGGTTACCAGCTTTTCAAAAGAGACAGGCAGGGTAGGACAGGTGGTGGGATGGCCCTCTATGTTAGGGAGAATTATGAATGCTTAGAACTTAATGATGGTGATGATAGGGTTGAGAGCTTATGGGTTAAAATCAGAGGAAAGGCTAATAAGACAGACATCATTGTGGAAGTCTGCTACAGACCACCCAACCAGCTTGAAGAGACAGATAAGATACTTTATAGACAGTTGAGTGAGGTCTCTCGATCTCCACCCCTTGTTGTCATGGGGTACTTCAACTTTGAAGACATACTCTGGAAATATAATACAGGAGTGAGTGAACAGTCCAGGAGGTTTCTCAGCTGTGTGGGAGATAACTTCCTGACACAGATGGTTAGGGAGCCAACGAGGGGAAATACAATCCTTGACTTGGTACTTGTTAACAGAGAAGATCTTGTTGGGGATGTAATGGCTGGAGGCCATCTTGGATGAAACAGTCATGAAATACTACAGTTCTCAGTTCCTGGTGAAGCAAGGAGGGGGAACCAGCAGAACTACCATATTGGACTTCTGAAGGGTAGATTTTGGTCTCCTGAACATAGTTAAGAGAGTCCCTTGGGAGACAGTTCTGTAGGACATGGGAGCCCAGGAAGACTGGGCATAATTTAAAGAATTAATTTTAAAGGTGCAGGAGCTGACCATCCCCAAGTCACGTAAGACAGGACGATGCGGTAGGAGACCAGCTTGGCTGAACAGAGAGCTTTGACTGTAACTCAGGAGTAAAAGGAGAGTTTATAGTCTCTGGAAGAGGGGGCAAGCAACTTAAGAGGATTATAAATGCTCACAAATCTATAGGTCCAGATGGATTACACCATAGCGTACTGAGGGAGCTGGCAGATGTGGTTGCCAAGCCACTCTTCATGATCTTTGAACAATCTTGGTTAACCGGGGTTGTCCCATTGGACTGGAGGCTGGCAGATGTGGCACCCATCTTCAAGAAGGACTAGAAGGATAATCCTGGCAACTACAGGCCTGTCAGTCTCACCTTGGTGCCAGGGAAGGTTATAGAACAGATCATCTCAAGAGCCACCATGGAGCAATTAAAGCTTAACCAGGCAATGAGGCCCAGTGAGCATGGGTTCATGAGCAGCAGATCCTGCTTGACAAACCTGATCTCATTCTATGATAAGGTGACTTGCTTAGTGGATGAGGGAGAGCCTGTCAATGTAGTCTATCTGGACTTCAGTAAGGCGTTTGACACTGTCCCCTACAACATCCTCATGAATAAGCTGGCTGCCCATGGCTTGGACAGGCACCTACTCTACTGGTTGAAACACTGGGTGGATGGCCAGGCCCAAAGAGTTGTGGTCAGTGGAGCTAAATCCAGTTGGAGCCTAGTCATGAGTTGTATCCCCCAGGGCTCAGTGCTGGGGCCACTTCTGTTCAACATCTTTACCAATGATCTTGATGTGGGGAGTGAGTGCACCCTCAGTAAGTTTGCCATGGCACCAAGTTGGGAAGAAGTGTCAGTGTGCTGGAGAGTAGTAAAACTATTCAGAAGGACCTTGACGAACTGTATCAGTGGGCTGAGGATAATTGTGTGGGTTTCAATAGAGCCAAGTGTCAGGTTATGCATTTTGGTCACAACAATCCCGTGCAACGCTACAGGCTTGGGAAAGTGTGGCTGGAAAGCAGTCTGGCAGAAAATGACCTAGGGGTTCTAGTTGACAGGTGGCTGAATATAAGTCAGCAGTGTGCCCGGGTGGCCAAGAAGGCAAATGGCATCCTGGCCTGGATTAGAAGCTGTGTGTCCAGCAGGAGTAGGGAGGTGATGTTGGTGCTGGTCTCTTTTCACAGAACCAGAAGGGATGTTTTCAAGCTTTGACAAGGTAGGTTTTGATTAGACATCAGGAAAAAATTCTTCATGGAGAGATTGGGCAGGCACTGGAATAGGCTGCCCAGGGTGGTGGTTGAGTCCCCATTCCTGGACGCTTACATGCGGTGTTGGGGGATGTGGTTTATGGGTGAACTTGTGGAGTAGGATTGATGGTTGGACTCGATCCCAAGAGTCTTTTCCAACCTGAATGATTCTGTGATCTACATGTAGGTATATATATGCAAGTGTGTGCAATATTTTAGCATATTATGACATCAATAACATGATTCAATAAACAGCGTATTCCCATAAGTGTATTTAGGTTGGGGGAGAAAAGTATGAGACTGCTTAACCCAGCCAAATTACACCTGTTAGTTGTTGTAATACTGGCTGTTCTATACAGTATTAAATGTTTTGGCTTATTGGTTTTCTTACAAAAAGTTTTTCCAGCATTTTCTCAAGTATTTGCTTTCTTGGATTCTTGATTGATTAATATATGTATTTCAATGAAATTCATGGAGCGGAAAGGATCTTCTGGCAGAGTAGGCCTGCACAACACTGCAGCAACAGAAGCAGCACCAAGCCAGTCAGAGCTGGCAGCAGTGTTTGTTTTAGGGTTCCTAGAGGTCAAGGACAAGATGAAATGGCATCAAGCTGCGCTAAGGGAAGTTTAGATTGGGTATTAGGAAGACTTAATTAACTGAAGTTGTTAGCAGGCACTGGAATAGGCTGTCCAAGACAGTGGTGGAGCACACCTCCCTGCAGGTGTGTAGTCATATGCTCAGGGGTATAGTTTAGTTGAGGACTTGTCAGTATTAGGTTAATGGTTGCACTCAGTGCTTTTGAAGGTCTTTTTTTTTTTTTTCCAGCCTAAACTGTTCTATGATTCTGTTCTATTTTTCAATCCTAGACAAAACTCTCTACTCCCATTCTTGGTTCAAGTTCTTCTGCAGAGCCCATTTCCAATTTTCTTCAGCCTCCACACAGGCTTTCCCTTCTGCTTTCAGAGGTAGGGCAGTGAGTCCCAGACAGAGCTACCGCAGGTTGTCTTTGTCATGTTGAAAGAGGCACATGACAGCACAAACGTCTGGGGCAATCCAAAGGACCCTGCATAGACTTCCCATCACACGATTATTTTATGTTTGGTTTTTGCTTTTTTATGAAGTTACATGAGAGCTCATCTTACTTTACAAATGTGTGCAGAGTCTGATCATTTGAGTTTGTTTTACTGTAATTTGCACATCAGTTAGTACCTGCTTGGTTGTCAGCAGCAGTGGAAGGGGAAGGGGTCTCAGGTTAGTCCCATCTAGGAGCATGCAAGCATGGAGCTCTTTGTGCACAAGTCCATGGCTGGACTACAGGTTGTTAACGCTTTTATATTGGTTCCTGTGCTGAATAAAATAATGCACTTACTATCTAGAGCTGGGGACATAATGGTTACTAGTACCATATGGCTTCGTTTTCCCTCTTTTAGTTCAAGGGGAAGGAAATTCTCAGTATGCTGACCTGTCTCCACCTAGCACAACAGTGGGCAAATTCTGTGCTGTGGGCACAATCAGGAATTGTATGACTGGCTCAGATAACTACAGAGTTATGTTTTTCTATTTTAGGTATGCCTTGTACTAAGCACTGAGGGATACTTCAGGCATTGGGAAAGCATTTTCTGAGGGAAACTAGCAATATTTTTAAGGACAAACATATGCCTGCTATTCTCTAGTGGAATTTCTTGGTTGTGTAAAAGAACATGTACATGTAAACATGCAGATTAACTCCAGATTGCCTTTTTGGATCAATGGGTTGCTAGTGAGTTGTTAATTATGTTGAATGGAAGATGTTCAAATGACCAGATGTCAAATGACAGAATGACCTTTCTGTAATCCTGCACAATTTTGTATTGCTGTATCTTATGCAAGTGTCATACGTGTATTCAGCAGGGCAGAGGAATGAGCAATTGCAGTTTTGATCTCAAAAGAAAAATAGTGACCTGTCTGATTTTCGTTCTAAGTACCTGTAAGATATGGCCAGGGATTCATAGGATGCTTTAATTTGTGTTTATTTTGAATCTATCTCAGATTTTTATTTCTTTAATGGGAACTTTTAATAACTTTGTAGTTAACTTCATCAGGATCTGGTCTCCTTTTGCTGTTATCTGGTTTTTACATACTTATTTCCCATTGAGCTTGCCACACAGCACTTTTGTAGTTATTACCCATGGTTGAAGTTTCCCTCCTACTTAGGTACCCACCTTTTATGCAGCCCTGGTATTCTTATTTCACATTTGGACTAAAATCCCCAAAGATGAGATGGTGAGCCCATGTACTGACTCACAAAACCTGCTTGCTTGTTCTGAATTGGATTGCACAGTCACTGAGAGTGACTTTGGTTACATGTGCTTAATTGAAGCTTTAATTTCACAGGGACATGCGTGTTTCTGATGAAGTAACTGAAAACCTCTAGCATTAGTCAGCTTGATCTGTAAATAATTTATCGCTAATGTTCAGCCTACTTACTCCCCAACAACAGAAAAAGGAATCCTAAAGAAGGCACAGTTTGTCATGTGCCTTAGCCTCGAGTGGACCCCCCCCCCTATTTGTTGGTCTCCATCTCTGTCCACAGTGTCTCTTCTCCAGGAGCAGCAAAGGACTAGATGTGGTTCATTCTGATGGCTGGCAATGTTTGGTTACGTACTCTGTAGAGACCTGAGTACTAGAAAATGACTGTTGACACTGTCCCCTCCTTTGCACAGACCTGTGGAATGGTCAGCCCCTGCCAAGGCAAAGGCAGAAAATTTCAGAACCTAACCAAAATTTAGATTAGGCTAAATTTTGTCACTGCTCTGTCTGACTGGCTGCAGACTATGCAAGCATGAGAAGACAAGCCCTCTTCAAGCTATGTGTGTTAGATGTGCCCAAGTGGCAAGTCAGTCAGTTGGAGGCTGCATGAATGGACTGGGACAGAAGAAAAAGTGTTTGTCCATTGTTTATCACTTACACTAACCACTATCTCTCTTCTTGTCTTTCCTAGGAACGAGTGGAGTATCTCTTTCTCATAATTTTTACAGTGGAAGCATTTTTAAAAGTAATAGCATATGGACTTCTCTTTCACCCCAACGCTTACCTCCGCAATGGCTGGAATTTACTAGATTTTATAATTGTGGTAGTAGGGTGAGTATTGACCTTTTGTCTTTGAATTCAACGCACACATGGAGATACTGATGAGAGCATGAGGGTAGGTGAATGCTTAGGACATGATGTATGGATAATAGAAGCTGCTGTCCATGTTGTTCCTCCTACAACTACAATTTGTTCCTCCTGTATTAGCCCTACAGACCCCACATATTTTACCAAGTTTTACTGTGTAATCTAAAAATACAGTTAATTCACTGGTCTTCTGCAGGTATATAACTTTTGCTGATAGTTTTTTTCATCCATCTTAGAGAATAAAAAATAAAGCCTGCAGACTACAAGTTATTATTCAGTTCAATGGCAGTGTTCTGATAATGATTTCAAACCTTTTGGTTTTTAGCCTTTTAATGTTTTAACCTTTTTAAAGACTAATTCTACTATTGTAGATCAAATTGTCACTTTGAGCTGCAACTTTCCTAACCCTTTCATTCCTCTCCATGTTTTTCAAGCTTGGCTTTTAATTTATTTACACCACCACCGTCTTCTTTACCCAAGGGCAAGATATAAGCAAGGGGTTGGAATAATGGTTGTTGAAGGGAGTAGGTAAAGATAAACTACAAAGACAAAGAGAACAAGTACTTCTTTCACCTGAGTAATTTGTCCCATCCTCCCACAACTCCATTGTTAAAGAGTTTCATCGCCCACAATAACATGCACTCTTTTCACTTCTTTACCAAGCAAGCTTTGCTAATGTCAAAAAGGACACTCTCAAAACCTTGTCATAATTTCTGCCCCAAACAAAAGCACATCTAGCTTCTTGACCCTTGACTTACGTGATGGCCCAAAAACATTACATCGGCAAACTGCTGTGTGCTACCCTATCCCTTCCACTTTTCATCATTGTGGGTGAAAGGAGTTCCATGTGATGGGGAACCTATTCTTAGTCCCAAGCTGGAACCTATTCTTAGTCCCAAGATCTCTCTGCTTCCAGGTGAGCATAACACTTCTCTTTATGGTATTACCAGTTGTCTTTCTCCCCAGTTCCTACACGCAGCCAAAGGATCCCACAACAAATTAGTAACTGGACATTGGAAAATCTGTCTCAGCCCATTCACTGATGTCCAGATCCATAGCTCGTTCCACCTATGAATGCACCAAGATATCTCACCTGCTTGGGAACTGCTAAGTTGAAGAATGATTGGAGAAGTCCTGTGGATGTGATTATTCCCTTATTATTTTTATGAGAAAGAGACTTTTCAAAGAGAGGAGACAGTACCTTTTCTTCTTCCATTGGAATACCAAAGAGTGGGGCTCCAGAAATTACAGGGCAGAATTATAGCTAGTGCACTTCTTTTCCCCATCATCTTTGCTAAGTCATGAGGATCAGGACAAGTGCCCGGGGACTGGAGAATAGCAAATGTCACTCCAATCTTCAAAAAGGCTAAGAAAGAGAACCCAAGTCACTATAGACTAGTCAGCCTCACCTCCATCCCAGGAAAGGGGGTGGAACAATTTGTCCTTGATGCTGTCTTTAGGCACAGCAAGGACAAGGGAGTCATTAGGGACAGTCAGCATGGTTTCACCAAAGGGAATTCATGCTTGACCAACCTGATAGCCTTTTATGAGGGCATAACCAGGTGGATAGATGATGGCAGAGCAGTGGAGGGGGTCTACTTTGACTTCGGTAAAGCATTTGACATGGTCTCCCACAGCATCCTCGCAGCCAGACTGAGGCAGCGTGGTCTGGATGATTGGGTAGTGAGGTGGATGGTGAACTGGCTGCAAGATAGAAGCCAGAGGGTAGTGGTCAATGGGACAGAGTCTAGTTGGAGGCCTGTATCTAGTGGAGTCTCTCAAGGGTCAGTAGTGGTCCTATTCAATCTATTAATTACTGACTTGGATGAGGGATTAGATTGCACTATCAGCAAGTTTGCTGATGACACAAAGCTAGGAGGAGTGGCCAACACCCCAGCAGGCTGTGCTGCCATTCAGCAGGACCTGGACTGGGCAGAGAAACATTTAATGAACTATAACAAGGGCCAGTGTAGAGTCTGGCATCTGGGCAAGAACAACCCCAGGTACAAGTATAAGCTATGGACTGGCTTGCTGGAGAGCAGTGTAGGAGAAAGGGACCTGGGGGGTGACCATGAGCCAGCAATGTGCCTTTGTAGCCAAGAAGGCAGATGGCATCCTGGGGTGGATAAGTAAGGGGGTGGTTAGCAGATTGAGAGAGGTTCTTCTCCCCCCTACTCTGCCCTGGTGAGACCACATCTGGAATATTGTATCCAGTTCTGGGCATGTCAGTTCAAGAAGGACACAGAACTGGTGGAGAGAGTTCAGCACAGAGCTGCAAAGATGATGGAGTAGAACACCTCCCCATTGAGGAAAGGCTAAGGGAGCTGGGTCTCTTTAGCTTGGAGGAGACTGAGGGGTGACCTCATTAACGTTTATAAATAAGTGAAGGGTGGGTGTCAGGAGGATGGATCCAGTCCCTTAGTGTCATCTAATGATAGGACAAGGGGCAGTGGGTGCAAGCTGGAATATAGGAGGTTCTATATAAACATGAGAAAGAACTTCTTCATGGTGAGGGTGACAGAGCACTGGAAGAGGCTGCGCAGGGGGATTGGGGAGTCTCCTTCGCTGGAGACATTTAAAACCCAACTGGATGTGTTCCTGTGCAACTTGGTCTAGGTGATCCTTCTGTGGCGGGGGGATTGGACTAGAAATCTTTCAAGGTCCCTTCCAATCCCTAATGTTCTGTGATTCAGTGATACTAGGACAGTTAATCAGCAAGATTATATTCATCTGACTGAAATGAATTCCCTTGGCAATGACAGAAGCTGCAGCTCTTAGCTTTTCTGTCTTCTCTTCCTCCAGCAGCACTAAATGGGGACCAAAAAATGCAACTGGGGGGAGATTACACGAGTATGATAAACATGGCCAAGACCCCAAGGTCTCTATAAAATAGTAACAATCTCAAGTGACAGATTTCACTTCAAGGCCAATTGGGTTCCTGTGATGTTTATCTGTTTAAACTCACTCCCACAATACCACAGCCTAGGCTGGGGCACTGCTTTTTCTCTCTGTAACCCCTCTGTAATATCTACATGTTGATACCATCTGTTCCCATTGTACCCTGCCTTGCTTTCCTAGGGGCTGTCTGAAACCCCTCAATGACATTAGGTTTACATTTCAGTGTATCTGAATATGTTTCAGAGAGGAAGTCCTGTGGAAGAGGTTTACAATACATTTTAAGGGTTAGGATGAAAACAAGTGCTGGTAAAAGCATTTTCCTGTGGCAGCTTTTTCTGCCTATTGATGGAGCTGTTGGAGAAAGCTCAGTAATTTAGACGCAGCTGTAGCACTGGGCAGAGGGATGTACTCGGTTTGTGGGGCTCAGGATGGTGTGGCACTCATAACTGAAAGCATCAAGTCACAGAATGGCTGTGGTAATTGCCATTTATGCTTGTTCTGCCTTAGTGGAGGCATCATTTCAGTGATGATTCTCCTGGCTACAAAAAATACGTTAGGTGAGAAGTACTTCTTCAAATACTGTTGAAAGGTAGAAAAGCAAAAAAAACCCAGGTTTTAGATCCATTGTCTCTAAATCCACCTCAGATACATGGCTTACCACGTATGTCCTTGAAAAGCGGTATTACAACACAAGTGGGTTCCTTTATGTTAAAACATACAAGTCAATAGAGCGAGAGGAAAATGGACGTGTGTTAAACCAAGCGTAGAGTTTACGACTCGGTTTCCATTAAAAAAAAGTTATAACCATGTGCCTGTATAGTTTTCCCTGGTTTCTGAAGAGAGGTCCTTTGATATCCAAAGAATTTTAGAATTGGTGGTTCTAATAAGGAGTATACAGCAGCAGTAAAGGGGAGTAGTGGACACAACTGCTGTGTGTTCTGGAGAAAGGGTACACTTTAGACCTGTAGAATTGTTGCAGCTTAGAGTTCTTGCATTGTGGAATATCTGCTTATTCATCAGCTACGTCTTTTAAATCTTGATTTTAGCTTATCTTTAAATAGCCTATGACCCTGCCATAGTAGCACCATTAAATGCTGCTTTTAAGAAAAATAGCTGGGAGGAGGTTATGATAACATCAGAGGCTTTGTGGTTATTATTATTAGTTAAGAGTAGAGATTGCACCCCTAATCTGCCTAATGAGGCACAACCCACAAATACTAACAATTAATCAAATTGATTTCTACTTCTTTCAATTGTACTGTTCCTCTTCTAGAAAACATTACAAGTATCAGCTATAATAATTATATCCTTTAATATTAGGCTGTTGGAGGAAAACTTCTCTGGAGAGAAGACTCACTTGACAAAGTTATGCTAGAAGAATATCTGTCTTTCCTGGCAGCACTGTGGTTTGTCTGCAAGCACAGTCATACCCCCATAGCTTCTGACAGGAAAAAAAAGGTGGTGTAATTTGAAAAGCAATCTTACTTGAGAAGGTAAGCAAAGAAGGTATTAGGAAAGGATCTAAAATTCAGAGCAGGCTGGACAACTTATGTCTTTCTGAAGACCTGTAGGGAGTTTCTAAAGGGCAGACCCAAACACTTCCACACTCACAAATCACTGGTGAACTGTAAAACACTGTGAAAAAAAATAATGTGTTTATACCTTTGAGAATTCTTTCAGCTATGTTTTTCTGCTGATTTCTTGCCATAGAAATGACAAGTCCTCTGTCTTGTCTTCATATTCTGGAGACCCTTGGCAAGTGCTTTTTTTATGCTTCAAAAAAATCGGTGTACCCTCCCCACAGAGGAAGACAGGAAGAGCTATAGAGCGGGTTACTGCCTTATCATGCTGCTGTTGGGGTTATCTAGCAAAGCAAAAGTCTTTTTGAAATTTCAGTTGTCAAAAGCAGAAAAATATGAGAAAAAAAAATTAATCTAGTTTCATACTTCACAAGTTAATTAAAAAAAAATAAGAAACTTGTTTTCTGCTTTACAGTTCATGTCTGTCAGATGACTTTAGTTTTGATGTAGACATGGCACAAGTGAAACTCAGAAATCAGGATGCTGTTAATTGTTCTTCAAAGTACTAGCTCCAAATGAAACCAGGGCATTAATTCAGTCTGTTACAAAGTCATTAGCTGGGAGAAAGGAAGACTGATGGCTTAATTCTTTTTTTAAAAAAAAAATTGTGAGATTTTCATTGGCCACAAAAGATTAGCTCTTGCATTTTTATACCGTTCAGACTTTGATATCTCTGTCAGCACAGTGTTGTCTCACACAATGCTTGGAGCATGCATTTCAGCTACTTCACCTACTGAGAAGAACTGTGTCTTGCTCCACCATACCTACTGTAAGCTCTTCTCAGTTTTTAATCAAAGAGCAGATTTTCTCATATGAAACAGGTTTTTTCCTCTACCCAAGGGCAGAATGACTCTGCTCAGTAGCTTAACATCCATCCAGCTCTTTTAAAACTGGAAAACAGTTGAAAAACTAAAAATAGTCTATAGCTCTCACAGAAACTACAAATTCTGTATGGGCTGCGGGGTATTTTCCTAAGAGAGAATAATGGAAGGGGCCTTCAGAAGCCGTACATTTCTACATTGTCTTCATTCATGCTATTTCTGAAAAGGGTTTTTTGGGGCTTTTTTAATTCTCCCCAGGTAATAACAAGTTACAATCGAAAAACCCATGTAGTAGTTGTAGCTTCTGAGTCATAGATGCTGCCTGTGCCCTAACTCAGGAAGCAGTAGAGACAGTGAAGTAGGATTGGCAAGATGTGCTATAAGTTTGAAGAGTGGAGTAGAGATTCACTAGAGCAGGTTTGGACCCCAATACAAAAGACAAAAATAAATGAGGGAAATAAAAATTTGCATTGTATTAGTAAAAAAACAGGATTAATACAAGGGGAGACATTAAGCATGGAGTAAACTTGTTAAAGCAGGATTAGCAGAAGTAATGTAATTTGAGTTTAAAGGTAGGATTTAAAATTAAGAGCAAAAGAAATTACTGCAAATTATTCCTGAAGTACAGTAGGCATGACCTCAAGACAGCACATTTAGCACATAAACAGGGCCAACTAGCCTGCAGTGGAGCAGCATTAGTCTGGGAAAGCAAGATCTAGCTCCAGTGAACTTGTGTTTCTGCTCGTCTTGAATTAATTTAGGGCATGCATAGCTTTTCTTAGCATTTAGAACTCTACAGCAGCCCATGGCTGGCTGAGTGGCAGAAGAAATGCTTTCGGTGCCAGCAGCCGAGAGGTGCTGTTTGGTAAAACGTGGGGTAGTGATAGTGGGGCAAGGAGAATGGACCCTCAGTTTTGCACAATTGCTGACTTGGGTTTCTTTGACATTTCTTGTCTTCAGCATAAGAAACCTTTTGCAGTTAATTGTTTTTCCTCCAGAGGATCCCAGGAGACTGGGACTGTTGTACTATTGTCATTCATCGTCAAGTATGGGAATTCAGTTGACTAGGAAGACAGAAACACTTGAATAGGAAATAAAGCACATTTCTAGAGCTTAATCACTAGCTTACTGAAAATACATTAGGCCAAATTTGACCTCCTGTGTTTCTATTATGAAGACCAGCAGAAAATTGCAGCTGTGTAATTTATGTACATAGCTCAAAAATATATACATTGCAGTAATTCATGTTCTTTGAATCAGCCCTTGTTTACCGCTCTCTGTGCTACCTGTAGTCAACGCAGTATTTCTTACAGGCTCTGTTTTTATCTTCTCTGCATCTCAATTCTCAGTCTGCAACACCTACAAACTCAGCATCCAGTAATCTCCTCACACAGATGTTTTCCCTGCACTTGTTACCTAGCTGTTAAATCTTTCTGTAGTGCTTGAAGCTGAGGCTTTGAATAGGTCCAGTTAGGAGTTCCTCAGTCACAGATGACAAGTTTTATAAGTTTTATTCTTTATATGAAATTTTAAAAAAATCAAACCCAAACCTGCTTAAGAAAATAATTTCACATTTGCACTTCTCTAATGCGTGCTTTTTTGTGAGTGGATTTAGTGCTGAGGAAATGTGTCCGCTTAGAGGCTTCAGTAAATGAATCCTTCCTTGCCTATCCAGGGCAAGCTCCCCATCCATGTCGCCTGGACAGTAAGCTTTAACCATGGACTGCAGGCATTGATGATCTTGTAGAGCTGTCAGGCAGCTCAGGTCTCTGCTTGATGTGTAGTTTAGAGGCTCTGTGGAATATGGCAGTTGAGGCATAAATATGAGATCCCAACAGAGGCACTGCAGCCTGTGAAGTCTAAGAGAGAAGTTAGCCAGGGCTGAACACAGGCCACTCCAACCAGACTCTGGCATCCCAGAGGGTTTCTTTAAAATTACCTTTGGTACCTCCATGGCCCACTGAGGGACAAGGGGTCTCTGCTGTACACAGGCAAGCATTTTTTAAAGAGCGCAAAAAATCCATTTAGACTTGAAAAGCTTTTAACCTCTACTGAATCTGGCTGGCTTTGGGCTGATGACTTCAATCCTGAAAACAATGTCATTAGCAAATTTGTGAGGAATCCATCCTCCCCCAACAGTATTGATGTTTTACCAGAAAAAAATGGAAGCTGCTTCCCAAAAGCTAGTTTATTACGTTCTTATTAACACATAGGTGAGCCTTCAGGTCTCTCACAGAAAAACATTGCCTTTTCTGCCTTGCTCTGTCTTTTCAAATGCATTCTGAGTGAGACATCTCCTTAAAGAAGCTAGCCCTACTAGCCAAGATCAAAAATCTATTATAAAGCATTATAATAAGGCTCCTACAGTTTTGTGCTTTCCCTAGGCAATGCATCAGGGGATTTACAAATGGATACACAAGCACATAATCTGAGCAACTCCCCTTATCTGAAAATTTACACCTTGAAGGATCCCTGAGTTTCGCACCAAGTTCTATCTGCAATAACCATGGTGAATCTTAATTCCTTGTAAAACGGGTGGCACATAATTAACGTTGGGATTGCGGATTTCTATCTTTTTCCTAAGGTGGATTTTGGTTGGTAAAGATAGTGAAGTATTGGCAGCAGAAAGGACTGAGCTTTCTGTTTAACACCCGCTTAAGTACGTCCACACTGACTGATAAGGACAACCTGGAGACTGCCTTCAAAAATCTGGCTCACATGCTCTGCTATTGGTGACCCTTTACATTAATCACAGAGCATTAACAGAAGACCCGCTGGAAGCACTTGGTATGCTCTATCACACAGGGCAGAGAGCACATCTCCTTGCGTGCTTGTCCTGGTTGTTGTGGTGGTCTGTCGCTGACTGCAAGAAGCCATTAGGCTGATGGAGGCACATCATGTTTATGTCTGCTCCAGAAACAAGTGTTTTGCAAATGATGTAGACATCACCATTAGGTTGTTGCATATGGGAAGAGTCTGTCTCTCCTCCACCATATGTGAATGTCGACTGAGATGTGTGATACTCTTCACAGGTCTGCGAGATAGTTTGGGTGATATGATGATGATCTCTGTTCCTGTTTAGCCCGAGCCTTGCTGTCTGCCTACAGATTGTTTCCTCTTTCTTTTTGCAGGCTTTTTAGTGCAATTTTAGAACAAGCAACCAAAGCAGATGGGGGGAATTCAATAGGAGGAAAAGGTGCCGGATTCGATGTTAAAGCACTGCGGGCTTTCCGAGTATTACGTCCACTACGGCTGGTGTCTGGAGTTCCGAGTAAGTAATGTCATTATTTTTATGTGTGTCTGTGGTCTGCTATGGGATGAGAGTAATTCATGTCACCATTTTGAAGACACATCATGATGTAGGTTATTATTGGTGTGTGGGAGAGGCCTTTTTTCAAATGAATATGTTGCTGATGGATGTTATATTAATCAAAGGATGACCAAACCAGAGCTGAAGTGGAACAGAAGTTGCACACTATATCAATCTGTTTGTGCAACCTTTGTAAACAATGTAAGTGGGAGATTTGAGATTTTAATGATTTTCAAACAAAAGATCCTTTAAATAATTGTGAAATCACAGTGTATGTTTATTATAGACACTCGACCTCGATGGAAATGCTGTATGGCCATTTGTGTTGCTTTTGGAGGCAGAGCTGCTTTTTCATTAAAATTGCATTTTCTTCTTTGCACGTGATGTTCTGGTCAAGATCACTGGGAACAATTTAGAACTAACAGGACATAGGGTAATGACACAGTTATGTTATCTTAGACTTATTTGCTTAAATTATTTGTGATGCCTCTGAGAAAGTCCTCAAGCAGCTTTTGATAGTCTAACATCTGTTTTCGTATTTACAATGAAGTTATGGCTGAACTGGAAGTCTAGTGATTGTGGAGGTGGAATATGAGCATCACAGTGCAGGAGGATTTTATCATGTGGTTTCAGAGTTTGTTATAGATGGGACCTATTGGCCTTTTGGAGGGAGAGTTAGTTTGAAGTTGTCATTGCTCTCTATGCTTATTGCAATGAGAGCAATAGGAGATTGCTCCTAACAGAAAGGGATTTAATCTCCAGAATTGCTCCGGAGAGAACTTTGTGTATTTTTATTTGAGGAACTTGCTTGTTTGAGATCTTAAAGTACTTCTAACCTTAGTCATTCAAAAATGTTGAGTGAAAGTGCCATAAATTCTATGAGATCAGCTTTAAAATCATTACTTATTTTTTGGGGGGGGGGGAAGTGTGAGATTCTCTTTGGTTCATTTTCTGACCTATAAGAAAACAACTATTATTGAGCAATGTTTGCAGACTTTTCTCCACTACTATAAAGGGTAGAAACTTATAAAACAAAAGGTGGCAATCTCTGTGGGAAGAGCTGAAGCACTAAAAAAGAAAAAAAATTAAATGAAAACAGCTGAGGCAATTGACAGCACTACTATTTGGTCTCACAGTAAAACTGCTTGGTAACTTGTCTTCAAGGCACCAGCCTGAGCGCAGTTTAGGATTGCTTTGTGCATCAGTAGACTAATAGTAGAGATTGAAAAGTGAATGCTGTCTAATAGACAGCTAAGGACTTTCCCCACTAATACAGAACTAGCATCCACTATTCATGCTATCTCTGTTAGCAGTTACTGCAGTGGGTTGTTTCATAAGGCAAATTGTGTGCCATGTACTCAAATTGTGGACTCAGTAGCCTGAGTCCATGCAGAGTGCAGCTTAGCTTTTGGCCAAATGTCTCATTCTGTCAGTGAGCACTGGCACATGATTAATTTCTGACTGTACATTAAGGATTTGTTGTTCTTTCCTAGTCCTCTGATGTAAGGCTTTTGGTGTCTTCCAGTCATGTGCCCATTGTATGGTAAGGGAAAGGAACTTGAATTTAAACATCTATGAACCTGATCGTTCTCAGTGAGATGCTGCTTGTGCTGGGACATGTTCTGAGAGTTGTTCTGACATAAAGATGAGCTTCACTGTGCTTTGAGTTCTTGCTCTTTTGGAGAACAACAGATATTCCCCAAGACAAAGGGATTCTGTTACTACTGTTCAAGTCTCTTCACTAGTACGCTAAAGGACGCTCAGGGAGACGAATGTGACAGCGTTCATATACATGATCCTGATCCCTATCTAACAGTCCATTTATGTGTTTTTTCATCAAGATAGTTATTTCACTTGCACCAGAACAAAGCCAGTGAACCTGGTGCATGCTATCAAAAATTTGATCCAGAAAATGAAATGCTAGTCCAGTGTGAAGCAGTCAAACCATCAATTTGACCTGAGACTTCTGCTATTAGTCAATGTGGTTCTGACTGGGGATACATTTATTTAATCAGGCTTTGGTGGGGCTGGTGTGGCTTATAGACAGCCTGCTGAGGTGTGTAGCTAGTATGGCTTAAATCCTCTACTGGGCATTTTTTTAATAGACAGGAATTCTCACATCTATATGTATTAGAGCATATCTTTCCTCATAAGGCCTTTTAGATAAGATTGCCTAAGCCAACCATAAATAGTACATTACAAGATTATTTCATAATAAAGTAGTGCAGAGGTTTAGAAGTCAGATCTCTGGTCCCATTCAAGTTCTGTCCTTGAGACATCATAAACACCAGAACTGGACACAGTACGCCAGATTTGTCTTCAGTAGGGCAGACTAGAGCAGCAGGAGAACCACCTGGCCACACTCTTCGTAATGCACCCCAGGATACCATTGGTCTTCTTGGCCACAAAGGCATATTGCTGACTCGTAATGAACCTGGCCACCAAGACTTCTAGATCCTTCTCTGCAGAGCTGCTTTTCAGCAGGTCAGTCTCTCTAAAGTGTACTGATGCATGGGGTTCATGGAATCATAGAATCATCGTGGCTGGAAGGGGCCTCCAGGATTATCAACTTCAGCCCTCATCCCAACAGCTCCCTAATCTCTAGACCATGGCCTCAAGTGCTCTAGCTACATGTTTTTTGAACACCTCCAGGGATGGTGACTCCACCGCCTCCCTGGGCAGCCTGTTTCAGTGCCTGACCACTCTCTCAGTAAAGAACTTCTTCATAAGATCCAATCAAAATCTCCCCTGATGCAACTTGGGGCCATTTCCCCTCACATCATTTTCCCATTTGATATTGGGAAAAAGTTTTTCACAGAAAGGGTGGTCAAGCACTGGAATGGGCTTCCCAGGGAGCTGGTTGAGTCACCATCCCTGGATGTGTTCAAAAATTGTTTGGATGAGGTGTTGAGGGATATGGTCTAGGGTTCAACTTGTAAGGTAGGGTAGATGGTTGGACTTGATGATCCCAGGGATCTTTTCCAACCGGAGTGATTCTGTGATTCTGTGATCCTATCATTAGTAATTTGTGAGAAGAGACCAGCACCAGCCTCACTACAACCTCCTTTTAGATAGCTGTAGAGAGCAATAAGGTCTACTCTCAGCCTCCTCTTCGCTAGGCTATATAACCCAAGTTCTGTCAGCAGCTCTTCATAGACCCTGTTTTCCACACCTCTCACTAGCGTTGCCCATCTCTGGAACCACTCCAGCAGCTCAATGTCCTCTTTATACTGTGGTGCCCAAAACTGGACACAGTTATTCCTCCCCAGGTGCAAGACTCCACACTTGCGCTTGTTGAACTTCATTTGGTTCCTCTGTGCTCAGCTATCCAGGTGTCACTGAATGGCAGCACAGCCTTCCAGTATATTGGCTATCCCTTCCAGTATTGTATCATCAGCAGACTTGCTCGAAGTACGCTCTGTCCCTTCCTCCAGGTCACTAGTGAATACGTTTAACAAGATTGACCCAGTACAGACCCCTGGGGAACACGGAATCACAGAACATTAGGGATTGGAAGGGACCTCGAAAGATCATCTAGTCCAATCCCCATGCCAGAGCAGTATCACTTAGATCCAGTCACATAGGAACATATCCAGGCGGGTTTTAAACATCTCCAGAAAAGGAGACTCCACAACCCCCGTGGGCAGACAATTCCAGTGCTTCATCACCCTCACAGTGAAGAAGTTCCTTCTCATATTGATGCGGAACCTGCTATGTTCCCGCTTACCACCGACTACAGGACTCCCAACTGGACTCTGTACCACCAATCACGAACTCAGAGGATTGTCATTCAGCTAGTTTTCAATACACCTCACTGTTCACTCATCTAACACATACATCCTAAGTTTCCCTACAAGAATGTTATGGGAGACAGTGTCAAAAGCCTTACTGAAGATTATGTAGATAACATCGACTATTCTCATCTACCCAGCTAGTCACACCATCATAGAAGGCTATGAGGTTGGTAAAGCAGGATTTCCTCTTGGGGAATCTATGCTGACCACTCCTGGTTACTTTCTATTCCTCCACATGCTTAGAGATTACATTCAGAATTAGTTGTTCTATCACCTTTCCAGGGGTGGAAGTGAGGCGGGAAGTTTCCTGGGTCCTCCTTCTTGCCCCTTTTGAAGGCTGAAGTGACATTGATCTTCCTCCAGTCCTTACGCATCTCTCCTTTCAAAGATGGTGGACAGTGGTTTGGCAATAACATCAGCCAGCTCCCTCAGCACTCATGGGCTCATCCCATTGAGTCTCATGGATTTTTGGGTGTCCAGCTTGCCTAAATGATCTCTAACCAAATCCAGACTTCCTCCTTTACCTCTGGGATTCCTGAGGGCTGGCCTTAGACTGAAGCCAAGAATGCATCATTAACTCCACCTTCTGTATATCCTCCATCACTAATGCACTCACCTTATTCAGCAACTGGCCCACATTTTTCCTTGTCTTCTTTTGCTACTCATGTACTTGGAGAAGCCCTTCTTGTTGCTCTTTACATTCCTTGCATGGCTTAATTTCAAGTGGGCCTTTGCTTTCCTCTTTGCATCCCTGCACATTTTGGCAATGTCCCTGTATTCCACATGGCCAGTCCCTTTTTCCACATTGTGTAAACTTTCCTCTTCCATTTGATTTTTTCCAGAAGTTCCTTGCTCATGTATGTAGGTCATCTGCATCCTTTTCCTGATTTCTTACTCATAGGAATGTACCAATCTTAATCCTGGAGGTCCCCTAACTTCTAGAGCCTTAAATTATCTCTCCAGAATTCTAATCCTAGTTCTTCCCTTGCTTCTTCCATGCAGGATCCTGAAGTCTCCAGCATGTCACAGTCACTGTAGGCTGGCCCCTATCCTTCACATCCCCAACCAATTCTTCCTTGTTTGTTTGTTCAAGGTCCAGCAGCACACCTCACCTCACCTCATTGGTTCCTCTGTCATCTGTGTCGTGAATGCTCTCTAGGAACCTCCTGGACTGTGAGTGCCTCACTGTGTAGCCATTTCAGTAAATATCAGGGTAGTTGAAGACACCAATGACAGCCAGGACCTGTGATTTTTGAAGCTAATTTCAGCTGTCTGCAGAAGCCTTATTGACTTCTTCCTGATCAGGTGGCCTGTAGTGATCACCCACAGTAATGTCACCATAAATGTAATAGACTTCTGCACTGTGAGACAACTCACACAGATTTGTCCTGAAATTACATGGAAGTAACATGCACTGAAAGTTTTCCCACTTACTAATCTGTTAGTATGTGGAAGCAGCATCTCGTTACTAAGAGGGGATCTTCTGGGCCATTGGCATGAAAAGCCCAATGTCTGCTTTGCTTCATGTTCCACTCAAGCTATCACTATTTGGGGGAACAAAAAATGTCAAGCACCATAAGTCTTATAAAACAAATTTATGAAGCGTGTTGGTGATTTTTTTCAAGCAAATCTTAAATTCGTCAGGATTTGAGCTGGGAAATAGGTTGTGTGAGATAGAGAGATTGGCTTGCAGCATGGAATAATTTTTTCTGAGTCAGGAGGAATTAGTGTGAGTTTTTTTTTCTTCTGGCTCAATCCATAGGAAATAATCCAATTTAAGAGGGACATCTTCTGTATTCAGGTTCAAGCATTTCAGAATATAGGAAAGACTTATTTCAGAATATAGAAAAATTCTGTGTAAGTATGGTTAGAAGTAGGGGGAAAACATGTGAATTATCCTCTAAAGTGAATTTCTAGTGTCTGTCTTTGGTGGGTGGTGAAACTGAAGCAAAATTTCAAGGTTTAACACTTTAACATATATATATATATGTTTCATGCTGGGTACCAGTGCTAATCACCTGAGTCAACACACGTATCTGAAAGGTTCAGATAGATGGGTAGAGATTATTAACCTCAGAGCTGAGAATCACTTTTTTCTAAGTCTGTGTTTAGTTCCTGGCACTTGGTTGTCTCCTACCAGAAAGCATCTCAGCAAAGAATTTAGGCCCTGTTCAGCATAGGAAGTGGTTCATCTTGCAAGGAAAAATAATTTACAGACAAGCAAAGATGCCTTTGATGATCACTGTTAGGATCAAAATGTTCCACCCCCTAAATTCCTTTAATGTCTCCTAAAATCAAAAAATGTCTGACATCATGAATTAAACAAAGCCTGAAGACTACATCTGGGCAACTGTCACAAATATTCCACAATCTTTAGGAGAACAGATGATACTTTCATACTCTGTGGTTGTAAGGACATTCACAAGACCACTGTCATACAGAAGGTGAAACATTTTCTACCCATGTCACATAAGCAATTGTAGTATCATGGGAGAAGCTTTCAAAGGCACTGAGTTTACTGGGTTTGGGTTCCCATTACACCTTTGAAAGTTGGTGTTAGTTATTTACACATTTCCAAGCAGTGGAAAGGAAAAGAAGTTTGAGTTCCTTTCCCAAAAGCTTTTTTGGAGTGAGAAGTACAGTTTTTGTTGTGACTGTGAGGTGCATGGCAGGGCACTAGATTTATTTTGTCTACAAAATAAAAACGACAATTAAGCAAACTCTTCCTCTTATTTATTTTTTTAATTTCTAACTTTAAATAAAGTCATGCTGCTTCTGGAAAATGTGCCACTCCCTGTCTGTTTAGCTTGGAAAAACTTGTATATGCATGGTGAATATTTTCAAAAGCACTTGTGTGCTTTATGTTTCGTAGTGCTGAAGTAAGTTAGCTGCTGGTGTACCAAAAGACCAAAGTCTCCTTGTAAAAATATTCCTCATATGTGCATTAGAGTACCCATCTTAATGTGGCATTCAGATCAATGTATTGGTTTGAGACAAAAAGAAAAAAGGAAAACAATTCCCTTGTTAGATATAAGGAGACAAGAGCAAGATCGGCATCTATACCAAAACATAATCATTTTATTGTCTTGGAAGCTGTTACCCAGTATCACCTTTGTCGGAGGTGTAAAGCATTGCAAAGCTTTCTAGGGACAGAACTGAGTCAGCCCTTCTTGTGAAGAGTTTTCTGTTGATTGCACTTCTATCTGCATTTACACTATTACATATTTTAAAACTTGGTTTTGAGTTTTTTGTGCTTGAGAAGGGCAGAAAGAAGCATCCAATTTGGTAATGACGAAACATGACCCAGTTAAAAAAGAAAGCAACTCCTGAGTATTGGAAAGGGCAATCGGTTACTCCTATGCCTGCTAACTCATGCCTGTTTAACTTACTATACTCAATTTCTGTCACCTTTATTCATGTTGCTCAGTTATACTACCTCATGCATTCTGATCATCCTCTTAGGTTGTACTTTGTCTTCATACAACTATATTGTTGCCACTGGTTATTGCTGATCTGCTATTTGCCAAACTTAATTTATAATCTCTTCTAAACAACCTGAAAGGCATATAATTCAGGTAGATGGTGCGCTGCATACTTGTATTTTCAATTAGACACTCGGCTGACCACCAGATTTATGTGGGCATAAGACCGTTACGTCCTTACCATAGCTAGGGAAGAAACAATTGTTCCAATACAACAAAAAATTGCCTTTTGTTTTTTTCTTTCTATTTTTAAAAGAACCACAAATAGGTATGCCTGTGATGTGTTCAAGCTTCACTGCAGACTTCTAGCAGGAAATGAATGCTCAAAGGTAGTGTAGGTATGTTTCTAGCAACAGTTCTTACATGGTCTACTGGAGGTGCCTCAATTGCATAACTGAGAAGCACAGGGCAAAGGAACCTAAGCCAGACCCTTCTCATGACTCAGCAGTGTCTTTTTTGTTAGTGAAACAATAGCATGGAACTGTCTGAGTGTATTTTTTTTAGTTAAAATGAAAGATGATCAGAATTTGCATTCATTAATACCTAGAGATTACTACCTTTATACGTATTTAAATGACTAAGTGGAACAACTAATTTATTGTAATGATGTCGCTGTTGAAGTCTGTGATTGCTCTGAGTTCATGTGAAAATTGAGCACCTTCAGACAAAGTGAATGAAAAATTGAGACATTTTTAGATTTTGCTCTGTCTCATTCCAATTAGTCCTCATTTGCCCTGAAGTGCTCTGTCTATTAAATTTTACAATGCTTTCTCAGTCCCAGCAATGTTTTCAACCCCACATTCATTGTAATGTTTTCTCATTACCACAGTCATCTTCCATTCTCATCCCAAACATTTCTGACATTAATCAGATCCGTTTCTTGGAACTTTCGAGTATTTAGGAAAGTATCCTCTTTTTACTTGCAATGTCCTGGAAGATCTGAGCCATTCAGGTGTGTATATGTGACACCTCATTCACCACACATACTAATGAATACACAAAACTTGAGTGCTCTACAAGAAGAGTAATGCATGAGGAAGTTTTCCTCATTCAAGAGATGCTGGATTGGAAAAGCCATCCAGCTGGGTTTGTTTTTAATTTGCTGTATTATTGCAGGCAGGTGAAGCCAGGAAACCCCAGGGTGACTGGGGTTTTTTCTGTCTAGGTGTATATGTGTATATTAAATCATGAACAGTCTTTCGGAAGAATTAAGAGAAAAGGGGCTTTCAAATGCTTACAGTGTGTTTTGGCTATAGTCTAAATTTTCCCATTAATATTGTTATTAACTCTAAGGCTAGTTCTCTTTTTTTCTTCTTTTTTGAAGTAACATAATCTAATCTAATATTTTTGAACCCTAGAGGAATTCTATTTATATGATCTCATGATTCAAAGATGCATCCATACGCACCCCAAAAGAAAATTAATAGGGGACTTTTGTAGCTAAATATAGAGTAACTTACAGAGCTTAAAACAGACTCACCATGGTAATCCTGTTCATGTAAAGCTAAGCAAACCCTCTATCTCCTGTTTCATTGCAGGACTCTGAATTTGCTCTTTAATGTTTTATAAAAAATGAGAATTAATGCTTGTTTCCTGTCAGAAGCCTTCTTAGTGATAAGAGTAGAAACTGTCACTATACTGAAGACATAGTCTTGGACTGCACCTCATTTGGAGGCAGTGTAACTAACCTGGAGAAACAGACATAACACTTTCTCTCTTTTGTGATCCTTGTAAACTGAATCTGTCTAGAGACCAAATTTAAGTCAGGTGTAATCAAAGAAGCCTCAAAGCTACTCTGTTTTTTTTTTTTTACTGGCTAGGCCAGTAAAAGTACCATACAGTTAGCTCAGCTCCTTTTGCAGGCACGCTGCCCTGAATCTGTACTGTATACAAGCAGGGAGAATCGAGTGATGACTTTTTCAACCACACTGAAATGCCCTTTTCCTGGGGGAAATTCACTATTCTCATTTGTAGCATCATGTCAACTTGAGGATGCCAAACCACTTTACTGGAGCGTGAGGATGGGGCCTAGAGCAACTCTACATGTTAACGTTTCAACGCTGGCGATGTTTGCCTTACTCTGTTGGCAGCACTGTGACTGGCCTCCTGCTTGGGCTTGCAATGTGCTTCCCAGTCACTGAGCCCATGCAAATAGGGGTATGGCACAGATTTCGTTTTGCAGCCACTGAAAACAAGCACCCAATGCAGTTATTTGGCTTGCCTTTGGGATTGTCTTTTTTTAGTGCACAATTGAAATTTTCAACTATAAATTTTCTCATTTTCAACTAATTTAATTCACTTTCTCAACTGTAAAATTTCAACTTTCTCATTGTTTTCAGCACAGCCCACGAAAAATAGCACCACTTTATGTAGTTGAGGAAATAATGTAATTGAGGTAATAGCACAGAGAATTCAAGAAAACCAAAGCAATATCTCTTTTGAGAAACATGCATTTTGAAATACCGCAAAGAAATGTGAGCCATTGTTTCTACACATTGAGTATGTGTAGAAGCACAGATTAAGTCTTAAGTTTTAAGCAAGTACTAACTGGCAGCCAAAAGGGCTTTTTTCCCTTCAAAATGTGTTTGCTTCTGGCAGAGTAGAGTTGACAATGACCCTTTTTGCGTGTGTTTTGTGTTTCTACACTGTCACTGGCAGAGAGAGGGTCTGAACTTTACTCTTCTGATACCTACTGAGGTTGTGGTATAAACAGCATAGCAGTGGAGAATTCAGTATATTGAGATAGGTGAAGTGGCACAATCAAAGCTTCTAAAATGTGAAGGATATTTAAGTAGATACAAAAGAGTAGAGTAACTGGAGGAGACAATGTACTTGGCAGGTCACTGCCACCAAGCCTATGGGATAAAAGGATTGACATCGAAGGGAATTGCTGCAAATACGTGTGGACAAAATGTGGCTTCCAAATACTGTTTCTGCCTAAAACTTTGTTGTTGTCACAATTGATAAGGTCAGCTTTTGCCAAGTCTGATTCCTTTCCTTTTCTCTTTGTCTCTAAAAGCAAGATTTCTTGTGTTCTCCTTCATTCTTGAACAGGACTGCTCAACCGTCTGTACTGTCTTTCCAGCACACACAAGTCGCACCACCTTTCCTATGTCATTGTCTAGGTGGCCAATTTATTTCTGCTTTCATTACAAATGGTAAAGGATTGGAGAAGTAAAGGAGAGAACAGTATGACCCAAATGTCCTCATTAAGCTTATTTCCTCATAGTTAACTTAAAACTATGCACATGCTTGCAAGTAATTTATTTACTTAGGTCACCATTGCTCCAGGGAATAATTTGATTCCAGCATAGCATCGCCTATTCCCATGAGTAGGATTTACACAATCGAGACCTAAAGTATGTGTTCCTGAGTGGTACAGTCTGCAGAATGATGTAATTTATGGTAGAAGACATTAACTTGGTGTAGCAAAAATGGGTTTTTCTAGTAAGGAAGATTACTCACAAAAGCACAGACTTCTCTTTGCAATA
The DNA here is from genome assembly GCA_028565055.1 of Phoeniculus purpureus. Classification (NCBI taxonomy): domain Eukaryota; kingdom Metazoa; phylum Chordata; class Aves; order Bucerotiformes; family Phoeniculidae; genus Phoeniculus; species Phoeniculus purpureus. Next base: position 44,187,130 of record JAOXOE010000001.1, read on the forward strand.
AAAAATTCTGTCATTTTTAAGAAACACCAGTGAAAACAAGGAAATATTTATTATTTGGTCTTGGCTTCATAACTCTTTTAAAAATAGCACTGACTATGAATGTACCAAATAACTGTGTCAGCCTTTATCCTACCAGTTACTGTGCATGCTGGTGTGATTATTCAATGTAACTTCACAACAGAACAAAGCACAAAATCTCGATTCCATAATGAAGGGACCACATTAGGGTGTAGGCAGTCTGTTCCAAATGAAGAAAATAAAATCCATGTTGATATCAAAGAGCGGATGCGGAGATAGTAAAAACATTCTAACTTGGTTTGGTAAGAAGTTTTTCAGAACTGCTCTGGATGGATCAGACTTCCTTTGTAGCACTTTTTCATTCTTCAGGTAATGCCCAAAGTTCTTATTCAGAATGGTCATAGGTCATGGCTCTGAAAGGGAGCCCCACGTCATCAAGGTACTTGTCCTAAAGCACCTCAAAAACTAGAAATGCTGTGTGAGGTGTCCTAAGAACAATTTGCATTGTTTAGATACACTGCTGTCTGGACCGAGGAGCAGAAGTATACACAGATTGTAGCTAACTGGTGTCAGCAGTAGTGTTTTGGGTTACCAGCTGATCACTTGAAATTGCTGTCTGTCATCTCAGTGGCAAGTGAGGGAAAGTAATGTTGTTGCAGATCAAAATAATTAGGATATGATCTGCTTCAGTTTTTTTCAAACATCATGTCCTAGATTACATATTTAATTCATCTGACTAAGACGTCCCAAGCTTACATCAAATGTCATTTTACACTTTGATTCAATTGGGCCAATTTTGTATTCTAAGAAAGATCTTGTAAGGAGAGATTCAAAGTCCTTTGTTCATTTTCTTTAAAGTGAATGTGCACCCATTAATTTGTTACTGAGCTATTGGGACTTTCTAACATGCTTGATGCTTTCTCATCCTCTCTAGATGAGGTGACTAGCACACACTGTGAGACACAAGACAGTTCATAGAAGAGTGTTTTGCTCAGGACATAAGATAGTATGTGAATACTCTATTACTCTGGTATAATTTGAATTAATTATGTTTGTCCCAGCCTTCCAAAGGCATTGTTAGATGAATGTGGTCATTGTGATATCGAATACAAAGTAGTAACAAAATATCAGCAAAGTATAGAGCAGTGGACCAGATAGTTTTCAACCAGTTAATTTTTAAGTCTCCTGTTTAGTCTCTAGATTATATTTTTCATTATTTTAATTGTAATAATACTGTATTACATCCAAGTGCTCAGAGAGGGAAAAACACCAAAGTACTTTGAACTGAGAGGAGGTCAATGTGAGGAAATACATTTTTTTTATTTCAGTTGCTACATACTATTGAAGACCTTCCCTCTTCTCTTTAACCTAGCTTCTCCAGAATCAGCTATAGCCATCTGAGTTATGTCTGCTTGATGTTGATGTGCTAGTTGAGAATACAGGAATATTGGCTGGTATGAGCAAATAATAAACTTTTCTATGCTTCAGATATTCATTGATGGAACAAATAATTTGTTTTGATCATGGGGAAGTATTGATCAAAGCCAACGTAACCTGCACAGTCACTTAACACTTTATCAAAGTTTATCAAAGTTTTCTTTCTGCAGGGAAAAAGGAAAGAGATTGAGCATCTTTCTTAACCTCCCTTTTTCCAAGAAGGAAATCCAATTCCCATGTAACAATAACCTATCCCATATGTGTTTTGCCCTTTGTTGCAACTAATCTTTCTGAGTTGTTTGAAGAGCAATTATGTTTTTTATATTTTCAGTTTTAGATTATCTTCTTCTGGTTTGTCCCGACACATGTATCACAATTCTGAAAATATCTGCTAGCCCACTGCACTGAATCTCTTTTTCCACTTTAGTAATTCTAAAGCTGATCAACATTTTTACATCATAAGCACTATTGACAGAAAACAGTTGATGGAATAGAAGAAATGAAGGAATTTATAAAGAATGTGAGTTTGTCGCTTTTTTTCATAAGGCTTACTAAGTTTCTTTTCTTTAGAAGTGAACAGATTTATAGAAATTCAATTTTGTTATCAGATGACACATCCTCTGTATTTTCTTGAAGCCTCTCATCTTTCAGTCAGATAGCATTCCTGCAGAGAACTCCACCCTCTGGAGGCAGTAGTACTTACGTGGTGTGAGAACTGGGACATATCAAATGGTATCTATCTTAGAAGTATGATCTGATTGCTTGTTTCCTTTATATTAACTGTTTGCACATTCAGCTAGAAGACTGACTGACATTTATGTCTTCTTTTGCCTTGGCTGTTTGGTTTAGTGACTGTTTTCTGCAATAATTGTTGTTGCCATTCAGCATATTTCTTCAATTGATGTTTTTGTATTGAAAGATACCAAAATATGAAGTTACCAAAATATAAATCTTCTTTTAATCAGGTTTGATGTCTTGGTCAGGACATCAAATCCATATGTTCATGGATCCATAACACAAACTTTTAAAATGGCCTGTTTTAAATTTAACAATTCTGTTGACTTGCATACACAGCACCCAGTGAAAGAATGTAGGTTCGAATCTCATTCTTGCCCTCACAAAATATGTGAAAATTTAAATTCAAGATATAGCCCATCTTTCACTTTCCAAAACCTAGTGCTGAGATAGTTATTTCACTTAAACTCTTTACATTACAAATTCCACTCACATTTATATTTGTAGACCTCTGCATTTGTAAAGAATTTAATTTAGCTGTTCTGTTTGCAGCAGGAGAGTCTTATGATTCTCTCTTGGCAGCTTATCGTATGTAAAAGCAAATTCAAAATAAAAAGTTCAGTTGAAATGCATTCCAGCAATATATACACTCTGCAAAATAGCAATAAAGAACAATTCTTTTTTCCAACAACTATATCTGCGTGAAAACTGCAACCATTGTTTTTTCTGTCCAAGCATACCTAGTGAGCTAAAGGAGGCTTTGCTTGTTACATCAGAATGCAATTTTTCCCCTCAAGTTATTTCATTATCTAACTGCAAGCTGAGTTTTAAGTCTAAATAGACTTATAAAAATCAAAATAAACAGTTTTTCTAGTGTGCAAAATAAGCAAAAAGGAGCTGAAGAAGCAGTTGCCCTTCTGAATGAAGCTCTTTCATCACGATCTCGCTTCAGACATTGTTGAACTGTTGGTTTGGGGCTTAAGTTCACTTGACCAAAGACAGTACAGCATTTTGACACATCCCCATACAAACTTTGACTGACTTCAGAGGCACCAGACTAGACCTTTATTTACTTCTTTACTGGAGCTTGAAAGACTGTTCTCTGTCACAATTGCGCTTAAGCATGAAAAAATACCAAAAAATAGAAGGGCGATGGATCGTTTCACTGAGAACAGGTGCAGTCTTCTGGCCAGACTGCCTTTGGTTTTGCATTGCTCTGTAGGGAGAGGGGCAAATAAAGGTTCTTCCAGTATGTGACCCTTTACAGTGATTAAGTACAGATAAAACCTTTACAGGGTTGGTAAAGATTGCTTTTCTCAGAGAGTCCATGATTGTCCCATCAGCAGAATATTAAAGCTGTTTTCTGGAGAAGGGTGACAGCTGATCCTTGCTGGCTTAGGAACTGCCAAAGCTCCTGCCTGCCCTTCACCTGCGTTACTTTCAGCCCTTCACTGTCTCACCATAAGACTAGAGAGTGCATTGTGGTCCTTGTTCAAAACAATCTCAGTGTTAACTTGGTGAACTTTGTTTGTGGTTTTGGTTAAAATGGTCTTTTTTTCTGTAACGTGCAGATTGCAGTAGGCAGTTAGTTGTTGCTTTTCTCTCTGTGCTCCTTTTCTACATGTAGTTAACTGCATGGGAGTGATACTACACTGTTTTTTAAACACTGAAAGTTTCTAGATCTTGCCTGGACTTCATCCTCAGATGAACTGAGCTGTGATCAAATGGCTGGAGAATAAATTTGAGCATCTAGGAGGTACATGGTGTGTTTGGATTGGCAAGAAGAGCAATCTTCTAAGCAGAAAACAACTTCCTAAGAAAGTGAACAGTTGTATACTTTGAACAAAAAAACTAGTAAAGAAGGTTAACACACACACACACACACCCCCCCCATACTACTTATGCTTCGACAAGTAGTAGTAGAGGCTTTTTCCAGCAAAGAAGTGAAGAACTTGTGGCAGTGTGTGTATTTGTCCAAAAATCCTCAGACACACAAAACCTGGGGCTGTGTGGTGACGGTGCTGAGGGTAACCTGTATTGTTTGGCTGTCTAAGTAAAGTCACTCTGACAAGCAGAGGATACTGAAAATTAATTGCTTACAGAAGGAAGTGGTGAGTTTTTGTTGTGGCTTTAGTTTGTGTTACGCTGTTCCTTTTTTGCCTTAAATGATGAGGCAAGGGTGGTGTTGCAAGACTTAACAAATACAAAACAACTGTGTTCACATATGCGTGCTCGTTTGTATGAATCTCCTTGTTGTGTGTATGTGTATTTCCATCTGAAAAGTCAATGAAAACACAGTTTGAAGATGGAGGAATGAGAACATTGGGAGCAGATGCCAAAACTTACTTTATTCTTTCCAGGACATGGGTTTCAATTGCTTGTTCATAAATATTTAAATGGCATTACCTGCTCCAACACAGTCACTGTTCCACTTTGAAAAGTGTCTTTCCTAACTTTTCCTTATTTTCACTACAGCTAGTTTTCTGTCCCGTGCCTTTCCTTCCTATTCCAAACCTTTCCCTATTATTCTTGAAATAGACCCAAGAATGCTGCACAACACCCACAGAATTTGCTTTAGCTAGCAAACTGCCACTAGTATTTTGAGACTCCAGCAAGAGAGTAAGGGACTGCCTCACCACATTGTTACTGTGCAGCTGTCCTTAACTGAACTGCATTATATGAGTTCCCTTTGCAACACTGCTGAAGAAAGTCTTCAATGTTTTCCCTCACAAGTCGTTGCAGATGTACTTATCTAGGATATCTTGCCATGACTGTGAACCATTTTGTGATAAAAATGTCTGTTGTTTTCCAGGCTTCTTTTAAAATTGGTATAAAAGCTTTCATATTTATGAATATTTAATATATTTCAATTTCTTAGCTAATGCCTACGTTTATTAAATGATAAAAATCCACTTTGGGGAATATTACTGGTTCTATTGTTTGTGCTTTGGAAATAGAGATAAGTGTAGTGGCAGTCTCTTAGTGCATCATCAGAAATAACTGTGATTTGTGGGTAGACCTAGCTCATGCCTAGGGGATGATGCATAAACACTTAAGAGTGGTTCCCAGGAGTGGTCTGACTCAGGCACTGTGCTGAGTCACAAACCCTCCCCTGCTTCCTCCTTGCTTGTAGAAAGCAGTAGTTTTCTTCTGAAGTATATTAGCAGACAAATAATTACCTCCCACAACCAGGGCACTGGCTTAAGTGTGAAAAACTGTGTGTGTTTGTTGTTTGTATCAGGAGGCAGAAGAGGGATGGATGGAGGTGAAAATCCTCTCCTTTCCCTTTTGTTTTTGCTCATTCCCAGAAGGCCATTTGTCTGAGACGGTGCCTGCTCATACTCCTGGTTCAGGCAACACCATGGTGCAGGCGAAATACAGCCCTGCAAAACCAATGGACTAGACCAATAGGCTATGCTTTCTCTGAAATTTTGTACTAGAATGACAAGAACAAGAAACTACCCTGTCCAGCAAAACAAGTTTAATCCAATGTGTAAGACACATGAAAATGTGCTATAGACCTGTGCTCAGACAGGCCTAGATGGGTTTTTTCCTCAGACCAACATGCAATTAGTTTCCCTGGAAATGTTCCACACACACCAATGCCAAGTGCATTTTATCAGCTAGGTGCACTTTTTTGGGAATTTTTTTTTGTGCTATCTTGCTGAGCACTGGTTGAAATCCAAAGAACCTTGTAAGTACACAGTGCGATATGTAGGTAATCCCATTGACTTGGGTACAGACACCAACCGTGTTCAGAGATAAGCACATTCTGCAATAACTGCCTGAATTGATGAGACAGCAACCAGCACGATTGTCTTCCTGAGAGAAAAGTACAGCATCACATAATAGCTCTAAAACACCGCAGCATCCCTAACAGCGTATTTTCCAAAGCTTTGAGAATGATCAATGTTGCTTAGTACAAGCTATTTTTCTTCTTTCTTCCCTGTTCCCTCTGCTGCTAGTTGTGCCCTAAACCTTTGGGTTGATGCAGTCCCACAGAGGTTGAAAAAGACTTGATCTGGTATGAAAAGCAATGTTGTTCCAATGTAGTAAGTATTTAAAACTTTTTATCAGGGTAAAGAAATGCTAAATTCTGTGAGCCTAGGGAATGGCATGAATATGTTTTGCTTACTGAAACATTTATGGAGTCAGTGTCGGCCAACAGAAAGCAGCCAAAAGGCTGTTTTTAAAAGGTAAACTGAAGCGCTTCTAAAATAAATATTAAGAGCTGTTTAAGATCTTCAATTATTAACAGAAGAAAAGCTTGGTCTGAAAAACTGCAAACAAACCCTTTGAGGCACTTTCCCTAACCTCTGTACAGTTATCTCTTTGTCCAACCTGGAGTGAGCTCCTTGAGGCAGATGCTGTGCCTTTGCAGATGTCTGGAGAGTGTCTAGCACATGGAGAGAACTTCCATGAATGAATAAGTACATTTAGAATTACAAATATTTGCAAACCGTTTGTTTTATATTTACTTGCTAGGATGTAAGCTCAGGGCTCTGCATATATGGTTGGCACTGCCAGCCTCTGTAAAGCAGTGTAAAAACACAACTCTTCACTCTGCTATGGGAAGGCAGTTACTGGCATGACTTACTTGAAATCTAGAGGCCAGCTTTGCAGTTGGGTCAGGTCACCAGATTATAATCATTATTATAACCTGCAGATTTCACTGCTAGGAATGCGTGCCTTACCACCACAAAGGAGAAAACACTAAAGGTACGCAATGGTGTATTACAGAGAGCATCAGGCAAGTGGGACTGCATTGCTTCTGTATTGTAAACACCCATGTTGGGTGTTAACTGTGTGTCACAGTGTGCAAAGATTAAGAGCATGCATGTGTTGGGACAGAAACCTTTTTATAAGTTCGATTGTCTTCTGCGGCACCAGGGAAAAGCATATAGAAGTTCTAACCACTGGTTACAAAAAGCTTTGTGGCTGCCTGTAAGAGGATGGTTTGCACTGATGTATCCTAATCAGAAGTGTCTCTGGTCATCCAAGACACAGCTCTGCATGTCTCAGATTTCAGAACACAGATTTAATGTGTTTTGAAGCATGTGGGGTTTTTATTAAAACTGTCTCTGATTTTTTTCCCTACCCATGACTTTCCCTTGGTTATTTAATCCTTCTTTATCTGCATTCCCCCTTCTATTTGCTACTATACCAGCCTTTCTGATTGCCCACGTCTGGCTCCTCATGCCATTCCTTTCAACAGCAATCTGTGTTATATTGTAAAGAAACTTGGTGGCAGCACCTATATTGCAGCAATAAACTTCACAACAATGTGGGAAGTCTGGTGATGTGCGTATATCCCTTGCCATTCTGCAAGTAGCATTTATTACATCTTCAGAGAGGACATTGTGGTCTACCTTGACCTTAGCAAGGCCTTTGACACTGTCTCCCATGAAATTTTAGTGAGCAAGCTGAGGAGGTGTGGGATA
>JAOXOE010000001.1:44204768-44232924 GCA_028565055.1 Phoeniculus purpureus
TTCTCCAGCACACAACTGACTGTTATCTACCTTCCCCGAGCCACCAGTGGAGCTGACACATGGCCTCCCAATTGTTTCGGGCTTGCTTAAAGTACGCCCAGCTTCCACCCACCCCCCCTTCCAACCTAGTTTAAAGCAAGATTAATGATCCTAGCCAACCCCTGTGATATAAACCTCCTTCCACTTGCAGAGAGGTGTACCCCATCTGCTGCCAGCAGATGTACAATGTTAGGGTAACAGATTTCACTCCATGGTTTAATCACACTTTGTGTCTACAACACTGCAGGACAATTAATATTAGCCTGCTCTATTTAGGATAAAGAAATCCCTTTTTCTCTGCTATTGATATATAGCACTTACAAGTGAATAGAAAAATATATTGACATATCTTTCTCTTATTTACCAAAAAAATCCACAGCAGATATTTGGTGACAAGCCTAAAGAAGGATAAAATAAATGCCCTGACAACCATGCCTTCAATTTGACCATTATCTTCCCTAAATTCCACTTACCTGAAACACTTTTTGAGAACTGATGCTGTTTCCAGTAAAAGAAAAGAGAGATCTCAAATGCTATGCTTCTTGTCTCATGTGCTGCTTCCTCCTGGCAGAATTAAAAGCCAGCCTGACATAAGTGTTTCCAAGCCCACAGAACAAATAATACGGAAGAGGAAGTGTTGGAGAGATTTAAAACAAAACAAAAAAAGCTTTCCAGCCCTGCCAAGCTAAATAATTTTAAATAGTTTTTCTTTCAAGAAATGGAGTTAGAGACCAGCACTGCAAATGAACAAATGTCTCCTGAATATTAATCCCTACTCCTCTGTACCTCAGAGAGGGAGGAGGTAATTATTTCTGCTTCTGCTCCCTCTGCCCACCCACCTGGAAGTGATTGCAACTCAACACAAAAATTGTATTCTTTGACACCTGCATATTCCTGACCTGGTTCCATAGGATGAAGTGGAAGAAATCAAAATTTAATTCCCTTTTCCTAAAGGGAATTGCTTTACCTAACACCTAATGGTGTCTGCTAGGTTCAGTGTCTCCCAGATGTTGTCAGTTATTGTCAGTGGGACTATACTGCTTCCAAACATTCCCATATCACACCTGTAGTTGGGGGCTGCACATGCCCAACTTGAAGGCAATCTGCAATGTGACTGCTACAGGGCGTGTGTAGGATCTAGTTAGTGCCACCACCAGGCCTGTAACTCTATGATTAATTGTTGACATTAGTGTCTAGTGAGGTAAATCACCTGTTATAAGAACAAACACAACCGAATGACTTTATTCATTTAGCTGCAAGGGAGAGGGAAATCACTGAAAATCTAACATGGGTCTTAACAAAAAGAATCCTATTCTTTCAGTGTTATCACAGTAATTTTGACTGTTAGATACCAGGGATGGAGTGCTGCATGAGGAAAGCTCAAGAGACAAGATGCTTCGTTTCTATTATGAAATCAAGGAATGTTCAATCTGTAGACCAATATGATGTGAGATTACTTAAGGGGGTCAAGACTGGTCAAAAAACTCTGAAGCTAACTCTGACATCAAAGAGGGGGCTCACAACCTCCTATTATGTTTCTTAGAGAAGGGGATGTTTAGATTTGATGTTAGGAAAAAATTATTTAAAGACTGCTCAAGTACTGGAGCAAGGTGCCCACGGAAGTGAAACCTCCATCCCTCAGGTGTTCAAAACACGTGTATAAGTAACACTTTGGGACATGGGCATTGTGGTAGAGACCCATGTTAGAGGCATTTTCCAATCTTAATAGTTCTGGTGTGGGTTGAAAAGTCCTTTCAGTCAGTGCTTGCACACCAGCTGGCTCTTGGGTACAATCTGTGAGGCAATGATGCAACTTTAAGGAAAAGGAAAGGTTTTTCGGACCCATGCCCAAGAGAAAGAAACCGGGGGGGGGGAACCCCAAACAAGTGACCAAACAAACAGAAACTGTGTCACAGCATCATTACACACATTCTGAGAAGATGGGGGAGAATTATGTAGTGGTCTTTGGCTTCAGACGAAACTCCTGGTGGCTGGGGTGTACACTGCAGACAAATGGATGACTGAGACTGGTGAGTGTGGCACCTGCTTCAAACCATCCACAGTCTCTCTCTCTCTCCCCCACTATTTTCAGTGAAGTTCTCAGGATGCTATGTGGCATGGCCAGCACAAAAACCGGGTTGGACAAGCATGGCCTTCAGATGGTAGCTAGCACTTGGGTGCAACAATATATACCCTTCAGCCTCAGTCTCTCGGCAATTTGCCAAAGGTTTTAGAAGCACAAGTCCCTTTGGGTTCTTCAGCACACACAGTCCAGCCAAGCTATGAAGGAAAATATCAAATGCCCCTTGGGCCTCTTTCTCCCATTTACTTAAGCATTTCCCACTTTCTCAGTTGCAGCTGTGACAGAGCTTCTCTTCCCCTTTGGTCAGAACAAAGCCAAGATGCTGCCAGCTGCTGGGGCTGCAGCAGCCCCCTTACCTGGGGCTTGAGAAATCTCTTTCCTGTGGCTTCAGGCAGCATGGCAGGGGCCAGGAGGCTGTAGCTCACCAGTTCTGGCTTCTCCTGCTGCTGACGCTGTGAACAAGCATCTGCTACTGCTCTGGCGGCACACACTGCTGGTGGTGAGCAGCCAGCAGCCAGCTTTAGTTGGCAGCACTTGCAGTAGGGGGTATGCACCACACCAGCAGTGAAGGCAGGTGGTGGCAACTCTGCCACCGACGCTGCTTGGTCAGAAAGGAAGACTCTCCCCTGGCTAAATCTCCCCTGGCTAATTAGGTGAGACTGAAATTACATGACTGAGCTTCTCTGGCCCATAGCTGCATCTCCGCCCTCGCAACTAGAGATTGCAACTCCAGCTGCAAGAGGGGGGCTCCAAGAAAGAGACCAGCAAAATTGTTTCTGTGCAGAAAACCACAATACTAGAAACCTGTAGTTTCTAACCATGACATATTTCCATTGTAGTCCAGAAACTCTTCTGCTCTGAAGATTTTTAGGGGAAAATAAAAAGTTGGTGTAGGGAGAGTATACTATAAAATTCATATTATTTAAGTATACACTCGTGTCTTTCTTTTCCTGTGGCAACAACAGTTTTCTTCAAACTTTTTTCTCATGGAAAGGACTTCACATTTGCCCATTTCCCTTTTTGGCATTCCAAATGACAGTTTACTTTACAGATTCAAGCTACTAAAGCAATGTGTTTCAGGTCAATTTGGTGTTCGTCTTTATGAGACCCGTATATTGTGTACAAAACGGAATGCTTTTATTCAAACTAGAGCTTTAAGTCTGAATTTTACATTAATGTCCAATCAAAAAAATGCTGGCCTTGCTAGCTGAAATTTTTTGATACTTCATGTTCTACAAAATATGTTTTGGCTTTTTGACTGGGTTTTGGCACAATCTTCAATATAACAGTGCTGAAATATCAAATGGCAGTACTGAGACTCCCATTTTTTACTCGTTCTAGCCTTCGTTTACGCTATTCCAGCCTTAATGTACTCTGTCAGCTCTGCAGCATTACAGAAACCCATATTCCGTACTGATCAACTCCATCAAGAACTCAATATGTCGATAATAATCCGTATCCACTCCTTGTAGTCCCGCTGACTCTGAGGGAAGCATTGTTCAGTTAGAAGTAAGAAGTAAGCAGATAGCAGCAGATACCAAAAGCCGATAGTAATGGCGCAACAGCATCCTTAGTACAATGTATTATCAGTAGTGTGTCCGTGTGAGTGACTTACACCATGTGGAATCTTGCATACAGAAAAGAACATTTCGTAATAGTGTCTGTTCAAACAGCTCCGTGTACATTACCTCTCGTAATTCATAGGCCAAACTGCTGCTTCTTTGCTTTCTTCTCACTCCTCTTTTGTAGGAATTTCTTCATATTTTTCTCTTAAATAAAGTGACAGACATGGAGGTTATGACCCAAATGCCCAAACAGAAGCCTTCCCTACTGGAGTTCTACACTTTCCTGAATATATTTTTGTGAATATTTGCATGTTGTTAAATATTTCAGCCCAGGTCACCAATCTCTGCTTTAACTGCCACTACTGTTTTTTTATATTCTGCCCAGATGGTGCTGCTTTTTTTTCTTGTTACTAGTACATTTTCTACTTTCCTAATTAGATTTGTAGTAGCAAAATAACATTCCGCTTGTATGTCCCCTTCAGAATACACATAAGATAGAGTTGCACATGTACTGTAATACGAGAAATGCATGTTGCATTTTCAGTTGCTATGACCCAGTTGCAACCTGTCTTCTTCATGCTGTTTTGTAAGTTGTAATTAAAATGTAACTTCTCCTGAAATCCAAACTTTTACACTCATTCACAATTCAGTTGACCAAGCTGTAATATAATAAGGTTTAAAATAAACCAAAAACCCCGTAAAAGTTACTATAATATCTTTATAAAGATTTTATTTCTGATATTCTAGAAAAAATAGCCTTATATAGAAGGGTTGTCCAATGAGCTAAGATGCAAAAATTCAACTGTGCCACTTCAGGTTTTTCTGGATTATTACTGAAATCACAATCTTTTAGCAGCTTTATCTAAATAAACAGTAGAGCTAAGCATGGATGCCTTCTTAGCCCACTGTACCCTTTGTTGTTTCCTTGGCTGAGTAGAGTAAGATTCAGCAGTCCATGTCTAAAATTAAATTCGACTACTAGAAAGTAGATTTTTAAAATCCTTCTAGATTTCTTAGTCTAGAAGTGTTCATTAGTTGCCACCAAATTAAAAAAAAAAAAAGCTGGGAATCTCATGAAGCATTTCATGTAAGCCCCTATGAAAAAACAGAGTAGTACTTTTACCTGGAATAAAATAGCTGTGATCACGTATGCCAGTGGACATGGTTGCTGGTTGGAAACACTTCCATTCAACTTAGTAAATCTACCTGAAGGAGACAGGGAATAGCCATTTGAGTGGAATATGTTATCTGAGCACTTCAACATGTCTCTGCTTGCCTGACTGTAGTGGCTGCTGCTGCTGTTGCCTTTGCTGCTGCAGCTCAAGGAGACACTAAAAGTAAGAGGGCAGATGCCACTCAGGGAAATAACACCTTATAGCATTAGCAATCGTCCACAGTACTGACAGAAGTGGTAGAGCTCAGCAATGTGGTGGAAAGGGATATATTTGGCAGCTGACTGTGCTTGACACAAATGGGAATAGACTTGGGAAGGATGGACCAGATGCCCCGAAGAGGGATTGTGGATGGAGCAGGGATGAGTAGAGGGAAAGTAAGGTTCCTTATATCTACTCTTAGATACAATCATCATCATAGAATCATTAGGGATTGGAAGGGACCTCGAAAGATCATCTAGTCCAATCTCCCTGCCACAGCAGGATCACCTAGACCAAGTCACTCAGGAACACATCCAGGCAGGCTTTAAACGTCCCCAGTGAAGGAGACTCCACAACTCCCCTGGGCAGCCTGGTCCAGAAAGATAGAAGACCATACCATACTGCAAATGACAGCCATGTGATGGTCCTTGCCTGCCCTTTTGTTCCATGTGAAAGAAACACAGTACTGTTAGAGAAAATAGATGGCTGGATATGTCAGATATGAGCTTATCTCTCCATTAAGCAAAATACAGAAAATATTGACAGTTTCCTACAGATTGCTCTGCCCCTTTCTGTACTGAGGCAGGTTTGCATTTGGAAGAGCAGGGCTGCTTCCATTCAAGTGGCCTGTGACTAGTGTCTTGATTTGCAGTTGTACAAATTGGTACAACAATCAGACCACTTGATGAAATTAATATCTGCTTAAGGGAATGGACTAAAGCATTCCCCATTTAAGCAGTTTCACTTAAGCTGGTCCTGGATATCTGACTCACTCAGCACTTGATGCTGTAGGTTTTTTTGTCGGTTTTTTTGTTCTTCAGGTGTTTTAGAAACTGCTAAGGGTTATTTTTTCAGCTACAGCAGGATATGAAGCCATTAAAGGTTTTTGAGGGTAATGAGACAACAAGAAACAAAGTTGTGAGTATGTAGCTGTAAGCACTGTTTCAGCCATGTGCAAAGACTAAAAAAAATAGCTCACAGCAAAAAAAAAGAATTCTAAACAAAATACATGTCTTACTGTTTATTTTGTGCATCTGTTTTTATAGGTGTTTCTCATTTCAAGATAGAGATTGTAGTTCCAATTGAGATATCATTTTACCTGCAACACCATTCTTTATCTTTTTACAAGATCTGTATTCTATGTAACGGAGCAGAGACTTTTCTTAAGTGCAGGCAGAATCGCTAACAAAACCAAGACCATAAAGACCCAGTCTTGAATGACAATTTTCTCTTGAAAGAAAATTATAACTCCGAGGTCTTGAACGTTAGCAGCCTAATTTTGTTTTGACTGAAGTCGGTGGTTTTTCCACTGAACTCCGTGCTAGTGAAACCAGGCTCCAGGTGAATGACAGTCTAAGGTTGAAGATATAAGAGGCAATGTTTTGCTTTGTTTGGCTTTCTGAGGGTTTTCTTTGTTTATCTCATACTGTCATGGGGGTTTTGGCGAAATAAAACTCTGTTGGCTGCATAATGTAGTTTCCCACTTTTTTTTTTAAAGTGCGTCATAGAAATACGTTCTTACGTGATTTAATGTCAGTGTGACAGCATAAGCCTTTAATGTGTGTTGGGCTTGGTGGTTTTCTCCAAGGGCAGACTAGTTTTTCTAAAGGGCTTAAACATTAGACAAGATAATAGATGCTCTAACAGTAGAGCTTTGAAAATTCAATTTTGTACTAAAAGTGCTGTTTATGTCTGCAGATGGGGTAAAACACAAGGTTTTAAGGTAGGAACTTTTTTCCAATTGCTTAGAAGATTATGTTTAAAGTTGAATTAAGTTTTAGTTTTTAAGTAGGTTAGTTACTGATGTAATGAATGTATAGTCCACTATTTGTAGACAGTATCTACAGTATCATTGTCATGTTACTTACACGGAGTAATCCTATTGATGCTTCCAGTAGCTTCTCTTTGCCTTCTGCAAGTGAGAGAAGTGCAGGTATGTGTAGGCATCATCAAGAAGTTTGGGAAGTAAGGCAGAATATCATTTACAGCTGAAACTGCAGTCAGGATTTCAAAAAATACTGTCTAATCGACTGAGTGGGAACAGTGATCGTGCTGCCATATATGGGAAATATTGTGACCTCCTACATCAACAGCGTGAAACATGTTCTTTGGAGGACTTCCATTAAGCAACGGACCTAACAGTTCTTCAGCTTCTAAGACCCTATGATATAGCAGTGACAGGTGTGATGGCTGCAGACTGTCAGCAGTGTGCTGAGATGCTGGAGTACAGGGGAGGTGCATATCAGCTTTGCAATAAAAACTCTTTGCAGCAGGATGATGTAGGAGACATAACAGTTGACAGAGTCCATGGACACATCAGAGAGGGACAACAGGTAAGGAGCTCTTGGTCAGTGGGGAGTGTACATGTTCCCTCTGAGTCTATTCTGCTTTTCGTCTTCAGAATTTGGGATTGTTGTTGCAAGCTGTACCCACACAATCAAAAGTAGTTTCTTTAATGCTACAGAACATAATTATAGGCCTGACAGGCTCTGACAAGTTGGTAGAGACATGTATTCTTGCAGCCAGCAGATGCTTAAATGATTTTGTATTGGAAAATGCTGCCTGCAAAATGTTCTGTCTTAGTCTCTGTTACTAAACCCAGATTCATAATGAAGTCTAGCATCAAATATTTATGCAAAATTACTTTAATCTGTAAATAGTTTTATCTATAAAAGATAAAAACAGTGGAGAAAATTAGTCAAGGGGGTTTCAGAAGCTTGTGTTACAAAACAGTGATGCGTTTCTTTTCTGGTCTAGTAAAATTGTTACCCAGCTGGCACTTTACAGAGAGAAAAGTCCACAATATCCATTGCTACATGAAAGATGTTCATGTTCTGGTGTATTAATAGCACTGTAACCTATCGCTCTTGGGGTCACTGTTATAAAAATTCTCTCCCAAGTCCCATTTGGAAAAGTAGAAAGCTTACATAATAACCATGAATCAGTCATAAACAAAACTTTCTAACAGAATTGTTCCAGATTAGTCCTCATTAGGAAAAGCCAAAATTGCGTACACTGACTTATACCTGCATAGTTACCCATCTTCTACCTGTGTTACCTTTGAAAACACAACGAAACCGACCAAGAAAAACCTCATTTGCCATGAACCAACATCAAGTACTTGGAAATCTACAAGGAAGTGAGGAAGGTCTTCATCTATTTGAGCTCTTACTCTGACAATTTGAAAATGACTGAGTTTCTTGTAATGAGTTAAGTCATAATATGGAAGCTTTGGTAGCTGTTGTTTCATCTGCAACATGGTTGAGTGGGAAGGTGGCAGCAGCCTGATCCTATGGAATTGCATATTTTAATAACATCAGATCTCCTTGGGTCCACTTTTTTTAGCTCACACATTCACTGATGAAAGGCACTATCAAAGCTCTGCTTATCCCTACCACAAGGGACATGTGAATCTCAACCACTACAACTTTGTTTTCGTAAGATTTCTAAAAGTAATCCCTTCCTAGCCACTAATCTGATCTATTTACAATAAACTGATTTCTCTAGGATGAAAGGGCCCGTCTTTCCTATGGGAATATTGCAGTAGGATTCAGACAGATTACTTAACGGGTTTTATGCTCTCATCTATGACTGCATAATTTGGAGACTATCCAGTGAAATGTTTGCATAGTCTGTGCAACTGTGATATCTGTACATCTCCAAAATACCTAAAAACTGGTGGCCTGGGTCAACTCCTTCCCAGCTTGGAGAAAGGAACTTCTTTTGTTGTTTGTTGTTGGTTTTTCATTTGTATGTGCTTGCTGTTGGGTAGAAGCTTGTCAAGGAAAAGCTCAAAAAACAAAAACTCACACAAATTTTGTCTGAAACTAATGAGTGCGATCAGTTTTTCCTCTTGTGTTGTCTCAGAAGAAGTACTTGGCTGCTCTGCAAGTCGTGACATCGTTAGTTGGTGTTTAATTGTGTCAACAGCAGTGTGTTGTAGGAAGTGTTGGCCAAGGGAAAAGGGTAGCTCTGTGATGGCTAAGAATAACCCCAAGAGTTGTTTTTCTGAACTGGGACCTTCACCTCTGTATCCAATAGACTATTGGCATAGAAAGCAGAGAATTGCAGGGAATCATCTCTGTCATTTGTGCTTCCAGCTGCACAAAGTTCCAAGACAAACATACAAGTGTCTACAGATACTTAGGTTATATTTTCTTCTCTGGTCCTTTTTCTTTCTAGATATGTACTCAAATGGGCCTTCTTGTTGTGGTGGCTATTAGAGTCATGTCTTCAGGAAGCCAGACAAGACTAAATAAACCAGTTAGACACTAAATAACAGAGAAAAATCTGAGAGGAGAGAAAAAAAAGTTGCTTCTTATCAATATTACTCAGTCTTACGTAGGTTGTTCAGCCATAGGTAGGTATCATGCCTCCATCATGCTGTTTTCATAGAAGCACTGAGAAAGCGGTGAGACGATGCTGTTTACATATGATAAAAAGAAGACTTGAGACCTGTGGGTTGGCCCACAGACTACCAGTATGACAGCATTTGTTATCTTGTCAGCTCTCCCAGCAGCTTTGTACAGACAGTGGATATGTAGAGGAAAGATCTGATTCTTGAGGACTAAAATGAGGAATTTGGAAGTGAGGACAAGAGGTCTGGCAAGCTGTTCTTTCAAGTGAAGCAAAACAATATTGCTACTGCCCACTGTTTGTTCTCTCCAGCAAAGGTCATTGAGTAAGCATGAGACATGGTGCTTTGATTTCTTTATTGAAGTCTTGGAAGGATTAAAGCCATCAGGCTCTTCTCTGCTGATGAATGCATTAGGAGGAAGCCCAAACCATTCCTCCAGAACAGTAATTGTTTTGATTTTTGGGTCCTCCACACAGTGCTTATTCATACAGGTCTCATAAAGCTTTTTGGTAGAAAATACATTTGGTTTCAGGCTCAGGTAATGCGATCAATGTTAGCATTTTTCTGCATGCTGGAAGTTACTAGCAGTCTCTTGGATTGTACAGGAGCAGAGGGAGGCTTTCCTTAGTTCAGAAATTAAAAAATAACAGGTTTGAAAGGAGAATTACAAAATGTCAGTTCATGCAGACATGAATCAAGTTTGTAACTGCCAGAATTACTTTGGATTACATGCACATTATAGAAAGGTGTTTCTTATGCTTTATTGCTTTATCTGTTAGGTATCCTGGAGTTCTCATGTCTCTGTAGGCACTTGTGAATTAGTGTCTATGAAATTAACTGACAAGAGCAGGACTAGACAACTCGAGAAGGAATTGCAGACTTACTCTTATGGTTGCTCATAAGATGCACAGTCAGGATTCCCACCATTTCTTGCAATACCCAGACACCCTTCACCCTCGTGCACTAACTACCCATGGGATTGCTTGTTTACTACACAGCTCCTCATGCCCTTTGAGAAACTAAAAATACTGATGTGGTCAATTCACTGAACGTGTGCTGTGTGACAAATATTCTATAGTCTGTGACAGCAGTGATCTTAAAGGCTTGCTTAAGGCAACTGAAATATTTTCATTTCTGATGGGAGCTGCAAGTGGCCCTCTTAATGTGATAAGAGGTATGAAGAGTATAAGAAGGCTCCAGCAGGTATTTAAAGCATTGGAAGGTCTGATTTTATAGTTTGTAATCACATATTTACAGTACTTCATTACTCTAAATTAAAGGTGTGGTAAGCAATGCAACAGCCACTTTCCACAGAAGTGGAGGGCTGCCTGCTTTGACTGAGCCTGTGGCTATATTGTTCAACAACAAGCCAGAAAAGACCTGTTTGTTCTGCCTCCTGAGGAAAATAAAGGGAAAGAACAGAGGGGAGAGGAAAGAAGGGCAGGGAGCAAAGATGGGAAAGAGAAAATGTGTTTCTTGCCAAAGCCCATGGTAAGATTTCATGATTTAATACAGCAGGTGAGGAAATGTAGATTTTTTCTATTATAACATCAATCTCCTTGCACAACAGAAACCATATACTAACATGCGTCTTTCACTTTATTACCAGTTACCCAAAACAAAACATGTAGTTAAGGTCAAATTACCATAATAAGGTTAACCTCTATTTCCTAGCAAAGGAAAACTCAGTACTGACAAATAAGATTATAGCATTCTAATATTTTTAATTTAATATTTCAAAAACAAGTTTAAAGGAATTAATTACAGAAAATAATTTTAAAAGGTTTGCAGTATTAGTCCTTGAAATTTAGGCAATTGTTCTTTTGGCAACTGTAGCCTGTGCACTTCTACTTACAGTAGATACAGGAAGAACACAACTAATCCATAGCTGCATTACTTAACCCTTTGATTTGCCTTGCAGATAGAGAAATTCATTAGGTGTAATGGACATGGAAACCTGTTTGTGGTTTTTGGTTTTGATGGTGGCTACCCATTCAGATTAGGTCCTCCACTGTTCCTTACACTGTGCTTGCTCAGTGCTCTTGGAGTGCATTGCTCTAGTTTCCAGTGTAAGAAGCTCATAGCAGGAGTAAATAATATCCCTGGTGGCTAGGGACTTAAATGGCAAATCTGGCATCCATAAATGGTTGACAAAAAGGCAGGTTGTGTCTTTGATGGGAAAAGGAAGGAAGCTGATATTAGGACAACAACACAGAGCTATGTCGCCCTTTATGCTCTTGTAAGAAATAGATACAATCTTGGGAAGTGTAAGCAGGAGAACAGACAGCAGCAGAAATGTCAGAACCCTTTAACCTTCCTGAGCATTGGTAAGTCTACAGATGAAACACTGAAGCTAGTGAAGCTAGTCCTAGGTAGTACATGTCAAGAAAGGTGTGCTCCAGCTGCAGAGAGTGCAGAGGAAGATGAAAGCATGACTTGCAGCTTAGAAATGTTTAGTCTAGAGATAGAAAATGCAGATTAGATATTAAGAAAGAATTCTTAACAATAAGGATGGTAAAGCTTTGATATACATTGCCAAAGAAGGAAGTGGAGTCTCTCTCACTGGAAATTTTCCAAGAGACTAAGCAAACATCTGTTAAAAATGATGTAAGTATATTTAATTCTCCCTTGGAACATGAAGAAGTAAATTATGTTGAAAGGAATGAAATAAACTAGTGATTTTCAAACTCTGGGTCATGCTACTCTTGAATTCAAAGAAATCTTAGAGTGTTACCAGTGGCTACATCTAATAGCATTTGACCTTGAAGTTGTGGCCCCTATTCATGTAATTGTTGGAAGGAGATATATAATCTGAAAGGGAGTTCTGCTCTTCAGAAGATGAAAATCACTGTAATAAATGGCTTTCGAAGGTTTCTCCTGGCCTTCTGACTCCGTGAGCCCACAGATCTGCTGTCAGAGCAATGCAAAGCAAAGTGGGCCAAGCAGATATGAAATTCAGATTTCAATTTAGGTTAAGCTCTGGAACTCATTTTTTAATGGTTAAACATACATAATGGTCATTGCTGCCAAAATTTAAGTTAAATGGTCTTTGGTGTTTGAAGTGATTTTTTTAAAATATTTTTTAATAGCTACTCAATGCTTCTGTAGAATGACATGCAAAAATAGTCTATCTTTATATTCTTTGTGTAATTTATAAAATGGCCAAAAAAACTAGCTCACTCCTGTGGACAAAGAATAATTATAAAATTCTGTGCCCTACAGACACTTCTTTAGAAAGGCATTTGTGCCAGACTGCATGGTGAAACACAGGATATAAAAACCTTCCGAGAACAAATCTCCATTTTAGTTTCAGAATTAGAGGAAGGTTGCTAATTCTGAAACTCAGACACAAATGAAAACATCCGTGGTGTGCACGAGGGAACCATGAACTAGTCAGTTTTTTTGTCAGAACGATGCCTGCGTGAGAACTATTGCCCATACCTTAGGAAATGACCATGGATCCACAAGATTTAAACCTGGGTGTTATAGCAATGCTGGCCTTTAATACATGCTCAACAGAAGAAATACGCTTCTCTGAGTTAAAAAAACTAGGAAATACTAGGAAATGATACAATATAAGAAAAGCAGAGAATAATTTATATTGGAACGTTCCTCCATAGATCATCTTGTCCAATCACATAGTCAACTTCATACAGCTTCAAAGCATAGATCACCTTGCTCAGAACTCTTTCATTTGAGGTTTGATTATATTGAAGGATGGAGATCTCATAGACTCTACAGATGCCTGGCAGAGTGTTTGATCACCTTCATTGTGAAAGCAAACAAGCAAATAACCAAAGAAACAAAACAAAAATCCAATTCTCAGAAAGCCCCACCCTCAACCCCCTCCAAAAACCCCAAGCCCCCAAACTCCAACAAAATGCAAATTAATCCAACCATCACCAATACAAAAATGCATATTAGAAATTTACTTGGTTGCCCTTCTGTGCAGTTTTGAGTAGAATCTGGCTTCATGGTCTATCCACCCCTCTATTAGATAGCTGCAGTTGCAGGTAGTAGCTCCAGCCCCATTATCGTCTTGGTGTGTCGGTATATTGCTTGTGCACAGCTTGATGTCGCCTCACCTGTGCTGCAGAGGGAGAAACAACCACTTTCCTGTAATTTTTTTTTTCCTCCAAATGTGACATCTAGATCACTTTGGTGTTACCGAGGTGATTCATACACCTCGTTCAACATCTGACATGCCTGTTTGTGTGTCCACGTGATGAGCAGCGAAAGGGAATTAAGTAGTGATCAGGGCTCCTTGTAAAGAGTTGCCTGTTTTTAGCAACAGACATCAACGTCAGTCTCACTTTACCACAGCAAAAAAACCCCCAAAAGACATTTGGAATGTATTTACACTCTGATCTCATGTTTAACCAGGTACAACTCATGTTTTACATAAGGTGCATGGCTGCAGCTTCTGGTGTGGTCAAAGGTTTAAAGCTCAAGAGGATGTATTGATAAGAGTTTTTAAAAAATTACAGCAAAAGAAAGCACCCAACAGTCCAGGACTTGCTCTCTTAATTTGAGTTCATTAGAGGTATTTCTGAATATAGGAGGGCTCACTACCTCTCAGCACCTTGTGTCTGTCTGATAGGATCAGAAAACGCTGTAAGGGTCTAAGCACAAAGATCAGATTAGATCTGTGTGTTTTCAGTACTCAGGTTGTTTGGATCCACCACTATTAGCCTTGTATATTATGTCTTCAAATGAGATTTTAAAACATACTTAACCTTTTCCTCCATTGTTTCTTTTCTCTGTTTCAGAAGTATCTTTATGTTTTAATTCTCCTAGATTTATTCTTTATTTTTACACAAAGGAGTTGCTGAGGCCTGATATATTAGATGCATTGGTTTGGAACATTGCTGTAGTCATAAAAAAGAATCGTGGCTTGCCTGATAGGTATTGGTAAACAAAGCATCACTGAGAAACCAGGACAGAGTTTGGATCCAGCTACTGATGAAATTTTCCTCTCTAGAGAATAAAAAAAGCTGATATGGATAAAACTGATTTATCAACTGAGTTATCTTTTTCTCTCTTGGTTTTTTTTTTTGGTGTACCTACCATAAGGTATTTTTGCTTAGCATCTGTGGAAGTTATTTATATAAATTCAGACCCTAGTAATGCCTGCTTCAGACTTAACCTCGGAAGAGACAGAAAAATGTTTAATTTAAAAAAATTACCTCTGTTTTATTGCAGGATACCTTTATATCCACTCAGAAGGCAGGACAATGCTGCATATATATGACTAAGCACACACACGTTTACGTATATACACATATATATATGCATGTATGCAGATACACACTGATTTATTAAGCTTTCATCGCTGTTCTATTGCATCAATAATGGAAATAG
Organism: Phoeniculus purpureus; assembly: GCA_028565055.1. NCBI lineage: Eukaryota > Metazoa > Chordata > Aves > Bucerotiformes > Phoeniculidae > Phoeniculus > Phoeniculus purpureus. The sequence goes on from JAOXOE010000001.1 coordinate 44,219,547, forward strand.
AGCAAGCAAAGCATTTTGGTGCTGCGTGGCTTGTAGGCCTGTTGTCTCGGTGTGCTCGCAGGCGTATACAGACAAATACAGCAATTAGTTGCAGTTGGCACTTTGCCCAAGATAATAATGGGTCAAAGTGTCTAATAGATTTGCTGCAAAGGAGCTGGAGCAGGTGTAAAACCTACACAGGGCTTGTCCCAGGTGGAGATACTCGTTGAAGAGTGACACATTGTAGATGGACACATTGGAGCTGCCTTAAGTGCATATGTGATATTTCTCTGCAACAAAAAAAAAAATCTGATGAAGTGAGAAGGCAAAAAAAAGTTATCGCTTCCATGCTACAAAACTATGGTTCCAGTGAAGACAGCAGAAGCTGGTTTAAATGTCTTAGGACACAGGAAAGTCTTAGCTGTTGAAAGTGCAAGACTATAAACTGAATGCATTTTATAGAGAATCTAGTTAGAGATAGCAAAACATGAACCACTTCAGCTGCATCTGATTCTTGTCTAGAGAGGTTCATAATTTCAAAGATACAAGTTTGCATCTTTATTACTAAGTTTGTGCTTGGCACAATTATGTCTGGTTTGACTCTTTCTGGATAGAGTTTCTCTGGAAAAATCTTACCTGCACAGTGGTCTGATTCTGTCATTATTTGGATTTATGAACTACATACAGTGTGAAGATTTCATAGGCTAGAAGGGCCCTCCAAAGGTCATCTAGTCTAATCCCCTACAACAAACAGGGACATCTCTAACTAGAACAGATTTCTTAAGGAGCTCCATCAAGCCTGACCTTGATTGTCTCCAGGGATGGGGCCTCTACCATCTCTCTAGACAACCTGTTCCAGTGATTCACCACCCTCAGATTAAAGAAATTTTTCCCAATGTCCAGCCTCAATCTACCATTTTCCAGCTTAAAACCACTACCTCTTATCTTATTATTACCTGCCCTGGTGAACAGTTTTTCCCCAAACTTTCAGGTAATGGAAAGTTACTCTAAGGTTCCTTCAGGAGTCTTCTCCTCTTCAGGCTGAACAACCCCAGCTCTCTCAGTCTGTCTTCATAAGAGATGTACATCAGCTCTCTGATCATTTTTGTGGCCATTCTAATGTGTTGGGATATTTTCAGTGTAAGATTCCTTAAAAATGGAAATATACTTGAAAAAAATATTCATAAGTATGCTTAGTACTAGTACTTAATATGAATGTTTTATGGAAAGCACATGCCTTTGGTAGGTTGAAGTGCCCAGTGCAATCATGCCTCCAACACACAAACTGCCTTAGCATAAATCAAAGTATCGGTACTGGCCTACTAAGTCTGTCTGTTGTGAAGACTGCCAGGAAGAAGGCTGCATGGCAATAACAGCAACTGATAAACGAATATGTGTGGTGGGATCTGAAAGAGGAACAAGAATTATAAGAACATCTTACTTCTTTACAGTAATAGCTCTCTAGACAAACCATTGTAACAGACTAGATCTCTTTGAAACATAATCCAGACATAGGTAATGATAAGAAATAGCTCTAGTTTCTTCTACCATGTAGCACATGTCATATCAGCAACGACGCTGTTTCTGGCTCTTTTCAGCTATCACTGTGAATGAACAAGCAAGGATTTCTGTTCATCTCTGCACCTTTTCTTTCGTGTCATCGTTTGACCAATCTCAAATTGATTAATTTGTCACTAATAATGTCTGCAAGTACTTCCTCTTCTTTCCTTGGTTGTAATTTCAGTCTTCTCAAGAAACAAAATCTGGAAGGGTAGGAGGGGAACAGAAGAAATATTTCAAAGTCATTTTATAATGGGCCCCCTGGAAGTTTCAAAACCTGAAAGCATGCTCTCCAGCATTAACAAAGATTGTCCCAGAGTGAGCAATGTATTTAATTCCTTGAGTTTCTGAGAAAATCATGAGCTAATTCAGAAGGATTATGGTTTTGACCTAAATTACATCTAAAGGTGATGGAAAGCTGATGTTCTAATTAGTTATGAGTGTTCTTCACAAAGGTGACATTCTTGTCTTGTCTAGGGTAGACCAACATTTTCAAGAAAGATCACCTAATTTTTGTGGTTGTGACATAAATACAATAATTTCTGCTGTTGCCAAAGGCCATATGTCCAAATAGCTGTCTACTTACATCGGTCAAAAGCCAGTTCAATGGTGCGTTGAATAGAAGCCATTTCAGTCTGCTAGTCAATCTTTGATAATTTTTGGCAGCCATATGGAGTTTTCAGCACTCTTTTACAAAGCCTAGACTTGACAGGAGTTAACAAAGAAGTCAAAGGCTGGACTACCCGGGTTGCAGAACTGTCTTTTGGTATTGAATCAACTTAATCCCCATCAATTTTATTTCATTTTACAGAGTTCTGCAGATTTCACCCCTCCCCTCCGGCTTTCTTTAATATCTGTTCTCCAGCTAACTGGCTGTGCATGATCATGTTCTTTCTCTCTAGCCTCAAAATCATTGAATCATTGAGGCAGTATCATGAGCACAAGTGCAAGTATTTAGATACCAAAAAGTTTAAATATAAAGATATTTTTGTGAGTGTTATTGCTGCTAGTTGGTTTGTTTGTTTGGGGTTTTTTTAATTACCTTCAAAATATAGAACCTGATTAAAGGGGTGCTGCCTGTTCAATTCTGACAGTTTAAGAAAATGTCTTTTCCAAGCTTAAAATTTTGGTTCCTAAGGCTGGCAGCAACTGGAAAACAATCCTCTAATTTGGTGATAACAATCTTACCTTACACGTGAATTTTCTTTGAAGACAGTAATTCTGTAGCCTTCTCAACTCCCAGCCATTAAGTTGATCACTTGGACATCGATAAAGGATGTTACTATGCAAGAAAATGTGTTGCTACAGGAGATTAAAAGTTTACGCTTAGGAGTTCTCACGATCACATTCTCCAACTCTGTATTTGAACAGAATTATTTCAGCGTATCAGTTGCAGTTACAAAGCTGTGAAATTCTGTCATATAGGTAGGCTATGCTTTTTGTTGATTAAAATGGATGTAATTGAAAGACTAAAAAATGTCATCACGCTGACTGACAAGTTAATTGTTGGTCTTAGCATCAACACCAGATTTGGGATAAAAGGCCATATGAACAGTTATTGTGCCTCTTGTGATGAATTTGCAATAAATTTTGTAGGACTGTTTCAGGTTAGGATGTATGGTTTGATTTTATGCTGTATATCACAATGATCACACCACTTGAAAAGGATTTGCAAGATTTGCATATTGTATAGACAAATCATGCTTTTCAGTGTATAAATGTGTCCTTTGCTGAATTCAAGAATGGCTAACTTAGGGGCACAAAACACAGCTTCCCCCTCAAAAAAAAGTAAGTAATTTCTAATATGTGTGACTGGTATATTCTTGGAGAATAACAAAGCTCCGAGGTTTAGGTATCAGGATACTACTCCAGTAGTAGTTCAGACATTCTTTCTTAAATCATGATCAGGTTGCCCCCACATATGCAGGTCAGAAAGGTACGTGATCTTTGTTTCTTGAGTTGTATCTTCTACTGGTGTTTTGAAACAATTGCAGAGTTAGTTTGAGATCCTATTTTCTAATAAAATTAATGCAATACAAGTGAAGAAGCATAATAGGAACCCTTTTATCCATGTTTTAGTGACTATACGTTTTCAGAGGAAATGTGGGGTTTTTCTGCCTGCTTTCAGTTCCAGGGTCTACAGTTCCTATATTTAGCAGCCACGCACTATTGTTAATCTGAGAGTTTTGACTATCCAGTGAGTCAGAAGGTCTGACTGCCCAGAGGTACATGAGTCAGACAGGCAGGAATAGTCTGTTCTTCAAGACACCAGGAGACATAGATTTAAAAAGGAGGTTTCATACTTGGTGAACAATGCAAATGGAAACATGATGTATAAATAGAAATACTTTTACCCTTTGCATTGGATTCTTTTCCCAGGAAACTCTTGTCCCAGAATTGTTACTTACTATGCTATTTGTATATTAAAAGGGGTAGCTTGTCACCCTTCTTTTCTTATCCCCTGTCTACTGATTAGTTGCTGTATTTCTAGGACACACTATCCTCTCAGTGTGACATAGTTTTCCCCATAGTAAAAGAGAGTATGTAAGAAGCCTAGAGAATGGGTGCGGGTCAGCGAGGAGAATTTCATAATAATTTAAATTTATCTTCTGAAATTGCCTCTCTATGAAGGGCAAGTTTCATTAAAACAGTAAAGACGTGGTGATGTATGTGGTCCTGAAGTATTCTTCTGCAATGTAATTTTGATTTTGCATTTTTAAATCCTAATACTGTAAACCTTTCTGACTCTAATCATCATAGTGGTAAATTATGAATAGCCTCAGTGCTACATAAAACATATAATCTAAGGATGTGACAGTGGAATCGTGTAAAATGACAAATGTTACAAAATTGATATCCAGTCCAAACCTCCATAGAGCTTCCCTGAGGAAGGCAGAAGTGTCCAGCCACCTATAAAACTTGGTGGATTCTGAACTGGGGATCAAGTTTAATAAGTAAATGCAAAATACAAATCCTCACTGGAATGCTTACTAATGGAATAACAGTCCTTTGGCAGCTCAACAGTTCAGAAATGAAACTAGGATACTATTACTGAAGGTTACTGATTTTACTATTACAAAGGTCAGTGGTTTAAAAGCTGTCTAAATCACAAGAGACTAAAAGGCATGGTGGCATCCAAAGGAATATACATCGGCAATCTTAGATCTTATTAGAACAGATGGGAACATGAACAGCATCAGCTGCCTGATTTTGGTCAATTTCAGTAAAAAGCCATATGATAAAGATTAAAGTTGCTTACCTTTGGGAGAAGAAGTAATATCTGTAATATTATTAATATCTGTACATCAGTGTCTGTATATTGTCTGAGACAAGTTCTGAAGACATTCATGGAATTCTAATTTGAGTGACAGCGTTCAGCGTCCTTCAGATTAGGCTCAAGACAAAGATGACGCATGAAGTGCTTTGGACAGCTATCTCATGGAGCAATTCAGAGCAATAGACCTTATTAGATGTGTAGTAAAATAGATCAAGTTTATGTTTAAAAATTAAAGAAATTGGTCATTTATTTAGCCTTTAGTTCGAGGTCTGTAACATTTATGTCATCTGCTAAGCTCTCCTAGAACTTGGACATGGTGCATGGTTTCTTTTGAGCCAAATATCCTCCATATGGCTGGAGGATTAGAGTAGAATAGAATAGTTCAGTTGGAAGGGACTTACAATGATCATCTAGTCCAACTGCTTGACCACTTCAGGGCAGGCCAAAGTTGAAGTCTGTTACTAGCAAGAAAACCTGTTTGAACTACCTATGTTCTTGGAACTATCTGTTCTTACTGTGTCTTCAAGAGCCATTTCTTTTTCTGCTCTGTGGTCACTCGTGCGTTCTTTCCAACAGCATAGTTGGGTCTACGATTGACAGTGCAGAACCATTCAAACTGAAAATCTGCCTGAATAAGGACGTTGTCTTGTAAGCAGTAATGAATACATCAGTTTTTCATTGCTGGAGGCATCAAGATGTATGACAAAATTCTACCAATTTTAGTATTTTCCCCATGTAACAATAGGGAACATGCATCCAGACTTCAATGGATACGGCTCATCTCAATTTCCATTGTCTCTCCCCTCTCAACAGAAGTTCCAGAAAACATTGTCTTTGTCAAGACGACTAGTCAGAGCCAGCATTTTCACAAAGATATTGCTGAATGTGCCGACTTGAAGAGTCTGTACAACAGTTTCTCAAAGAAGTCTGTATTGTTCCCAAAAAAGGAACTTTTGCACATTGAAATGCATGCGTGCTTTGACGTGTGCTTGTTTCATGGAAAGATGGTAGGAATTTTCATTCTTTGAGCCAAGAGATGTCAATTTTTGGTGATTGATCAACATGCGATATGCAGAGATAAATAAAAAGAAATGAACTTTGGATAACTGAATGCTCATTTCTTCAAGTTAGTGGTCAATCAATCTATCATTTCACCACAAATGTTTCATCTAATTTCACATTCCATTGAAACTGATAAAAGCGGTGGAAGTTCTATATCTATGATGCTCAAGGGCACAGTGTAACAGTGGGCTTGGTAGAGTTAGGTTAATGGTTGAATAATCTGAGGGGTCTTTTCCCATCTACACAATTCTGTGATATTAAAAATTCCTCATGGCTTTTACACCAGGACCAGTTATGTCCTTGTTTGGCTTGACATTTAATTGTCTGGACAATTTCAAGTGTATTGCATTCATGTGATTTCCCTATTGATGCTCTTTTGTTGATCCATCATTTAATCTCAAGGCAAAGCTACTTAAATGACAACAATTTCTATGCCAAGTGTCCAGGCTGAAGGAAAACCAGTCACTAAAGCTAGGAAAACTACAAGAAATAGTCTTGAATAGTTCTTTAGCAGATTATGTATTTCATCTTATTGGCTCATATTCACCCCTAAAATGTACCCCTTCATAAATAAAATAACATTAAATTAAATAAAACTAATAACTCTTTTAATAATTTAATTTAATAATTATATTCACAAGAACACTTGAAAAAACTTATTTATCCAGAGATAAAAGGAATGTCAAATGCATTAATTTCAGGCGGAATCAGTCAGTGTAGATTAATCTACCATTGAGCATATGGTTATAGATCTGGAAATAGAAACAACACAAGCTGGTTGATATTAGATGTCAAAAGAATTTTTAATTGAATTACCATGCTAATCAGCAAAAATAATTAACCAGAAATCCATAAATTTGAAATATACTGAAGTGCTAAGGAAAGTGTAGATACTGTGAGCTGTGTGGGGCACAAGTCATAGCAACTGCTCCATTTGAACAAAATGTGGCTTTACATATAGGGCCAACATTATTTTCTTTAATATTTGAATAGATAAGCTTTTTGTACCTTGAAGAAGAGCCGTATACTTCTGTCAGCAGAGAAGACCGGGCAAGAGTGAGGAAGTCGTAAGGGTTGGGTTCAGGGTACTTTGAAAGAGTTCTAAGAGAGCTGGGGATTGGAGGTGCAAACGTGCTGGTTTCATATCCCTGGATAAATTTTGACACTAGCATGATATGGCATAGGAAAAAAAAGAGTCAGAGGAACATAATCGAGAAGGCTGGAAGATCTTGCGTGTTGTGATTGCACTATTCAGAGAAAATGTTGTGGACATGAGCTGTCACTAGCTGTCACCAGACTCAAGTCAAGGCCCCTTTGTTTTCAGGGGAGGGGTACAAGTCCCTCCAAAACACCCAAGAAAAAAACCCCAAACAAACCAAAACCAGAGAAGGAGAACATACAGGAGAAAATAACTGTGCAAATAGAATAACTTAGTTCAGATCTGGAACAATGAAAACTAAGGGCATGGGCTCAAACTCAAGAATGGAGAGAGGATCCATGCTTAGGGCTCACCTCCCCTTATTTGTTACCCCATCAGTTGATTTCTTTGGGCTGTGTGGTCTAGTGCATGTGTGTTGCCTGCTCCTTCAGTAGCAAGCAGCCTGAATCCATTCCAACACCCACAAGTTGCCTGGACAAAACTCCTCTCCATCCAAAGGGAAGAAATTTGAATAGTGATAATAGGAACCAGTATATCTACTAAAGAAAAGATGACCTAATAGATTATTTTCAAATATTTGACAAGAAGAGGATCCCTTGCTATTAAATATTGTCACTTATGTCTCTTCTCTTCTGTCCATCAAGCATTACTTTGTGACAGTCTCTAGCTAAGAGATAATTCTTAAGTTTTATTCAAATTACTATGCGTAATCTTAGCTCTCTGAAATTCTTCTGTGGGATGGATGATTTTTAATTTAAGCCAACGCGTTTAGCCCTCTTTTCCCCTTCATTGTGCAACATTTAGCATCAAATCCTAACAGATGAGCCAAAGACTTGTGAAAATAAATGGTCTTGCTAAAAAAATTTATACCTTTCCCCTTGAATATACTACAGTAGTATTCTTTAGAAATCATTAACTAATGTGATTTGGCAAAAGCATCTTCTGGAAGTTTCATTGTCACTTGATGGATGTCAGTTCGGTGTTTAACTACAAAAGCATCTATTTTCCAAGTTTTATTGCGATGTGTAAGTTCTTTTCCACGGTAAAAGAGACAAAAGATTTTTAGAATATAGAGTTATGACCAGTAATACTATCTTCTTTATTGGTGCTGCAGTGATCAAAAGAAATTTTTGCTGAATTCCTCTCCCCATTTGCTTGCCAAAAGTTATTGTCTCCATCTGGAGTTACTGTAGATTTTCAGTAATTCAGATAGAATTAGAGGGAATTGCAAATGTTTCAAGATGGAAAATTATCTTCAAACTTAAACTTGAAAAATAAGGTTCTGATTTTTATTGACAATGTTGAAGATTGCCAACACCCCTGTTACATTTGAAAATTACCAAAATTTTCAGAGGTACAGAGCTGTGCTTTCATGAAGGAAAATGTGCATTTTGCTTTAAAAGAATTCTCCCGGTGACCTGTCCTGGGAGGGGTGGGCACTAGGTGACACTATAAAAGAGGCTGCCCTTCTTTTATTTCTGGGAGATCTGCCCCAGCACATACACACGGGGCTCTGTCTCCTCCTCCTCCACCCCACTTCTGGGTGTGAGGGGAGACAGAACACGAGGGGATGTGGTGGCTTGCTGTGACCCCCATGCCCTCCCGGAGACAGGGGGGCAGCAGCCCCTTCTACTCCCAGAGGCAGCAGCTGCCTCCTGGACCCCTTTCTGCCTGGAGTAGGTGGGCTGAGAACCTGACCCGGAGCTGACCCATGGTGAGCTGAAAAATACTTCCCTTTCCCCTGTAGCTGAGGCGAGAGGACACAGAGATAGTGAGAGAGACAGGAGGAAAGTGGAACTCTCTCGACTACGTTTGGGGCATGGGGGAGGCCCCTGCTGACACCAGCCATGCAGTCGTCACCATTTTGAGCTCCCCACGTGGCCACGGCCATGTGGCCACCACCATGTTTGAGCATTGTTCAGCAGGAAAAGTCTGTTTGTTATTTCTGCTACTGAGAAAAGCTGGGGTTGCTCGAGTGTTGGGAGAAGAAGCCTTGGGAGAGGCAACTGAGAATTCCTTCGAGCGTAGCTGAACTCTCTGTTCTGAAGGAAGCAGAAGGACTAAAGAACTCTTAGACCTTAGGCAAGAAAGCAGACTGGGTTCTTTCTGCTGCATCGAGGGATGCAGTTCAGGCTCTGAGGAATCAGGCCTGTCTGATCGGCATTTTGCTGGACAAGCTACACTGAAGAATTTAAGAGTTCACTGGTCTGGAATGGCCGAGGGTTCGACGTCTGCAGATCACAGTGTGCGACTCATAGGCCACCTGGAGGGTCTCTCAGAACAGATAGAGGGTGGTTATACCCTCTCTGCTAGACTGATATAATTTCCCCAGGTCTCTAAGGCAAAAAACCAAGGACCAATATGGTAGTAATCTCCCAACACAGTAGCAAATTCCCATCACAGAATATGTGATGGCATTTGTGATGGAGTTTCTGGTTTGCGTGCACTAACTTGCTTAACTTTTTCTTTTTCTTCTCCTTATATAGGTATAGATTTAATAAACCCTTTTAATTTTGCCTAAGCTATCTGTTGTCTGGCAAATTCTATCAGAGATCTCTTTTTCTTTTCCTTTCTTTTTTTAATTGTGGTTTTGAACCCAGCACAACCCCTTATAAAACTAGCAGAGATAACACCAGTGAAGGGTTAGGGCAATTGAATCACAGAATCATTCAGGTTGGAAAAGACCCTTGGGGTCATCGAGTCCAATCATCAACCCTACTCTACAAGGTCCACCCCTAAACCAGATCTCCCAACACTACATCTAAGCAGCTTTTAAACTCATCCAGGGATGGGGACTCAACCACCACCCTGAGCAGCCCATTCCAGTGCCTGAACACTCTCTCTGGGAAGGATTTTTTCCCGATGTCCAATCTAAACCTACCCTGTTGGAGCTCGAAACCTTTTCCTCCGGTTCTATCACTAATTACCTGTTAGAAGACACCAGCACTAGCATCTCGACAATGTCCTTTCAGATAGCTGTAGAGAGCAATGAGGTCTCCCCTAAGCCTCCTCTTCCTCAAACTAAAGGGGGCCTGGCCATCCAGCCAGTGTTCCACCCAGCAGACTATGTACCAGTCCAAGCCATGGGCAGCCAGCTTATTCATTAGGATGTTGTAGGGGACAAGGTCAAAGGCCTTAACTGAAGGCTTTCCCTCATCCACTAAACAGGTCACCTTATCATAGAATGAGATCAGGTTTGTCAAGAAGGACTTGCCTCTCACGAACCCTTGCTGACTGGGCCTTGTTGCCTGGTTGAGCTTTAATTGCTCCATGATGGCTCTCGAGAGGATCTGTTCCATAACCTTCCCTAGCACCAAGGTGAGAGGTGAGACTGACAGGCCTGTAGTTGCCAGGATCCTCTTTCTGGCCCTTCTTGAATACATCTGCCAGCCTCCAGTCCAATGGGACAACCCCGATTAACCAAGATCGTTAATTGGGATTAGAATCATGTGGAACAGAAATAATCCTTTCCTATCAGAGCTAAAGTTTGGTTTAGGTTTAATTTATGCCTCAACTAGGAGCCAAGAAGGTCTTTCTCATGAATATATAGGCATTGGTTATGGGTTTCATGAAAGCAGAGGGATTGTTGTTGACTAGCAGCAGCTATCTTGACTGTGAGTAGCTGTTGTCAGTTTGCCTAAATATGGTAATTTATATTGTGAAAGATAATGTGTGTGAACAATAGCTGTTATTCACTTGCTAATCTGGAGAGAATAAGAAGGAAGCTGCAGTCAATAAGAAGACATGTGAAAGAAGCATATTCATATTCAAACCCCAGAGAAATGGAGTAAACATAATCAACAAGTACATGACAAGCATGTCCGATGAAAGGAGCAGGATGAAAGCTTTCAGCTCTCAAAACTGGATTGACTCTTGTTATTTAGATTGGCCCTACCACTGATGTTGGAAAAATCAGAGTGGGATTATATCCTCTGGTTTTTTCCTTCCCCACTGTACTAAGGTAAATCATGGCATTGTTTTAAGCAGTGAAAATTTGTTGTAAGCTTTCATAAATCTCAGCGTGAAACCATGTCTACAGCATCAAAATAATTTTACAGCAAAATCGCTTCACTTGATGAGGTGCTCTGACTCTTCAAGAGTTAAAATTCTCTCTTCATTGATTCTTGCCAGAGTTTGAGTCAAAATTGCAGAAAAAGAGGAAGCTTGGGGAAGAATTCATACGGGATCTGGTTATCCACCATGCTTTATTTCAGTATCCACTTCAGTGGTCTGACAGCTTGCACACATTGTTCATAAATCCTGATAGCCACATGGTCTGTATTTATAGAAGGATTTGTACCATATGGAGAAGATCAAAACGTTTGTGCTAAATTCACACTCTCATACAATATTTCATGACAAAAGTGTAAAGCTTTTCCAGGTAGGGAAGGAAAATCATTACCCAAAGGCCTCTTAGAATATCGCTGCTTTTGCTGCTGTCAGCAGCTGGGTGTGACTTTTATAGAAGTCCTTTGGGCATTTCCAGACAAACCTTCTGATGGCAAAAATTAATGTTAAAAAAATCAAAGATTCCATTTGGTTTTCCTCCTTCTTACTGTACTGACGGGAATAATTTTATTAGATGCCTGGTTTTAATCAGTAGATTTTGGCTACTGCTTCTACACCTGAAATCTGTGAGGTATTTACTATATACATTCATTTCAGAAGTATCACATAAGTTTCTAATTTTAGTGGGAATAAACATGAATGAAGTGGCTCCTAAAGAGAGAGATGATCACTTTTTCAGCAATTGAGCTATGTACAGATCTTTTGAGGTGAGGCAATTTTTGGTTGTCTAAAAATTTGAATTAACAGTTTAAATTTAAAGATTGTATTACAACTAGGACAGACTAGTTGCTAGTTACATAATTAATCCAGTAGATCATGCTGCAATTTAGCTCTGCTATTAAAAGATGTGTGTCTACATAGCTGCTCTGAAATGGGGCCTCCTGATGAGATAATGTGTTAGGGAAGAATGATGGCTTGTTATAGAATGAAACCAAACTCCCTGTAATCTGTAGCTGTGCTGGTTAAACAGGAAAAAATAAAAGCAAAGCTGTTCAGTTTACTCTTTCAAGAGCTGTTATTCTGTCCTTCCTTTATAAAAGCACTGTAAAATAGCTTTCCAGAATCCCTTTTGCAAGGTCAAAAGCCTGCTGCATCTTGTGAAAGTGTAGATGTAAGCAAGACTAGGCAACAAGTAGATAAAAGGTGGAACTGGCGGAGAAAAAAGACCAATTTCAAGACATCTAGGTACCTGAAGATGCAGCTATACTGGCGTAATAAGATTTCTGAAGTGCCTAAGCAACCTAGGGCGTGGGCGATGTATGCCTTACTTGGTTAGTTGTGTCTGAAAATCTCACTTGGCTCCATTAGCCCTTCAGTCTCCTCAACAGGTTTGAAAATTTGGCTGAGGGAGCTGAAAATCTGTTTTCTCTGTTACAGAAACCTGGCAGGTCCTGTGTGCCCCGGGTGTTGGGGAAGTTCCAGTGATTTCCAACAGGCAGATTTAGTTATCTGTCCTCTTTATAGGTCTGTGTTCCAGACAGTCCAGGCCATTAAAATAGTCAAGAATTCCTCTCTTTTATATTTTAATAGTATCTACTCAATGTGGTAAACAGTTTTGTGAGATATGTATGCTGACACATGAATCCATGTGCAGGCATAATAAATTAAGAGATGCTATTGGTTCAGGAACACTCTTTTAGCAAGTGTGACACATCTACGCATTTGCTTTCACTTGATCAGCACCTCAACAATTCACAGGGAGTCTAAAACCTGGACCTCTCCAAGCTGTTCTTGCCTTGGCTCCCACTCAGTCTAGGGAGCAAAGGCAATTGTATTCCTCTGTTTGGCTTCTCCATTTCTGAGGTTGCTACCTGCTACAAGTTAAATATTGTCTCTGGTTTTGTAAATCATGGATTCAGCTCTGTCTTCTGTTCTCAGTATGGGCTTCTGGTAGCCACTATCTCCTTGTAACTGAATAAGACTGCCTGCTTTCCTTTGTAAACTTTTTCTTTATTTTACTTGTCAGTAAGGGTAGGCACTCTATGCGGCTGGTCCAGATCTGGTTGGGGACATCCCTTTGTAAAAGAGAACTGTGTGGATGACATGAGCGCTTAGTCCTTAAAACTAAAAGCTGCTAAATAGATGGAAGACCAAGCAAAAATCAGTTTTTCTTGCGAGCCAGCAAAATTAATGTTGGGACTGGCCTAGTGATAAAACCTCCCCTGCTGTTTCATTGTGCTGCATTTCTCTAATGCCGAGTGTGTGCTTTTTCAGTAAAATCTAACTTACCAAAGGAGACATAGGGAAAGAGACAGAAAATAATCCAAACCCAC
>JAOXOE010000001.1:44241636-44266911 GCA_028565055.1 Phoeniculus purpureus
GGTGTCAGGAGGATGGAACCAGGCTCTTCTCAATGTCATCTAGTGATAGGACAAGGGGCAATGGGTGTAAGCTGGAATGTAGGAGTTTCCATATAAATATCAGAAGGAACTTCTTCATAGTGAGGGTGACAGAGCACCGAAACAGGCTGCCCAGGAGGGTTGTGGAATCTCCTTCTCTGGAGACATTTAAAACCCGTCTGGATATGTTCCTGTGCGACTTGGTCTAGGTGATCCTGCTGTGGCAAGGAGATTAGGCTAGATGATCTTTCGAGGTCCTTTCCAATCTCTGGTGTTCGTGATTTTAGTGATTCTTGAGGAGCTGCTTTCCAAATTTAGCTCTGTTGCAAACTACCTGGGGCAGGTTGCAATTGAGACTAGGGAAACTGAAGGGACTTCTGTTGTGAGCCAACAGTTGCTGCTGCCTTCTGGCATAGTTTTTGTATACATTGTGCTTCTTAAACTTGACAGCTGACTTGGACCCAGTATATACCAGTAGCAATTTCTCAAAAGCTGTTAGGAATTATTGGTTCCTGGTAACGAATAATTCAATACCTGTTCTGCTCATGCTCTATACTGTGTCTGGAAAAGGAACAGCACTTGTTAGTTTTTATACACAAAATGCAAAGGATTAAATGTTGTATTGTGTGGGTTCTATACTGTCCCTACTCAAGATCAGATCTTCCCATTTAGAAGAGGAGAAATGTGTTTGTTTATGACATGACAGTCAGTTCCAAAAATGTGATCTGAGAGCCAAGCTAGGCTCTCCTTGGTTCAAGTAGAATGTACTGTTCTAAGGCACAACTAGGTCTTGATTAACCATTTTATTGCTAGCACTTAAGATACAGAGAAATGCAGTTTCTTCTCAGAAAACGTCCTTCACCACTGGCTTTGAACAAAAATGTCTCATTCAAACTAATGCAATATTTTTAAATTTTTATTTTTATGGCATTTAACTCTTAGGCAGCTGTTTTTCAAAGCACTTTTCTAGTCCAGCTAGTCAGAGGTATGGAATGAGTCTCTCTGCAAACAACTGTTGTTAGTGAAGACCTGGTAACCTACGGCTTTGTTAATGTCAGATGAGATTCATAAGTGCTTAGGGACTTTGTAATCAGGTCACGAATATTTCTTTTTCTATTTTCTACCTGGTGTGGTAGGTAGACTTGAATGAGCTTTCTCGCTTGTGTCCTTAATGAGTCATATTGTACTGTGGCTAGGAGTGGTCTCTGGACCTGGGGTTCAATTTTGGAACCTAGCTGCAGGTTGCAGCCTCCTTTCCTTTTAACAGAGAAGCATGCCCCCTCACCTTACACAGTTTCTAAAGGCAACTAAGTAAAAAATGTGGTTTTTAACTAAACTTACTTAGCCTGAAAAAGTTAAACTTCCTTTAAGTACTATGGGCTAAGTTTGTCTCTGTATGCTGGCACTCTTAAACACAAGACACAGTTTGTTGTCCATCCAGAAATGAACTGGTGCATCTTAGTTTGATACACGTGTCCAGAGAAAACTTTGACATGGTTTACTACCAAAATAATGCAAGTCATGCTGGTGTAATCTGTATGAATAAACATTATCTAAGAGAGCTGTGCAGGAACACTTCCTTAGAGTGGGGAAAACCCCTTTCATTCTTACTCTACACCACTCTACGCCAACTAATAGTCATGTCTCACATGTTGTAGGTTTGTTTTTTCCCTTGCCCTAGCTGTTTCAAATAAGGAAAAACTGAGCAAGTAAATACAAGTGTAGATGGGGTGTAGAGGTCTAACTATAAAGTCTGTGGAATTTGAAACGCTACTTTAGCCCCAACAAAACAGGTGCAAATGTAAGTAATTGTAGGTTTAGGATTTAATGTGAAAGTATGTCTTTATGTACATTTCTTCATCACTCCTATCACTTGTCAACAAATAAACTGGGTATTTTGTATTGATTTGTACAAGGTCAGCAGCTTTACAGAAAGCCAGTAAGTCTCATCTTGCTGCAACCACTTTTCTTGACTTCCATGCAATCAAAATCTAAACGCTTACATGGGTTTTTAAACTGTGACATGCATGTGTGATGATTTCAAGAGGTCTCCCAAAAAGTGTTTGGCCCTTGTTTAGATTTCTTTTATATTGCTTAGTAGTAGCTGACTAAAGACATAGCAGCTTCTTCTGGGGAGGCTTGTCCTTTATACACACACGTACTTGTGCACGCGTAGCGCTATACTTGTGTCTTACTGCACAACTCTTAAGCTATTTATGTTGCTGCATGTTCACAACCAGCCTCGGTATAAAAACATTAAAAATTCTCTTCTACTGTAATTCTCCAAACTTTAAATATAGGTATTGAAAAATACTCCTGGTGAATGTTTTTAAAGTGCTTTAAAAATTGTGGATTGCCCTTCTCAGTAGGGCAAAAATCCCAATCACCTTTCCTAATCCCAAGAAAATTCACTCAGCGGCTGTAACTTCAGCTCCAACACACTGCGTACGGTTTGTCTCAGTTAGTGACCGTTTTGCAGATGGAAGCGATTAGCAATAAAATGTATTGTAATAAAGGAGCATGCTAGGGTTACATAAGTTCAAAAACACACAGTGAAAACAGACTCATTTGTCTTCTTATACAGCTGACCCAATTAAAAGTGCTCTCTCTGCTGCATCCTATGAGCAGGCACCTTCTTGCTTCTCGCTGGGTCTGTTTTTCAGTCTCCTTCCACTTCCATCCTTTTTCCTGTCCTCCCTTTATCTATGTCTTCTTCCCAATTAATATTTGCCTCTTCCATCTTAGCCTCTACTCTTCTATTTCCACAGGAAATACTTTATTCTTTCTCTGTAACTCTCGGGGAAGGGATATGAAGAAAAGACAAATACTTGGTACGAGTCACCCCAAAGGCACTATGTGCCAACTAAGGGAGCAGTGCTGCTGTATGGAGCTGGGAATAGGTGTATGTTGATGTGGTGATAGGCAAGAAGGTTGTTGTCTTTGTGTTTCCTCCAGGAATGTCTGGATAGCAAATGAATTAGTGCAGAGGGGGCAGGCTCAGTTAATGATAAGTCATATTTTTCCCTTCCTACCCAAGACGCAGGAGAAAACTTATTTCACAGCAGGAAAAGGGCAGATTCAGACATTGGAGTTAAGCAAGATCCTTGCCTGGCACTGCTAGTAGCAGCTGTTCCCTTATCCTCTTTTCAGGATAGTTATTGTGGACAGGAGTATATGTGAATCACCAACAGTGTGTTGCATTACGGTCAGCCTGAAAAAGCTGTTTTGAATTGGGTTGCATCAGTGAAGGACAAAAAATGTGTGTGACGCTCCTCAAAGACATTTGTAGTTAACTGAAAGGATCACCCCACTGAGGCGGGGGATGGTGTTAAAAAATACTTTTAGATTACCTTCCCTCAGCTTGTTTCATCCAGTGTGGTACCTCTGCCTTGTCTAATAACTTTGCAGAAGAATAAGATAAGGTAACTTTCTCATTCAAGGCAGCATGAGTACGATAAACACCAGAGCTTCTCCATGGAATCACAGTGCTTTGTTTTGAAAATCTCAACTGGCACAAGGCGAAGATAGGGGGAAATAACTGTTCCCCATCTTTTCCTGTGCATGGATTATGAAAGCTGGAGGATTGTGTTAAACTAGAAAGTGAACAGGGCAGGTTCAAAGCAGTCAAAAAAGCTTGGTTTTTAACATGCCCTGGGATCCCTCTGCAGAGCTCCTCCATGCAGAGTGTTGTGGAATTTTGAGAGTTCATAAAGGTTCACTGAACAGAAAGCTACCAAAGGCCATTAGGTATAGATACTACTCAGAAAGTCCCTCTGCAAAGACAGTAACGCTACAAGAAGGTCTCTTCAGAGTTATCACTGGAGAGTTGCCTTTATCCTCGACTCTTAGCAGAGCAGCTGCTGTTGTCTATCATGAGAGCCAGGATCAGGGTCTAGTCAGATCCTTTATTGAACTGCAGCCCAATATGGTTGCTGTATTTTTATGCTGCCTCTTCTTGCCTTAGCTCTCCTTATTGTTCTCAAATATTATTCATATTATAATCAATAGGAACCTATATTTAAGATGTTATTTTAAATCAGCTGTTCCAGATTTGAGCTGACATTTTCATAATGCACGCCATCTCATGTGGCAGCTAATTGATCCAAGTATGTATCTTTGCTTCTTTCCAGTGACTGATTTTTCTGACACCCTGTTGATGAATTGCTCATGTTCCTAGAGTAGTGGCTACCAGTTTCCTCACAGTTCAGGATTTTGAATCTCACTAGCTTGTTGGAGAATGAGAAGATTTGACTGCCACTGTTCCTCATCATCCCAGTTCTCTCCATTTTTCATTGGGTATCTTGCTCTGCCTTGTGATTGACAACATCCAGACTACCATTCCGCTGCCTAAGCTTGGGCATGTTGGGTGATTGTAGGTACCCAGACTATCCTGCCTGGCCTTCAGGAGGTCTTGACTCCTCATTAGGTTCTGTGTCAGAAACTCATCCTTAAAATTCACATCTTTCTTTAGCAGTTTTTAGTACATGTGTTGCCTGTATGCTTTGAATTCTTATTCACTTATTTCTTTAATGTTTTTCTCTGCTCTTTAGTCCTTCATACACCTTCCTTTTATACTTTGCCTTCCCTTCCTGGTATTTCCTTCACTATCCTTTTTCTCTCCTCCCTTTTCCATCCCTGTTGTCATGTTTCTGTCTGAAAGGAAAACATTTTGGGGTAAGGGAGGCACATTCAGTTTGTGTGTTGAAGTTGGCCTGTGGGTTGTATAGTGAGCCCTGTGTGCATGTGTGTGGCTGGAAACTATTGGGATGTTGACACCTCCCAAGGAGCTAACTTGGAGAACAAAAGAAGATCGATTCAGCTTTAACCAATGACTTGGGCTTCTCACATGCCTACAAGTTAACTGCAATTGGGATAATTCATTAATGAAATCATCTTCCAATAATAGCTGTATTGAATCAAATGCATCTCTGTACCATTTTCTTCCGTCTGCCTTTTGTTTAGAGTATGACTCAAATGCTGTGGTGCTGAGGCTTTTCTGAGTACCTAGCCAAGTGTATAGGCTCTGACAAATGAGGGCTATCTCAAATACACCATCTCTTCAGTCCTACCACAAGCCAGGTCAGGACAGCCTGGTTCTTGAACAGGCAGGATCTCAGTGCTTCCTCTGAGACATCCCCAGCAGCTGCCCTTTTCTTGTGCACTTCCCTCACCTGCCTCCTCAACCCTGGGAACCACAAGAGCACAGCGGTTTCAAATCCACGTCACCAAGAAATGGGTTAAAATGTTGTTGAACTGCAAGCATGTGTGTGTGTATGCAATGCCTCCACAGCTGTCCACTGCCCGAGCCCCAAAGCGAGAATCTTTTATCTCCTTATATGGGGATCTTCTTTTCAGAAGAAAGTGGTGAGAAATTGCAGAGTCTGTGTTCAGTCTCTGCCTGCACAGCGCTGTCACCTACTGCAATACAGCTTTGTGAAACCCTGTATAAACTTTCTCCAGGGCTGGAAAGGGGGAGTGGCAGGCTGAATGCAGCAGCTCATATACTACAGCTTTCAGTAGTACCTCACGGTTACAGAGAAAGCTGGTAGGTATGAACTTCACTTTTGCAGACCTTTCAAGACTGATAGATGTCTTCCCTATTTAAATACAGTTGTATCATAGATTTTCTGCTCCAGCACTAATGCTCAGTCATTCTTACATTGTTCTCTGGTGGTTTTTTTTTTTCTTATTACTTCCCATGAATTGGCCTCTGTGTGTGTGTCTAAGGATACCCACACGTATACTCAGAAAAGTAAATCTGGCTTGCTCACTAGCATGAGAGTATCTGTAAGTGCAGGGGGCTTGGGAATGATTATTTATATTTCCTTATATGGGGATCTTTGTCAGTGAAGTTTTATGGTGATTCATGTTTTGTCTGAGGGTTGGCCTTGAGCCTTATTCAGCTTTTTCATTAAAAAGACTGTTGATACAACTATGAAAAGAAAATAATAGAATCACATAAATGATAGAATAGCTTAGGTTGAAAGGGATCTCAGAGATCATCCAGTTCCAACCCCTCTGCCATGAGCAAGGACACCCCTCACTAGAACAAGTTGTCCAGAGCCCCATCCAACACAGCTTTGAACACTTCTGGGTGGTGGACTTCCACAACCCACTTGTGCAACCTGTTCCAGGGCCTCCTCCACCCTCACAGTGAGGAGTTTCTTCCTAAGACCCAGTCTAAATCTATCCTCTTTTAGTTTGAATCCATTCCCCCTTGTCTCATCTCTGAATGCCCTCATAAAAAGTCCCTCTCCAGCTTCCCTGTAGTCCCCTTTAGGAACTGGAACACAGCTATAAGATTCCCCCCCAGAGCCTTCTCTTCCCCAGGCTGAACAAACTGCCTCAGCCTGTCCTCACAGGAGTGGTGCTCCAGCCCTCTGATCATCCTTATGGCCTCCTCTGGACTCACTCCAACAGTTCTATGTCCTTCTTATAATGAGGACTCCAGAGCTGGAGCAAGACTCCAGGTGAGGTCTCATAAGAGCAGTGTAGAAGGGGAGAACCACCTCCCTTGACCTGCTAGAGATGCTTCTTATGACATGGCCCAGGACACATTTGGCCTGCTGGTAACTCATGTGGCACTTCTTATCTACAAACACTCTGAGTCCTTCTTCTCAGGGCTTCTCTTAATCCATTCACAACTAAGCAAGTTTTTGTGCTTGGGATCAGCCCAACCCAGATGTGGGGCTTTCAACTTGGATGTGTTGAACCTCCTTTGCATAGGCCCAGTCCTCAAGCCTGTCAGGGTCTCTCTGAATGGCCTCCCTTCCCTCCACTGTGTTGACCACACTACACAGCTTGGTGTCATCATCACACCTGGTGAGGGTGCACTCCATGTCACTGACAAAGGCGTTAAACAGCACCAAACCCAGAACAGACCCCTGAGGGACCACCACTCATAACTGGTCTCCACTTGGATGTCAAGCTGTCGATCACAACAATTTGAGATCTGAGTACAACTGTCCAGCCAATTCCCTATTCACTGAGTGGTCCATCTGTCAAATCCATATTTCTCTATTCTAGAGACAAGAATATCGTGCGGGACATTGTCAAATGCCTTGCACAAGTCCAGGTAGATTATATCAATTGCTCAACCCTTAGCCACCAGTCCTGTGATCCTATTGTAGAAGGTCACTAGGTTTGTCAGGCATGACCTGCCTTTAAGTGAGGCTGTGTTGGCAACCACAAACCACCTAGTTATTTTCCATGTTCCTCATATTTTACAGGAGGATCTGCTCTATGTTTTTCTGTCTCTCACTGGCAGGAACTTTGCCAGACAGCCATGATTTCTCAAATATGATGGGTAATGGTCTTCATCCATCAGTGCCTTCAGAAACCTGGTGTGAATCCCCTCAAGTCCCATGGACTTGTGAACCTTCAGGTTCTGCCCCTACCATGGGTGGTTCTTCCTTCTCTCAGTCCCAGCCCTTAACCTCCATGGCTTGGATGGCCAGGTTTGAGTTCTTGCCAGTGAAAAGCGAGGCAAAAATGTCATTGAGCACCTCAACCTTTTCCTTATCCTGGCTTACCAGGTCATCTGTTTCCTTCTAGGGAAGAAAACATTTTCCCTAGTTTTCTTTAACTCACTGATAACTCTATAAAAGCTCTTCTTGTTTCTCTTAATATCCCTGGCTGTATTTAATTACATTTAGGCTTTGGTTTTCCTAACCTATTCCTGGCTGTGCAGACAATATCTCTATAATCCTCCCAGGCCACCTATCCTCACTTTCACCCTTTGTAGGCTTCCTTCTTTTGTTTAAGTTTGTCCAAGACTCCCTTGTTGTTCTTCCTGGCCGTTTTGCCTGACTTTTGTTTTGCAGGAAAAGAGATACTTTGCACTTTTCCCTTCTTGCTGCCTTCATCTGTGCAGTGGTGCATAGCTGGGGAGGAGAGAATGAAAAGTGAGCTCAGACATGGGAGTGGCTGGTGAGTGTAATTAGGACTGCAGGTCCAATACCTGCCCAGTCACCTTCCGCAGAGTAACAAGATAGTGGCTTCAATCTGTCAGTCAGATCCCCCAGCTTCTTGTTTAATTTAAGTGCTGTACCTAAAGAGAAAGGGGCTGTGCTCTACACAGAGGCTCACCTCAGACTCGTGGCCACCTTCAAGTTGTTTCCATGGCTCTGCTCCCCTTCAAATTGCCTGGGGCGGCCCTGGGGTGCATCCTGGCAGACAGCCACAGACTGAGCTGGAATTTGGCCTTTCCCCTCAACTCTGCACTGAAGAGAGGTTCCTCTGGCTACACATTTACAATGTGTTCTCTAGCTACATTGTTTTCGCTATAGTCACCTTGGAGTAGCTGCGTGTAATAAAAGCACTAATGTCCTACCAGCTCAGTGTGGCAGTTGCCTACACCCATAGCGTTCTCAGGAATACATGTGAATGCATATGCTGTGGAGGGGAAACTGAGGAGGAGCAAACGATAAGGAACTAAAAAAAGAGCTGGCAAGCTGTGTGACACACTCATTGCCAGCCCTGGGCTCGTGTGTTAATGACTCCAACAGCTCAGATTCTTCTTTCACTGTTTGTTTGGTTTATGCACCAGATGAAAATGCCTCTCTCTCCTTCTCTGTCCTTTTGGCATCACTGTAATTAACTACTACATTGAAGAAAAATATTAGTTTTTCAGAGACCAGAAAACCTTGAAGCTCAAGGCCAGATCTTCTTTCCTTGGGAGACCTCATTTCCCAATGCAGAGAGCAGTATGAGGATGCACTCCAGGGAAACTGCAGCATGGTTCAGCCAGCAGCTAGTGCAACCACACTTTCTCCTGAAATCTTAGTCTCATGCCTGGACAGGAAGGACAGGGAGCTGTGCCTGCCTGTGAGCCAGCAGTATGTTCCTCTCTGTCAGCTGTGAAGGAGAGGCAGTGTTGTCACGCTGGTGTTTTGGATGGAGAAGCCATCACAGAGTACCTCATGTTGTGGAAACAAATTAGCCAGACTGCGAATTAGCAGTAGTGGCTACTGTGTCAGGTATCCACAAGCAACATGAGCACAGCACCACCTTGCTGTTAGAGATACAGATACAGACATTTAGGTTTTGGGTGTTACAATTGGATCTTGTCTACCCTGCTCCTTACAATCCCGCATTAATTTTCCACTGCCTTTAGCTGCCATATCTTCAACCGCAGTACTCGCAAAATGTCACATTTACCCTGGAGACTCAAACACTGCATGAGAGCTGCAGGCAGCTACAAAGTGATCCGGTGGGATCCAGCAGCTGCCCTTCATTTCCATCAGTGAGCAGTGACTTCCAGCTGATCTTTCCGTTTCCATTGGTGATGCAATTGCTTAATCCCTTTAGAAAGGCTTGAATTAATTTCTGAGGGATTGTACTCTTCTCATCAGCCTGCCTGTGACCCCTGACAATACTAATACTGCAATACCAGACTTGATTAATCATTAGGCTTTTAAAGAAGATTTTCAAGTCTAGCTGCCTGGATTATCTGCAGCTGTTGCTGACATGGGAAGAACCTTTAGCAGAATGGGATGTGGCTGATGTTCAGATGCACATGCAAGCATGGTATCTGCTCTATGAGAGCAAGGTTTGGGAAGTGCTTTTTAGTTACACTGACTCTGTTTTCACTAGTACGAACCAAAACGTACCTCACTTAATGTCAGAAAGGTTTCTTTTCAACTCTCCTGCAGGTATAAAAATCACCCAATATTTGCAATACCTGACTGAGAACATGCTTCA
Organism: Phoeniculus purpureus; assembly: GCA_028565055.1. Lineage (NCBI taxonomy): Eukaryota > Metazoa > Chordata > Aves > Bucerotiformes > Phoeniculidae > Phoeniculus > Phoeniculus purpureus. Next base: position 44,251,357 of record JAOXOE010000001.1, read on the forward strand.
TGGACTCAAACTTAGTTGTGCAAATGAGCTATTAGTCATGACATGAACAGATTTAGGTAGCAGATTTAGATCCTATAGATTTAAGGTGGGAATCTAGAGTGACCAGCTTTTCAAGATACCCCTGGGATCAATTTTGCCTTCACCATTGCCACCATCTTCCTCAGAGTTCAGAGGAAGTCATTCAAGTAGCCACTGCTTGAATGTGGTTTTTTTCCCTGATTTGTGTGGTTTATATCCTTCAAACCGGGAACAGATGTATCGCTTGAGTTGTTCTTCTTTGTCTCTTTGCCAGGGTCTACATATTTAGCTTTTCCTTAGTCTCTCCTTTTAAATCAGTTACACTGGGTTTAGATGTAGTGATATCAAACAGTATCCAATAAGCAATGTATAATCCTTCTTATAATTTGTAAGTTCTCCTTAAGCAAGAGAAGACAAATTAACCTTCACCATTTTTGTGAGCTAGAAAGTCTCATTTTAATGCGTTGTTTCAAAACAGATATTCAGAGAAATCATACTAAGAAAAACCTTACTAAATCATGCAACTCCTTTGGCTCTTAGTAGGGAATATTTTCCTCACAGAGCACTTTCAATTATTTGTCTAAAACCTTCCTAAATACCCTAAACAATGGATCTTCTGAACTGTCTGTAGGAAGACTGCTTCATATCATACTAGAACTACTTGTGAAGACAAATTGATCTTTCAGTGCAAGTTTACATTTTCTTAATTTAATGTCATTACTCATAGGTTTACTACTTCCTGCACAGCCTCAAATTCCTCTCCTTTCTTGTTCTTTATAGCATTCAAGTATTTGTCATCTCTTGTTATATTTTTTTCTTTATTGTCTCCAAGCCAAGGCCTGTGTATTTCATTTTCTTTCAAATCAACCTTTCAAATCAACCCCTGGATGTTCTTGTTTCTCCTCTGTTTCTGCTTTAGCTAGACTTTTGTTTTAGTTAATGAGATGTCTTAAAGTGAATTATCATCGAGTGCTCTAGAAACACTGTTCTGTTCTCTGAAGTGCTGGCCCCAAAATTCAAAACCATTTCAATGCATGGGCATGTCAGGTCATAAGAACCCTGGAACAATGTAGAATTCTCAGACAGCAGATTTGTTACAGGATTTCCCCTCTACATAACCTGTGCAACATAATTTTTCCTCTATGTCTTGGGAAGCCAGCAATCATACCTTCAAAAGGCTGCTGATGTAGCTGTGTAAATAAACTGTACACGCAGAGCAAATCAGGTGTGTAAAATCCAGTGTGGAAGCTCATCTGAACTCTGTCTCACGTGTGAACACAGTTAGCCTTGCTGTCTGCACCTGTCTGTCCAGAGTGATAGAGATGCCTAATCCCAGTCATGTCAGGGGCCACCAAAACGCTTGACACAGCTTTAGCTTATCCTCAGCTACACTGGGGTTACTTTGCACATCTTGAGCATTGAAGGTATTTTTCAAGGTTATTAGAGGGACACTGGCATTCTTCCAAGGTGTGTGAAGATGATCTGGCAGTGATGTTTTGCACGGTTGCAATCCCCAGCACCAGATATGATTCTCATGGTCAGTCTGTGACAGTGGCTAATGCCTCTATATAGAGCCCATTTCAACCTCATTCTTTCCAGGCATAGCTCCAGACTTTAAAGTTACATTTCTTTTTCTGATTTTTGATTTGACTAATGTTTTAAGCCATTTTTCAATTTATAACCACCTCATTGATTATTTTTTTTTTCTGGAACAAGGATGAAGGTGCTAGGAAAATAGCAAACATACTTCCCTATAATTTTCCAGTAAGCTAAGTGTGCAAACTTGATGTAGTGCCAAAACCCAGATTTTGTTTATTTCTGTTCTGGCTGGTTTCACTTTGGATGATTTTGTTCCCATTGAGATTGAAATGAATTAATTCTGTGAGTAATATTTCCTGAGATGCTGTGTCAAATGCTTGTAATTCTGACACATCATGTATACTGTATTCCCTACAGCCACTAATTTCACTGTTCTGTAAAAGGTACTCAGGTTCTTCTGGCAGTCTTTTCCTTTAGAAACTAGTGCAGCTGAAAAAGTTCTATTATTCTGTAGGTTAGAGCTGAGTCCACAAACTCTAGTTTTGTGTTTCAGGTGGTCTGCAAAGAATTGTCTGGTCACAAGTACAGTCTCTTCCCCTAGACACTAGATTTCATTGCAGTAAGTTAGAGCATCCTTAGTACATTTTCTAATACTATTCACGTATATAAGCTGTTCTTCTATTTGCTACAGGATCATTACAGGGAAAGTAATCTGCATGTAACAGCAAGAGGAAAGGGTGCTGTGCCTTAATTAGTTTGCATTAGGCTGTTGACTTCCCTGCAGAACAGAATATACACTCTGGTCAGAAAGGTCAGTATTTCTTTACATACACAGACACACACGTAGATCATTAGGGGTTCAAAGGGACCTCCAGGAGTCATTGAGTCCAACCCTCCTGCTGAAGCAGAAACATAAAACCTAAGACAGGTTACAAAGAAATGCTTCCAGATGGGTCTTGAAAGTCTCCAGAGAAGTAGCCTCCACAACCAACCTGGGCAGCCCATTCCAATGCTCAGTAAGCCTTACAGTAAAGAAATTTTTTCTCATGTTGAGATGGAACTTCTTGTGCTCCAACTTACGCCTGTTACCCCTTGTCCTATCACAGGGTGAAACTGAAAAGAGATTGTCTTTTTCTTCTTGACATGCAGTTTTCATGTATTTATAGACAGTGAGTAAATCCCCTCGTAACCTTCTCTCCAAGCTGAGAAGTCCCAGATGTCTGAATCTCTTCCTGTAAGTCAAGTGCTCCAGTCCCCTAATCATCCTCGTGGCCCTCCATTGAACTGTCTCAATCAAGTCTCTACACCTCTTGAACCAGGGAGCCCAGAGCTGGATACAATATTCCAAGTGTGGCCTCATTAGGGCAGAGTAGAGGGGGAAGAGAACATCCCTTGATCTGCAGAACACTCTTCTTGATCCATCCCAGGATTTCATTTGCCTTCTTGGCCACAAGAGCACATTGCTGTTTCATGGATAACTTACTGTCCAAAAGAACTTCAAGCTCCTTCTCCATGGAAGTGCTCTTCAGTAGATCATCCCCCAACCTGCATTGATGCATTTCATTGCTCCTTCCCAGGTGAAGGTCTCTGCAGTTACTCTTATTAAACCTCATTAAATACCTCTTTGCCTAACTCTCCAGTCTGTCCAAGTCTTCCTAAGTGGCTGCACATCCGTCAGGTGTATCAGCCAGACCACTCAGCTTAGTGTCATCAGCAAACTCGCTGAGGAGACACACCGTCCCATCATTAAGGTCATTAATAAAGATATTAAACAAAACCAGACCTAACACAGACCCGTGGAGGACACCACTGGTTACAGCATTTGAAGTGGTACACAGACAGCTACAAAGGACTTTTCCCCACCCTTTATACAGAGTGCTTTAGCTAGGAATCATCACAGTTCCTGTTATGCACAGAGAGCTTTCTCCTTCTCTGTGTTACCAGGGTTAAATACTCTTCTAGGGAAATAGAGAATAGAAAAAACTGTAACTCAGACCACTCTACTGGCCGCCCACCAGTTGGTCTGGAGATACCTCCCTCCTTGAGTTCTCCTTGCTGCGTGTCTCCTGTTGTTCCCTGGTAAGATTCCGTCCTTCTCTTTGCGATTGTGGTTTCCTCTTTTATTTTAGACTGCCTGTTCTGTTCCCTTCCAGTTTGTTGCCATACAGAACAAAACAGAGTAATTGCCAGTGCAGCTGCACTGCTTGTGCTTATAGGTGTCTTAAGTTCACTACACATTCGAAGGATTTCTTGCCATCATATATTTTCCTGCCCTGCTGAGCAACCTGTGCTACTTGCCCATATTTTTTCAGTTCTTCTTGACAAGGGTTCTAAGCATCTCTATCCTTTCTTCCATAGTTTTTCGCTCCTGGTTTCCCTCAGAGGCCAGGTTGTTCCTTTAGTCTCTCTGTGCCACGCTCCAGGGGATACGTCCTTCTGTGCAGGGGCCCACATCTTGGTTCTTTCCTCCTTATGCCCTCTGTTTCTCAGTATGAAGAGGATCTTTTATGCCCCCAAATACTTATTTGCCTCATACCATCTTCCTCTTTCCTTTTGATCCCTTTTTTATCATGAACACAAGAATGCAGAACATCAGCGTTCTGGTCCCTAGATGGGAGACACATAAAGGAGAGAAAATACAGACTCTGGTGTTTGTGTGTTGTTCTGATCTGGAGACAACTACTGAGGTACTAAGCCACAGGTATTCTGCCCATTTTGGCTTTCATCCGTTCTCTATTCTTTTCCCCCTGACTAATCATAGAATCATTAGGGATTGGCAGGGACCTCGAAAGATCATCTAGTCCAATCCCCCCACCACAGCAGGATCACTTAGACCAAGTCGCACAGGAACACATCCAGGCAGGTTTTAAACTGATATAATTATTCAAACAAATGCATCCTGAAGCTACAGAATCACATTGCTCACAGAGATAGAGTCTCTCTTACTAAAACAGGGCAATTTGAATATGAGATTTTTTGGTCCACTTTTCCAGCAATCTTCATATGTTGGAAATTTTGCTTTCTTACACCTTTCCACAAGCTCTGCATTTTTTTTGAGTGCAGTTTATTCTTTGTTATTTTGACAAAAAAAAAGGTTGCTCTTTTCATTATCACACTGCAGAGTATAAATATACTTTCTTTTAGACTCCCCAATACTCATACTTACAGTAGATGTTTTATTCCATATCACCCAAGTGGGACAGGTTTGGGTTTTTCTGCAAGGTCTGTCTCCTGCAAATGAACAAAGTTTGATTGGTCTTACTCTGTTATCCTTCATTTTCATCATTAAATATCCCCACAAGGGCAGTCAGTGAAACTCTCCATTAACATTAGTTCTTTAAATCTCTGTTTAGGACAAATATCAGTGAATTAGTCACCTTGGAGAAGAGTTGTAAAAATAAATGAGATAAGAAAAAAGATCTTTTACATTGATGACAAGTTTTTGGACATGGAGAAAACAATTTTTTAACATATCTTTTGCCTTCCATCAGCACCAGTAATGCATAAATACTTTCACAAGTGAAGGCAGGTAAGACAGTCGCACAAAGACTATCTTTATATGGCTCTTCACATAACGACTATCTTTATATGACTCTGACCCCATTAGCTGTCCTTAGCTGGGAACTTGAGTGCCTTTGTCTTAGTTTTTGCTGCCTGTGTTTTTCTGAGTAAATTTTTCACCTGCTGGCCTCTCTATATTCTTGCTCCCATAACTGCACTCCTAAGAGATTTATTTAGCACATATTAGTGTCCTCTCCTATTGAACTTTTAACCCCTGCTGAGTTCTCACTGAAGGGAAGAGCCATAATCTCTGGGGTTGCATTTGGCTAGCAGCTGCCCTGTTTGCTTAAGCTTCCTGATCAAAAGAAATTGTCCTTACCTGCTTTTTCCACACCAGCAAGGCACTTTCTCTAGCTATTTGTTTTTACACCATTTTCCCCACTCTCCCCAAGTTCTACTGTTTCATGCACATTTCACAGAGCTGTGGCTTGCAAGGGGTCAATATAATAGGGAATTATTGGATAGACCTTAGAGACACCCTTCTCTGCAGCTTCACACGTTGTAATCATAGGGGTATGGTATTATGAGAAGGACGAGGAGGGGTTTTTTTGTGAAACGAGAGGGAGCAAAAAAGAACCTGACTTCAAAGCTGTACCTAAAAAAATCTCTTGACTTTGCCTATGTGCTACCACATAAAATACCTGTGCCCCTGTAACAGCTGATTTCCTGTCACGCCGGTGAGGATTTGGGGAGGAGAGGGTGACTGATGCTTTCCAAAGTGTTTGTAACTCTGGTCAAGCAGCTGCCTGGTTGCTACTATCTAAAGGCTGATTTGAAACCTTTCAAAATCAAACATGGCCCAGTGGTCTCAGATTGTGAAGGAGAAGGTTACACACTGACTTTGGATCAGGCAAGTGAGAGTTAAACAGCTTGGTCATGAAATAGCCTAGGTCTGTTCAAACAGAAAATTCCCTCTGTTACAAGATCAACTGCATTCACTCAGCCACCTTGGGACAGCAAAAAGAGAATAGCATGCCAGCATGTTCTACCAGTGCAGCTGTTTGGGTCTGGTATCTCTTGTTGTGAGGCTTGTCTTGGAGCTTTCCCAGGATTAAATTGCTGGCACTTGCTGCATTAGCAATGAGACAGAGGGAAGGCCAGACTGTCTCTGCTTTGCAGGGCTTTGTTTAGATCACCTGAGCTCCCTCCCTCCAGGCTGCACCTTTTTGGTCTAAAGTTAGATTCTACATACTGCATTTTGCTGTCCCTGCAACTGGTTAGGTTGTCTTTTCTCCTGCTGACATGGGTGAAGGTCACAGACGAACATCACAGGAACATGCTGTTCTCTTTATGTCATCACAGGAACATGCAGGTCACTTTGTGTCATCGAGAACTGTGACAATGAACCAAATGATTAGAAATAATCTTCCTGCTTGTCAGCTGCCTATTAAGAAAGTGTTGGTGTGAGAGGGTATGTTTGTAATTCTAGAGAGAACAGACATGTTCTTGGAGCCAGGCCATCTTGGGGAGTGGGCTCACCAGCTGTGAAAGCCCTAGAGAGAAAGTGCAGAGGCTCCAGACCCTTCGACACATAACTTTTCCAATGAGTGCCACCAAACCATCTACTGAAGATAGTGAGACAATGTTGATGCCTACTTGCACAGAGTACATGGGAATGCAAAGCAAGAGACCAGTATCTTCCATCCTCCTTGTCAGTCCTTAGGCTGAGTCCTCACGTGTAGGACTGCACAAAGTCTCTTTTAACCTTGAAAAGCCATGAGGACTGTTTCCAGTCAAAAAACTTCTAGCCTGAGGCAAAACCCATTTTTAGTGTTTTGTACAAGATTGCCATAGGAGATCGCATTCCTTTGACAAATAACTGAATTCCATGCCACTGTAAGTACTCCTCCATTGGAAGACACATAAGGATGTTCTTTGCTTCATTTTTACCCAGACTTTTCCTTCCTTGATGACTGAGTGTCCAGAGCTGTCCAGGTTGGAAAGGTTGGTTTATCTTTATAAACCAAATGACCAAGCCCTGCCCCTAATTAATCTTCTAGCAACCCAGTAGTAGCAGTCACCAAATCACTGTCGTTAGATGTATGACTTCCTCCAACCCCATAATCTCCAGGTCTTTTAATATAAAGTTATAAGGGACAGCTGCATGGAAAAGCCTCCTTTTACAGGCTGGTCATCTTCTGTCCTTTTCCGTATAGTTTTGATAAAAGTTTTGAAAATCTCATATTGCCCACCTCATAAAATGCTTTTTGTCTCCTCCCGACCCGGCCCTCTGCAAACCTCTTCAAAAGAGGGATTTACTCCAGGAGGAAAGCGTTGATGCACTTATCTATAACCTACTGTCTTAATCTGTACATAAAAAACCTCACACATTTTACGTAGCTGGCTTCACCTGCAGCTTCATGTATTCTTCACTTCGGAATAGCCCAAAATACCAAGTTTTTAAGATTTTAAATGCAGAGAAATACTTTTTAGCATAACCATCACTCAAGACTGCGCAAGCAGCCTTGATCCAGAGGATTCTTGTTTTGGGGGGAATGGGAGAGAGAGGGGAGGCCTTTTCTGTAGGCCCCCTTCAGATACTGGAAGGCCACAATAAGGTCACCTCAGAGCCTCCTCTTCTCCACACTGAACAGCCCCAATTCTCTCAGTCTCAGTCTGCCCTCGAGAGCCGGCCCGGCACTGCGCAGGAGCGCCGTACGGACCAGGGCTCTCGGGCGGGTAAGGCAAGAGCCGAGAAGATGCCCAGCAGCGGGCTGCAGGGCGAGACGCGGCTTCCCGACAGCTGGGCCCAGCTCTGCGGCAGCCTCGCAGCCATCCGTGCTGTGGCCGTCCGGAGCGCTCCAGCCGAGTCGCGAAGCGGCGTGGAGGTGACGAATTTGGCAGCGCCGGGCAACAGCCAGCTGTCGTCCTCCAAGCCCGGCAAGGGCTCTGCCGCAGCGGCTTCGCTGGAGGCAGGCGGCGATGGCGCGGCACTCCTCCTTGAAGCAGCTTTGGTAGAGCAGGGACTGGGACGAGAGCGAGCTGCCCTTTTGCCGCACCAGGTCGTGTGGGTCCCAGGAGCCAGAGCCCGGCGGCGGTGGCTGCTGCTTGCCCTCCTTCGCCATGTCCCACCACAAGACAGCGGCAACCGCTTCCGGCGCAGCGCACTTGTTACCGGTGAGGCCCACGCACCGCCCTCCCGCCTCCGCGCAGCACCCCCTGCAGTGGGAGATGGGTGCGCAGGCAGTACTCTCCCGCAACCCCGGTGCCCCCACACCCCACATCCCTCAGGAGGAGGCAGAGACTTGGCTTCACAGTGGTTTAATGCGAACGGAACCGGGAAGTTACACTGGACAAGGTGGAGACAGCTGGGTTGGATGGCAGCCCCACAGCAGGACAGGCAGGAGGAAGGGGTTGCCCCAAGCAGGGGCCAGCAGTGTGGGGGTACAGTGGCTGAGCCCCATGGCAGATACAGCCGCCTCTGCTGGCACCAGCCTCCATGCTGCCCCACAGGCCTTCCCGGGCCGAGCTAGCCCCCAGAGAAGCTCCCTCCCAGTTTCAGTGACTTCTCCCCTAGAGCCACCCTCACCCAGCAGCACCAGTTGCTCACCTGAAAACCCAAGAGACATTAGGGAGTCCCTAGGGGGATGGGCAGTCACTGCAGGCCTATACTCCAAGAAGGGCTCAATGTGTGCCACCATGAAGTGACCAAGCACTTATAAACCAGCCAACTTTGACCCGAGAAGCCCCCTGAGCTGAAGCCCACCCTTGCTCATCATAGCTGTAGGAGCTGGAGAAGCCTCCAAAGGACAGGTCTCCTGTAGCAAGACCCATTGTCCCCATCAAGCTCTGAATGTTTCCCTGACCAGTCTTGTATCCTCAATTCCAGACAAGTGCCTAGCACACTGCAGAACAAAGGAGAGCACACAAAAAGCCACTGTTACTTCTGCTCCATAAACTAATGTCTAACCCATTTTCTGCCATCTGTTTCTGGAGACATGGCCTCACCCTAGGCCCCACTACTGAGCTCCTGTGGCAGCCATCATGGCCGCACACTACAACAGCCCTCAACAGCCCTCTCCTGCTCCTCCTCAGCAAGACCTGACTCCACTCATCTGCAGCCAAGATGCAGGGTAAGATCACCATAGCTCAACTGAATAGGGTGCTGCTGGAAACATCACCACACCAGCCTGCAGCAGAGCAAGCTGTGGTGGTTTTTTAAACCCCGTGCCAAGGCACTGCAGCACACACTACTACAGCCCAGGCTACCCAAGCTTCCACAAGCCAATCTGCCCATGCAGAGCATCATGAAAGCACACATCATGGAAATCCCTCAAGCTGCCAGCAGCACATCAGAAAGGAGAGGGATTAACAATGAACACACCAAACGGGTCTGCAATGCAGGAGGCTGAGAGCAGAGTTAGAGTAGGTCTTAAGTCTCAGCACTTCCAGTGAAGAATGGGGGTTTCATGCAGGGTGAATGGGGTGGACAAGACCAACACACCCAGGCACCTACTCACTGCTTTGGATAAGCCTTACTAAAACTAATACCTGATGCAATCACTGACCAACATGACAACTGCTATTCTTCAGTCTCCTGCAAAGATGCACAGGCCTGTGTGGGCAGGGGAGTGAAAGTCATCTCGTATCTTTCTGTACAGGGAGAGAGGCAGCTCCTACATCATAATGCCATAAGCAAGTTCCTGCTGCACACCTATTCACATCAGCCTCTAGGTGTGGGACATCACACTCACTTGCATAAAATCTTCATACCTTCAGGCCAAGACCACAGCCCGGTAGAATAAGCTGCTGCCAGTTAGAAAAGAGGAAAATACTGAACAAACTGGGAGGTTCAAGAGAGGAAAAGCTGGTTCAGAGAAGACAGATTTAGTGTAAAAATAAATGTCATTTTTGCAGGAGGGAGGGTGGAATGGAGGAAGACAGTGCCAGGTGCTCCTACTGGCGCACTTTCCCTGGAACATAATTCCTATCAATAGTCTCCTCTTGCAGGAACATATGTAAGCAGCGCTCATTCTGTGCCAGTGGGTGTCCAGCAATTCTGGAAGAAAATCAGATGTGGAGATTAGCACAGCCTCTACTGAGAACCCCAACTTCCATTCTCTGTAGGGAGTAAGGCACACCTCCCCACTAATGGGCAGCCAGTTCCACGCACACCTGCAACAGGCTCAGGCCCAGGTCACCAGACCAGTGTGCAACTGGGCCAGCAAGAGGTGCTTGAACACAAGGTGTTCCCTCCCACACTATGCCCTGCAGTAGGGCACAAGCATCTTGAACTAATGCTACCTTGTTGGTGGGTCTCTACAGCACAGCTATTCTGCTGTTTTCTTCAGTCTTATGAGAGAGCACTGAATACAACCCACACTCAAGGCATGTCATTCACAACGGTGGTTTCATTCCCCAGCTGCAGGGATCATCCTTTAGCATGGCACCTCTGTGCAGCAGACCAAGACTCCTCCCCTCTTATAGGGCAGACAGTAAGGCTGCACACAGCAAACCCAGGACATCAGGCTTACTTGTTAATAAACTGTTCTAGTCCCTGTCTCCGCTCCTCAATGAAGGACTCCTCAAAGATGCCTTCATCTCCTCGGAAGGGAAGCTGTCGTTTCAAAGCTTTTCCAGGCAGTGGTGGCACTACAATCTGAAAGCACAGAACCGCCCTGTAAGCAGAACAGCCACCTGCAAGTAGTTATCCATTACCATTTAGAATCACAAAATTATTAAGGTTAGAAGTGACCTGTAAGATCATCAAGTCCAACCATTAACCCAGCAACTGCCAGGTCACTAGTCCATGTCTCTCAGCACCATATCTATGTGTCTTTCAAACAATTCCACTTCTGTGAGCAGCCTGGTCTAAAGCTCAACAACCCTTTCTGTAAAGAAATTTTTCCTAATGTCCAACCTAAGCCTTCCCTGGCACAATTTGAGGCCATTTCCTCTAGTTTTCAAAGAAAAGACTAACCAACCTTTCAGACTAAACAATCCAAATTCTCTCAACCACTCCTCAGAAGACTTGTACTCTAGAACCTTCACCAGCTCTGCTACACTTCTCTGGACATGCTCTAGCACTCTGATGTCCTTCTTGTAGTAAGGTGCCTAAAACTGAACCCAGTATTCAAGGTACAGCCTCACCAGTACAGAGTCCAGGGAGATAATCACTTCCTTACTGATGGCCATACTACTTCTGATACAAGCCAGAATGCCACTGGCCTTTTTGGCCACCTGGGCGTGCTGCTGGCTCATATTCAGTTAGTTGTTGACCAATACCCCCAGATTCTTTTCTGCAGGGCAGCTTTCCAGCCACTCGTCTCTAAACCAGTAGCATTGCATCAGGTCATTGTTACTCAACTGCAGGACTCAGCACTTGGCCTTGTTGAACGTTATACAATTAAGCTTGGTCCATCGATCTAGCCAGTCCACATCCTTCTGTAGAGTCTCCCTACCTTCTTGCAGATTGACACAATTAACTAAATTGGCATTGTCTGCAAACTTACTGAGGGTGCACTCAGTCCCCTCATCCAGACAAATGATAAAGACATTAAAGAGAACAGGCCCAAATACTGAGTCCTGGGGAACACTTTTGACTGGCCACTGACTGGATTAAATTCCTTTCACCACCATGCTTTGGGCCTGGCCATCCAGCCAGTTTTTTACCCAGCAAAGCACACACCCATTCAAGCCATGAGCAGGCAGTTTCTCCAGGAGAATGCTGTAAGAAACAGTGTCAGATTTTTACTAAAATTTAGACAGCTAACATCCACAGCCTTTTCCTCATCCACTAGAAGTCATCATGTCATAGCAGATCAGGTTAGCCAAACAGAACCTGCCTTTCACAACCCCATGCTGACTGGGCCTGATCACCTGGTTGTCTTGTACATGATGTGTGACCGCACTCAAGATGATCTGCTCCATAACATTCTCTGACATCAAGGTCATACATACAGGCCTGTAGTTCCCCCTATCCTCCCTTTCAGTCCTTCTAGATTTGCTAACCTCCAGTCAACTGGGCCCTCCCTGGTTATCCAGAACTGATGATAAATGATGGAATGTGCCTTGCACTTCCTTCAGCTCCCACTGACGCATGGTCCCATAGACTTGTATGTAATTAAGTAGTGTAGTAGGTCACTAACCATTTCTTCTTGGATTAGGGGGGCTTTTTTCTGCACCCCTTTTCTATTGTCCAGGTCAAGGGGTTGGGCATTCAGACAGCAACTGGCATTACTATTAAAGACTGAGGCAAAAAAAAGCATTCAGTACCTCATATTTTTCCACATCCATTTGACACATCTAGTCCCATTATATGGATAGTGATTGAACCACAGCTGCTGCCCACCACCACAGTCTCTCTTCTGAGCAGCTCAACATTATTGCTACGACTGTTCCCATATAGTTTGGTTACAGGAACACGCAGGTCTGAGACAGGCCTCACCTTGCTGTCTCGTTCTAACTCATTCTTCAGCCACTCAAAGTCGCTATATCGTCTTCTCACACATGACTCCTTCAATTTGAAGATTGGGAGATTTGTCTGTAACATAGACAACAAAGTACAAGTAGTTAATTTGAGGTTGCTTTTGAAGCCAGGTAGTATTTCAACATGTAACTGAAACCTGAAGCTGCATTTAGAAAACCAAGCCCTCTGAGCATCATGAGAACATCCAGCTTCTTTATTGAGGACAGAGCACAAATACTGAAGTCCTTCAGAACGAAGCAAGCACCTGTCAGGATACTCACAGTCAGCCACTCCCACCCCTCAAGTGACTATTTCAGGAACACACCCCCTCCCAGGGGCTTATACCGGAACCAGGCTCATAATACAGAGAAGGCAGATTTTTTTGCCCCCTTGAGTTCCCTCTATTTTGAAGTGATCTACAAGAAAGCTTCACAGCAGCCTGCACAAGAGAAGAACCTCCAACATGACACTGGCATTTCCAGGGAAGAACTCAGGAAGGAAATAATGTCTCAGCAACTGTTAGTGGCCAGATCTCATGCTACAATCTCTTCTCAGAACAGATTGCCTACTGTAACAGGAGAGCAACTTTTTAACATCTGTCTTGTGTCACAGAAGGAACAAATGTGCAGCTACTCCCAACCTTTCTTCCCCACCACTGAAGACTGACAGCTACAGTAACTCCACCTTCATATCACCAATGCAGCCTGAAATGATTAAGGAACAGAAGCAGGAGAACTTTCTGACAAGCAGCACACAGGTGAACACTGGTACTGCTGCCACGTATCTTACAATATTCCTACGAGGTCTGTGAAATAAAACCAGCTGCTTTCAAAGTATGTCTGCAGAAGACAGTTTCAGTGAGAGTAAGAGATTCTCACAGCTACCTGCCAGGCAACCTTTGGTAGGCTGATGGAAACCAAGCATCAGAACAGAAACAAAAAATAAACATCGATTTTTTTCTTGAAAGGCAGCAGAGATGTCAATGTTAAATCATGCTACGAACAGAAGTTGATGCAAGCACCATAACATATGCTAAAGGTACCTTGTTGCACGGGAAGCTCAATTTTGCTTCCTTCATCTGTCAGATGCATAACTGTTACGAGGTTGCCAATTTGTCTTCCTTAAGGACCAGTGAAAAGAACCCTACAAGAAGTACTAAGCCTGCTATGCACGCTCCTGGATCACAGGCTCTTTGTAAAGTAATGAAGTTGACACAGAAGCAGTAGCTAGACTGCACTGTGATCAGGTACAAAGATGCTGCTACCTAGGTTTCATCCCCTGCTTATCAGCTACATGAACTCATGCCCTGCTCAGCAACCACCCAGTAGTGTCTAAATGCCAGAAACATGGTTCTAGAAAGGGAGCAGGAGCAGGAGCCTGCTGAGCCAGCACCCTCCTTGTCCTGCATACCGGCCTTCGCTGGATGCCGGCAGGCCCAGCAAACCCACCAACTGCGAGTACTCTGACCTTGAGCTCGTCGGAAATCCGCAAGCCAGCTGCCAGCCCCAGCCCTAGCCCTAGCCCTGCCCGGCTTGCTGAGCCGGGGCAGACCTCTTAAGCCGCCCACCGCCGGCGGACGAGCGCAACTCCTGCCTGGCTACCCCGAGCCTCAGTAGTTACGAACACTCACGGCCTCTCCCCGCGACCGCCCAGAGCAGCGAGACAACACCAGCCTTCCCCCGGCCACCGAACGCTGCCACCACTCCTGGGCCGCACAACCGGCCAGCCCGGCCCCGCCCGGGGCTCCATGGCCCAGGCAGGCCCCAAGGCCCGCCCCGCCCCGGGCTCGCACCCGCATCCTGAGCTCGTAGCTGGTGTATCTGGCGCGACCCATGCCCACGGTCTGCGGGTTAAAGATGTCGATCTCGAGAAAGTTGCTGGGCGGCCCGTACGCGTCCGTCAGGTCCTGCGGCTTGGCATTCAAGCGCCGGGTGTCCGCTACCGCCGCCTCCGACATGGTGCTGCCGCCGCCCCGCCCGGCTGCCGCAGCCCGCCCGCCCGCCGCCTGTATAACGCGGCGGTTACCCAGGTTTCGGGGCCGTTCAGTTACAGCCCCACCCACAATATTCAGGGCACGGGGCACATCACGACACGGCCCCGGAATCTGCACGCCAAGCTTTCGCTCGACGCTGCCGCACGCCTTCTGGGCCGACCAGTCAGGGCCCCGCTCTGCGCTGCAGAGCCCGAGACAGGGTCGGTCTCTCTGAATGCCCTGTCCGGGAATCGGGCCGCCGGGCCAAAAAACGTACATAGGGACTGCGTTATCCAGCGTTCTGGGCCGGGCCAGACCCGAGCGCTTTATTACGCGGGCAGTGCCAGGGCCCCGGAACCTGGCTGCCATAGTTCTGACGAACGGACCAAGACGGGGATGTGCCCCTGAAACGAGCGCGTCCAAGACGGGAAGGCGTGAGGGAGCAGCACGACGGGCGCCCACGCGGCGGAAGGACCATTCCGCCTGCGGGCTGATTCATCACGCTAGGGCGGCCGAGAACACGAAGAAAGAAGGGTTATGCAAGCGGTACCGCGCGTTGCCCGCCGGGAGCTGTAGTCGTGCGGCTGCGCCTCTCGCCACGCTTCCTCCAGGCACCGCCCTTCGCGCGGTGCACGCTGAGTGCTGTAGTCTGCCACAGGGCCGGGCCGACGCTTGCCTCCTCGACAGGACTGCGGCTCCCGGCGGGCTTCGCGCGCGCAGTCGCAGTGAGCAGCGCCGCTCCCTCGTAAACAGAGCGGCACAGCGGCTGCAGGCCTGGGTCTCACAAAGGGGTACTGGGCCAGGTTGATGCGTGGCGGCCGTGCGCCTCCGAGCTGGTGGCGGGAACGCCGCTGAAGCGGGGGCCTATGGCGGAGGCAGACAGTGCCGCCGCGGTGGCGGCGGCGCCAGACATCGACCCCGACTTCGAGCCGCAGAGCCGGCCACGTTCCTGTACCTGGCCGTTGCCGCGACCTGAGCTGCCGCCGGCAGAGGCGGGGGCCGCGGCGGGCGCGGCGGACGAAGGCGCAGGCAGCGGGACGGCGGGGCCCGGGCGGGC
>JAOXOE010000001.1:44267011-44277370 GCA_028565055.1 Phoeniculus purpureus
GGTCCCAGGACTGATCCCTGAGGGACACCACTTGTCACTGGCCTCCACTTGGACATGGACCCATTGACAGCCACTCTGTGGGTACGGCCATGAAGCCAATTCTTTACCCATCTAGTGGTCCACCCATCAAAACCATGTTTCACCAGCTTGGAGACCAGAATGTGGTGTGGGACAGTATCAAGGGCTTTGCTCAGGTCCAGGTAAACGACATCAGTCTCTCGCCACTCATCCATTAAGTTTGTGACCTGTTCACAGAAGGCCACCAGGTTGGTCAGGCAGGACTTGCCCTTGGGGAAGCCATGCTGATTGTACCTACTTGTAGCATGCTCTGATATGGACAGTAGGGGACTGGAAGGCTGAAGCACACTGCATAAGTGCATCATGGTTTAGTTATGGCCCAGTGGTCAAGCCTTGAGTGCTGGATCCAGGTTGTTTTTCCATCCTGTCTTGACTACAGCCCTGTAGTTTGAGGATGCTTAGCTTTCTTCAACTGCAGCAGTTTGGGTCTTGCATATTCTGTCACTGATTTCACCCTTCCACCAGCTCATGAGTCTTGAGCCAAAATGCAATCCTGCTGCTTGGTCAGATAGAGGCTTCCCCTTGAAATGATATTAATTCTCCTCACTGAGAGGTGGGCTGCCTCTGTGAGGCAGGTTTACTGTAACCTGTCCAGGTTCTTAACACTTGGGCTGGCCAATGTAGTTGCTGATGTTCTCTGTGTTTGCAGCTTGCCGCTGTGGACACTGTTTTGGGGATGTCAGTACATCCAGTATACACATTTCTTATTACAGGTTTATTTTTCAGGGAAGCGTGTGTTGCTAGTAAGGAGTGATATCTTCTGGTTAGATATTACAGGGTCACATCTCTAATTCTACTAGAGCTTGTGATTGTGCAATATCAATCAAGGTGACTTTATTTGAGCCTAATTCACTTTGCAATCTCATTTTTATTTTGCATACTCAAGGGATGCATCTGTCCTCCCTTTCCCACCCCGGTTTAAAAAAACTCTGATCCTATTTTGGTAGACTTCTTTTTTGCTACTGAGAACTAAATTTAAAACAAAAAAAATTTAAAAAGAAGAGTTGACTCCTCAGGGCAGAAAAAGATGTCACATTTCTGAAGCACACTTCTGTGTTTTCTTTCCAAAAGACTAAAAAGACAACTCCTTGGATGTGGAAGCTCATTTGGAGGAAGGAAACGGAGTAAAGCCTAGCAATATTTGACAAATAGAATGATGAATCTCAAGCGTTGGGAAACATTCTAACTGTGAGGCTGCCTGGCTTGTAGGAGAGGCTTGGAAGAGAAACAGTGGATTCTCCATCTGTATAATATAAGCATAATAAAAGTAGACTGGACATTGGAGGGGAGGATACGCTGTAGAGCTCAGCCCTGTTTCTTAGCGTGCAACAGTTTAAAGTTTTCTGACTTTCCACAATATTAGCAGATTTGCTTCTGCCAAGATAAGAAGTACGTGTCTGTGTGTGGCGTTAGCCATCAAATGAGAAAAGCCTTTAAGGCTAAGGGTGGAAAAAATTAGGGAATAGCTCTTTATCTTGTCATTGCTGAAGGCGCTCCACCTCCCCTTGCTCCCTCACACTCCAGGGCTCTTTGAGAACAATAGGAATTGTAAGTCTTACATGTAGCCTTTGTGGGGCCTCTGTGCTCAGCAGCACATTCTCTAGTGGTTTTGAGGCTGGAAGACAATGGTTAATGGGGCATTATGGAATCCTCCCTGTCCTTGGCTGCCAGTGTTAATATTTGTAAGAAATCAAACTTGAGATCGTAACTACGCTAACACTGAGACTGAAACATGGGACACTGTGGCTATATTGACTAGATAGGGTAAGGAACTATTTCCATGAAGACGAAGCTTTCAAAAGCTTGTACCATTAACACAAAAGTCTCCCTGTCTCTTGATCGCTTATGTGTGTCGTTGAGAGAGAAGTTACGTCACTGTTTCTCCATCTGCAGCATGATTTTTTTCAAACACACAAGTCATGTTACTGACTTTATAATGCCATGAGCCTACAGACACTGCAGACACTGGGTAAGTGTCATTGGTTCCAAGAGTCTTACAGTTTGGAGGGTTTTGCCACAGCTGTGAACTGGACTCAAATGATAAGCCTGCAGCAGTGGCATTGCAGTCCGGGCAACTCTTCGGTGAACGAACGTCCAAAGTATTGAATGTATGCCTATGTAGTTCATGTGTTTTAACAGCTCTCACAGTACTATAGATCTTGGTGATGTATGACCTCAAGATGTTTGGTAAAGTACTAGCCTTTGATATTCATTAGTCAGTCCAGATGTTCATACAACTGAAGGAAGCCCCATTATTGGTAGTTAGAATATGAAAACGTATATAGATTATATTTTTAAAATGTTTAACCAATAAAGTGTTGTTCACGTGGCCAAGATATTAATTAACCACGAGATGCTGGAATGGACTCCACTCTCAATTTGTAGTGTCACTCCAGGTTAAAAACAAAAATCGTACTTGCAAAAGGATGGTGTAAGAATGCAGAGCCTCGAGGCTTATATATCTAAGTTCACAGCACATATGTCATTAATAAACTGTGAAGCTGTGAATCGCAGTGACCTGAACACCTGAGAGCAACTTTCTTCTCACAGTTGAAGTTCACTGGTATGTTTTATAATAGCCTTAAGGTTAAGGTAGAATGAAGCTGATAAAAGATTATAATTAGCCCAGGTCCTTGACTCCAGGACTCACTCCCCTGCTGATGCAGCTGGACCTATCTCCAATGAACTTCAGTTCACATGGCATTGGGACATCTGAAATTAGAGATTAGATTTGAATGGATTCTGGTAGGCTATGATGGATGTTGCTTGTGCTCTTAGTCTAATCTCTGTATTTTGCTAAATCTCACAACTTTACCTTCTGTTCCACTGTAGCTGATGGGTTTGTGATAGCCCAGTCTTCCGCAATTACATCGCCCTTAACTTTGGTCTGAAAAATGTTAAGGTTGTACATTTCCTGGTTTTTGTAGTGGAGTTTAAAAATATTAAGTTAAGCCTTGGAAAACAAAATCAAAGAAAAAGAGCTATGAACACAGGAGTGCTGTTCTTAATAGGTCTTTTTAAAGCAAATTCAGATTTTGTGTATTTATTTGCTGTTGATGATAGTATGTATTTATACTATATATAGCATGTTAGTGTATATGAAACAGAGTTCATAACAAAGACACGCTTGAAAAGAGCAACAGACAGCATACGAGGAAGTGCAAAACAGGGTGTTGAAGAGCTGATCTCTGATCTCCCCTAAACTTCCTTGAAAAGGAACAATATAAGGCATATATTACAGGACAAGTGTTTAAAAATAAATTATCCTTTCTCTTATCCTTTATGAAGCTGGAAGCAGTGATACTGGAAACTGTAGGAGCTGTGCTGGATTTCTCACCATTGGGAATAGAAATCAGCCTTTGGGAGGGGAAATGAACTATACATATCCTATAGGCAGCTCTTCTTTTGAGGTGCTCTTGCATAAGGTACACTGGCTGGGATATGTTCACTCTGAGTCAATGCACTAAATGTTTCACGTTATCAAAGGTATCATATCTGTCCTGTCACTGTTTTTGATGTTTTCACGGTGTTAGCTGTGAGGTATGGATGATGGAAGGGGCTTTACCTGTGACGGAAGCCTTGCTCTGCTGATCCTGCAACTGGCAAATAGAGGTCTTAAAACCACGATCAGTGTCCGAGTAATGTATGTTTCTTAAATTGAGAGGCAGAGAAATAGAGTCAAAGTCTGAGGGAGGCCAAAGTCTTCATACTGTATTGTTCCCGTCATGTTTCATTCCATGCTGTCCCCACATTGGAAATGAAGAATGAGTGCCACAAGTGAAGACCTGATCCTGGGAAATTAGTTAGTAGCACTATTCACAGGTACTGACAGCCAGACTCAAGAGGCTTTCTTTGTAGTCTGTGCATTTTAAAAAATAAATCTTCCTGGGACTGCTGAAATCTGATCACTTGCTCTTTGTGGCAGTGTACGGCTGCAGCAGATGCACTGCTGCCTCCCTCTCTCAGGATCATGCTGAAAGGTTGACTGTCAGTGTCTAGAGCTCTATTTCTCTTGCCTAGTTCTTCCACTCAGGCCTGCTGCTCTTTTCTGGCAACCTGTCTTGTTCGCTAGTGTCAAGAGAATCAAGCAGAGCCTTCGTGTGCATAGAACTCACTCATGGGGCTCAGAAGATGCATGTTGACTTTCAAGTATTGCTGCTGCATACAGGTGACAAGGACCGTAAAAGACCCATTTAGATGCTGGCTTTTGCCTATACCCTTGAAGCAGGAGGAAGGAGCCAGAAGCTGTTTGTGCTGACTTTGATGGCAGCCAGGTGAATGCAAAGCCTTCAAAATGCAGCAAGGCTTCCTGTCTGCAACCAGTGTCTCTGTCTCAGCTGCTCTTTTTACATCCTAGTAAGTATAACCACATCAGTTTACACTGTGATAATCCACCAGAAACCCAAAGTCTACAGTCATGGAAATTCACTTCCCCTTTCAGTGTACCAAGATATAAGCAAGTAATTATGATTTTAATATTTGGTACTGTCACCCAGGAAAATAATACCCATCAATTTCCTGATACCAAAATCAAATGCAAGCCATTTAATTACTAGCAAGTAAACAATGAATCTTCCTCCTTAAAATACCCAACACATTCATAATTAGCTAATTAAACTACCATAAAAATGATTATACAACATAAAAGAGCAACTGAGCGGCAGGCAGAGGAGAAAAGGCAGTGAAATCATTACCCACAGATACACTACTTTCTCCAAGAAAGCCAGTGAATCATTACAGGAGAGATGATGGGTGGAAAATAATAAGAACAGCAGCAATAATTAACTTGACAGTAATAATTACCTTGACAATATTTGCAGCTTCAAGACAACCAATATGTTTGCTTTGCTGAGAGAAGGCCACATATGGGAGGATGTTTACCTCTTCCTCAGCACTTTTGCGGTGCGCATTGCAGATGGTGGTTGGCAGAACGGGGGACTGACAGGGCAGTTCTGGGCTGTGCCCTCCGATAGCCTCAGCTCACTGTACAATTTGGGCAAATTGCATAGCTTGAGGTTTTCATTGTTGAATGCCCAGTGTTAGGTAACAGATTCCATGAGTATGCAGAGTTTTTGAGTGCTCCTGAAAAGCTGAAGAAGAGCTACTCACAAAACCAGTCTTGCGGTTCTGTTTTCTTGAGTAAGCAGAGCAGAGGAGCAGCTGAGGGAACCGAGGCTGCTTAGTCTGAGGAAGAGGAGGCTGAGGGGGGACCTGATTGCCCCCTACAACTACCTGAAGGCACATTGTAGAGAGGTGCATGCTGGTCTCCTCTCACAGGTAATTAGTGATGATAGAACAAAAGAGAAGAGCCTCAAGCTGCACCAGGGGACATATAGACTGGACATTAGGAAAAATATTTTCACTGAAAGAGTAGTCAGACATTGGAACAGGCTGCCCAGGGAGATGGTTGAGTCACCATCTCTGCATGTGCTTAAAAGTCATTTAGATGTGGTGCTTAGCAATATGGTTTACTGTTGAACTTATTAGAGTAGGATTAGTGGTTGGTCTTGATGATCTCAGGGGTCTTCCAACCTGAATGTTTCTGTGATTCTAGTTGCCCTAATTCAGTGCTGCTTTGGGCTGAGTGGTCTGTGATTGCTGAGCTTTTGCTAGTCCATATCCTAGGACAGGCAAAATTCTCAGCTTTCTCCTGACTCATTTTTGAATACAACTTGAGAAACCTTTCAGGTTAGGAAAGGTATTAAAAGTTTTGCCTAAAGTAACTGATACAGTGGAACTACAATTGAATTGCTCTTCTGCAAATGGGTAAGAACTGGTTAAAGAAAGTTGTATCTCCCTAGTCACTGTTAATGCCGAGTTTTTAATGGCACCACTTCTAATATCCAGGCAAACCAGCAATCTCCTGCTGGCATGTAATTTCATATAGACAAACTTGTTCATTCAGGTAGTCTTGACATACCTAGAGAACAAATGTTCCCTTGTAAGGAGCTCCACTGCCTTCAAAATGTTATATAGGTTGAATTCCTACTTCCAAAGGCATAACCAATACAATTCCTGTATCTTTTCTGTGTTTCTACAGCCTTTGCCATGCTTATACGTGAACGTTGCCTTTCGACTTTGAGATAGTAGGGTTCCTCTCCTCTTTCCCTGCAGGAAACAGGGAATTTCAGTGTCTTCCCTCCATTATCCTCTCTATGTATCAAATATTCTACGTAGATGTTCATGTTTCTGGTTTTTTCAGCTGAATAACAGTTAAAAGGCAACAAGACCAAACAGCAATTTGCTAACAGGCAAAGAAAGCAAAAGTTGGAAAATGAAAAATGTAGGATGAACAATGTAGGTGACTACTGGGTTATGGAGACAAATGTCCTTTAGTAATTGAGTGAGTCAGATTAATTCTTTTCCAATGTTGTAAAGCAGTCTGCTTTATTATTTTTCCTTTAGCAGATTGGCAGAAGACATAGATCTATCGGTTGTCTTTCCTCCCTTAAATGTAATCCATTTTTATAAGGCTCTTTCGTACTTTGCTGTTTGAGATGCTGTTGTTTTTATGATCATTTGCCATATACTAAAGTGGTAAAATTTCTGGATAAGCATTGCAGAGATGAGGTATGAGTTTTGTGCCCTTCAGATTCTATTTTCTGAGAGAATTGTCTGGAGTGTGTGGGCCTTGATATCTTGAATTGGGCAATAAATTGAAGTGATATCTTAATCACTGTGGTTTTTAGCTTTTCTGCCACGTCACTGAGATGTTTATAATGCTGGAAGGAGAAATGCGCATTTTGTTTAGAGACTGCTTAAGAACAAAACTGCTTGGAGGCTAAGAAAAAAGTAGAAATAAAGTCTAGAGGTGGGGAGTAAACATGACGGATGAGTGCAGAATTGATCAATCTTCACCAGAGCAACCAGCAGCTGTGGGCAGCCAAGTGATCAACTAGGTGAACCAATCTGTGACTGCTGCTGGAAATCAGGCATGAGGGGAATTGAAAAGGATAAGGTACATATCTGCCACAAAGTACAAATCACTTGGCTTACTTGGAAAACACAGGCCAGTTCCTTTATACCACTGAACACAGTAAGAGCTACTGAATAGCTCGGTAAATGTTGACAGGTGCATTGGTAGAGACAGAGGAGCCAGAATCTGGATGGGTGTCTTTTAAAATACTGGCTCTGACTCGCTGTTGTGCCAATTGCAGGACTAGTAGAAGTTGAACCAATGTTGTCATAGGAAAACGTGGCTTTGGGAGTTTTGATTCTTCTGCTTTAGAGAATTGCTCTGGAGTAGTTTTGTCCCTAATACAAATTTGAAGTTTACAATCTCTTGCCTTCAGAATTAAAAAGATTTTTAAAAAAGAAGAGAAAAAAATATTTAAATAGAGATGATGGATGAAAGTGAGAAAAGTCATAAGAAGGAGGACAAGTGAGTAGCCATCAAATGTGAGGAAGAAAAACAAAGAAGGACTCAAGTAACAAACCATTTATTTGTAGAATGGTTTTCAAGTTAAGCTCTGCTCTTGCTGCAGTCTTCCATGCTTTCCTGTATCCACAAAAGGGGTCTCTGGAGACAGCAAACTGTCTTCTTAAAATAGACATCTATGCTCTGTTTTGCAGAATGCCATCGTCCTCTCTCATGCAAAGCTGCCTTGACTCAATCCCTGCAGTTAACTGCCTTCAAGCCTTTCACAACCACATTCAGCTGTCAAGTGCTTCCAGGAGAAGTTAGCCAAACAGCATTTTTTTGCTTACCTCCTTTAAGTATCCTGAGTTCCAATGTCTTTGCTTATGTTAAGCACATCTTATTTCTGTTCTTGTCCATTTTGTTTACGTAGCTTTGTCATTCCTTGATAAATTTCACGGCCAAGAAATTTTATATAGATTTTTATTGTTTTTACCTGTGAAAATGAAGTGATTGTTTACAGCAGGACCCTCAGGCTAAATCGTGTTTTCATCAACATTCATGCCCCACCACTGAATACAGTGCTGCCATCATCTGCTTCACCTTGAGATAGCTTGACTTCCTTCTGTGCGCCTTTTTGAAAGCTGTTTCTGATGTGCTGAGAGCTAACTGCTGTAATGAGAAAGGGAGAGGAGAAAAGAAAGAATTCATATCAGTTGTCCCTTCCTTTATGGAATCAGAGGCAGATATAAACACTTATCAGAACATGATTTGGTGCCTAACCTCATATACTTGAGGTAGTTTTTTGGAGCTAGGTATTTTTGAGGAAAATGTGAGGTGTAGAAAGGTTGGCTGCTCTAGGGTGAGACTAGATATGCACCATGAAAAGTAAGTTACCCTGAGCTTAAATCAATGTAACTGAGAGGGTGTCTACAGGTGCCTCATCAGAAAAATCTGAATGTGAGTTCTTTCTTCCCATGCCCTGTAAAACTGTTTCTCATTGTGTTTCAATGACAAACACAACTCTTCCTTCTTCCTCCTCATTTGCCTTTATCATTTTTGCTTATCATTTTTATCTATCATTCTCTGTCCGTTCTTACATTAGCATCCCAGACTAATATAGCACAATGTAGATACCATGCACAACTCTCTTACCTAATAAACACGTGTATGCGTTAAATATTAGAACATGATTAAGCAACTCTGAACCATCTTGTGTCCTAGATCCTGCCTGACTCATATGTCATGGCAGTTAGTAACCAATCAGTTATAGTTAAGTAAAACAGGGAAAAAGGATAACACCAAAAAAAGAGGAGGCTTGTGTGGCTCAAAATAGAGTGGAAATCCTTTTCCATTAATAAAGAAAAATACATTTTTGTGTTGCCTCCATTTAAAGATCTGGGAACGCTCTGCGTTAGTCGCAGGCAGATTGCAAGTATACAGAGGGATTAAGCAACATTCCACAGGAATGCAGACATGTGGAGAAGACTCACAGCTTTTCAACGAGACAAAGCCACTTGAAAGCTCAGGGTACAAAGCAAAGAAAGCTCCACCAGTCAAAAAATGTAGAACGTGGGAATTTCTTCAATGGAGGTAGGCTGCATTTATCTAGCAGAAATTAGGCAAAACAGAGAAAGTGACTCTTCTAACTCATGCGGGAAAAGCCATTGGGCTGTTAACACTGCATCTTATTAAATTGTTCTGAAAGGAATGTTTCCTAAAGAGACTTGGTTTTTCAAGTTGCAGAACAGTACAGATGACATGGTACATTTTCATGTCTTGCTCAGAGGTGGAAGAACTCAGCAGCTCAGCATAAGAGAGAAATGGAATCACCACACTGCATTGATGTTCACAGGCCCGTGTGTGTGACAGCACTTTTTTTTTCCCCTTTCTTAACAGAATTTCTAAATGAAAATTGGAAATTGGTAGTACGTCTTGTTCTTGGGTTCTTTTTTCCTAAAGCAGCATACTGTTAAGTAGTTAGTAATAACTTGTAAACCTGCAGCATTCCTCTCAGACATTACTGCCTGGTACAACACATCCTGATAAGGATTGTTTTAGATGCCTGTAAAGTTCCTCTTGGGAAAGTGCAAAGTAGGGGACCTGATGAGGAAAGGATATTGTGGGGACAGCTGGGGCTGGAACATGTCACATCCCTCTTTCTGGGGACCCACTTGCCTTTGTGGTGGTGCACTTATCTAGTTATCAGAGGCCCTGTTTTCCTTCTTTGTGAAGGTCTGTCTTGTTCACCCTGCAACGCCCCAGAGCATTAGCTTTACTAAAGGTTACTAACACAGCTTTCTAAGGAGTACGGTGAGTTTATGGTGGGAAAGAATGCTTACTGTCAACACAAAGCAAATATTTCCTTCTTTTATTTATAGCTTGCAAAAAATTTGATCTCAGGTCTCCATTTTAATCAGTCTATACACAGCATGAATTCTTCTGATTGCTTTTAATGAGGATTGCCATGGACTTAGCAGTGAGCTACACTGCGTTTATTGTACAAGAGGGACCTTGAGATACTAGCCCTGTTGTGCACTCAGTAGATGCACCGTCTTTGTGTATAATTAGTTTTTGTTCTGCTTTTTCAAGAGCATAGGCTATGCATCACTTTGTCGCAGTCCTGGAGCATGCCTCCTGTCAGGTACTGTTTCGTCGGACTGAATCACAATTTCACAAGAGATGTTTCGGTTTTACAGAGACAAAAGCTGTGGAAACAGGAGTGATGGGTTGATATGCCAGGTCTACTTCTGCTTCATTAGTAATCAACTGTGGATCAAACAGCAGTGAAGTTTTAGCAAATGAAACAGTACTCCAGGTATGATACAGTAAATTCATTAGCACAGAATCACAGAATCATCCTGGCTGGAAAGGACCTCCAGGGTCATCGAGTCCAACCTTTATCCTATTATCTAGCTGCTAGA
>JAOXOE010000001.1:44277470-44297082 GCA_028565055.1 Phoeniculus purpureus
ATGTCATCTAGTGATAGGACAAGGGGCAATGGGTGTAAGCTGGAACATAGGAGGTTCCACATAAATATGAGAAGGAATTTCTATACAGTGAGGGTGACAGAGCACTGGAAGGGGCTGCCCAGGGAGGTTGTGGAGTCTCTTTCTCTGGAGATTTTTAAAACCCACCTGGACATGTCCCTGTGCAACTTGATCTGGGTAATCCTGCTGTGTCAGGGGGATTGGACTAGATGATCTTTCGAGGTCCCTTCCACTCCCTAATGTTCTGTGAGTCTGTGATGATTTGAAAGGGTCACACACTATGTGGCATACAGTATGCTGCAGTTATTTTCTTCCCCTCTGCTTTCTGCTCCTTCAGACCCCTGGCTGGCTGGAGGCTGGTGTTGGCAATTTTCTGCCTGCTGCTGGCTTTCTTCTGTAAATATTGTTCTCAGCAGAAGAGCAGTTTGACAGTAGAGAATCTGTCCCAAAGCATTTACTCTCAGCTTCCCTAATCAGTTTTTTTAATACTCGCTGTGAATTGATTAGGTTCTGCTCTTTCAGAGGATGGTGTGACAGTGCATCATACTGATGTTGGGACATTGAGATGCTTCATTATGCAGAGTTGCATTTGCTGTCTTTGTTGTTGAATGTGGATGTAGTTGGATCCTGGTCACAGTATTCAAATTCTCCAGTAGTTTTTGCTTTGCCTGGAAATGGTTCCTGCCACAGTATTAATTAAAACTTAAAGGTTTCAATAATTTAGGTACAGATTATGCCTTCAGCTGTCTGTGTACTTTTCACAAACAAGTAAGAGAGCCGTGTTTATTTCAGATCCATCTGTCCCCATCTTCCTTTGATTTTTCAGAAAGGCAACTGCTATTGAAATTCAGTGCAAAAATACAGAACAGAAAAATATACAGAAACCATCTTTAAAATTCAGCTTTGAATAAGGCCCTAAGTTTTCCCCTCTCAGATTTTACTGGGGCATCCCTCATAGAGGCTCAGCAACTACAATCCTGTCTCAGGAAAGATTCAGATTCACACTTCAACACTCTTTAGCTATTTTGAAATCTAAAAGCACCTAAAATGGCTCAGGCAGAATCTCCATTTCAAGAAAACCATCCACACATTTTGCATTCCTCTTCAGATTGCTTATGCTGAACATTGTCTTAATCTCACTTGCTGTAGTGCCATCTTCTTTGTAAGAAATAATAAATTAAGCTTGTGCTCTCTCCTCTGCCCCCCACCTTTAATTCAAGACCTGTGGAAGAGTAAGCAGATGCAGCCATGATGATGGTGCAGGAACGCCTGAAATCTCTCTGATCTGTTTCCAAGGAACATTTCCCCACGACGTGGCTCATGAGCAAGGAAACTTTCTCTTCCTTCCTAAGCTGAAGCCTTTCTTCCACTCATATTCCTAAATATGTTTAGCTCCTAGCTGGAGTTGTAGACTTGGGTCCTTGGAACCACAGAAACTAAGTGGTGATACATGTTGCTAGTTGGCAGCTTACATAGGAAATAGCTCACAATGAAGACGTAGTGGCAGTACCTGATGAATGAAAGTAGTTTTCTTTCAGTGAAACAAATTCAGTTATCCACATACAGGCTTTACTGTGTCCAATGAGAGTTACCAGTGATGCTCCAAATTTGCCTTTGCTCTCTGAACATTCCTGAAAGGCAAGTGTGAGACAAGAAGCAAAGGCGGGTGATACTCCTCATTCACTGCACTGAAGTCAGAAAGTAATGCTGTGTTACACCCACAAAGGGGGAAAAGAGTAATGACTTTTCTAATGCTCATCTGCACTACATGAAGTGAAATATTTGAGACACTCAGGTGATGGAAAACTCAACAGATATAATGACAAGAAAATCTAAGTCCAGACCTTAAGTAAATCTTAAAGGTGTGGGAAAAATTAGGCTTGTACATGTTTTATCATCCCACATGGGTTGCTACTGAGATCAGGGCTTTTTAAAACCACACTGACTTTCTAAATATTTCAATATGAGTTAGAAGCTAATTTTTGAAACATGTGGCTCAATGTTACAAACATTTTTCTTTCTACTCTTTTTAATCGATGGCACTGCTTTGCAATTCTTCAAACTATAATGTCCAGTAGTTTGACTTCAAAGCAAACTTCCTCAAATACTGTCTTTAATACATAAAGCCATATAAAATCCTTGTTGAGGCATGCTGCTAATATTACTTCTGTTTTAAGAATGAGGAGAAGAATTATTAAGATGATTGTCCAAAGCTGCTGAGAAAGTCTGCAGTAGTACTTCAAACAAGCAAAAATCTTGGCTTCAATTTCAATTTTTAAAAACTGTGGCTGTCTCTGATTTTAGAGTATTCTACCATTTGTTTGAAAGAACTACAAGTGAAATGATTTATGCCTTTGTTTCAAGTTGAAATTTTAATAGCATTTACAAGTGTAAAAAACAGGACTATTCTAGGTTTTTGTCATTTTCCAACTAAGAAACACAGAAAATCAAAGGAAGTACTAAACTAAGGTTAGGAATTTGGCAGCAGAGATGGCTAAGTTCTCCTACTTGGACAAAAGAAAAAATCTAGGGGTAAAGAAGTAATTTATGGGGTAATATTGTCCCCAAACAATCTGGATTCAAACTACTGAAAAACAGGCTTGTTCTGAATTTGGTGAATCACTTCAATTGTAAGAAATGCCAAATAATGAAAGTAAAAGTGTTTCGTTCTTATCAAAATACATAGTATCTGTTTTGAAAAATAAAGTAAGTAGGAAACATTTCACACCATGTGATATAAGTCTTCAGCTATTAATTTTGCTGGGGATTTAAATGAAAGGGTTGTTTTTCATCAATCTGAAAAAACGTTTGATGTTTTCAGCAAATGCCTATGTCAAAAAGCCCAGTAGATCTAGTAAAAAATTCAACTCTAGGGAGAAGCCTCCTTTCTGTATATTAGAAAAAAAATCTGAATTAGGACACAAGATCCACAGTCTGATTTCAATGACTCTCAACATCTCTCTTCTTTAATCTTATTGAGATTTCCTTCCTCATACACATGCCAAGCTTTCTGCTTCCTGTGTCGCTCTACATCATTACATGTGTAACCAGCAGGGCAGCTGCTGCTGGTGGGAGACCTAAAGGTGTTAAACCAAATTGTTTAGCATGTAAAATCCTTGCCATCTTCATTTTGTTGTCTGTTGTGACCAGCAAGAACTTCACGGTGATGGCTAAGAACATCTTATACCAGTATAGGTCCAGGACTGACCTTTTGGAGAGCAGCATAGGAGAAAGGGACCTGCGGGTCTTGGTGGCCAGCAGGATGACCATGAGCCTGCAGTGTGCCCTTGTGGCCAAGAAAGCCAATGGCATCCTGGGATGGATCAGAAAGGGGGTGGTTAGTAGATTGAGAGAGGTTCTCGTTTCCCCCTACTCTGCCTTGTTGAGATCACATCTGGAGTATTGTGTCCAATTCTGGGACTGTCAGTTTCAGAAGGACACGGAACTGCTGGAGAGAGTCCAGCACAGAGTCACGAAGATGATGAAGGAGGTGGAACACCTACCTTGTGAGGAAAGGCTGAGAGACCTGGGTCTCTTGAGCTTGGAGAAAAGGAGACTGAGGGGTGATCTCATTAATGTCTGTAAATGTGGGAAGGATGGGTGTCAGGAGGATGAAGCCAGGTTCCTCTCAATGTCATCTAATGATAGGACAAGGGACAATGGGTGTAAACTGGAACACAGGAGGTTCAACATCAACATGAGAAAAACTTCTTCATGGTGAGTGTGACAGACCACTGGCATGGGCTGACCAGAGGAGTTGTGGAGTCTCCTTCTCTGGAGACGTTTCAAACCCCCCTGGATGTGTTCCAGTGCAACTTGGTCTAGGTGATCCTGCTGTGGCAGGGGGATTGGACTAGATGATCTTTCAAGGTCCCTTCCAATCTCTGATGTTGTGTGATTTTGTGATCTTGAAGTAAAACTGACTGCTGCTCCAACAGCACAAACTACTGAGTTAAATGACAATCTGTCCCTTAATGATGGAAGTGGAAAGGCTTATTGCACACCCACAAAAAATTTGAGTTGTTTTCAGCAGACAGTGGTGGTGTAACATACAAAATTCGAGTTCTTTTCAACAGAAAGCAATGGTGTAGCATACACATTAAGAGCAAATTAAAGATGGTGTGATTATAAGCAAACTTCTAGGATAACTAACACAGCTCTGTGATTGTGTCTTATCCTCTTATGTTATGTTGAGAACCTGATTATTCTGTTGCCAAAGGATAAAACGCTCTGGAATTTAGTCCATTTAATCTCAGGTCTAAGTGCTAGTGCCTGGATGCCACTTCTTTTGTGATATTCAGAGTTCTGCACATACGGACTGTTGCAGAATGAAAGGCATTCCTCAATAAGTGATAAAATAATTCCTCGGGCTAGATAATCTAAATGCTCTTCCAGCTTTAAGGGTTTCATTTTTGCACACATGTAAAAAATCATGTTAAATAAGAATTTGTTAAAATGAGCCTACAATCATTTCCCAGACCTGTTGTACTCATGTCACTGAAGCACTGGAGCCCCATTTTGTACCTGGTCATGCATTAATATACCTGTCTGAGTAGGAAATCATCTCCCAATTTACTTACTTGTACTCAATGTGGAGAATGTAGGAACCATCTTTTTCCTTGTATATTAATAGGTTCCAGATAGAATAAGAGGGAAACCAGTTTCAGGTTCTAATTTTGTCCACTAAGGACCATGTACCCAAACCTAAGTCTCTCATAGGCATGTGACTGTTGTAATCACTGTTGCTACTGGAAGGGACTGTGTTTTGTTCTCATCTGGGGGAATAAAAATTAAGAATCACATGAAGTTTCCATGAAGTTGAATTAGACTTTCTAACTTTCCTAGTTAGAAGATGGGGAATGTCTTGCATTATTCAAAAACCTTACTTGTATTTGAACACGACATAGAAATGATATGTAGGCAGCATGAACAATAATTCAAGTAAACATCATGGACTCTAGTTTTTTTGGTCCAAACTCTGAAAGTTTCTAAGACATTTTAAAATACATTTTCAGTTCAGTAAGAGGGTTCCATTGTTTCTCTGAATAGAAAGGAAAATGTTTGGTCAGGAAACAGAAAAAATATGGAGGGATATGGAATAGCAGCACTTTCAAAAGTCCAAAAATACACATTTCGGTTCACTTTACTCTCAGAAGGCATGTGCTCACACAACCTAAGAAGTCTCCCTCTCTTAGAGAAAGTTAACAAATGAAGACATTTTTGTGGCAAGCTTATAGTTTTTGGCCCAGGCCCTGCTTTGGCACCTGTTTGACCTGGCAACTCTAGCTCCTTGCTGAAAAAACAGGGTTTGTCTGTTAAGTATATTGGAAATTGGAATCTCAGTGGGAAGCTATGATCTCAGGTACTTGTAAAAGCCCAACCTTTGTCCTTCCAAGGATGTCCTCCTACTCTTTAGAATTTCAGACATACAGAAGCTCCCAAGCAATGACTAGTGCAATTGTACTAACAATAAAAGCACTGAAATGAAAGCTGTAAGAGGTTGCTGTTTTAGTATAAGAGCTTGGAAGTATGTTACCCATACTTAGTGCACCCTCAGATAAATGCCCCAAGCAAGGGCCACCATGAAAAGTATCAAAAACCTCCACAAATTATCTTTGACATTTATAGGATCCTGGCCACACTGCGTGTGTGTTCCTCACATCTGGAATGTGCTGGCTGTTGGTTATATGGCTTTGAACCTCATATTTCCTAGATATTTCCCAAAAAAACTCTTCATGCAGCTCTGGAAAAGGTAAAGAAGAGGAGGAACAACAATTGTTTCTAGATGAACAGATAATGAATGAATGCAGTGCTAGGCATCTGGGTCACCTATCTCCCTTTTCTGTTAGTTTGCAATCACTTTGTAAGAATTAAGAACAATTTCTGAAACATATTGGGAAGGAACAGTTGGATTTACAACCCTGAATCAAGTTGTTGGTTCCCCAACCCTAGTAACATTACCTGGGAGTGGCCATAACTAGAAGCATGAGAGGAAGCTAAAAACACCCACCCCAGCATTCAGGGGATGCAGTGATCTTCTGGACTGAGGAATCACACTCCTGTTCCCAGGAAGTGCATTTTGGGGGCTAGTAAAAGTTTGCATTGTTGCAAATGTTATTGATGTAGTTATACAGTTCTACTGGATATCTTTTGGTCTTGTCATGTGAAGAATTAGTTTTTAAAGTTTAGTACAGAAAGAGTAAAATAACCCAAAACTTGTTTGTGTAATTTTAGAAATCTATAGAAAATTACTTTTTCCAACAAGAGTATTTTTTATAGATACCCTTCTTTTTTACAGACCACTCTTTTAGAATATTTTGGCAGTTAGTCATTTCCCAGAACCACGAATTAGTTCCAAAACTTGGCTACATAATTTAGCACTTACATAGCACAATGACTTAGCCCATCAGAGCTGAATGCCCTCAGCAAATATTACAGCTTTGCTGGACAGAAAAAACGAAGGAGTAAAGCCAACAGAATTGAAAACTGCTGGATCCTAGACTGGGAAAATAATATTCCCATTAGCATACTCAGAGAACTATACCAGTCATGTAGACTTTCAGGTCACTAAAGTATCTCTTTACTGATCATAAAATGATGCAGGACACATACTTGTGAAATTTTGTATGCCTAGGTTCCCTAGGTTTCTCATGTGATATAGAATCATAGAGTCATAGAATCATAGAATGGTCTATGCTGAAAGGACCCTCTAGAGGTCGCCTAGTCCAACCTCCCTACACAGGGACAACTCTACCTAGGTCAGGTTGCTCAGAACCTCTTCGAGCCTGACCTTAAATGACCTCAGGGTTGGAGCCCCCACCACCTCCCCGGGTGGCCCATTCCAGTGATCAACCACTCTCACATTGAAGAACTTTATTCTAATATCCAGCATCAATCTATCCTTTCCCAGCTTGAACCCATTGCTCCTTGTCCTATCCATACAATCCCTCTTGAAAAGACCTTCCCCTGCCTTCGTGTAGGCCCCCCTCAGGTATTGGAAGGTCAAAAGAAGGTCCCTATGCAGCCTTGTTTTCTCCAGGCTGAACAGCCCCAACTCTCTCAGTCTGTCCTCATACAAGAGATGCTCCATTCCCCTGATAATTTTAGTGGCCCTCCTCTGGATGCGCTCTAGTAGTATTTCTACACCCTTCTTGTGCTGGGGGATCCAGAGACACAATACTCCAGGTGTGGTCTCACTAGGGCAGAGTAGAGGTGCAGAATCACCTCTCTTGATCTGCTGGCCAGCCACAGTTGTTTTGATGCAGCCGAGAATGTGATTTGCCTTCTGGGCTGCAATTGCATATTGGTGGCTAATGTCCAGTTTTTCATCCACCAGCACCTCCAAGTCCCTTTCTACAGGACTGTTCTCCAGTAGATCCTCTCCCAGCCTATACTGATAATGCCAGTTACCCCGGCATTACAGACTCCTGTAAAACACCACTTGCCACCTTCCTCCATCTGGACATCAAGCCCTTGATCATCACTGTCTGGATGTGACCATCCAGCCAGTTCTTTATCCACCGAACAGTCCACTCATCGAACCTACTCATCATATCCCTCACCAAGGTTCAACTCTAGCTGTGCCTTAGCCTTCCCGACTTTGTCCCAACATAACCGGGCAGCATCCCTGTATTCATCCCAGGATACCTGTCCCTGTTTTAACAGTTTGTGCATTTTCATCCTGTTCCTTACTTCCACCAGCCATGCTGGTCTTACTTCTCTAAGAAGTTTCATGGCTGCTACCCTGTTGGTCCCCTGGCTCATCTGTGTTTGGCTTTCAATGTACTCCCATTTCAGCTCAGCATTCCTGGTGCTGTGTAGGACATCTCAGTATCAAAAAACCCAAAATTGTTATGAAGACACCAGCCTCAGAGCCATGTATTGATGTGAGAAGCAGTGCAGTTTTGAAATGAGTCTTCTGATTGTCCCTATTTACCACCTCTTGGTGCATTTTCTCTTGTGTGGTTTAGGTATATATTAAAGAGATTCTTCTCAGAAGAACTGCAGCCAAAAGCTCTGAACTGGGTACATGTGTAAGAGACTTAAAGCCCTCAAGGGAGTGGGGTGGGGGTCTTGAATCAATCTTCTGGAGAGCTTTCCATGATATATGTATTGGGGGTGTTTTCAGCCATGAGAACAGATTAAATTTGATCCAAAGGAACAGTGGAACTTCATGTGGTGGAGATGTAGAGGCTGAGCACCAGCTGTTCTGACTTCCTGATATCTTCTTTTATGTTAGAAAACTTTGTCTTGCAGTTATAGGCAAAGAAAGTGGTTTTTCCAATAGTAGTTTTTCAGTTCCATTGTAGAACTATCACCAGCCATTCAGTCTAATTCTTCTTTCTACCTCAACCTGATGGGATATAGTACTGTGTTCTAGAGCCACACTTCATATGTGAAATAAGACATGCCACAGAAGATCAAAATGGGAAATACTGTCATAGGACAACAGCCTTTCATGCTTCCAGCTCTGCAGGCAAAGCGCAGGTATTATCTGCTCGGACAAGACAAAATTAAATTACATATAAAATGCTAAACTATCTTCCTAGTGGGAGTGCTCGTAGTGGTAATGTGTAATTGTGAGTACTCCTGCTATGGCAAGTCATTCCGGATTGAAAGACAGATGCTCCTGTCTTGTCCTTGGTGTGAGTATGGTTACAACATGAAGAAAAGGCATCCTGGTTTAATGGAAGCCTGCTGCTACTGAACATCTGCTAAAGGAAATTCAAGATAATATGGTTTTGATGTTCTGCTACTATGAAAGGAAGATTGATGCATAAGTGGCTTGCTCGGTTACATTGACTTGAGCCTACAAAACAACGTGGCAGGACATTTTCTGTGACAGTTTTGATACGCTGTTTGTCACTGCTGTGTGACTTCCGTTTCAGAATTACAGTATTGCAGCAATAGAACAAAAAATGTGTTTTGTCCTGTGGACAGGAATGTATTCTAGTGCAAGGAGTACGAGAAACATAGGAACTGGTATTCCAACTAACTTGCTCCATGACTTTCAGGCCAGTTACACTTTCCAGAAGTTACACTTTCCAGAAAAGTGCCTGAGATTTAAAAATTTTTACGTCGAGGCTTGGCTTACCAAGTGAAAGAAATGAAGACAAGTTAGAGACCTGCACAAAGGCAGAACATTTCTCTGGTTGATAAGTGCAGTTGTGAGGAATTCACAACCTTTGGGGAGAATTTGCTGCTTTCATAAAAATCAGTGGGTTTATGCTGTTGTCTGCTAAGGGACACCTTTTGAATCAGCTGTGTGACAATCCTATCACAAAAATGCAGCAGGTTTCCTACTGAAGGGGGGTGTGAAGCAATACTAACTTACTAGATCATAGAATAATAGAAGGTTTTAGGTTGGAAAGGATATTTAAAGGTCATCCAGTCAAAGCTTCCTGCGGTCAGCAGGAACATCTTCAACTAGATCAAGTTGCTCATAGTCCCATACAACCTGAACTGGAATGTTTCCAGGAATGGGGCATCTCTGGCAACCTGTGCCAGTGCTTCACCACCCTCACTGTCAAAACTCTCTTCCTTATATCTAGTCTAAGTCTACCCGCGTTTAGTTTAAAACCATTACCCATTTTCTTAAAATTTATAAGAATTTATTATATATATATATATATATAACACATTTATAATGCAGTACTGTCACCTGAAATGAATGGCATTTTCCTTGCTGTCCTGATGAGTCTTTGGCCAGTGTGCTGCAGGCTAGACAGAAGTTTAATCCTTCTAAGGACTAAGGACAGCATGCAATTCAATGCTCAAGCACTGTCAAAATACTGACAGCTACAAAATACTCCAACCAGTAACTTGGAGAGCAAGCAATGAGCAAAACGACTTCAATATGTAGAAGTTTAAATGCCCTAAGGAAACGCTAATCCAGAGACACAGTAATAGGGATTACTATTTGATTTGTAGTGTGACTTGAAAGGAATCAACAAGACCAGAGCTGCTGCCTGCATGTGCACTTAGCCATACAGTCACAATTCAGGAAGGAAGACATTAACTGTCCATCTTGCCTTAATGCAGCCTCCTCTAATGACTTCTGTGGAAAACCTCAGTGGATTCTCTTCTGTCTCTAATCAAACAACGGTTACTTCATCTGTCCCTTCTGTTTCCACCTTGTATCTTCTTTCCTTCTGAAAACTCACTGAGTTAAGAATTTGCAGCTGTTGCCAGAGGTAGAATCATAGAATTATAGAATCATTAAGGTTGGAAGAGGCCTACAGGATCATCAAGGCCAACCATCAACCCAATACCAGCATATCCACTAAACCATGTTCCTTGATCTACGTGTATTTTGAACCTCCAGAGATGGCAGCTTCGCCACTTCCCTGCGCAGCCTGTACCTTCTGCTGTACAATAGTGTGTATAACCAACGTCAGTCTGTCTTCTTCCTTCTCTGTTCTGAGGCAGGCTCTAGAAATGCTACTTCATAGAAAGATCCCCTGTTATTTGCCACCTTGAACACTTTTGCTTGGATGTATCATTCAAAAATACTATTTTCTCTGTTCTGTTTCCTCCTTTGCATCTTCCAGTTACTGTGGTGTTTCTCCTGCCCACTTAACCTTTTAGTTTGGAAAAGGAAATTACCCTTTGGCATGTCTGCCTGGAAATACTGCTGACCTCTCTCATTTAATTTCAGCTGTCTGACATGCTCAATGCTCAGCAAAGCCCAAATTTTGCTTCGCAATGTTTCTTCTGCCACATTTTATGGTAAAGAGTCAGAAGACGGAAGGATAATCTGTGAGTCACTTGTGCAATGATGACTTGCAGATTTCCTTCTTTCCTTCTGAATTTTTTTTCCATCCTGCCAATCTTTTATTTCAGTTTTTTCTTTAAAAGGAAGAGAATTCATTTGTAAAGTACATTAAATGATTAAATGCCTCAGCTCTTATTGCAAAGCGTTCAAAAAACGTTATCAATACTTGGAGCAGAGTTTCTCCACTTTCTGCTGCAGGGTGTATCTAAAGGATTTTTTCTTCTTGTCAGGAAACATAATCTTACCACAGAGATTTCAGAGCCCTATTCATGACAGCTCAGACAGGGAGATTATATACCCTTTGAACTCTGTTTCTCTTATTAGAAGCCAAACTTGCTGTTTGTATGCTTGGTACTTTTTGTCTGTGGTGTGTCGTGTCCCGTGCCCCCCCCATCCCCTGTTGTTTAAACTATATTATAATCTGTTGATTTAGGATGCTAAGAAGTTTCAGATCTGAGATGTTTTGCTCTGGTCACTTCTGTACGGAAATGACTAAGTATTCTGGAAGTTATCTTAAGTTTCTGACTGGGATATACAGGTGCTTTGCTGTATGTGTGTACCAGTGTCTGCCTAGGTGAAGAAGAGAACTTCACAAAAGACAGATGAGAAAGAATATGACATAGTTTTATTTGCTGATAGCTTTAATTTTGAATATGTAGTTTGTTTTTGATCTATTGTGATCTGCCCATGAATTACTTATTGCCACGTATATTATAAGTAGAAATGGTGTCACTGTTCAACAGTCTTCATTTGACTATGAGACAACAACGTTTTCAGCTTTTAATCTTTGACATTTTCAGGGTAAGTATGTTTCTCCAATGGCTTGGGTTCTTATGTAGTCAAAGCTGCTCTCAGGTAGAGCTACCCAGGCAGCTCATCCATGGCCTGCAACGTCTTATTACTGCAGGCGTGTGACCTTCACCCAGCTCTGTGACTGTGTCTCACATTCTGATTTCAACCTTCCTCATTTCTGCTGTTCCAGACTTGCACACTGCATCTACCATATGTGATCTGCAAAAGCCCTTCCTGTATCTTTTAGAGTTTCTCACATAGTCTGCATTATGGTGTTTCACTTCTGACCTGCGTGACAGCTTTGCTACTGGAATCACAGGCCTTACTTCAAAAGATGTTGCCACTCCTTTTGAGTCCTGCAGACCTGATAATAGCCCATGGTTACAGAGAATGCATCCCAAACCACCCTTTCCTAGCAAAGCAATTCCTGTTGAGAACTTGGGTTTGGGGCCATCTCTAAAACACTGAGTTTGTCAAATTAATAAATGGAGACTAGGATGATACTGTCTGAATCTCTTTCATTTCAAGTAGTTCATGTGCAAGATCTCTGCAGTAAAACCAGCTTGTTTTGTCGTGTGATGTTACAGCAGAACAAAAAATGCAAATAATTTTCATCCTGATTGATTTTTGAATCATTGAGAGGAAGCTATGATTTTCTTCTTTCGTATAATGGTTTCAGGCCACACAGGTTCTGAGTATTCTTAAAGGATGGAGAAGCAGATCTATGAACCCACAATTAATTGAAAACTTTAATTAAAAAAAAAAAAAGAAAAATCTCAAACTAATGTAGTTATTAAAAGTGAGGGGATAATTTGCAGAAAATATCACTGTGACGTGCAAAAGATCTTGTTTCTAATAAAGTTTTTAAAATGGGAAAACCCCAGAAATATGTTTTGGGAGTTAAAAACTGTTAGATGATTGATCAGCTGACATTTTATCATTCTTCAAGAGAATACTGAAGCTTTCACAGCACATAGACAGTAAGTCTGAAAGGGTGCATAAGTCTTTAGTGTTTCTATAAGAAAGCCAGCTATGAATAATAGAGGACATATTCAACTTCATATTTTGATTTATTTCTGAAATTTAATATATTTTATGAGATTTCATAATACATATTCCAACTGGAGTGAGTTACTTCTTTATTGTTTTTTTTTGAGTGCCTAAGAGTGTTAGTCACCACCATAAAAATAAGATGTGTGACTTCTGACTGAAGAGGCTTAACATGTTTATTTTGCTAGCAACATGTGTTTGCATGGAAAAGTTGCTGAAAGCTGACCTCGTACTGAAAACATTGATAATCTACAAACAGAATCCTAGACATCTTAAAACAAACATTTTACTCAATGCATTTGTAAGGTCACACATTTTGAGACAGTATTTCATTGCACACTGGCAATGAGAAAGTTTTTTTGCCTACACAATGTTATGTTTTTTCCCCAAATGTGTCGTGCCACCTCTGCCCCATTTTAAATGTTCTCAAATGGAACATGCCAATTCCAGACTTGGCTTTTTGGATTCTTCAGCAATTTTGCATTGATTATTCAACAAAGTCATCTTGTCAGCTGCCATTTGCTTGGTGACATTTGGGTTTAGTACAGTGTCAAAAGGATTCCCCCATTTAGAACATCCTACTGTAATCAAGTAGTGTTGTTATAGCACACAATATAATATGTTGTATGCTCTCAGACCACACCTTTTATCTCTCTCTTGTGACAGAACAACTAGTATGATCTGCAGCCCCCAAGATCATTAGAAAACATGCCCACCTGAAATATCCCATGGTAAAACTGAGCAATAGCTGAATGGGGAATATCTCCACGTCATTTACTTGGGTGCAGACAAAAGTGAGGGCCAGGTTTGACACAGGTGCATGCCCCTCAAGCAGGAAGCAAGCTTCGGAGAGAAGAGAATCAAAACACGAGTGTCAGCAAGCCAACGGCAGTGAGAAGCTCCTAGCTTAGAAACAAGTCAAAACAAAGCTTTGTTTGTTGTCTTCAGTAATATCATTATCCCAAAGTCATGTTGATGAGCCAGTCTTTGAGAAAAAATGTTCTTCAGTTCATCCACAAGGACAGATCTAATTATGATAAAAGTGTCTTCTAGCCTCACAGTATTGAGTGGAATCCTAACTTTGATTGAAGCTGGTGATGGAACTACCGAGTTCAACAGGGTCCATAGCTTCCTCATCTGAATCCAATGCCTTATATACATTATATACATTAACTGTACTAAAATTAAGTGATTCCTTACATCTCAAAGATGAGATGGCTCAATTTATCATCCTGAAATATTTGAACAGGTTCAAATTAAGGGTACTTTGTAGATATGAATTATTATTCTTAAGACATAAGTGCACATCTTCAAATATTTCAATTCCTTTTTCATCTACCTAAATGAGTGTGAGATAGTCTCCTTACATCTGTGGTGAGCCTTCACTTAGCACATCTTCCCACAACATCGTCGTGGCTTGGATGAGTACCCTTTCCAGCCTGTACAACACCTGACTGGATGACCAGGCCCAAAGAGTGGTGATGAATGGAGTTAAATCCAGTCCGTAGCTGCTCACGGCTGGTTCCCCAGGGGCCTATTGTCTTTAATATCTTTATCAATGACCTGGATGAGAGCTTTGAGTGTACCTTTGGTAAGTTTGCAGGTGACACCAAGCTGGGCAGGATTGCTGACCTCCCTATTGTGGCCTTCCAGCATCTGAAAGGGGCCTACAAAAAGGCTGGGGAGGGACTTTTTAGGATATCAGGTAGCGACAGGACTAGGGTGAAAGGAGCAAAACTGGAGCTGGGTAGATTAAGACTGGATGTGAGGAGGAAGCTTTTCAGTGTGAGAGTGTTGAGAGCCTGGAATGGGTTGCCCAGGGAGGTGGTTGAGGCCCTGTCCCTGGAGGTGTTTAAGGCCAGGCTAGATGAGGCTCTGGCCAGCCTGGTGTAGGGTGGGGTGTCCCTGCCCATAGCAGGGGGATTGGAACTGGATGATCTTTCAAGGTCCCTTCCAATCCCTAATGATCCTGTGATTCTATGATCTGGACAGGCTGGATTCATGGGCTGATGCCAGTGGTATGCGGTTCCAATAGGCCGTGCGCTGGGTCCTGTGCTTGGGTCACGGGGCTACTATGCTGCAGGCTTGGGGAAGAGTGGCTGGAAAGCTACGTGGCAAAAAAGGATCTGGGGGTGCTGGTTGACCACTGGCTGAATATAGGACAGCAGTGCGCCTGGTGGCCTAGAAGGCCAAGGGCAACCTGTCTTGTAGTTGGAATAATGTAGCCAGCCGCAGTAGGGAAGAGATTGCCCCCTGTACGGGGCACTGATAAGGCCGCACTTTCAATCCTGTGTTCAGTTTTGGGGCCTCATGACATGAAGGACATAGAAGGACTGGAGCACATCCAGAGAAGGGCAAGGAGGCTGCTAAAGGGTTTAGAGTACAGTGAGGAGCGGCTGAGGGAACTGTGTTTGTTCAGCCTGGAGAAACGGAAGCTAAGGGAGACCTTATTGCTCACTACAGCTGCCCGTGGAAGCTGCGGAGTCATCGTTCCTGGAGGTATTTGAATGATGTGTAGATGTGGTGCTTAGGGACATGACTTAGTGATGAACTTGGCAGTTCTAGGTTAATTCTTGAACTTTATGATCTTAAAGGTCTTTTCTAAACTGAATTGTTTTATGATTCCACTTTCTTTCAGCATCCACCTGTTTTTTCATATTTCTGTGAACTGTATTTATTTAAAAGGAACCTGCATTGTGTGATGTGTCGTGGAATGCCTTGACTTGTGAATGCCTGAATCTAGACGAGCCCTCCAGATGTTTCTGCATTCATATAATTTACCACATTTTACCAATTGTTTATTTAGTTCTTGTACTGACAACATTAATGCTCACGTTACATAACTGACACAGTATTTCTATGAAATAAGCTAGGAAGTGTTTTTAGTTTTGTAGAATAAATAGAGAAGTCAGAGAAATGAAAAACATAAATATATGGCTGGTGAAGTTCTGGGGCAGCATGTTACAGCTGCATTTTCAAATCCTGTTCCATATACTGATTTCCCTGCAGCAAGAGCTATACCACTAGGGTTTTCCTTTTAAATGGCAAGTGCTCAGTTTGTGAAATAACACTCTACTGGCCTGATGGTCTGCATCTGGATATTAAGCTAATTAGGTTTGTCCATGCAGCATTCAGATCTGGAGTTTGCTCTGTGGCTTATCGCCTCTCTCATTAGCACCTTAAGAGTGGCTTTAGATTTCTCACACTTTAATTGTATTCAAAGAGGGCTGTTTCTATGAAGCCCCAAAATGGATTTGTTTTCCAGTACTGCTTCTTTGTTGCATATTAACATTTCATTAGCAAAAAGATCCTATTACCTCAGCACTAAAAGTGAGAATAGCTCAGGGATCTGCTAAATATAAAATTAGATGCACAGTCAACCTTTAATCTGGTCATAATGATGTTACCTAAATATTATTATTACTCTTATCATAAGCTATGATTTGATTGATTTTGAAATGTTTATACCCAGAGTGTCTGGCACAAGTTGTTTTTGTGAGCACGCTGAAGTCAAAATGTCTGAACTAGAGAGACAGCTACTCCTAACAAGTTTTATTTGGGGTTTTCGTTGGTTGAAGTGGTTGGTCTGTAATATCCTTACTTCAGAATGGGAGCTGAGCTGGAATCTTATCTGAATTTGGATCAAGGTAAACAATTTCCTAAGCATTCTTTAATCACCCTTAAATATTCTCATGGCTCTGAGGACCATCTTTCACTGGAATCTGTTTTTGAAGGAATAGGAGAATTTCTCCTATGGTGCTGGAAATTCTGGGTGCATAACTAAAAGGAAAATGTAACAGAAATATGTAGGAAAAGATCGTATTCTGTGAAGCCAAAGGTTAGATGGAAGTTTTCACAATGGGATACATAAAGGACAACAAATGAAAAGGCTTGTCCTTCTGTGGCTTTAATGGAGAGCTTTGCTCTTTATTACAGCTATTACCACAACAGTTAAAGAGGCTTGTGGTAACATGCCCTCTGCAAAACCTCTTGACTATTATTTCCACTTAGTTTTTGTTGCTAAGTTTTGTTTCTATACATGAAATTGTTTTGTTTTGCATTATGTTGTCTCAGCAGCAATATTTCATCATGGACAGTTGTTTAGAGAGTCACGTATTAATGTAGCAATGAGCATCTCACACACTGTCTATTTTAAATTTGTGCCTGCCGTTAAAAATTATGACTGGAGAACCTCGAGTAAGATTGCTGGGATGTTATGGGATAAGACATACAAGTGACGTTTTCTGATAGCATATACAATGTGTGTAATCTAGCTTAGAAAATATTGAGGTGTTTTTTAACTACATTTTTGTTATTCTTGCCCTTATGCCTTCCACTTCTGAAACGGTATGTGTTATTCTAAGTTGAACTTGAAAGCTACAACAGTTTGAAAATCACATAGATGATTTGGTTTTGTAGTTTAGGAACAGTATATCTCTTGAGAGGATTAGGTTTTGCAGTAGTTTCAAGCAGTTTGCAGATGAAAGAGGATTTCTTTGGCTTATTTTACTATTTATTACAAAACTTTCTGCAAATATTTTAACAAAAACCTCTCATTTTGAAAGACATCTTTTCTTGGAAGAAAAAGCAAAGTATTTATTTTTCAGTCTGGTTAATCTGAAACAAAGTTTTTTGTTGTGTTGAACTTAATTGAGTAACTTCCCCTTGAGTTTATTTGCTGTTAATTTCCTGAGCTGCTTTAATACCTCACAGGAGAGGTAGCTGAGGTATCTGCTGCCTCACTGCTCCTATAAGGACCGGCCTTGGTCTACAACATCTGTTCTTAGCTGTACACTGAGGGTCCATCATGGAGGATGGAATCCCTAGTATATGCGACTGATGTTAAACACATCTAACAAAAGCAGCAATGTGACAGGTTGCAAGAATTCATACTAATATTAAATCAAAGATGCTTTTTCAATGGATGGTGTTAAACAAAAGTAATTCAACAATTGCAGAAATCTTTTAACATCTTCCACGTGGTTTGAAACAATTACTGGAAATGCTTAATTAAAGTCTTATGTTTCTGTGTGTTTTATATATTAAAGAGCCTTGGTTGTCATTCTGAGTAAACAAATATGAAAAAATAAATGCAAGTGGAATAATATTTGCTGGTACGAAATCTTGTAACACAGACTAGAACACCTATTAGAAGTCTATAAATGTAATTCAAATTCCTTTGACCACCCTCAATGTGCTGCCTTGGCAGGTAGGCTACAATTTCTGAAGCATACAGTTGCTGTTAGTGTATTGACTTTTGCCCTTAGGTCAATGACTAAGTACTCTTGGGACCTTTTCCTCAGATATTTGCCAACATTATTTTTATTGTATATTAATTAAGTTCCCCCATTTATTCAACTGTTCAGCTCTGCTGCTGGGACAGATCTAAAGCTTTTCCACCAGGCAACAAGAAAAAATCTGAATAAAACTGTGAATTCTTTGAGCATGCACTTTCCTCTGCATTTTAAGAGTTGCTTGTTAGATCCCGACCAAAGTTACAGCTGCTGACCAAACACCAGAAATGCATTCAGGTTTGCTTAGAGGGTGAACCCACTAGATATTCAAGGGAGATAAAACTGAGCATTGCTTGCTATACATTTGCCTGCCAGGTGCATTAACAGCTATGAAAAGCTTCCTGTTCATGACCCAAGTAATTCCATGTTTTCCATCTGTCATGCCATAGCACCACTGGTGTTAGTCATAGAAGATGTCCTCTGGTCCT
The DNA here is from genome assembly GCA_028565055.1 of Phoeniculus purpureus. Lineage (NCBI taxonomy): Eukaryota > Metazoa > Chordata > Aves > Bucerotiformes > Phoeniculidae > Phoeniculus > Phoeniculus purpureus. The sequence continues at coordinate 44,295,827 of JAOXOE010000001.1, forward strand.
CTTCAGAAAGGTCAAACTCACCTGCTGCAAGGACAGGTGGGATTAGTAGGTAGCCTTACGTGGACACAGGGAGATAAGTATTCTTAAATCTGTCTCAAACCAGTTGATCCCAACAACAACCAGCTCAAGTGCAGATATGCTTGACCTACGTGTTAAAACACCAATAGATGCAAATAGAACAATTCCCCTTCTCAAGCACATGAAGCAGCTTAAATGACTTTTACATACTGCACTATTGGTGAGATGACTATGCACTCGACAAACTCCCTCATCTTCCTTCACTCTTGTACGCCTTTCAGTACTTTTTGTGTCCTGTCTGAGTTAGCTGTCCTGTTCCTGCCAGAACAAAGTGTGTTCTGCACAACTGCTTTTTGCTGCTTTAGTGCCCTGTGAACGATGATTCTGTGCATGTAATTTTAAATTTTTTTACTTGTATAGCATGAGTTGTTGTTGAACAGTCTTCACTATCATGGTGACCTGATTCCACAGTGGCACTAGACTTGTTTGCAAAACTAGAATCTGGAGACTAAAACTGTATTCCTTTCCAAATAGGTTATTTGGAAAACAAGAGCTTTTTCTGCCTCTCTAAATAGTTCAGAAAATGAGAACACACTGACAAACTTTTCATTTTACATAGCTATGTAAAGATCTGTTTTAGTTTAGGTATTTGGAATGAGAACATCATTCTTCATAATAGTTTAGAAACAATGTCCTCATTGATATTACAGCTCTCTGAGTTTTAAAGCTCAGCTAAAACACCCAAGAGTAGACCCCAGCTTTTCAGTTACTTCAACTGAGCAGAAGTTATTTGGCCTCCTTCTGAGTGAGACATTTGAAATGCTTGGTAAACAGAACAGACAGTAAGGTGGAGATTTTCAAAATTAGATTTTCAAAATTGTCTAAGAGATTTGGAGCCACAGAAGAGGTGCCTTTGAAAACCGCATTTTTAAAGTAGTCAAAAATAAAAGGTGGGGGAGAAAGTGGTGGAGAAAATTGTTAGTTAAAAAAAAAAGCAAGCATACCTAGTCCTTCAGGCTTCACCTTTATACCTTTATTTATACCTATATATGTGGCTTTCTTATCAGATCTTAGGAGGGAATCCAGCATAGTGCAATGAGGATGATGAAGGAAGTGAAGCACCTCCCTTATGAGGAAAGACTGAGGGAGCTGGGTCTCTTGAGCTTGGAGAAGAGGAGGCTGAGGGGTGACCTCATTAATGTTTATAAATATGTGAAGGGTGGGTGTCAGGAGGATGG
>JAOXOE010000001.1:44297182-44386414 GCA_028565055.1 Phoeniculus purpureus
GGGATTGGAAGGGACCTTGAAAGATCATCCAGTCCAATCCCCCTGCCACAGCAGGATCCCCTAGATCAAGTCGCACAAGAACATGGCCAGGTGGATTTTAAATGTCTCCAGAGAAGGAGACTCTGCAGCCCCTTCCAGTGCTCTGTCACCCTCACAAGTTCCTTCTCATATTGATGTGGAACCTCCTCTGTTCCAGCTGACACCTGTTGCCCCTTGTCCTGTCATTGGATGGCACTGAGCAGAGCCTGACTCCACCCTCCTGACACCCATCCTTTCCATACTTATAAACATTAATGGGGGTCACCCTTTTATATAGTTTCTGAAGAAACAAAAGTGATGCTTTTAGTCACACTTGCCATTCATGAACATCTAATGTGCTACAAAACCAGAACACATGTAGCCTACACTGCATGTTTCTCTGTCTCTACCTGGACAAACTGTAGTTTTGTGTATTAGTAAATTTATTAAAACACTTCTAAAAATACAAAGCCAGGAAGTTAATGCTAATATTAGAAACCAGGTATCGTTGGGAGATGAAAAGTGACTTGCCAGAGGCTATTCAAACAAACTAGTTCTGAAATGGCAACACATGCTACTGCTCATCTCAGTGTCCTTTGCTCTGTTCACTAAGCAACCATCCTGTCCTCTTCAGAAAAGTAGTTGTAAGCAATCTGCCTTCTTCCATGACTGGAGCCTTTAATGTATATCAAAGGATGATAAGGTCCTATGAGGACTGGCTGGGGGAACTGAGTTTATTTACTCTAGAGAAGAGGAGGCTGTAGTGAGGTTGGTGCTGGTCTGTTTTCCAAAATTACTAACGATAGGACAAGGGAAATCGCCTCAAGTTATGTCAGGGGAGGTTTAGATTTGGTCTTAGGAAGAAGCTCTTTGCTGAGAGAGTGGTTGGGCACTGGAACAGGCTGCCCAGGGAGGTGGTGGAATCTCCATCCCTCGATGTGTTTAAAAAGTGAGTAGCTAGAGCACTTGAGACTGTGGTGTAGGGCTTAGGGAGCTGTTGGGATAAGGGCAGGAATTGATGATCCTGGAGGTCCTTTCCAGCCATAATGATTCTATGATTGAATATACAAGCAGCTTTGCCCTTAGAATCCATGCCAGGTACTGTGTTTGTTAATGTGAGTTGAGAAAATAAAAAGGGCTGAAAGAATTGAAATCCTTAATGTTTCTCCAGTAGATGATTTGAAAATACGCCATTTAGCACAGGTTAAAGGGACAACAGGGACTCTTAATCATTAGCAGTGACTTCCCAGACATCAAATGCTTCTTATTTCTAGAATTGTTTAAATGCTTATGCTTGTTTTGGGAACTCCTGTCTGGTGTGAAGATGCACGTTTACTTGTGGTAGAGTGAGGAAAAGGGTATGGAGGTTGGTGTCCTCCTGCTTTTCCTTCCCTCTAGGGTAGACGTTTCTTTGGAGACAAGAGTCTGAAATGAACGGTTGTCATTTAGTTCTGGCATATTGTTGGGAACAGAGGGGCGAAACAGCATCTCAGATTGTGAGATCAGAAAATAAATCTGTAATGGGGAGACCAGGCCTCTCCAAAGTTTGTGTCTATAGACTTAATGCAAACTTGTCCTCACTTGTCTGTCTTTTTTTTATGCGGTTTGTTGTCTAACAGCAAGTTCTTTTGGACTTGCTCTTATTGACAGTATATTTTATATATCAAGTGTTTTCGTGTTGAAATGAGCTAGTTAAATCACTATTTACAAAGTTATATATTAAAATAAAGTATGTGCTCTGGTTTGTCTGGGAGATGTTTTAGCTTTGAATTGCTGTGGACTGTTCCTTGGCAGGAAGAAACAAGTGATTTTTCTTTTGGGCTTGGTGTGAATTTTTTTTAGCATGGATTATTTGGTGGTTTTAATTAAAGAAAAAATATAATGAAACTGTATTTGCCTCTGATATTCAGGTAAACTGTGCGCTTCTGTACTATACATCTAAATCTTAGTGTTCTTTAAAGTTTGGATAGTGTCTTTATTGTGGTGTTTTGCTTTTTTCAGTGCAGTATTTTGAGTTATGTTCGACCTCTAGAATGTTACTCCTTTTTGTTTGGCCTTGTGAAGATGAATTTTGAGACTTAATCTGTACTTTAGTCTACATTAACCCAGTAGTTCTGTGTGAGTCTCATGACCTAAGCTGACATTATCCAAAGTGTCATTCAGGCTAAAGCTATTAGAGTCTGTGTGTGTATGTCTGGGACCTGGGTGTTGCAAAACTCTAAGGGAGATCCTATGAGCAGAAAAATGCCGGGTTAGATAAAAGGGTTGAAGTAGTTGTCAGAATTTGATTAACCTGCCATACAAATCAAGTTCTCTGCAAGACAACACTGATGGTACTTGTGCCACCGCTTCATTGCACTTCTATGTTAGAATTTTGTATGAAAATAATATGAGAATAAGGAATTTGTGTTAAAAGAGAGAGAAATGTAAGAGTATGAACTAGTGTTGGACTTAACACATCTGTTGAGAGAATGGAGAAACCTGAATGTTCAGTGAGCCTAGAAAGCAAATGAGAAGAGAGGATATTTTCCCCTTAGAAGTATGTTGTGAAAACAGCAATGCAGCCTGGAAGGTAAGTCTGGTTGCATTCAAGGAACAAAACACAATGGCTGACAATGGCTCAGAAACTGCAGGGTAGCTGGTAAAGGAACTAAAGAAGAAAAAACTAAGGGCTGAATCTGACACAGTAAATTGTGATTCTCATGTCTTTTTAAATACAGACAGTACAGATAAAGGAAGCAGAGAAAAAAGGTGATGCTGGAATGCTCTGGTGGCTTAAAACTGAATGGAAGTGGGGAGAAAGGCTTGGAGACCTGCTCATCTGCAGCAGCACTGCACACAGCCTACCTGATGTAGGCCTTGGGGAGGCAGATCGCTCAGCAAGTGTGTTTTGTCTGTGTGACGTACCTGAGAGTGCACAGTCTGCATGCTAAACGCAAGGGGCTGCATTTGACTTTGCTTGTAATGATTCTAAGAATGTAATGAAATACCTCCTCACTCACACTTCTATTTTGGTATGGAGGAGAAGAGAAACAAGCTTTCAATGTACTGTTTAGTTGAAAGTTTGAAACAAGCATGTTTAGGCTACTTGTGAAATGTTGGTGCAGTTAATTGTGCTGCCATAATTTATCAGTACAAAACACTCAGGAGACTCTAATGCTATTCTTTTTTATTTAACCTATACACAGAGCATCCTGTACTTAGTGGGTTTTAAGCTGTGGTTTTGTATTTTGTGGGTGATCAGAAGTGATCAAAATGACTGCATAGTATACTGAAATAATAACTAGTGAAACAATTTTGACTAAAAAGCAAATAATAGAATCATAGAATCATTAGGGATTGGAAGGGACCTCGAAAGATCATCCAGTCTGATCTCCCTGCCTGCCACAGCAGGATCACCTAGACCAAGTCGCACCAGAATAAATCTGGGTGGGTTTTAAACCTCTCCAGAGAAGGAGACTCCACAACTCCCCTGGGAAGCCCCTTCCAGTGCTCTGTCACACTCACTGTTCCTTCTCATATTGATGTGGAACCTCCTGTGTTCCAGCTGACACCCATTGCCCCTTGTCCTATCACTAGAGGGCATTGAGAAGAGCCTGGCTCCATCCTCCTCCTGACGCCTAACCTTCACATATTTATAGACATTAATGAGTCACCCCTCAGTCTGCTTTTTTCCAAGCTCAAGAGACCCAGCTCCCTCAGCCTCTCCTCATCAGGGAGATGTTCCACTCCCTTCATCATCCTCATTGCTCTGTGCTGGATTCCTTCCAGCAGCTCCACATCCCTCTTGAACTGAGCGGCCCAAAACTGGACACAATACTCCAGATGTGGTCTCACTAGGGCAGAGGGGGAGAAGAACCTCTCTGGATCTGCTAACCACCCTGCTTCTGATCCACCCGAGGATGCTGTTTGCCTTCTTGGCCACAAGGGCACATTGCTGGCTCATGGCCATCCTGCTGTCCACCAGGATCCCCAGGTCCCTTTCTCCTACACTGCTCTCCAACAGGTCAGTCCCCAGCCTATACTGGTACCTGGGGTTGTTCTTGCCCAGATGCAAAACTCTACACTTGCCCTTGTTGTATTTCACTACATTTCTCCCTGCCCAGTTCTCTGACCTGTCCAGGTCCTGCTGGGGTGTTGGCCATTCTTCCCAGCTTTGTGTCATCAGCAAACTATGGTGATTATTATCACCCTAATCCCTCATCCAAGTCATTAACGAATAGATTGAATAGGACTGATCCCAGTATTGAACTTTGGCAGACCCCACTAGATACAGGCCTCCAACTAGACCACTACTCTCTGGTTTCTATCTTGCAACGGTTCACAATCCACCTCACTAAAATGTTCTTATTTTTATCCCAAAATTAAATTATATCACTAGCAGAAAATTAGTCACTAGAAGTGTAAAGTATATGTTTGTTTCTTGAAAGAACTTTATTGGAAAAAAACCCAAGTAACTTGCATTTACTAATATTGTTCCAAAATTTTTTTAGCAATCTGAAACGTTATCAGATAACACAAGTGTGTAGCACGTAAGTTCCGAAAGCATGATGCAGGCAACCCTGGCTTGGAGTGAGTTTTGGCAGGCACGGGCACTCTTTGATCTTAGAATTTCCCTACACAGTTGTTTAACTTGTGTATGGGTAGCACAACAGAATGACAGCACCACAGAAGCAAAAATGTCATTTGCTTTACAGAAGAGGATGAAATAAACTTCAAAACAATCTAACTAAACAAAAACTCTATAAAGTGGGATTTTGCCCAAGCTTTACTGATCTTTTGCCTAGAATAAATGTCAGGAGGTTCGACTAGGTTATTCTGCTGGTAGATGCTCACAACCTGTATATCTAGCCCCACAGTGGCTCACTGAAGAGCGTTCCCGCCCAGTCCACTTCTTATAAAATTTCTGCTTCTTTCGTATTCAGATTCTTCTTCTTCCTGAACGTCTTTAATTTCTGTGGTTGGGTATTTGAGGGCTGTTACACTAAGAACACTAAGAAATACGGATATGGACACTGAATTTTGAAATGAATTTCCTTGTGGTTGGTTTGAGACTTTGGCCAATGAGTTATGTTTTTTTAATTTACCAACAGTTTCCAATCTCGTGGTGCTGGAACTAAAAATACATCAGGAAAGTGATCTAGATAGGGAGAAGAAACAATAGACGAAAGGAAGCCATCTCATTGCCTTCTGATACTTTGGGGACAGATAACAATTCCAGATTGCATGTGGCACGAAGTATGGGTTACGATACCTTTGTTAAAATTAATTGAGTGCTCATTAAGAAAAAAATGGTCCATAACTAGAAATTTGGAATAAAGTCATCAAGACAAGCTGCATCCTTGTTTTGTGGCCCTTCAGAGTTGTTCTTTTTGCTCCATTCATCAACCCTTTAAAAGAAATAGGATACACGCACTTTTAATTCTTCATCCTAAGAATTAGAGGGAAATTTATTATTACACATTTACATGGTATAAAATGTTGGTGTAGAGCGAGAGAGCTTTCTGTTAGGTAGAGGGTATTTCAAATAGCATTTTAAAAAAGTGTTACTTCAACTTCAGTCATTGTTGTGCATCACAGAAGAACTTCTGACCCAGTGTGCAGCTGGCAGAGAAGAGGTGTGACTGTGTCTGCCTTCTCGACAGGACAGACATTTTTGCAGCTACATTAGGTAAAATTAACTGATCGAATAGGCACAACTTCTAGTTAATGCCAGGAGAAGGAAGAACACTTTGAGAATTATTTACCTTTGTTTTGTTCTTCGTACATAGACTTCATAGGACATAACTGTGTTTAGGGTAAACGTGTCTGCTGGTAACACAAGTGGTTTTGTTTTCTTCACACGTAGCTGTGTGTGGAAATTTGTACGAACTTTAAGCTGTAGGATTTACTGATAAAACAATGTAGGAGCTGGACTTCAGAGCAATAATCTAGTAACTATCACGGTTTAGTTATGCCACGTGCTCTGACACACAAAGTGTGCCTACGGGAAATTCCTGTGCCTCTGCACTTCCCACGTGTTCACAAATTTCTAATCTCATCTAAGTGTATGATGGAGATCTTGTTTTCTTATGAAACTTCATAAACTGGCTACTACCCAAAATAACTTATCAGTCCAGACTAGTTATTTGATAGCACAGGATATTACATGGTTCTTCTAATAAGTTTATGACATATCCTTGACTTCTTATGTATTGGGGTGGCAGAGCTTTCACTCAGCAGTCTGAATATCAAAAGATCTGGAGTGTCAAAATTTGTGGTTTTGATAAACTCTTGGCTGTTCGCTCGTGTCGAGACCGAAAAGGAAGAATGTAAGTATCTTTGTGTCCGTATTCGGTGCAATCAAAGAGGAACTTTTGAGCTTCAGAATGAGCAGGTGGGATTTTACAAATGAGCACGGAGACGTGCTTCAGCGAGCTTTAGGGTGCTTTGTGAGAACACTGCAGTTGCCACGCTGCACTGTCCCCCCTTTGGAAGAGGTGTTGTGTTGCTCGAGTACAGGAGTGGTGGAGCATTACAGTGTGCCAGTTTCTCTGAGAACGAGCTTTTCTTTCTTCTTGTACCCATCGGCTTGGGCTCCAAAAGACATTTTGTTTGTGTGCATGCCTTTTAGAACCCCACTGAAGTGCTGAAGTCCCTCACTTCTGGTGGCAATGAATTTCGGTATCGATGCAAAAGCTTTACTTGTTTTGTCAGGACTTTCTGCTTCACCTATCAAACTTTCTAGCTGTATCATGAAAAATAAAAGTGAAACATGCCAGACTTCTGTGGCCTTTATTCTTCATCCCGAAGGTTAACGTAGGACCTGTATGCTCAGCACTTCTGAAAGTTAAATCACCTCTTTAGCTACCTGAGTATAGATGTAGAATGCAAACTTCAAGCCCTTGCTTTACAAATTCCTGGCTTTTGGTGACAAGCACCATTTCACGCAGGCAGCAGCAGAAGCGTCCCACAGCACACCGGGATCTAAATAATGAAAAGACCAGTGTGGCAATAGACTAAAATCTATTTTGCAAGCATGAAGGAATTATTGTGCTTAACTCATACTAAATGACTGAATGATGCATGAGGACACACGAGATAAGACTTTTTGGTACAACATAACAGATACTTAGCTTTGGAAGGAGGAGGACATGGAACTTTCTTACTGGACTGGTGAAGCCAAATATTGGATTGTAGAAGTTACCGGATGGTGGCAATAATGTGTTACTCCTTTGGTCGCCCGCTTGAGTTTAGTAATAAGATAAGCTCACATGCCTTGGTATATTACAAAGTGAAATGTGGCTGCTGAATCGTTGGCAGATGCTCTGTGTGTTGCTGGCAAATTCTGGGCACAGTTATCCACGTTTTTGTTGAGAGACCACTTGATGCAACAGTGGATTTTACACTGAGTGGATTCAGCCATGAATCCAGGTTATTGCCATATTCAGCTGTCTCCAGGTTTGCCTGTGAACTCTTCCTTGTCCCCATCAGTAGCAGCAGTGAGAACAGTGCTCAGGTCCCCTACTTCTTCCAGTCCATGGGATGCCTGCCCCTCTGCTACTTGCAACTGCTCCGTTACCTCTTTCTTTTCCCTGTGTCGGTACTGATGTCAGGATTACAACTTAATCAAAGAAGGGGTTGAAGAGCTGTAGGTAGTGGGGTGATAACTGTTTCTTATAGTAACTTTTACCAAGTCATAGTGGTAAAGTCCGTAGACCAACACTCTAGGGAGTCAAGGAGTAATTCAGATATTAAACGAGGGAACTCTTAATTTATTTGCAGAGCTGTTTTGATAGCCATTTAAATGGTTTCATTACCGTGAGGATTGAAGGAAAATAGCAAAAATGTGATTAAAAGTTAAATGGAAAATTGAGAGAAATCTTGAACTAAAAAATCATCTTGGAGTGGGCCAATTAAATGCTACCAGAGTAAATAGTAAAACAAAACAAAGGTACAGAGTTTGGCACAATTGATCAACAAAGAGAAGAGCACTAATTCATTAAAAAAAAAATGGGAATTCTGTCCAAACACCATTAGTAGATTGGAAGTTATGACACCACCTGAAAAATTACACTTTTTTAAAGATAGGAGGATAAACACAAACAGTAAAGTGCTTTGAAGATCTTCTGCAAGGGAAATGAATATATAAACGGGATGCTGCCCTAGTAGCAGAAGACCTAGAGAATTTTCTGTATTGTAGAAGATACTGAGAAATTTGCTCATGTATATGTATTTTTAATAGAGAAATTTAGAATGGCATCAACTGATGGAATCAGAATAGGAATAATGGGGGTTTGATATATTGGCAGTTTGGTATTTGTGACTGGCTTAGGAGTGTTTGGAGCTTTCTGGATTGAGTTTGCTGACTTTTAACTATCTTTTATTTAAGTACCTGTAGTAGTAATAATCAGAATACAGGTGGAAAACTAAAGCACCCAAATACAATTTTGTTCACAGGAGATGAACAGCTGAGAAGTTTGTACCTATATTCCAGAATCTGGGATGATTTAGGATATTACTTCTAGGCAGTGTCTGGATCTAAAGCTTGAAAAGAAATGGCAGATATGGGTAAGGAAATGTCAAGCATCTACAAAAACAACTGTGATCAAAGACCTGATCTTGCAAAAAAAAATTTTCAAAAGAATCCCCAACCTGTGCAGACTCTGAAACCAAATCTATTTCAGGACAGAATTGTTTAAGGACCTGAAGTCTGCTTTGAGCCCAGAGCTTGTTTTTGAGTGGGAGGTTGCATTGGATGACCTCCAGAGGTCCCTTCTGACACAGATTATTTTATGATTTTTTGATTCTCTCTGGTCTGTTTTACAGTAGAATCAGAGAGGTACATTTTACCCTGGACTTGTGCCAGATAAACTCAGAGCCGTTGCAGCTTCCCTGGAAACGCTTCTTTGGTACAATTTGCCATATCTGAGTGACCCTCTCAGGGAGCATGCTGACTGGCGTGTATATTGGCAGCGCTCTTCTGGCAAGGCAGCACAAGGTGTGTAGGGACCCATGATGGCTGGGTGCACAGCCAGGAGCTGCAAAGATGAGGATGCTTCCAGGAGTGTGAAATGAGGATAGGTAGGTTAGGATTTGGATTCCCATCCTGCAGCAGATGCTTTGCAAGTGAGACAGTGAGCTTGTGCTCAGTAGGAATCTTGAATGCTATATACTCTTCCTTTATTTGGGAGTTAAGTATGAAGAGTTGTGTGTTTGTGACTATCAGCGTGCTCACCTACATGGGTATTGTATCTATTTTTTTAAAGTAAGATAAAATGAAATAATTTTCCTTTTCAACTGGTCTGGGCAAATTTGTTTCAACCAGCCCCTAATTTTAATGACACTCTATGTTCATTAGGACAATATCTAAATCTGTTTGATACTTGGCTTGTTGTTGTCCTCTCTGTGTTGGTGCCTAGCAACCATCACCAGGACCAGTATTTTCATTCACTTTCCCTTTGAAATGTTTTCCAATTTCTTCTAGCTAGGGCATGAAATAAAAGCCTGAGAGACACTTACCTTTGCATGTAATGGCAATGGCTGATTTTATGTACTTCATGGCAAGCTGACCACAGTAGGAAGCCCTCCAAATCATTTTTTATTACTCTAATATTATGTTTCAGAATACTTGAATTTTATCTCCTAGAAACCTCTCCCAGGCACTGTGGTAAAAAGATACAAGAATTTGTGTGCCCAATGCCACTTATAAAAATCCAGGTCATCTGCAGGGAGGGAGAGATATAAGAAAAAATGTTTCCCAAGGCTTGTTTTCCCAACGTTGTTCCCTTATCAAGAGAAGAGTTTTGAATGCTCTCTCAATAAGCAAGACAGCTTGCAGATACGAGCAATTTTTCACCTCCGTGCTGTTCAGGCAATAATCCTGTTTTGTCAATACAAATAACTGCAGGGACTTTAGGGGAAAATCTACTCTTGCAGCAGATGTGAAACCAAACCTGCATAGCCTAGACCTTATGCGCAAACCATTTGCTCTCTTTGCCAGCTTTCTGCTGGAAGCTGTGGTGTTCAAGGATCATACGGTCTTGTTCCTCTGTTAGTAAGGAATTGTGCCTGTGTTACTCGGACAGTACAACGAGACTTGTGTGTCTATCTACGAGCACCATTTGTCTATTGCACAAGGCTCGTTTCCTCAGGAGTGGCTTAGAATGATTATTTCTCTTCGCAGTAAAGTGGAAGGAAATAACTGATTGTTGCTTTGTTTTAATCCAGTAGCTTTAAAATCAACCATATACTGGTCGATTTTTTTTTTCATAGCTGTAGCATGTGATTTTTTTACAACAGCTCCAGCAGTCTGTGCTTGAGCCTGTAGTTCATGTAGGTTCTGCAGAGGCAGTTCAGGACTTGCTACAGAACTTGCAGTTCACTTGGACAACAGTAATGCTTGCTTTAATGAAAACAGACTTAAAACCAGGCAGGAGCCTCTGAGCTCGTCCCATAAGTAATTTAATTAGAGTTCATGGAAAGCTAGTGAGATGAGATCATTTCTGCCTATACGAGACTCTTATGTTGATGAGCTATTTGTGAAGATGAAATAGTTTACAACAAAAAATCCCCACCAGTCTTGGAGCTAGATCCTGAGACTGCAAACTGGCATAATGCCACAAATTTCAGTGGGACTGGGTTATGAGTGTTTGAAAACATGTCTGCCATGTTACAAATAGACTTAACTGTGGTGAGGGTCAGGAACATCCTACCTATAAGCTCCACTTTCCTGGGCCTTTCCTAGTTTGTTGTGGTGCTCCCTCCGTAGTCTCTCTTCTTTAACACCCACATCAAGAAACAAAACCTTTGTGCAGTTACAATATGTTTCAGGAGACTGTCATCAGGTACTGGCTGACATAAACAAACATAAACTGAAGTTGTATTTGAGTGAGAAAAGACCTGCAAATATTTTTGCAGATTGTGAGCAACCACTGTCTAGTGGAAGTTTGGGGGTTCTTATCTGATTATCTCACTGCCATGAAACATCATGGTCTAGACTGGGGTTCAGTATGTTTTTTTCAGTAAAATTGATGCTTACAGCTGTGAAATTAAATGTTATATATTAAAGTTTTGATGTCCTATCCAATAGAAACACATGTACTCTGTCTCTTACTGAGTCAGTGGTTGTTTTGTCTTCCATGCAAAGACTCTGTATGTATGTGTACATTGCACAAATGTAGGTATGTTGTACCAATACATACAGTGCTTATGTCAGTATGTATTCGTAATTCATTTGGTAGTTATTGCTGCTTAGTCATGTCCCAAGTAAAATCTTAAAACACTAAGCTTACACACATGGCAGTAAAGGATCCTCTGGGACATTTACTGTGTATGTTTTGTTGCTTTTGAACTACTAGTTCTGTTTTTCAGAAGCACCTTCAAATACTAAAAACCATGCTATGTAGTGCAAATTACATAACACAGGTAATGATATTCCTTTATTTGCTTGCAATCTTTAATTTTGGAATGGCCTACTGTCCTCGTTCTGGCTGTAGGTGAGGAAGAATTCAGCAATAGAAGGATTTGGCATTTCCACAGTTCCTCAGAGCATGGGGAAGCAAGTAGCTTAGGAACACTGGAGCGTGTTTGTCAAAAAATGATGAGTGGAAGGAAGGTGGCTGAATTTGCCTGAGATGATGTTGCAATGCTGCCACTATGTTTTTCATATGTGCAAGCTTTTTACTCAGGACGCATAAACTCTCGTGGTAGTCCGTTTATACTGAGATGGAGCACCAAAGGTGGCACGTGAGAGTTTTTTCATAAAAGACAAAGAACAACCAGCAATTGTGCCCTCTAACTCAGATCTAGCCTGGAGAAACGTGAGTTTCTAACATACGGGTTGCATCAATGCCAGACCGGAATTTTCTCATCGGTGCGTGCGTCACAATAGCCATATATATATAGAGAGAGAGACAGAGAGAGCAATAGACACACATTACAGCAATGTACGATACCAGTTTCCGCAGGAAAAGCTTTTTGAGTTCACTGTGGAATTTATAGTTAAGAAATGAAAGTACACAGCCTGAAATATCCACAGAGACCTCAGTGTCCAGAGCATTCACTTGATGGGGGTGATTCAGATTCAAGTCTTCAAATGCCTCAGTGACTTAAGTAGCTGCTCTACCCAGCAAATGCTCTGACTACCGGGTTATAGAATTATTCTTGGCTTTTTACCTGTCAGAGATATTCTTGGTGAATGTCGTTAAATGCAGTGTGGAAAAAGTGATGGGGACTGAATCCTTGTCCAGTTAGGACAGTCACTAGTTATACACAAGAAGAGATTCTAGCCTGGTCTGCAATGAGTCAATCATTTAGACATAATGATTGCTCCCCAACAGGTAAATTTGGGAGACAAAAGCTCCACAATCTAGTTGCTAAGATATTCATTAAAATAATTAAGACTCACATTCTTAAATAAGCAGAGTGAAGGGCAGTATAGGGATTTCCCAAACCCAAGATGAGAGCTGTAATCAGCTGCAGAGCTACTGGTTATGGGCAGTCTCAGGGGGCAAGGGCGCTGTGTTTTACCTTGTAGACTCTAAAGCTCCCTCATCTGTGAGAAGGATTTGTTTCACTTACTTCTAAGCCTTGCATTAGGAAACTGGAGACCTATTTCATGCTTAGATTCAGTTGTTTGGGTCTAGCTGGAGCATTACATGATACCTCAGTGTTAAAGATAGTAGGTGGCTCGCTTCCATTTTGTACACGTTCATCTGTTGCTGCTGTTTCGTTATGACTCTCTGTGGAGAAAGATGTTCGTCTGTGTACCAAACTACTTGTAGTTGGCTTCCCTCCACAGTTCCCCATATAAAGGATCAGAATGAACGATGAAAGCCAGTAATAGCAGCAATCCTGTTTGCATTATTAAGCTGCCTTCATTGTTTTGAAATGCCTGAACTGTATAGCGATAGGAAAAATTGTGACCAAGACAATGTTTCACTTTGATGTTTCAACTATTTTAACCCTTATCTAATGAACGACACTAAACTAAGCGCTTGAAAGCCTTATACATAGTCATAAAGATTGTAGGCAGCCTTTTTGAACCTAAAGCCAGGCTAATGAGAAACATTGATTTAAAGGAACAGAGTCACTTTGGCTCAGATTGGTAATGAGACGAGGACATTTTACTGCTTCAATAGCTTGTGTGAAATGAATCAGTGGCCCCAGTCCAGTTTCTAGTAAGTGTTTCAGAGCTACAGTAATAGTCTCTCTATAAATCATCAGTAGTACCCACATTAGAAAAGTGACAACTAATATTTGACCATAATTGGCTCAATGAACTTGTTCATGCAAGATTGTCCTAAATGTCTTTCAAAGGAGATTCTTCTTGCTAAAGTTAAAAAGCATTGACAAGGAATTTGGGAGGTGGGCAGGTGGTGTGGTTGGAGGGTGTTGCTGCAGATGTTCTTTGAGTAAACACCCTGATTTCTAATTCTGTAACAGTTTAATATTTGTCCAAACTAAAATACAACAAAAAATAAGTGGAGGAGTGTAAAGGAAGGCATTGGACTCTACGGACCTGACTTTTTCCTGTTCTAAAGACTGATACTTCAACTATTTTTATTCTGCTGCGTGTTCAGTAGCACGCACCGTAGTCATAGTCCTGTTTCTGGGTGTCCACAGACAATGTATTCTGCAATTCTTTACACTTTACACTGGTGCTTTATTTACCCTGACAGAGTAAACCTGTTGTATACTCTAAGAGTAGTTCTGGGTTGGCTGCTATTTTAAGTTTTTCTTATGAGAGATACTGTCTTGCCTACTGTCCTACTGTGTGCCCTTAGGGAATCTCCACAATATGTTCCCCTTAATGGGAGCTAGTAAGATATGCTTGGTCAAGCTGTCAGTTTGTCAGTGAAAAACCTCTTCAGGGTCTTAAAAATCTCACATGTGTGAAACAGTGTGAGTATAAGATCCATGGGACTGTTATTAGAGCACGTAGGACAGCTATTATAAATAGGTGAATCAGACTGGATAAAATTAGAACTGACTCTGTTCTTTACCAAGTCCTTGAACTAAACCTAGATCAGGTTACTGTCAAATCTCTCAAAATTTTTTAATTGGAATCACTCATTCCGGACTCTGATCTTTCCATTTTGTTAAGCTGTTAAATTTACTCTCCTTTTGTTCATTTTTATGCCCTCTGTACTTCCTTGTTCTAGTGGTGGCCCTTTGTGCAAAGTCTGCATCGTGGAAAGGTAGCTGATCCAGAACACATCACAGTTAGGAAGGACCAGAAACTCCCCCATGAAAAAATAAAATCAAACTGACCCAATACAAAAAAGCGAGAAACATCAATTCCTACATCTGCTTTTGAAAGATTTTGTTCTGTGTTAAAGACCAGAGGTTTCCTAAAGGTTTGGGTAATCAACTATTTGGTGTGCTGAATAGAACCTGAAGACTTTGGTGGTTTGGCTGTCACTGCTCAGAGTGAAAAAGTCCTTCTGTGCTTGAGTATACCATGCATATCTAGCAGACAGTCTCTTTTTAATGTGCTTCAGTCACAGCAGTGTGCCATTAGCATTAGCAGACCATTCACTTAAAGGTCACATAAAGTGAGAGAAGCATATTCCTTGGTGAGAACATAATAAAGCCAGAGCTGATACTTCAACAGTACTAAGGAAAATGCATGCATATGCACCTGAATCAGAAAGGCAGTCCCTGAATTCTTTTGGAACACCATAACATCTTCATAAGAAGTGGATTTCACAGAGAAACATAATATTGACACTTGAAATGAGAATTCTGTTTGGTCTTCTTGAAATGTTAATTAATAAAGCATTAGTGATCCGCATGCGGTGACTAGGAAACTGTTGCAGCTAAGCCTACGCGAGTTGCATTTGTATAATCTTTTTGCTTATGGCTGATTAAGAGAATAAAATAATTGTAGCTGTCTGAAAAACTAATTCATTAGGAAGGAGTTGGTTGAAATGATGGTACTTTTGACTCATGCTATTTTATTTCCATACGCTGCTCATCTTAATTAGTAGTAAGACTACAGAATTTTGTGGCAGACATTGCTGGGAATGTTACATTCATTAGTTTTTTTCAGTATTTACCAACATATTTAATCTAATTGGAGCAGTCAGGTAAAAATCAAATAAGCAGGGTTAAAAAAAGAACGGCCCAAAGACACTCCCTCAAAAGCAAATACTTTAAGGATGCATTTTGAAAGGCTGTTTTCTCACTCAGCTCTACTGATAAAACCCAAAACAATCTAGCTCGGTCATTTCTACATGGTCCGTAATCTGGTTATGAGTGAAAAACCATGGGAGTTTCTTGCAATGTAAAAGAATGAAGCCTAGGAGGTGCATTCAACGGAGTGCAGATTGTATACCAGGTATTCGGAAGCTTCAGTGAATTAGAAGTACTCATGTGTTGGTTCTCACAGTGTAGGTAGGTTAGTGGTTGTCTGCCCATTGACTGATTAAAAAAAAAAAAGAAACCATTTACTCTACCATAAAGTTTGTTTACATTCCCTGAAGTGATTTTTAGTGTTATCTCCATGATGATGATGATATTGTGTACCTTGATGTCTGTTCTCCCTTCCCACCCCTCTCTAACATATTGGCAGATAATTATCTTTAGAAGTTAAAGCTGTTTCCTAATAAGGCTAATCTGCAGAAGCAAATAGAGTTTCTAGAACATTGATGATGAAATATGTGATCATCTGAAGGTGATCATCTTAAAGCCCACCTGGATGTGTTCCTGTGTGACTTGGTCTGGTTGATCCTGCTGTGGCAGGGGGATTGGACTAGATGATCTTTCAAGGTCCCTATACCAGACCCCTGTGAAACACCACTTGTCACCTTCCTCCATCTGGACATCGAGCCCTTGACCATCACTGTCTGGATGTGACCATCCAGCCAGTTCTTTATCCACTGAATAGTCCACTCATTGAACCCACAGTTCTCCAACTTAGAGATGTAGGGGACCGTGGCAAGTCCAGTTAGATGACATCCGTAAATTTTCCCTTGTTGATTGATGCAGTCACTTCATTGTAGAAGGCCACTAGGCTGGTCAGGCAGGACCTGCCTCTAGTAAATCCATGCTGTCCACCTGGGATTACCTCCCTGTCCTCCATGTGCCTTAGCATGTTCTCCAGAAGGGTCAGTTCCATAATCTTCCCAGGCACTGAGGTGAGGGTGACAGGTCAGTAGTTCCCAGGGTCTCCTGTTTTTACCCTTTTTAAAGATGGGCACAATATTGCCCTTTGTCAACCTGGTCCCTGTCTTGTGACTCACTATCATGAGGGCTGTGAGGAGAGAGTTTGTCAGTGAAAATGGATGCAAAGACATTGTTGAGTGCCTCAGCCTTCTCCTCACCGGTAGTTACTAATTCACTGTTGTTTCTCATCAGGGAGGGTACACCTGCTTTGACCTTCCTTTTCTGATTTAGATACTTACAGAATCCCTTTTTGTCTTCCTTTGTATCCCTCACCAAGTTCAGCTCCATCTGTGCCTTGGCCTTCCTAACTGTCCTTACATAATGGGGCTGCATCCCCATATTCATCCCAGGGTACCTATCCCCGTTTCAACAGTTTGTACATTTTCATTTCGTTCCTTACTTCCACCAGCAGTTCTTGATGCAGCCGTGTCGGTTTCTTTCCTTTTCTGCCTGATTTCCTGCACACTGTGCTTTGTGGAAGGCCTCCTTAAAGATCTGCCAGCTCTGCTCTGCTCCCAGAGAACTGTCTCCCAAGGTGTTCTGTTGAGCAGATCCCTGAAGAGCTGGAGTTTTGCTTTCCTAAAGTTTAGGGTGATAATTTTGCTCTTTATCTGTCCCTTACTCCTAAGAACAGGGAACTGCACCACTGTGTTGTCACTGTAGCCCAGGGTCCCTCCAATCCTGATGTCCCCAATGAGTTCACTTGTTCTGGTCACAGTCAGGTCCAATATCGCATCCCCACGGGTAGGGCTGTCTATTGTTTGCTTTAGACAGTTGTCATCCAGGCACTCCAGGAATCTCCTGGATTGCCTACAGCTTGCTGTGTTACTTTTCCAGTAAATATCAGGGTGGTCAAAATCCCCCAGCAGGATGAGAGCCTGGGAGTGCAAGGTTTCCTGGAGCTGGAGTATGAAGGCTTCATCCATAGCCTCCCCTTGATCAGGTGGCCTATAGTAAACACCAACCACAGGGTTCCTTTACTATAATGATCTCTCATTCTTACCCATAGACTCTATACCTTCTCATGGCTATTCTTCAGGGACAATCCTTCACAGTTTATCCATTCCTTAGCATAGAGGGTAACACCTCCACCCCTTCTGCCACACCTGTTGCTCCTGAGTAGCCTGTAGCCTTTGATAGCCATACTCCAGACCTAAGATTCATCCCATCGGGTTTCAGTAATGGCCACTATATCGTAGCTTTTCTGTAGCACAGTAGCTTCCAGTTCCTCTTGCTTGTTGCCCATGTTGCGTGCCTTCGTGTACAGGCACTTCAGCTGGGCTGCCGGTTGTGTCACTCTCCTGAAGGGACACCCCTTTACTTCTCTAAGATGTTTCATGGCCATTACCCTGTTTGTTCCTTTTTCCTCAGAAGCCCCTGGTTCATCCGTGTTTATTCTCAAAGTTGAGAATAAACTGTCTTATTACATCTAATGACACCCTCAGTGCTAAAGAGAAGATAAGAATTCCAGCAAAGTTGAAGAGACCATTGGCATAAATCACATGAATTCGTACCTCTTGATGTCTGTTTTGCTCAGGATACTTCTGATGCAGATGTGGTTGGCTGAATGGGATAGAATTTTCCTCAGTAGGCAAAATGCTCTCAGGGCCTTTTCTCCTTCAGGACTTGTAAGGTGTGAGATGATGGATGCTCACAGAAAGGTTAGAGTGATTAGAAATACGTGCAGACTGGCCAGGGGAAGTGGTCATGCAGTGCAAGGAGTGCTTTAAAAACAGGCCTTACAACAGAACAGTGGGTAGAACCCAGTGAAGAGGCATTGTAGTAGGGTGGTAACCGCAGAAAATACTTATGAGAGTTGTTAGATGTTTCTCTCCTTAACCTGGATAGCTTGATCTTGAAAATAGACTCACGGAACAAATGAGGTTAGTATCACGGAATCATAGAATGGTTGGAAGGGACCTTAGAGATCATCTAGTTCCAATCCCCTGGCTGTTGTCAGAGTCACCTCTAACTAGACTAGGGTACCCAGAGCTCCATCCATCCTGGCCTTGAATGCTTCCAACCTTTCTGGGCAGACTGTTCCAGTGCCTCACCACCCTCATAGTGAGGAATTCTCTCCAAATATCAGCTGGGGACTTCTTAGATTCATCTGATTTAAGCCTTCACTCTCTTTGAGACAAATTTGCCAATAGATTGAAATGTATAGTTAGGTCAGACTTCTCTGTACCATGCCCGGGTGCGTTCATCATCAGTGACAGAGATTCCACAGCCTGCTAGTTTGAACACATTTATGGTGAAGTGTTTTTCCTAATATCTGATTGGCAATGCTGTGGTAAGATTTTTCTACGGATGTAAAGTTTGGTCTGAGTTACATCCTGCTATGACAGAAAGGGTGTGTATACTTTGGAACTGTTTCTAATTTATTCTAACAATTCACAGCATTTCATTACTAATTTATGTTTAAATCATTCCACCTTTTTTCCTGCCAAACTGTAGTTACAAAAATGGAGGAAATAATTCCATTTTAAATAATTTTTATGCGTCTAACATTAGGAGAGAAAGCAAATGAGATGTCTGTACTCTTAAGAACCAGATAGGTTTATCTTTCACTCAGTCTTCAATGTCTGTAAGTTTCTTTGGAGAATCACAACGGAAGGTATTATTTCTTAAAGAGAAGTTTGGTTCCTTTTCGTTGGCATGAGGGTTTTTTTATGAACATATAAGGGCATGTAATCCTAAATTTGCACTAAAAAGCTGAACAAAATCTAACCACTTAGATTTCATTTCTATGCTATTATATACCTTTGAAAATCATACTGTTCTCTGCAGCAGCAGCAAAGCCTATGTAGAGAGCAAATCATTATCTAAATATCTTTTCAATGTGCCAGGGATTACGTACCTGTATGTTTACTCCCTTTCGTAGGCAGTGAAAGACTAGAAATAACATTTTCAATCTTTATTTCAGATTATTCCTATTAAATGAATTTATACCATTTTCTGTTGCAATCACATGTAGTTATGGAATTCTAGAAACATTTATCTTGGGGTTTTTTTTTGCATTTTGTATGACTACTAACTGTGTTTTGTAGTGTTTGCCATTTTCCTTGGGGTAAATATATTTACATATATAAAGTTATTTCTTCCACGTTTTGCTTTAATGAGTAAGACTCTTCTAGCCAAACAGCTTTCCTCCTTATATAGGTGTCTTTCGCACCAGCTTCTTGGTTTGACCTTGCTTCACTTGTACTGCTGTTTAGTTTGACTTAATTTTGCTAAGATATTCCTGCTCACTTTGCCCCTCCTTTAGGGAACTAAATATTCACTTCTTGTTTTTGTTTCGGTTCATAGCTACCGTTGTTCCTGGATGATGTCCATGTCCAGAACACACTGGCCTCCTTTCTGTAAACCTTTGCTCATTCTCAAAATGGAAATGGTGCAACTTACTCGTTGTTTGAGTGGTCCTGGAAGGGACAACATTATGATACTAAGTGAGATTGCTTTAGGAATGAAGATGGACCAAATAGTGTGAAACAAAGCCTCTGAGATTATGGCATTCGAGTTATGTGAAGAAAGCCATTTCATATTTACAGACTCTCTCATAATCCTAGCACAAATACATTCACAGCTTGAGTATTCCTGTGCCTTCCGTTATCTCTGCCTGTTCCTTAAATCTTATTCAAGTCTGGATTAGATGTGCACTGGAAATACAGGGAATCACATCTAGATCTGATTGAAAAAGCAAGCAGAGTTACAACCTTTCAATATGTTTGTGGTTGCTGATATATTGTTAATCAAAGATTTAGGAGTTTATGGCCAGTAGATTTGGAGATGTGTAAGAGACAAAACAGTGTCTCCAGTGCTTTTGTCTGTTGTGATTTATTAGTCCTGCTTAACAAATCACAGAATCATGGAATGAAAGCTGAAGAGGAGGAAAATAAGGAAATAAGTACCAGGGAGAAACAGGTTTTTGAAACAATACCTGAATGTTTTGTGGTGTTTCTAGGGACAGAATTTATCACCATGTTAAGCCTCATTTTACATTCACACATGATACAGCAGGATGCTGCAGTTTTTCATTAGGGAAATCTTTACTGTGAAGGTGACAGAGCACTGGAACAAGCTGCCCAGAGAGATTGTGGAGTCTCCTTCCTTGGAGACTTTCAAAACCTGCCTGGATGTGTTTCTGTGTGACCTGTCCTAGGTGATCCTGCTTTTGGTGTGGTATTTGGGCTAGGCAATCTCTGGAGGTCACCTTCCAACATCTACAGTTCTGTGGTGTATTTTTATATATATAAAAAAAGAATATTTTTTTTCATTCCTCACTTACAGTCTAAGAACCATCACTTATTTTGAAGCAGAGAAAGTGTTAGCTCAAGCAAGCATTAACAGCAATGTCGTCTGTGTAGATATGTGGAATTTGTAGTGACTGTAAATACAAGAGACCCTCAACTGTACAGTGGTGCCTATGATAACAGCAGCACAGGAACCTCAGAGTCGCTTAGATCAGTCATTCAATTACTGAATTGGTACTACAGGAACAGCAGAGAGTGAGCGTCTCGGGGAAGCAAAAGTTGCTCAGATCTATGATCTGCTGGTTTGTACAAGTGGTGACAAATTTACAGCATTTTCAGTCTGTCCTAGTTAAATCGATGCCCTTGTTCCTCTTTAGAGTGGTAAAAAGTATAACATCATACACTTGGAGTGTCCGATTCAGACATTATCAGTGGCACAACTAATAGAGTCCAAAATCCATTGCATCTGCAGCTGTGACTTGAAGAGAGTTTGCTGGTTTCTCAGGGGGTAGAGTAAATTGAATCTTGGCCACAACGGAAGCAAGCTCATCTCATAGATACTGTAGATCTACAAGTGTCTGCAAAAACAAGGTGAATATGTTCTCCGGTATGCCCTTCCCTGTGAGCAATGATGGCATCCCTGAGATGCTAGTATCGCAAGGCCACTCTGAACGTTATTAGTCTTTCCTTAGTCCTCTCACCTTGTGAACAAATGCGGCCAGTGCTAAAGGGTCACTAAAGGAAATCTAAACTTAGCAAAGTGCTGAGAAATGCTTCCTTTTTGGACTCATAGGGTTTTTTGTGAGGGTCTGCAAATTGCTTGAAAAATATTTCCTAACAATTGTGAATAGGGCCGGTCAGGGCTTTTTTCTCAGCTACGTTTCCTCCTGAAAATATGAATTCAGTGAAAAAGAAGCTTTTGCTGGAACCTAGCACTTTTGAAAGAACTTAAACCAGAAAAGGTTTTTGGATGGGATTCCTGGCTGAAAACACTTCGAGCATAGCCAGTGGATGAAGTGCTGATTTGGGACACGGGAAATGTAGGTTCAGGTTTTCTGCTGTTTCCTACTGGGAATCTGCAAACTGACTTCATCTGGAATGGTTCAACTGCTGGAAAAGTGCAGCTCTATTCACTGCAGGGAGCAGGTGAAGCTTGGTTATCCTCTGCTCACAAGAGATTCTTAAACACTGAGAGCTGCATTTTTCTATCCCTGTTATGACTTATTCATACAATGCATGACATTCGCGACAGGAGACACTTCTAGAAACAGCTGTGGCTAAGCCCTCAGCTAAGTTTAGACTATCTAGGATTAAACCCTTTATTGTCCTGCCTGTGGGTAGGGGTTTTAGCTCCTGCATCCTACATGTCAGAGGTGTTCTCTGTCCTGCGCCTAGGTGGATCTTACTCTGTTTGCTTTTAAATGAAAAAAAAATCCCAAACTACAAATCCCAGTTAGTGTTTTGCATTTTTAAGGGGAAAAGATCCCAAATCTTAAAAATTGTATGTGTCAAGAGGGACATTTTATAAAACTTCTGCTGTTCTTCACAGATGAAGTATTGCTTCTTAAAGAAAGAGTATTCTACTCAAGTAAGAAACTGCTCTGCATGTAGTCTGTAGGGACCAACAGTGGCCTGCCCGCAAGTCACTGGTTTCAGTACTGGTTACAGTATTTGGTGCTACAGTTAGAGAATCTAAAAAGAATGCGGAGCAGAACTAGCCAGAAAACAGCTATTTCCCTGAAATAACAAAATTGAAACCTGTGACAAGTGTTGTTAAAAAGCCTGGCTACGAGACTGGTGTTACAGGCAGGGCTTTGGGTTCTTTGATAACAACTGGTTCTATAAGACACCAGTTCTTGCAGGTCCACATGGGAGAGGTTTATCTCAGATGGGGAAAAAGTTTTCTGGGGCAAGAATTGGCAGGACTCATTCAGAGGACTTTAAACTAGATTTGAAGAGGGGTGGGATAGTTGATGGGCAAGCACCAGTGGGACAGAGCTCTGGTCTTAATGAAAACCAAGTGGCCTCTCACTGTCCTAGGATGAAATTGGAGCACTCAGCTCGCTCCCTAAAATGCCTGTACACCAATGTATGCAGCATGGGGAATAAGCAGGAAGAGTTAGAAATCTGTGTCCAGTCAATCAATTCATTCACGACTATTCATTAATCAGTTCATTCAATCTATTCATTAACGACTTGGATGAGCGATTAGGGTGCACTGGCAGCAAGTTTGCTGATGACACAAAGCTGGGTGGTGTTGCTGACACTCCAGCAGACTGTGCTGCCATTCAGCGGGACCTGCACTAGTGATACCACATCTGGAGTATTGTGTCCAGTTCTGGACCTCTCAGTTCAAGAAGGACACAGAGCTGCTGGAGGGTGTCCAGCATTGAGCAACGAAGATAATGAAGGAAGTAGGACACCTATGAGGAAAGGCTGAGGGAGCTGGGTCTCTTGAGCTTGGAGAAAAGGAGACTGAGGAGTGACCTCATTAATATCTATAAATATGTGAGGGGTGGGTGTCAGGAGGATGGAGCCAGGCTTTTCTCAGTGTCATCTGGTGATAGGACAAGGGGCAATGGGTGTAAGCTGGAACACAGGAGGTTCCGTATACATATCAGAAGGAACTTCTTCCCAGTGAGTGTGACAGAGCATTGGAACCAGCTGTCCAGGGGGGTTGTGGAGTCTCCTTCTCTGGAAAAGTTTAAAACCCGCCTGGATATGTTCCTGTGTCACTTGGTCTAGGCGATCCTGCTGTGGCAGGGAGATTGGACTAGATGATCTTTCGAGATCCCTTCCAATCCTTAATGATTCTATGATTAAACAGTAATTTTTTCAGAAAGCATCTAGCTATTTAAAATGAAGTATTTACCACAGAAAATAACTCTCTGCTGGAATGGAATTAGGAGACTGTTTTCATCTGCTGTAATTCATTTATTCTGCATTTGATGTAAATACAACAGAAAGTTAAGAATGAGGTCAGGGATTGCTTTGCCCGGAAATGCATGAAATATTATGTCTTTATGTGGCTTCATTCAAGGCTCTGAGGTGCAATATACCCAATCCAAATGAATGTTTTATACTGAAATATTCATTAACGTGTCTAAAGGTAACAACTGAGAGCAACAAAACGCTTAATTATGTTTAGGATGGAAAAATCCCATCAAAGAAGTTGTAGGATTACTTTTGTAATTTTAAAAGCTTTCTTTCCACCATCCCTTTATGAACTGCCTTAACTAGAATGAAATATAATTCAGGTTATGTGTCCCGATATTTCATACACCTTCTTAGTTAACCTTGTTCTGTAAAGAAGGTGAAATTCATATCCCCTTAGAAGGACCAATGCAGGGCTGCACCTTGTGTTTTTCAGTATTGCGAGAAGGCAAATAGAAGGTTTTTGGTATAGGAGGAAGGGGGATAGAGTAGGAAAATAGAAGCTGACGTCCCGCTTGTGCGAGTGACTGACTGTGTGACCTTATACAAAACGTCTCTCGATTTCATGTAACTCTGTATGAAGCTCTAGCTGATGTGGTCAATAAAAAAAGTGTAATATAGGAATAAAAGTTATACTGAACCTGAGATGGGTTCTGTGGAGAAGGAAAGAACACCATGAATGACTGCTCTTTAAACTGGGGTTTTTTGCATTAGTTCTTCAAGAAAAATGCAGAAGATAGCACTTTCCGTCAGCCTTCTGCTAATAAGTTTGAAGTTTGTTGGCAATTTTTAATCAAAATTGGTATGTTGATAGAATTCACAATTGTTTAAATTCCTAAAATGATTATCAGAAAGGGGGACTGATTAAAGGAGACAAACACTGTTATTGGACCCACTAAGAGAATGGCAGAGAAAACTTAGCCATTATCCATGAAGTTTGGTAGCAGCACGAAGTTAAGCAATGAGCACTTGAAGAGTGTTTCAGCAAAAAGTATGTATGGCTCCAGGCAAACTCATGCTACACCTTGCTCAAACAAGAAAGGTCAATGAAGTTAAGAGTGAATGAGGAGTATTGCTGCTAGAAGATGGGAGTAAAGGAACATTTATAATAATATGCATAAATAATGTGAGTATGGGTAGGAACAGAAAGTCTTTTGCAAGTCTCTGGTATTACAGGTGTCCAGGGAAAGAGGGAAGGTCTAACAAAAGTCCAATAGGAAACATGAGTTAAGTTAAGCTTCTTGCCATGGAAGTAGAGACGGCAAAAGATGTGTTATAAATCTGTTAGTACCCTGATTTATATTAATTCTCCTGCCTTGGGAGCATTTGTTTCTTTTCATTTTATTCCTCATTTTAGGCAGGGATGAATGTCTTAGACATTTAGTACTTTGCATCTCTGCATAAAGGATCCTCATACCAAAGATAGGTTTGAATAGTGCAAGTTTTATTTTAAATATTGTGCATATTTGCAGACTACATTATTGAGAAATATGATAATTTTTAGGTTTAATTTGCCTCTGTTTTGCTTGTCACATTCAAATGTTCTTTGAAAATTATAAATTAGAGATTTGTGCTTTGTCAGATACCTTTCAGAAGAACCAGAAATATCCATGTTCAGGAACCTCATGTTCTCTGGATGCTGATCAACATCTCTGTTTTTTCCTTAGTGCCTCTTATTCATTGAACTAAAAGGATGTGTCATGCTACCTTTATCTCTCCCCACCCCTCCTTTCATTTTCTTTTAAATCTTTGACGCTGTGCTTGAGAATCAGTGTTCAAGTTATCATATTTGTTGGTTTATTCCATCCTTAAAGCCACAATTAAAGCTGATTAAATATTTTCTCTCCAAGTAGTAGGATGTTTCTATTTTGATGATAATTACATAAAATGTTGGGTAGATTTTCAGCAGAGCAGGTATGGATTTGTGTGGATTAGTGTGTCTGCAAGGCGTGGAAGCTATGTGATTAAGTCCTTCACAAGTTGATCAAAACACAAAGGAAATCAAAACTTCAAACTCTTTCAATATGTAAATTTGTTGTTTTCCAGCCAGCCTGACCCATACCCCATATGGATATCACAGTTTGTTGTTTGAAGGTTATGGTCCTCTTTCAATGAGATAGCCTACAATAGTGAAAAACAACACACAGTAAAAAATGGAGATCTCTGTATTATCTTAGTCTTTCACTATGGTGTGTCTGGTTTTCAAAATCCATTCATCCCTGCATAGTAGCAACCAGAATAATTTTTGAGACAAAAAGTTTGGACTACTATGGGTGTTGTGAAGATATTAGGTTGAAGCAGAAGGGTGGAGACAAAAATGAGGCTGGCTGGAGGTTGGTGGATCTTCTGGCCTTTCTTATGAAGTAATTCTCAGAAGGAAAATGGTGCAGAACTACTGCAATGGATCAACAGGCTCATTTCTAGCCCATTTTCGATAGCTTCCCAGGAGGTGGGAGGTGATGATAACTCCTGAAGGACAAAGTTCTCCTCAGTTCTCCTGTATATCTCTGAGGGAAAGCCACCTTTCCAAGGGGCACATAAAATGATTGGCTTGGATCTAAAGATACCTGCTGGAGCTTTGCATGTTCATTATGCCCAATTTCTGCTTTCGTAACTGACTCAGACCTCAAAACTTGAAAGACTCTTTAAATTGCAGTTCTCCTCAAAAATCTGACTTTGTTTAAGAAGAAAAAAGATGTGATAGGTTGTCATGTTTCTCTCTATATAACTTCAGATCAAATATATTTAGATTACAGATATTTTTGCTGTCAGCTTTGTAGACGTAGCGAAGAAAGACAGGCCTTATTCTTTCCAGCTTGCGCATCATCACCAGTATCATTTGGAAGCATAGATTTTTGACTGTCAATGAAACTTAACAAAGCCCATTGTTTCGGTGTAGCTTTTGAGATGCCATAAACTCCCAGATCTGGCATTTGAATGAAAACTTATAAATTGAAACATGGGCCAAAAATGAACCTTTCTGACTTTGATAGACACTTTACTTCCTCATCAATAGAAAGGAGAAATGTAAAGCAGCACCTAAGGCAATTAGTTATAACAATGTTATTTAACTATTATCTACATTGTTACCATTATTTTTATGGGTTCCCTCATAAAGGAGAAACCACAAAGAGATTTGTGAATCTTTCAAGTATATTTGAGTAAATTAAAAGTTTTTAATGAAAACTAGCTGCAATTCAATGATGTGAAGGAGGGATTTACTTTAAGGTTTAGGTTTAATTAGAATTTAGTTGACAGAACATATTGTTTATGCTGAAATGTATGTCTGTTAATATAAAAACAGTTTTAAATGTTTAAAGAATTCTACTATTGTTACCCAGTCAAGGGAGAAAAATAGAGTATCCTGTAATTTGGTGAATTTATTACAACTGAGCAAAACCACATGGGAGTCTAGTGAAGGGAAAGGACAAGTATGTCCTCCTGGAAAGGTATTCTAGAATACCCATTTTGTTTTCAATTGATACTTTGTGCTATAGTCTATATAACTTCTGTACACAGATACATGGTAGCATTTTAAAGAGATTTGACCTTCTAATGACTAAGAGCTCCTTCCTTCCTAAATAAGGGTGGAATAGATGAGAATAGTCATATTACATAATTATTTAAAACACATAAAGTGGTGCAGGAGGCAATTCCAATGCATTTGCAACAGAAAATACTTCCTCAGATGACAGAGAACCCTCACAGTGCATTCAAGGTGAAGTTTTCTCAAACTCAACAATGGTTTGAGAGTTTCTATGATCAGGTCATCTTCATTCTAGTACTGCATGAGAGATCTGTGCTGTTTGGCTACAGCTCCTATAATCAGTTCTTCTTGTGTTGTGCAGTCACTAAATTTGGGATTAACAGAGACATTTGTTGTGTCTCACATGCCTCCTCATGAGGGACTCTGATGGTTTTCCCCTGCTCCTCTCATTTGTTATCTGAAACCTATTTTTTTATGCCTATTTTACAGTGGAAGAGGTTAATGTTACAGCAAGGGTTTTTTTCATTTATTTTATGGGATAGCTGTTATTTTAACCAGAAAATATGATGTAGCTACAGAAAAAAGGAAGTACAGAATGCTTCTTGAGGCTAGAAGAAGGATAGATACTGAATTTTGAATTTGAATGGTATTTTAATGCCAATATTCCAGAGGCATATTAATAATCTCTTTGTCTTTAGTGTATTCAATTTAGCTAATGCTCCTGGGCTGCAACTGTATTTCCCAGAAGAGTCACGTAAACGTGTGACAGTTATTTGTGTCTAAAATACCAAGTGGTTTTTTCCCTATGGGATGTTCGTGTAAAAATTCATTTCAAGGTGCAGTACACAGTCAACATTTTTGAATGAAGATTCAAAATATAGCAATCATTTAAATGATACCAAAACATGTGAATCAATGTAATTTCTACTTTCATACCATTTTGTCTTGCTAAGTATATATTATTTTTACATAGGCAATTACAAGTAATGGTTTAATATGGCAAGAAGTAGACTAATCGCTATGTTCAACATCTGAAGGGGAAAGCTTTGACAATTTTCTGTCAAAAATGTAGTTGATATCAATGTGTCTGCAAAATATTGCAAAACATTGTAATTTCGGTAAAATTGCTTTTATGCAAAAGAGAACTTTTCTGCAATTGTTTTTTTTTAAATTTTTTAAAAGATGCCAGAAGACTTACTGCAGGTAACAGAATTGCAGCAGTAATAATATGATAGACATTAATAAACCACTTGATAGTGGCTGTTTCCGTATTTTCCCTTACCTGTACATGTTAAAACCGGAAACCAAAGCTCACCTCTCCCTTCTGACTATCCCCAAGTCTTGTAACTGCCTCTGTAATACCAATCGAGGAAACTGTGCTCTGGTGCAACTAGTAGTCATTGCTGGGCTTTGCTCTGTGTACCTGAGGCAGTGTTCAGGCCTTCTGTTTGGCTGTTGCTGAGGCATTTGCCATGGAAGACTCAAGGGGAAGCGCTTGCACCTAGCTGATTAGGCTCTTAGACGAATGGAATCCTGTGTGTGGCACAGAGAAGAGAATGTCTTTATAAAGGCATGCTACTTCATGCTCATCTTCACGGCTGCTGCTAACTGGCACCTCCATATATGCAAGAACTTGGCTCAGGCTAAGGAATCCCTAATTGTATTTTAGAAACAGAACTATTCTTAACTCAAGGAGTTAAAAATAAATCCTTTGAACTTCAGGAAACGTTGTACCTCTGGAAAACATCCCTGGCTGGGGATTTGTGTTTCCCAAGGGGATGCAACAAGAGAGAAAAATGAAGTGGGATGTATTCAATATTTCAGTTTGTGGTTTCCTTAAAGGTTACCACCATATTTGAAATTGCTTTGTGTTTTTACAGGAGCTGAAACCCATCTAGACGAATAGCAAATTCCGAGCTGAAACCAGCGGAGTTAAAATACACTTCTATTAGGTGTTCCCTGTGTCTGGCTCTGTTCATATAGATTAATCTTATCTGATACTCTGCAAGTCAAAGTGTGGAGAATTCAGTGATGGATTTCAGAACAAAGGGAAAGAGCATAAAAATTACTCTTCTAAGTAAAAAAGACATGTTAAGTCCTTTCTGGAAACAGTCACCGGTAAGAAATCCAGCTCTCGTCGTTCTAGCCTTAGAATATTCTCAACAAATCCACTGCCTTATATCACTGTTTCCAAGGTCCTTGTGCGCAAGGGTGCTATTAAGTGTTTATTGTGATATCTTCCATTAGCCATTGATTCCTGAGATGGACTGAAGAAGATACATTATTTATTGAAACGTGCCAGGGGAGGAGGGGAAGGGAAAGATGAGAGAAGTGCTTCTGATGTGCCGTGTATTTCTAAACACTGGGTTACGTAGGACATTGAATTTAAGCGGAAATTATTGTTTATGCTGGATGCTTGTGGTAGAAGTGGGCTGAATACTTTGATCAGATTTTACTGCAACTGAAACGTACAGATTTTGAGACATCAAGGTGTTTTTGGTTATTAAGTTATTAATTTGAATCCATCATGTTAAAAAAAATAAATAAATGCTTCATTTTAGCATCTTAAGCACAGAAAATTAACTTTGTTTTAATTTTAAATTGTTTTCAATTTCATAATTCCCTCTTGGCTTATGTCATGACATTTTGGTATCAGTTTACCAAAAAGAAGAAAAAACAGTTTCCTAGTATAAAAAAATCCACTGTTTCTTCATTTTTTTCCTTACCTGAAGTGAAAAAAACCCAGACAGTGAAATTCCTTTTTTTAGTTAACCAAAAGTAAGTGTTTATTTTGTACACTGAAATGGACTGAGAGTCATAGGATCATAGGATGTCGGGGGTTGGAAGGGACCCAAAGAGATCATCGAGTCCAACCCCCTGCTGGAACAGGACAAGACTATCTAACACAGATCACAGAGGAGCATATCCAGGCGGGCCTTGAAAGTCCCCAGAGAAGGAGACTCAATATTTCATTCTTTGTCTAGCTTTTTGCATTAAAGGAGTCAGCTAGTCAAGCACTTTGGTCCG
This sequence comes from Phoeniculus purpureus, assembly GCA_028565055.1. Lineage (NCBI taxonomy): Eukaryota > Metazoa > Chordata > Aves > Bucerotiformes > Phoeniculidae > Phoeniculus > Phoeniculus purpureus. The sequence continues at coordinate 44,327,051 of JAOXOE010000001.1, forward strand.
AATCTGGTGTATTTGTGTCATGGGTTGTTCCTTGAACCTTCAAAGGAATGGTCCTGGGAATCCAGTAGCACAAACCCATGCAGATCTTGGAGTCAATAACTGTAAAACATTGTCTTGTCACGTGACTTTGGGGTGAGTGGTACTTGCGTTTTGTTTTGGGTTTTTTTGGTCCTGTGTCCATGCAGTGACCAGGAGGAAACAAAGGCCACCTTTAATGTTCTTAGTTGCAGTGTTTATTAACGTCTGTTGAAGACGTTTTTGCTGCAACAAATTTTACTCCCTTAGTGACAAGCCTGTAGTAGTTAGATATGGCAAGTCTTGTATTCCCATTGGGGCTTCAAGCTAAGAATGCCAAAGCTCTCGATACCTTCAGTTGCACAATACTCTAAGCTGCATTTTCTCCTATTTTGTAGGGTCCATATGCATACAGGATGTTTAAGGGTGGGAATAAAATCAGTTCTTTTTCCACCCCTAAACCACAGACCAGTTCCCACACTGGCAAGGTAAACTGGCAGAGTTGCCAGGCTTTCTAACTCTGCTGATACAGACATTCAGAAGGTTTTTGGTCTTTTAACTTTAAGCTTAGAGTTTTCTGTCAAACTGTTCTGCATATTCAAAGAGATTATCTCCTCTCCTGCTTTTCAGTCACATGTTTTCATTGATTTGGCAAACCTTTCCACTGTCATGTTTTGGTTGTTTTTGTTGCTTAGAAAAATGTTCTAATTTTAAAAGGTGATCAAAGCCTGCAGAATATAAACAGCCTGTAACTGCTGAGATCTTGAGGGAGTTCTATTATTATTTTGCCACTTACACATGAACATCTAGGAAAAAACCCCCGACATCTTTATTTTTAGGCCTTGCTAATTCTCAGTCTTCTCTTAGTTGCGGTTTACCTGGCAACAGCTGATTGCCATGGCAACATCCCGCTGATGAGTGAGGCTCAGCCTGTCTGCTCTGTCTGGGTCGTTCTGACAGACAGAGAGCAGCTCTAACTTCATGGCTACTGAAGGGCACAAACAGCCTGCTTGCTCACTCCAGATGCTGCAGTGGTGCTGGGGGCATTCTATGTGCTCCAGACCTGCAAGGAGAGGGAAGAAAGGAACTTATTGCCTGGGGTGCAGACTTTTGTTGGGAAATAGAGAGCTATTCCTGTCAAATTAATCTCCTCTTTTGAGGCATTATCCAGACTCTTGAGGTGCTCTCTATCTTCGTTCCTTTCTCAATTGCAGCTACACTGGTTAGCTGCTCTTTATAAGGCTCCTTCTTCAGATCAGTCAACAGTCTTGTTGCACTTTGGACCCACTTCAGTCTGGCATTGTATCTGCTGCAAGACACCAGTGGTGGTTTTGTCACTGATGCTAGAATTTAACCTGGGACTTTAGTGCCGGAATTGTAAGCCGCAGCAGAATTTTGACCATGAAGTTAAACCAGCAGAACACGAAAGAGCTATTCTTCCTTTTGTAAATTAACGTAAATCCTAGTGCTATTTCAGAGCCTTCTGATCGTTCACATCTAATCTACAGAACACCCAAAACATAACGTTTATGGGTTTGTGATTCTCAGACCTTGGTATGAAGATCTCCTAAAGAAAGTTGTTTAAGACTGTTCTATCCTCTGGGTGTAAAGACACATTGCTGGCATCTTGACTCCAACTTTGATATCTTCATTTTAAACAAGTAGAATGTAACTCAGGCCTGATTGCTCTTCTTTGCAAGGTTGATGCAAATTAGAGGTGATTGGCGTCTTTGCTTTAGAAAATGATTGCATTATTTTATTGAAACTCACCTCAGTGTGGCTTGAGTGAGGAGTGGGTAAAAGCTGCAAGTGAGCAACTGGTTGCACATCTGGTTTCAACAGCAGTCTACTTTTATGACCATTCAAAACTCCTTAAGTGTCAAGAAATCTTAAGGGAGAAATTGCATTCACCAAACTGAGAGGGTCAAAAGCCTCTTCACTAACAGGCTGGCCTGCAGAAATTTTAGTGGGAGCTGAAAGACTACAAAGTCTTTATTTAAATGCAGTAGCTGCTGTTTTGCCGTTCTTTTGGATGATGTCAGTGGAACCAAACTGGTCAATAAACATCATATCATGAAATTCTTTGTTGTTGCTGTATTTTTGAGCGTGGCAGGGAGCTATGAAGTGGATTTCATTAGAGCAATGGGGACAGCCTATGGCAGGTGTCCTAATGGTCAGACAGAACAGGTACTAGGTGGTAGAATGGAGCCAGCATAAAAGCAGATCTAGGACACCAGGCAAAATATCTGTGAGAACAAATGCCTCCCAGGGCATGCTTTCAGAACTCAGTGGGAGTCTCTTGGGTCCTGCTGAGTTTCCACCAGCATATTCCAATGCTCAGTATCTTACCTAGGAAAGAAACATGCTATTTGACACACTGTTCTTGGCAGGTAGATCAGTGATGCTTGCCTTGATGTTTTTCATGTTGACTCTGGATTGGTAGGTTCATGATTTTTTTTTTTCTTTAATTATTTGATATGTAATATCTTAGATTTTCTAAATATTACTAGTTGTTAGGTTCAGTAGTACCAATTCAAGGTTTTTGATAATGTAGAAGTGAAATGTTTTTCTTTTCACCCACAAATACCAAATATATGCTGTTAAACCCCAAATGTGCTTCCTGTCATGCCACTTTGAGGGCCTATAGTTGCCCATATAACCCCTTATTGAAATTCTCATTTTTTTAATCTGTCAGTGGAACCAGATACTCTGACTGGTCCGGTAATTTAGTGACTGTCATCTCATACCTCTGTTAGCAACAGTAAAATACCAAGGGCTAGTGCTCCGTTCTGTACTTGAACTTGGCTGGAACTGCTGGGTTGGTACAAACTGGAGAAGTACTGAATTTATAGAAGCAGGTCTTGATTTAGAAAATGCTGGTTATGTCTCATTTTGCCATTTTGAGGGGAATTTGAATGTGTATGTATGTACAAGAAATGATATCTAATATTTTTGCCATCTACTTTGCTTTCTACACCATTCATAATTCATGGGTGAAAAGCTGTATTATGTTACATGTGAAATACGTTGATGATTATATGCATCTTCGAAGCAGCTGCACTTGCTAATTTGGATTGAGTTTAAAAAAAGAGATTTGCGATGAAGCTACAGACAATTCTGATTGATACTCGCTGATTGAGAGTATTATGTTTAACATTGGTGGAAATAAAACCAGTTTATTGGTCTTGATGGGCTGTGCATTGTTAAACCTCATGAATTAAACTATTTCCAAAATCAAGATAGTGACCTACTTATGGGAGATTACTTTTAAAGTAAAACCTGCAAAAGCACAGTTATTGTAAATCCCTTAGCTATGCAATCTAGTAGATTGCTGAAGTTCTCATGGAAGGATTTGCAGAAGTCATAATAAACAGGTATTTTAAAATAATTTTATTTGTGTAAAGCAATTTGAAAGGTTAAATCCATTTTTTATAAAGAGATTCCTTTTCTTTTTGATCCAAAAATTACAGTACGGTTTGAAGCTACTGGGTGGCCTCTGTAATCATTTGATGATTTGTTTGTTTTATTCAGGCCACTGGAAGTGTTACAGTTATCTTATGGTACTGACATATCTCACTCACTGGGTACCTCCAAGAGTCTTAACAGTAAACCTCCAAGAGCTTTAACACTTGTAAGCTGAGGTTATGAGTTTTCTTGCGTCTACTTAAGTTCCAGAGTTCCAGAAGTCAACATAAACCCTTAGCATGAGACTTGGGAACCATGAGAACCTGTTTGGTATCTACAGTAGTTGTCACTAGAAGCCTTAGACAAAGTTAGTAGCATTAAAAATGTGTCTCTCTTAATAGTAAGAAGGAGGGAGCTGTTGCAAAGAACACATAAACAAATGAGAAACCTCTAATCACTCAAATGCACTTCCAGATAAGAGGCTGGCAGTGCTGGGCTGCATTATGATCATCATTAGAAGATGACAGACACCTTTGCAAGATAGGGGGTAGAGGACAAATTGCTGTGAGCTTTGCACAAGGAATTCATACAGCATCATTCTTTGGTTTAGCACATAACTCAGTTTTGGGAAGAGACTTTATGAATGTTCATGTGTCTTTTTTCCAGATATAATTACCCTGCTGACATAGTAAACACTTTATTCTCTCAATAACATAATCTGTCCAACAAGCTGTCGGCAGGGTGGGAGGTGCTTTAGAATGCACCCAAGCTACAATTCTTTTACAATCACTGAGTTGTTGCAGGTGGTTTCTTGCAGTTCATCATTCTTTTAGGAATAAAAAATTATAGAAAAATACAGCTATTACAAATAGGGACATGTTGCTGAGCAGAAGGACCATTGACCAGGTAGGCTTTTAGAAATACAGTCAGTTGTGATTGTGTCTGAGCCGCAGATTATTCTCTCCTGGTACCCCAGTTTTTTACTGGGTGCTTGAAAAATAAGCAACTCTGCTTCTCTCTTATCTGTAGGCCTGGCAGAATCTTTCTGTTAGGAGTTTCCCCTGTCAGCCACATTCAGCTTCCTACCAGTTCTTTCTGAGTTCTACTTTGTGTAGCTCTGCCTATCCTATCCTGAAGCTGGAATAGAAATACACCTTGCAAATATACAACACTTGAAACCTAGGAGAGCACTGAGGAGCAGAGAAGGGTATGAGACAGTTTGGGGCAGAAAAAGAACGTGAGGTGCATCCCAGCAGTAGCTCTGAGGGGCTGTATCAGTAGTTCCCTTTTGCTTCCTATGAATTGCCTTCAAGCAGCAAAAGCAGAAAACAAGGATGCATCTTCTTTTGTTCTTAATCCGTTGAAGTCACTGAGTCTGTAACTTGCCTAAGGAGAGAGCCTCTGTGTCTTTATGATTCACAGTGCTAAAAAGAGGAATAAATACTAAAATTCTTTAGGGGAACGCATCAATGCAAATCTTCATTGTAAATTACAGTTATAGAGGAGAGCCTGAATCCTTTTAATTTTAACTGTGGGGGTTGACAGTGTGTTACGTAACTTCCAAATATTGCCCTCATGCTTTCCTTGAACATCTTAAAATCCAGGAACAAAAGCACATGGAAAAAAAAAGTGCTCTGCTGCGTTGCATCCTCTTGGCTGTGCGTGCTGTAAGCATTGTTAGGCTGGACTGAATACAGAACGCTGTATGCTGTTGCTGTCACAGATGCCTTTGTGCCATCAGAAGCTTCCCCTTTCACAAGACAAAAAGATATTTTCTTAACGTTCATTACAGTGTACTAAGACATTAGTGCTCAGATCCTTTCAGTGCATTAGACAGGGAACTGCGATTCTTGTTTCTCGTCGGATGGAACAATGAAATTGCATTACCTTCAGATAAAACAGGGAAGACTCAAGCTTTGGCAGTCAAGGCAAGATAATGGAGTTAACCACTTGAAATAGCAGTGAGAAGTCAGAGCCATTGCCACATAGCGAACCAGCAGAAGACCAGGTGATGCTTTTGACTTCTACTACAATACCGCCTGCCTATTTTAAGACAAAACCTAAGGCAAGGGCTTGTCTGCTTATGACAAAATTTCAAGTTAACTTTGGTGAGAAATGAGAAGTTGGTAACAAAAAATAAGAACGTTGTATTTTTGTGACTATGTAGATTTTTTTATAGAGCCACTGAACTTTGTGGCATTCTACAGGCAAAAAAACCCACTCCAGATCCAGTGGGTTCTAAGAAATTAAGAGTTCCATGTAATGTTGCACAGCAAGGAATAACAGTATTCACAGGGACGTGAGGAAAAAATGTTTTCCCGGCAGTGACGTATCTTGAAATGTGTTTATTACACACATTTTGATGTCTGCCTGAAAAAATGTCAAAGCAAAGCTGTACTTAATAGTGTAAGATCGTAACTGGTGTCCCAGAATGAGGGTTCAGCTGAAAGTCACTGGTGGAAAGATGCCTGAGAAATTTAAAACTATCAGGTGTCTGAAGAGACAAAGCTGGAAGTCACGGTCTGGAATAAAACTACAAGCAATGGGGAGGGCATGATAGAAGCAAACATTGCAAGGATCAGACTAACTATATGTTCCTGAAATTTTAATTCTCGTTGCCATTCCAGCCTAAGGAAATGGGTTTGTCTTAATGCATAGTCCAAGGCTATTCAAAGAGCCTGTTCACTTCCATTCTCCTACGCGTTTGTTTTCTTTCCCACTTTCTTGGAAGTGAAGGGATAGTCTGTGGCAAGCTGGTACAAGCTACCAAGTAATCAGCGGAAGGAAGTAAAGAGCCGGAGATCGTGATGATCTAGATTCAAACAATGAGTTGAGGGAGCTTTGAAGTTCTATGGAAATAAGTGAATTCAGCCAAATAGGAGAATTTTCTAGTAATGGCCAACTTGGCTAACAGAATCACACAAACTTCAGAAAGCACTAGTTTGGGAAAAACATCCGCTTTCAGGCAACATGTAATGGAGCTTTTCTTTGTGTGCAGTGGAGAACAAGCAGAATTAGGTTGAAGATATTCTGTTGAGCCTGCTGTGATTTTCATGACTGAAATGAACTTGCTACTTTTCCTAAGACAGAGAATATTTTCCAAGAAAGTTTGAATGTTACCTGTTATCCAGGAACTGCGAGAAACTGTTCATAGAAAAGGAAATCTTTGTAAAGATCTGTTGTTTCTCAAGAAATACTGCTTTCTGTTTGATAACTGCAGTGTAGATTGTCTTAAGAGGGACTCCATGGTGATGTCTAGTTTGCTTATTTTTTTAAAAATACAAATGCATGAAGTTCAAAGATTGAATTAAATCATGAGTTCAAAGATTGAATTTCAACATGAGTTCTAGAGTATGTGAACTTGGGCAAGAGAGGGGGATTATCAGCTGGCAGAATTTCGTGTCCCACAGAATTGTTAGTGTTTGATGCCGCTTAGAAGTACCTTTAATTTACAATGAGAGGTGGGAAATAGAGTAATTGTTATGTATTGCAAATAAAATTCATAGTTTAAATGGACTTTGAAAGTCATTGGGATCTGGCTATTAGATATAGTTTGTCAAAATAGAGACACTTCTCAGATTTAGGGGGTTGTGTTTCAGAGAAATGCTTTTTTCAGTTAGGAGTGCTGAACTGGAATAAATGAAAAACATTTTCATCAATGTGCTTTCTTGAAATGTGTCTTGAACTCTGGTATCATTTAATCTTGATTCATTACATTTCTTTAAAATCTAACTGGAGATGTTCCTAAAGATTTTGGGAATAAACCCTTTTGGGTTTTGGTTTTTTTTACTTCTTTTATAAACTTTATTTTCTGAGTTAATTTTCAAAAACCTATCTAAATACTTCTGGTATGTAAAATGATGGCTGCAATGCATATTATGTGCGGCTGGGGGTTGCATTTCTGGACTAAGAATAATCGAACTCTACCAAATCCATTGTACTGCATGATAGCAAAGATAATCTCTAAGGAAGGTCAATCCCTTCCCCCTCCACATGCATAGAAAAATTGTACTTTCTTAGCTTAATCCCGGTTTCCTTCATGAGTTTTGACTTGGTCGTTATTTAAACAAACATTTCACTAACTTCACATTGACTGAAGAAAGAACAAATAGAAATGTGGGAACTTGCCCCTGTGGGCTTCATGGTAATTTAATACAATGAAAACACGTTTTGTGATTAGGAGGTAATTCCATTGGAAGAGATGAACGTGTTTTTTAAAGTGAAGAAAGTACAGTCAGCTGTCACAGAGTGATTCTCAACAGCAGTTTGTTAATAATAAATAGTTCACGCTTCTATATTGTTGTCCCAACTTCGCGGGTAAGGAGTGGAATTGTATAGCTTTTGAAGGGCAGGTCAAAGGTCTCAAATGGAGCAGGCATGTCCACGTTCACACACTTCCCTTTTAAACCATCCTGACAACCCTTATGATGCTTCTTAGTGCACAAACCTTAGCAGCCTGCAGTGAGATTTTTCTAAGCAGACAACCATTTGGGCTTTGTGGCAGCTGTTCTTAATTATGCAAATTTGTAATCATTGCACAAACTGAGGCTTAGGACTAGCTGGCCACTGTACCCTGTCAAAGTGCTGCTGGGCAGTCCTCAGTGGTTTCGGATGAATGAACAGATCCACACTTGGGTGATTGCTTGACCTCTAGATGTGAGTTGCATTTCTTCTGCCTTTAGTGTCCTGATAGCTCTCAGGTTCACTCAGGAGTTTGTCAATGAGTTAGGTAGCTTCATGTACAGTTTAATTTCGTTAAATATTTCAGCCACTAATTTTCACACAAGACAAGTTGCGTAAATTGTACTTTAGCTAAGAATGGCTGAAACTGAATCCATCAAGGAAAGTTCAATTCTTGCTGCATGCTTCCACTGTTCTAAGCAATTGCACAGTGCTGCATCTGAGCGTACGTTTTCAGATTCAGAATAATGGTTCAATATTAAAGATAGGAGATTCAACTTCCCAAACCAACAAAAACTAGGCGTCAGTATTTAAGCCTAAACTCAGCTGTGTATTTTATTTGAAATCAGTGGGAATGCAGGTTTCCCTTCCCACCATCAACATCTTTCAGCTCCACTCTCTTCTTTCTGCTAACAAGAGTGTTACATGTCTCTGGTTTACATTGCCCCATTTCTCTCTCTGGTGGTGGTTACTTTCTGCTTTATTGCCCTCAGTTTTCTCACATTTTTCTTCCTTGTCCATTCAACATCAGATCTTTGAGAGACCGACTGTCTCAGCTAATGTAGAAATATGATCTCTGAAGCGAGGGGAATTGAAATTCCATAACTTTCAGTAGCAAAAAGATAAAGCATCAGGAAAAAGAATAATTTCTGCGTTTTAGCTTATAGGGAAAAACATTATGCAGACTGAAGGTCCTGCAAAGCCTGCTCAAGGACTAAGCAATTGCTTCACTCTCCTTATAGGACTGCTGCAGAAGCCTGAAGTTAGTCATAGTCTTAAGCACTCTTCTGAACCCAGAGCTGGAATTATTTTCTGTTGCTCTGTGATTATTTTTTGAAATGAGAACCTGCATTAAAATGGACGTTTTCATTACTGTCATCCCTTGTTATTTGGCAAATTGAATTGAGAAGTCACTAGAAAAATAGAAGTCAAAAGGACAGGTAAAGTGGCATAATTGACAAACACCAAGAGAGCCCCACTGAGACTAAATCTGATTAACATTGTTGTAGAACTGAGCTGGGTAATCTGTTTCCTGATTTCCATTTTGCATGGGGAGATAATTTTCATGTACATTGGTAGCAGGGGAGAATCCCAGCCACGTAGTTTAAGTATTTTCTTTATTAACCTTTGCAGAGGTCTGTTTATGCACCGTATTCTTCATTTGTGCACAGCAACGTAACCGTGCACAAACAACTCCTTAAAAAGTAAGCAACTTCAGGCAAAAGTCCTCCCACATCACTATGACAGTTTTTGAAGCTGAGGAAAACTTTATTCTGAAACCAAACTGAGCTACGTTTGACCCATGCATCAGTAGTGGCTCTTTACAGTCACCTTTGTTATTTGCATCTTCACTTTATGAACTTGAGAAAAAGAACTTGGTTGGTTAGAGGCAGGCTGCACGATCCAACATCTCAAGACGACCATGGTGAGCTAATCTGATGGATGACATCATTTACAATGATATGATGGTGATTTGTTAGATATTTTGCTGTAGCGCTGAATTGTTCCATGCTGATGAGGACCCAGTGGTTTGGGATGTTAAGAAAAATAGATCTGTATGCAAAAGAACAATGATACATCTGAATATCAGCTGGACATACAATTTAGCTCATAGATTTCAATTCTCTATGTGCTTGAAAGTAAAACATAAAATATGTTTGAGGTATCCTCCTAGACTTGTGCACCCAAATCACTTTGTTATTAGATAAGCATTAGCAGTCTGCATTCAATTCAGAGAGCAACTTGATCTCACATGAGATTAGGTTAATTCTTAGTGAGTTGATAGCATCTGGATTTAGGCATTTTTTTTCATTCTTGGAAAATTGAAAAGAAACATTCATTCATCATCAGAGAGGATGGCTTCTCTGGACCTGTATTATTACATAAACCTACCAGAAATTAATTCACAAAGGATGCCTGCAGAATGCTGTCACAGGAAATGAGGACTGAGGAGACCTTCTGCATGGTTCTGTCAAGCTGGGGGTGCCAGGAGTCAAAACAACACACGTATCTGCTTGTTTTCGTGGGCAAAAACAGCTAATCTGCTGAACAGACCTTTAGGTTTTAATGGGATCTCTCCCAACTTTCATCTATCTGTTGCTCTCCGCTGTGCAGGTAGCTGCTGTGGTAACTTAGAGTCTAAAGCCAGTGGAAATGTTTCTATTTTAAATATTTCTGTTGCCATTACCATTCTCTCCATGCTTTTAACGTCGTTGTATTCTGGAATTATATTACAAATAAGTAAAAATAAGCCTAAAATTGTGGGGTTTTCATGTGAGAATTAACTAGGCCAAGAAGTAGCAGCATAAACTAGTCAAGAGGCTGAGGTGCAGAAACGCTTGTTGTGCGTTTCCACCGGTGTGGTGTTGTGGCATGTTCCAAAAACAATTTAAGCAGGGGCTTTTCACAGGTTTGCAGGTAGAAGGCAGCCCTAAGAAATGTATTTTCAGATCACAAGGATGTCAGCAGTGACTGCATGGCACGTATATCAAACAGCTTACAGGATTGATTTGGGCCAAGCCTTCTTAGCACAATAAGCTTAAAAGCAACTATGTTAGCAGCTCATCAGCTGTTTTCCTAGGGAAACAACCAAGTACAGTCCACAGGCCCAGGAAGGTTGTGGAGTCTCCTTCTCTAGAGACGTTTAAAACCCGCCTGGACGTGTTACTGTGCAACTTGTTCTAGGTGATCCTGCTCTGGCAGGGGGATTGGACTAGACGATCTTTCAAGGTCCCTTCCAATCCCTAATGATTCTGTGATTAATTTCCAAAATGTTTTCAATTTCATTAATAAAAAGGGCAAACTTGTGTAGGAGATGGCAGGAGCTCTGACTATTCTAACTTATGAAACACAGACTCCATATAAGATGATAAATACAAGGGATGAAGCAAAACAGGTGTGAAAAACAGAAAATTATACTAAAGCATTTCCTAAATAATTGTATTTTAGGGAAGAACTGATGAAGAAGAATAATCTTACCAATATATTTATTACTTAATAAGTTAAAAATAGGTGCTGGTAACTTTAAACCTGCAATTTCCAGTACTTTATGCTCACGTTAGCATGAAATTGAGTCAGTCTTTTTCCTGTCTCTTTTCTGTCTGCATTCTCTACAACTCCATTCTCTTAGTCAGAAATAACCCCCGTCTCATAACAGTTTCCTTGCTGTTGTATAAATCCTACCCTACTTCGCATTGAGGTAGAATTTGCTCCAGTTCTGGTCGGGTGTTGGAATGCTTGCAGGAGGAGATAAGTCAATTTTATTTTGCTTTGCTTTCTAAAAAGGAAACTTCCTAAGTTATAAGCATAAGCTTCATGTCAAGATAACTCCTCCTAGACATGGCAGCTTCATTTATCTTCCTGCAGATCTTTAGGGATATTATCTGATCTGGACTTCAGAAGCAATTAGTAGAAATGGGCAGAAAAGGCGCCTCCTGTCCTGTAAGGAGCCTCAGCAGTTAAGATGTTGACTCATTCTGTAGGTAGATGAGCCTTTCACGGCGAAGATGCTCCTTCTAGAGCAGTAGGACAGACGTTCACTTTCATGTTAAGGCCTTGGAGCACAGCTTTCAAACCTACCTCTCCCTTTAGAATATTCTGAATTACTTTCTACTTACCTGGATTCTTCTTACTGCCAAACTGAGCTTGTTTGAGTCATTCTCCTTTTCTGGGTCAGAGAATCCACCTTTGCTGATACCGGCGTAGGTGTTGCACAAACACTTAACTTGAAGATCTTTGGCTAGCTTTCAGCGACGCCGTGGTTTGAAATGCCTTCTTTCTGGAGCCTGGGGGCAGGCTACGGACAGGACTTTGTCCCTCGGAAGACACTGTTTTCCCTGTGTTGACGGGGATCGTAACACCAGCCTGCCTCAAACAGAAATTGTGAGAGTGAACACGTTTCTGTTTATGCCTTGTAGGTGTTCTTTCTAAAGCTAAACACTGCCTGAAAATGAGAGTTCTGACCTTGAAACTGGCTGTAGTAGTTACAGGCAAGACTCACCGCAGACCGTTTTTGCCAACGTTCTATTTATGCCTTGCCCAGCTCTTTTGCTAAATTGCAGCTCCTTTAAAATTACACTCTAATTTGTCAGTAATTCAGCAGTGAAGTCTTACGAAGAAAACAGTAGATGCCATTTTGAACAGCTCCACTATCAAATGATAAGCTATTCGGAGAAGAGAGTGGGAATACTGCTGAGATACTGTGTCTCAGTTACCAAGGGGAATTCAGTTAACATTAGAGAAAGCTACAACACAACAGGACTCATGAGCTTGTTTCACAACAGACCTTTGGTAGACACATAACAGAATGATGGGAAGGGAGAGGGAAGCCTGTGGGGTAAATATATCGATGTGATCTTCTTGCAGCTTTGCAGGCTTATCTGGGTATTTAAATCCCACACAAGAAAAGCAGATCAATGCACAAACCAGGGTATTGCGCATGAGCGCAGGGGCTGGCATCCTGCCACACTCTGCCAACGCTGCAGTTAGTCAGTGTGTGCTAAACCCATGCGTGTGTGGTAGCCCTTTAGATCGATGCCAGGCTTAACTCTTTCAGGATGTCTGGCACAGCACAGGGCCTGAGCACAGGGTGCTGGTTCTCCACAGCCGTACGTGGGTCTGTCCTGTATACTGAGTGCATCTGCTCATCGCGCACAGTGCTGTAGGAGGGTGGTTGCAGCAATGGGTTTACTTTTTCAGTTTCTCTATTGGCATAGTCATTTCAGTAGGATTTGATATCTTGGAAGTCTGTCCTTTCCCAGAATGGTTTTCCTCTCGCCTACAGCCTTTTTCTAAGCTTGTTTTACTGTGTGACAAAGGATTTGTAGCTATGTATCTGGATACAGGCACGGATATGCTGTATGTGTGTGTTCATGCTGTAGTAACACTTAATGGGTGAGACAGTGAATGTTAAATCACGGCTGGATGGAACAGATTGAATCACTGAAAATTATTTAACTTGCATAGTAATTTACCTTCCGTCATTTTCAGTTTTCATGAAAGTTCTGATGGGATTTTGAGCATGAAAAAGATCACAGAGTATTGTAAATTTTCTACTCATGAAAACATATTCATGAGGTTATGAGAGGATTTTGGTAAAAAAACACTGTATGTTTGTAGCACCAACCTTTTATGTGATAGAAGATGAAGAAAACAGTTTTCATGTAAAAATGAAACTGAATGCACAGTTCCCTGCAAAAGCAGCCTCAACGTGGCAGATGTTATTGCCTGTGGAATGAACAGGACTGGGCATTCCCATACAGAATTTGAGGTCTGATAGAAGACAAAGTTGTCGTTTTCAGTTTTGGTTGTATTTGCTTGTCCACTTAATCCTGGTGATGCTGGTCTTTTGTCAGGTATAATTACCTCCACGGGACCCCAATAAGAGTTTGAATAACTAAAATGCATCTTCCTCTTTTTTTCCATGGGCTTCCCAGGCGATTTGCTTCTTGGTCCGTATCTCAAAGAGAACTGCCCCAGGGTCCCTGTTGGGTAACAGCTGCATTTCTTTTTCAGGGACCACCTTGTAGCTCTGAAATGAGCCACTCTGTGCCGATGCTTTTTAGCTCTTATGGGAAAAAAATCATCTTTGTCTCAGAGTTTTGGGGCTGCTACCAGTGTTAGCTGCAGCTGTTTATAGGCGGTAATGCCTAAGAACAGAGGCTTCATCCTGCCTAGACGATCGTTTGGATGGCAGCAGAATTTGAATTGTGCTCTTATTTGTAAAGGACTCTCCGTTTCTTGTTTTATTCTGTTTGTTTAAATAAGAAATTGATAACTTAAACATAAAAAAATCAGTAATTCTAAATAAATAGCTTTAGAATGCAAACACATTAAAAACAAAGGCAGCATCTTACTATCCCTGACTCTCCTACACATTCACAGGCTCAAAAGGGAGACTGGGAAAGCCGTAGCATTAATAAACATGAGGCCAGAAGCAATCATTAAATAAATATAATTGAAAAAAATCCCCTTGATATTTAAGAAATGCTGAAGGCTTTTGTTTAATAAAAAATGGGTAGGAATATAAGATGAAGTGGGTGCTGTAGAGCAGTGAATTCCACTCTCAGGAAATTTACCACAGTAAAATGCAAAGACCCACTGCCTCAAGTGGTGGCAGTGAAATCCCTGGACCAAAGACGATGTCAAATCAGCACAGAGGTTTCTATGACCTATAAGGGTCTTCCCAGCTGCAAGCCAAAATATCTCTCTGAGCACCCCACAGAAAGCATTCAGGCAGACTCGTTCTGATGGCTTTTTTGCTGAAGAGAAGAGCAGACAGACTTATCCATTCCAAACAAGCTGCATGTTTTGGAGCTGCTCTGCAAAGACAGAATTGCAGCGCCTCCAGCCACACGGTGACAGAGACATGCTGCTGATGTGAGCTTGCCACAGGATAGGTAAGAGCACAGCATGCACAAACCATGCAACAGGAAAATATCTTCAATTGTGTATTCATGTATCTTTCCAGAGTGAGTCAAATTCATGTCAGCATCCAGCTCACTTGCTTCCAGCTTCAGTGAAACACATAAGCATCACAAAAGAGGGAACCAGCAAGGGAAGTGGTAAATTTTCTAGTTCCAAACTGAAATGCTGATCTGATATCTTCAAATCACCAGCAGCTTTGAAGAAGATGGCTGTTTCTACACATGCTAGGGGTCGTAGAGTAGGATGTATTTTCCAAATAAACACAAGGTGAAGACTCCCGGGAGTTCTAAGAGTCAGAAGAACTCTTATTTGCTCTAAATAGCTGACAGATCTGTAAATGATTGTGTGTAACAGCACCTTGTGCAAAAGTAATACATCTGGCTTTAAAACCGAATACCTTGGTCAGCACCAGCTCTTTAAGCACCACAGCACAGAGTTCAACTCAATCTAACTGCCCAAGTATTCTGCGAGCTTCTCAGAAAAGCTTTTCACATCCCAGGGTTCCACAGCCGTGCTGGTGGTAGAACATCTGTAAGCTATGTTCAGGTACAACTGTGTGAACATGGATGTCAGGATGTCTGCGTATCCAGAATTCAGATCGGCTAGTGCGGAGATACAGTATCTACTTCCAAAATTGCTTAGAAATGGGATCTCCATGCGCACACTCATTCTCTAAAGCAAAACCAAAGTAGTTTATATTCTCTATTTCTCCTCCAGGGAAAGATAATTTAGAGTATTTTGCAGTAGCTGTGGCTCATATGTAGTGGAAGCTCAAAGATCTTCCAAATGAATGTGTTCGTTGTGTTCCTGGCATCTTACAGGCAATGCTTGACAGCAAAGAAAATTTTCACTCATAGGTGGTGTGAATTCAGACCATTCATCTATTATTTACCTTTTACATCTAACTGACTTGTATTGTACCCGCAACATAGAAAGGCATTAATGAGATTATTTATTTCACTTAAAACCAGTAACCAATTTTCTACTCTATGTCTTTTGAGAAGTCTTAATTGTCTTCTATAAGTACATACGGGACTGCTAACAATTATATAAGATGGAGGGTGTTTTTAATGCAAGGTATGGTGTAAGCATCTAGGAGTTCAATTGCTGCAGCAGCATTTCCTGTTTTTCCTGTTGCACTGAATTTTACCCTCAAAGCTGCTATTTCTTGTTCAGTTCTGTGTTATTTCTTAAGAACTAAAATATGTAGCAAATACAGCAGTTTCTAACACTTGCACGTTGGGTGATTCCCACAGTTTTTAATGAGTCAGGACCCTCCAAAAGGGGATCACAGCTTTTCATGTGGAATGGTTAGTATTCTGTAGCATCTGGACATGTCACGGTCCAGTGTTGTCTTGGGTTTTCGTCTCTTTCTCTTCTCCAGCAAAATTCTGTTGGTGAGGTGGTATGACTGTGCTTTGCAAAAGCCTTCACTTACCTCAACTATTTTGCAAGTTGAGTAACACTTTAGAGCAAAACCAGGCAAAAACAGAACTCTCCCATGGTATTTTTATTGAAATACAGGTTTCATGCTGTTTGGTCGGTTGGGATGCGTGTGACACTTGAACTGCATAGTGGTTTGCCTTGATACTTCACTTGGCCCTCGTTTCTATCTGATACTCATTACACAGCTGATGGGAATCATCATATTATACCCAACATCATGACATCACGCCTACTTTTCACATGAAGCACCCACCAGAAGGCTGGAATAAAGTTTTATATTCACACCCATTCGTCTCTGTTGGTTTTGAGGGACTAATAATCCATCAGGCCATCCTGTCTCTTCCAGTAAATAGATCATCCAAGCTTTGGAGCTGTAGAAAAGTTATTCAGGCAGAAGATCAGGTAATATTTGGACAGTTGTATGATATCACTTTGCTCTGAAGGACATACCCAGATGTAGAAAGGAACAAATTAGTTCAAATAAGCCTTAATTTGGACTTGATGGACCATAGAGACAGGTCTTTGTCCCAAGGTATTTAATATTTCTGCTGTTGCTTTAGAACATATGCTGAAGCATCAGCTTTTGTCAAACTTCCCCTTCTCTCATTCTCCTCTTTTCCCTTGAGCATAGCAGCTGATTTCCATAGTAGCTATTTGGGCATGAACAGGGAAGACTTTGTGGCCCGTGATGGATGGGCTGATGCAGTGTGCAAAGCACAAGCTATATATCACACTTGCACTCTCCCACTTTATCCTCAAAGTTCCTCACTGCTGTGGCGGTTTGGCCATATTTCACTATGGCTAACAACATGCTTCAAATACATCAGGCCCCGAAAGCATCACTGAGAAGACTCCTCTTTTTCTTTTTCTCTTTTTTTTTTTTGAAAGGGCTATTTTAATATTAGCAAGTGGCAGCTCCTGTGATGTTTTCAATAGGTTGCTAATCTGTAAGTAGCTGCTCCTGTCAGTGGCTGAGGGCCTCCTATGTTGTGCATAGTGTGCTTGGTTTCCACTGATTTCAGTGGGAGCTGAGGATAATGAGTGCCCTGCAGGACAGGCCATGAGTGAGTGCTCCAGGCAGTGGGCGCACAGAGGGATAATCACGGTGCTAATGAAAGCAATAGGTGTCTGTCTGTGAAACAGGTTTTTTTGTATTGAGTTTTTCTTGAGAGATCAAGAAAAGTTTTACTTGAATTAAGTGCCTATAACAAACAAGCAAAAAAAAAAAGACAAAAATAGAAGCATGAGAGAAGATTATTTATATCTCAAATTTCTATTCTCAAACTGCCATGCTAGGGCTGCTCAAAGGAAAAGTCACTGGAGTTCTTGGACACAGAGAAAAGTCTATTTCCCCCTTGGCTAATACCACAATTATTTTGACAAATATAAAAAAAAGTAAAATCTCTGCCTGAACTCAGCTTGAAGCAGGATGAAAAGTTTCTAGCAAGACAGTTACATGTCAATAACAAGGAGTGTTTTTAATATGAGGCATTTCACGACCTTAAACTAGGTGTTGCTGGCAGGAGTGTTGCCACTGCTGAGTGTTGTCCAACAGTAGAGAGCACAAGTGGGGACACAATAGAATGATGTCAATCTAACACTGAAGACAATACTTTAAAGCGTAACCAGAGAGTTAAATAGAGATAATATCAGGAATTTATAATAGGGTCATTTTAGACCCCAAGGGAATAGATTGTGGAACAGAGAAATGGTGGGAACCCTATTGTTGACACATTTAAATATAGACTTGGCAAAATGTTAATAAATATACAATAAGGAACAGTTTGACATTGTGCTCAAGGAGAAGGAAAGGATGCAGTAGTGAAATCCTTTATAAAGGACAGTCAGGTTTTCTAGCATACTTCATAGTATGCCAGAAATTCACTTCATATGGAGTTTAAGCATGGTTGTATGGAAGCAGTCAGCGGGTTCTGTTAGCTACTGGATCCTATAAGTATCCTAAAGTCATGAATGATCAATACGAAACTACTGAAAACAATCATCACTATCAAAACAGGTGATTTTTAATTTGCAGGCAAGACAACATGAGACTTGTGGAGCTGCCATGTAAGAAAAAGACACATTCAAATAAAAACCACTGTTGATACAGCTGAGTTGCGCTAATTTAGTTTATACTTTAAAACTCAAGCAAATCTTCAGAAAATTGTGTTTGCTTCAGCATGACGTGTTGGAAGATAATTAATGGTCCTTGACATTGAAGTTGTAGGTCAAGTGTAAGAACTCAGTGTAGATCAGGGAAAAGTACCTTTCCAGTGACATACAACAACAATTTGCATTTGGTACGGGTTTTCATCCTGGAGGAGACCCAGACATTTTGCAGCTACCACACATGTGATAAGGGTTTAACTTCTCACTAACAGGAATTTATTGTTTACAAATTGTCAATATACAAAATGTCCTCAACATTCTGTAGATAAAGGGGAATTCGGTTGTTGCCCAGACAGTTTGTATGATACTAATAAACATGCTGCACCTAGGGAGACACGTTTTAAGGCTATAAGACTGCTGAGTAAAACTCTTAATGTAAAAGCTTAATAAGAAAATATTAATATCTATATTTTATTTATTGTAACTTACTAAAATTATTTTAAATCCAGGACATCCGTACTAATGCTTGGTGCTAATTCTGACATTTCACTTCTCAGAGCATTTTTCCCGCTATTTCTCTCCCTTCTGCTAGTCACTGAGCTGACTATTTCCTTTGGGGCACTGACACACCCTTTGTGTCAAAGCCTATGAACTTTACAGATCATAGGAAAAATCCCAAAGCAAGGAGTTCAAAAAAGATTTCTTTAATGTACACCGGATTTCTGCAAATGCATTGGAGGAAATGCTGTTTTCCTGTTCATGTACAATGCTCATCATCTTTGTATGTGTTGAAATTTTAGTTTATGCAGCTCTTCTCTTTGGCTAGATGCCATGGTAGGAAACTTCCTTGGAATTCTCATGCTTATCAACAAGAGGAGACAAAGTAATTCTTCTTGGAGGTGTGATTTTAAACCACAAAAATAACGTTGATATGTGGAGTAAGCCACTGAGCACACAGTCACATATTTCAGCGCTATTGTGGTACTGATAGACAGCAGACACTTCAGCAAGTCCAATGGTGCTGAAAGTGAATGTACTCTGATGCTTTCAATTCTTCTCTAGTTTCACTTAAAGAGAAGAAGAAAGGCTTGAGGATTCCTCTAAACTCAGGAGCAGTGACTGTCAAGTATGAAAGATATTTGCATGGCTGGGTCCAAAGAGTTATGGTCAACAGAGTTAAATCTGGTTGGAGGCCAGTCACGAGTGGTGTCCCTCAGGGCTCAGTGCTGGAGCTGCTTCTGTTCAACATCTTTATCAATGATCTTGATGAGGGTATTGAGTGCACCCTCAGTAAGTTTGCCCACGACACCAAGTTGGGAGGGAGTGTCAATCTGCTGGGGGGTAGTGAGGCTGTTCAGAAGGACCTTGACAGACTGTATTGATAGGCTGAGGATAATTGAATGCATTTCATTAGTGCCAAGTGTCAGGTCCTGCATTTTGGGCACAACAATTTCAGGCTTGGGGAAGTGTAGTTGGAAAGTAGTCTAGCAGAAAAGGACCTAGTGGTTCTAGTTGACAGGAGGCTGAATATGAGCCAGCAGTGTGCCCAGGTGGCCACTGTACTAGAAACTGTGTGTTCAGTAGGACTAGGGAGGTGATTGTCCCCCTGTACTCAGCGCTGGTGAGGCCACACCTTGAGTACTGTGTCCAGTATTGGGCACCTCAGTACAAGGGAGACATTGAGGTGCTGGAGTAAGTGCAGAGAAGGGCAATGAAGCTGGTGAAGGACCTGGAAAATAAATCTTATAAGAAGAGTTTGCAAGAGTTTGGGGCTGTTTAGTTTGAGGAGGAGGAGGCTTAAGCGAGACCTCATCGCTCTCTACAATTATCTGAAAGGACGTCGTAGAGATGTTGGTGCCGGTCTCTTCTCACAGGTGATTAGTGACAGAACCAGAGGGAACAGATTAAAGCTTCTACAGGGTAGGTTTAGACTAGACATCAGGAAGAAATTCTTCATGGAGAGAGTGGTCAGGCATTGGATTGGGCTGCTCAGGGTGGTGGTTGAGTCACCATCCCTGGGTGTGTTTGAAAGTCGCTTAGATGTGGTGTTGGAGGTAATGGTTAAGGGGGTGAACTTGTAGAGTATGGTCAATGGTTGGACTCTGGGATCCCAAGGTTCTTTTCCAACCTGAATGATTCTATGATTCTAGGATTCTATATAGATAAGGAAAAAAACCTGAACAGGGAAGAGCCATTATGCTCTGTGGACCCATTACTAGGAAAAGGGAAAATCATACAATCACAGAATGGTAGGAGCTGGAAGGTATCTCTGGGGATCATCTAGTCCAACCCTCATTCTAGAGCAGGTTTTCCTAGAGTGTTGGATGTTTGAGTTGGGTGAGTTTTAGTAGCTATAGTTAATCTATAGTGGTGGGAAATTTGGATCATCCTGAGTTCTTAGGGCACTATCAAACAGGGCAAGACTGAGTAAAAGACTGGTTATAGCTGGGACACAAGCAGGTTGAGGAAAGAATAGAGGAGATACAATGTTGATTTTATTCTGTACCTCAGTTCCAAAAAGGTATGGAAGCGACTCTGTAGCAGCCAATTCATTGTGCCACCTGTTCACCTGCCCTAGAAATGTTTTTATTATACTAATACTATTGGTCAGAAGTAAAGGACAGGGAATATACCTGTATGTTTAAATTCCTTAGGTGGGACAGACAAACTGATAATAGATACTCAGTCTTGTTTTCCTTCTTGATAGCATAAATGTCACTTGTACAATCTTGTTTCAAAGAACTTCCGCTGTTCTTAATAACCTTGAGATAACAGGATTTATGTAGCACGGCGGTTAGATACAGCTTCATTGCATTCAAGTTTGCATGCTGGTCGACGCTCAGTAGAAGGAAACAGTCTCAGTCTGCCAGAGCAAAACCACCATATCTCACTCTTATTTGCATTCTGCATGCCATGTTTCAATTTTACATCATTAAATAATAATTTGTAGCTATGTAGAATCTTTTATTAGGGATCTCAGCAAGCTTTATGAATTTTGTATGAATGAATGGAGCCTCGCAACATGCCTGTGAAGTACAACTAGGTGAGAGTCATTATCTCTGCTTTATGCAGGAGCAGGATAGGACATTAAAGCATAGGCAGATTAAGGCTCTGAATTTTACCCCCAAATTGTGAAAACACTATCTCATAACAAAGCGGTCAACTGTTGGACATGTATATTTGTGAAAGACTGATTTACATATATTCAAGTAACTTCAGTGCAGTTCCAAGCTAAATCCTTTTGTCTTCAAGGTCACATAACGATTTTAATTAGAGCAAGGAAGAGAACTGATGGTTTAAGTCTCCCTGTACTGTTTTAAACATGGAGCTATTCATCCTCCTTGAAAGACTGAAATTAATGGAGAAGGTGATATATCCCAGTGAGGATTAATCCTACTCAGAGCTCTGTGTAGGCTTCTCTGATTTGTTTTTTGTGTTTGCTAAAGGTTTTTATCTCACACTGTCTTTTCAGCTGGATTGTTCCCCACTGAGTTAAAAATAAATGTCAAACAATATGACTTAAAGAAAAATCTATGTGTTTGAGAACTGTCTGCTTTCCCCAGGAAATGCTAGCTAATTAATAGAGCAGGATGAGGGATTTTGCTCAGGGAGCCATCGTGAAATAAGAAGAGATACATACAAACCAAATAAAAGAGCAATTCATTTGGACAGGATCTACTTATCAGCATGGAAATTTATGAGGCACCGTAGATCACGGACAAGCACAAGTCATGGGGAGGCCGCTATTTTGAAAGAGTGATGGAGTTTTCCTTTCATAATTTTTTTTGCTAGCTACTGCAGCAAGAATTATCATGAAGACCACAGAGATGTTATTGGTTAAGTCCTTGCTGTGGAAGTTCTGAAGCAGTTATTTTTCCCCAAAACACTTAGGAGGATGTTATAATTCACTTACATACTTCCATTTCCATACTAGAATAAATTTCCCTGTGTCATACGTGTTTCTCTTTGACCACCTTCAGTATCAGTTTCAACTTTCTGTATGTAGGTTTGCTCTAGTACCCAGTTCCACTTAATGTTAAGATATTTCCTTACAGAAAATTAAATTTCTAGTTTCAAAACTAGATTTTATGAACGAGTTTGTACAAGTTCCTGATGTTTTTTTCTAGACAACCTGTGCATGTTATTTGCACTGCACATTCATCTTCAAGTTGCCCATTCTTGTCTTAACCTTCTCCGTCTAAAGTAAGTGTTCAAAGATGGAGTTATTGTAGCCATGCTAGATGTGAAAAAAGGCTTAGTAAAGGAAAGACTCACCGATACAAATGCCAAATCTTAAGGAGTGCTAGTGGCAGAGGGAATAAAAATCTTCTTTAAAGTGATTTGTGAATTATTAAATAAATTTTGTTCCTACTGCTTTATTACTCATAAGAATTCCATCAATCAACAGTGAGAGCTGAATTATGAGATCAGTCAGAAAATATTGTTGCAGCAGAAGAATCAATGCTAATTGAATAATTAAGGCATTATTACATGAAGCACAAATAGCTCAGGATGATAACTCTTTGCTCCGTTTGATCTATAGTCTACAAAGAAGACACAATACCAACAATTGTAATACTCGATTGTTTTCCTCCTAAGCATCGTATTTTCTGAGTACAGTAGTTTTCTCTACTGGTGTTGTTTTACTCGTAAATCTGCTGCTAGTGGGTTTTTTTGGGGTTTTTTTAAATGAATGTGTTGCTTGTGGGTTACATATGTACATGTGGGTGACAAAGAAAGCGAGTACATGTGTATGTTGGTGCATGTGTGCTAGCAGAAGTGATGAGGAGAGTATTTAGGTGGGTAGATGGAGGCTTGCTGGGATAGACGGGAATAAGAGCATCTGTGTGTGAATATGTAGGTTAGAGTAGATTTGAGGTGGTGTTTTTGTTTTGATCTTCCTACTCCCTCTTTTTATTTTTTCCATGCAAAAATGACTTTGAGTTTAACATATGTGCTCGCAGTCATAGCTGGATTTTGGTATGTGGGGTGTGCTTTTTCCCTATCATGTGCCAACAGTAAAACTTGCATCTAGTGTTCCAAAGAAATGTAGGGTATTTCCAGCCTCTCGATTTCTCATTCTTCTGGCTCAGGTACATCATTTCAGTGCATAATTTGTAAATTTTGGGGGTTTTTTTGCAAATTGACACTTTTTGCACTCAGCAAAGCATCAAAGACTTGGAGTAGTGTATGAGTGCATACATAGTCATCAGCTAAAGAGTTCTGTGAAGATGGAAAACATAAGAAATGACATATTCTGTAATTCTGAAGTTCATTGGCTGCTTTAAGAAGATGAACAAGTAAGAGGGTTTGGTGCCAGCAGAGCCGTAGAGTGCACCTTTTGAAACTGTTTTAATATCATTTAATGGGTTGAACAACACAGCTGCATTGCTTTTCTGGTTTGTGGGTGGTTCTGTATTTTGGGGGGGTTTATTGTAGCTTCTTTTAAAGTAGCCACTGTTTGCTGTTCATGCTGATGGCTCTATCGCAACATTTCCAGGTGGTTTGCCTGCCAGTACAAAGCATCAGCTGGGAAATTTGTAAAGTGGTTTTTTTTCTTTCTCTGTCCTTTCCACTACTCTGTTCCTCATCAGTGCCTCAAGTAAGTGGTCACCAGGTTCTGTAATCACAGGACTGCCAATGCTCATCCCAGGCTGGTGTAGTAAGGTGCAAGGGGAAGGCAGCAAAACATCACACAATCAAGTCAAAAGATGTGTGAGGATTCTTTAACTCT
The DNA here is from genome assembly GCA_028565055.1 of Phoeniculus purpureus. Taxonomy (NCBI): domain Eukaryota; kingdom Metazoa; phylum Chordata; class Aves; order Bucerotiformes; family Phoeniculidae; genus Phoeniculus; species Phoeniculus purpureus. The sequence continues at coordinate 44,350,866 of JAOXOE010000001.1, forward strand.
TTAATTAAATTTTTAATTTCCTCTAATCCAGTTCTCAGGCCTGTATAATCCAAAACAATGCAGCATGATACATGCACATTCACGTTTCACCCATTAAGTTCTTATCTTAACCACTGTTTGCAAAAGTTGGGCTTGTCTGTTTGGCAAGCAACTCCATGTGAAATCATTTCCATAGTGCAACTATTTTAAAGTACCTATAGTTAGAGGAACATCTTGGAAGAGGCTTTTTTGGGCATGTGTTATTGGTTAGGAAAAAACAAGGCTTCGGTATCACCTTTCTTTTCCCAAAAATAATACCTTAGGAGGCAGAAAGAAACCCCTCACCCCAGATAGCACTTTTGTTCGCTTCTCAGGGAGGCAGAGTGTGGCAGGGCTGGAAAGCTTCATCCACTCCAGTCCTGTCTGCCCAGAGCCAGGCTCTGGTGGCATTAGAGTATGGTGGCAGGATGCTCTGTCTTGCCACTGGGCTGCGCTGAGCTGTGCCAAGGTGTGCATCTTGGTGCCATGCCAATGGAAAGCCCTTCCCCTGCCTGTGCTGTGAGGTGGGCAGGTGCAGCAAGAAATCACCAACGCTGATTCCTCCCTGCATTGAGCGACATAAAGCTATCCCAAGAATTACAAGCCTGAGGACATTGAAACAGTGAGCTAACTTTAAAGAGGAAAAACCCCCAAAGCCTGAAGGAGTAGCAGGGAGGTCCCTGCTGCACACACTCATGTGGCCGCTGTGTGTGTGCTCACCACGTGGCTGGCCTTGTAGCCATCACCATTTTGACTCACTGAACAGCAGGAGGAGAAATTGTTTGTCATTTGGCCACTGAAAAAAACTAGGGATGCTTGAGTAAGAGGGAGAACAGAGCCCTGTGGGGTGTTCACTGAAAGAATTTGTAACTCTTAAACCTTTGGCAGATTGCTTAGGAAAAACGGGGAGTTGAGATATTCTAGGGGTGGCCCTTCCCCTTTTGCTGCAGAGTGTGTGTGTGTGTTTGTGTCCATCCCTTGCCCCAGGGACCTCGGCTTGAAGCCAAAGGCCGCTTACATAACTCTTACCTCATTTTTCCTGAGAATGTGTATTATGGCATTATGACGGAATTTTCTGGTTTGTGTGTTTTAACTTGCTTGGGCTTTTTCTTCTTTCTGTACTTAGTTACAGATTTAATAAACCTTTTTTGTTTCTTTGAGTTGCTCCATTGCCTGATAAATTCTATCCAAGAACCCCCCTCGAGACCTGGCTGCCTTTCTTCCTGTTTGTGTTTGGTTTTAATTTGGGACAACATGTCAGATAGTTAAGAAATAAGTACCTAGCCTGAAATTTAGCTGGGGTACCAGGCTGACAGACATACTCTGTTAATATATGGGGCTTATTAGGGAGGGAGAGATCTCATACAAAATCTTCTGCTGCTTCTCAAATGTGGTCTCCCTACCTACAACTACAAAACGCTTCAAAGGAAGACAAGTTCTAGTAGTAATTCAGTAACAATTCTTGCAACACTTTTTTCCTTTGTGTAAGTCTCCATTTGTAAGTGACCTATTCCCTTTTATAGATGTCACTAGCTAATACAGTATAAACAGTGTGACGAAATTGAAGACATTTAAGCGACCTGACAGTGATTTACTAGCTCATCTGTCCTGTGCAGTTCTTTTTTGGCTTTCCAAAGGAAAGGACCTGGCAGAAATTTCTTCAGACTTCTGAAATTACAAGGGATCCTTGTGATAGGATAAGGGGAATAGTTTCAAACTAAACAAGGGTAGCTTTAGATCAGACCTTAGGTAGAAATTCCTAACTGTGAGGGCACTGGAACAGGTTACCCGGGGAGCTTGTGGATGGCCCCTCCCTGGAAGTGTGTTCAAGGCCAGGTTGGATGGGGTTCTGGACATCCTGGTCTAGTGTGAGTTGTCTTTGCCTAGGGCAGGGCAGGGGAGGGCTAGAACAAGATGATCTCCAAAATACCTTCCAACCTAAACCATTCTGTGATGATTTTATTTCATGGGGTCTGTGACTGATCCTACTGGCATTACAGAGGTTTATTCCTTGGTTTTAATAGGAACAGGATTGCTCTGTAAACTGCAATTAAATTTTCTAAAAGAGAAAGTGTCCTACGATCTCTTTAAAGTTAGTTACAGGTTCAAAGCTCCTAACATACAGAAAAGTGAGGCCAAGAATAAACAGGAAAAAAGGTCTCGTTTCTGAATACTGAAGAATCTAAAAATGCCACAAACAGCATCCAAAAATAAAGGTACAGGTATCAACAAACTCTTCCCATCATTCATGATTTTGACAACTATCAAATCCCAAGTTCCTTCTACAAGTACAGTTCAAGACCTTCCTGATTCTGCAGTTTATTAATTTCTCCTACTAAAATAAGTGTGCTTCCCAGTTGACTTTTAAGATATTTTATTCCCTCCTGCGGTGCTCCATGTGTAAATAGCAGGACTCAGAAATATTTTCTCTGTTTGTACATGAAAAAGGGGAAAACAGCTGATAGGAGTGAGATGTGCTTACTAAGCACATGGAATGGAGTCCTGTTTTTCAGCTGCACCTTCACAATGTCACTCCACACTCATGTTTAAAATGTTGCACTTAGGACATTAATATATTTCATGGGAACTGATGAGAGGGTTCAGCCCTCACACTCAGATAGAGCTGGAGATGAGCTAGAGACCTCTTAATGAGGTCTAACTTAGCGAACTTAATACTATTCCATTCTCCTTGCTGCCTAGCTTCTGCTCAAAAGATACATCATCTACTGATTCATGCCTTTAGAGGTGTACTGTCTAGGAGAACTGGGTTTGACACATATCTGGGTGACGGCTAGCACAGGACATACGAATCTAAGAAATGCTCAGCACAGAAAAGCCATGTATTCATCTATTTCTGGTTTTACTCTGTTTTTCTGATTTTGCAGTCTGTCCTTTGATTCTTTTCCAAAAATAAATCTAGACAATCGGCAATCTTCAGTTGCTGAAATGCTTTGATCTTAAAGGCACATAATGTTAGCTTCCTGCAGTAAATCCTGAAGACTTTCTCAAAGAAAGCAGGTGATTACGTTTTTCAGTGTTGGATTCTCAGAATCTCTTAGACTGCAAACAGATCATCTGGGCCATGCAAACCAACTCTCACCTGAGTACAAACCTAGTTTCTAGGTAGTTTGAAAAGAGTTGCCGAATTCACTCAATGAATGCCCACCTTTTTTTAGCTAATTTGAATGTAACAAGATCTGTCTGGAAAGTGCCCAGAGGTTTGCCACTTATTGATGATGGTTTGACAGGAAAGTTTTGAATAGATCATGAATGTAGAATAAATATACTGAATGGAGCTTAGTGATTTGGTAGTGAAATATTCAGGTCAGCTTCACTGTTATGGAAAGATAACAGGAAGTACTACTGTTCTTTTTTTTCCAGGACTCTCCTTTTCCGAGTCCTGTAACCTGTGGGTGATATGTTGAGCTTCTGAGTTGCAGCTGTATTATAGCAGTGGAAGACTCTCACTGCTCTGCTCCTTGCTTCCTTCTCAGGCTATGGAAGTCAAAGGGAGAGCATTGCATTACCTACATCATCCTTGGAGCAAAATGTGCCTCGGCCAAAATGTGGTCTTCCTTCCCCTCCAAAACATATGCTGCTCCTGGCCCGTGTCCACAGAGGACTGCCCAAGCACTCAAGTTAGTAGGGAACTCCTCTGTCCTCCATAATTCAGGCTCAGCCCTCTGTGGTTTTGCAGGCTCCCTCTCTCTGCCACTGCTTCCTGCATCCTTCTCCCAAGTTGGGTGATACTGAGATACACTCTCTATGTCCCTGAGTCTTGGTGGCAATCTTGGTAGAGAGTATAGCTGCTGTCTAGTTGGAGGTCTGTATCTAGTGAAGTCCCCCAAGGCTTAGTACTGGGTCCAGTACTATTCAATCTATTCATTAATGACTTGGATTAGGGATTAGAGTGCATTGTCAGCAAGTTTGCTGATGACACAAAAATGGGAGGGGTGGCTGATGCCCCAGCAGACTGTGCTGCCATTTAGTCGGAGCTGGACAGGCTGGAGAGCTTGGCAGGGAGAAATTTGATGAAATTTAACAAGGGCAAGTGTAGAATCTAGCATCTGGGGAAGAACAGCCCCAGGTACCAGTATAGGTTGGGGACTTTGGAGAGCAGTGTGGGAGAAAGGGACCTGGGGGTCCTGCTGGACAGCAGGATGACCATGAGCCAGCAATGTGCCCTTGTGGCCAAGAAAGCCAGTGGTATCCTGGGGTGTATCAGAAGGGGGGTGGTTGGTAGATTGAGGGAGGTTCTCCTCTCACTCTGCCCTGATGAGACCACATCTGCAATATTGTGTCCAGTTCTGGGCCCCTCAGTTCCAGAAGGACACAGAGATGCTGGAGAGAGTCCAGCACAGAGCCACAACGATGAAGGGAGTAGAACATCTCCCTGATGAGGAAAGGCTGAGGGAGCTGGATCTCTTGAGCTTGGAGAAAAGGAGACTGAGGGGTAACCTCATTAATGTTGATAAATATGTGAAAGGTGGGTGTCAGGAGGGTGGAGCCAGGCTCTTCTCAGTGTCAGGACAAGGGGCAATGGGTGTGAACTGGAAGAGAGGAGGTTCCACATCAATATGAGAAGGAACTTCTTCCCAGTGAGGGTGACGGAGCACTGGAAGGGGCTGCCTGTGGTGGGGCTGAGGAGTCTCCTTCTCTGGAGACGTTTAAAACCCACCTGGATATGTTTCTGTGTGAACTTGGTGTAGTTGATTCTGCTCTGATGGGTTGATTGGACTAGATGGTCTTTCCAGGTCCCTTCCAATCCTTGATGTTCTGTGATTCTGTGAAAAAACCAGGAGAGGACAAGTAATGTATACCTGTAAATCTTAAGCATGTAGAGTAGACCTTCTATGTCAGCAAGCAGCTGTGTTTCCAAATTATCTCTGTTTCTTAGTCTGGAGTTAGGATGCTTCTACACCCTGTTTGGTGTTTTCCTTCTTGGACTGGAAGAGCAAAAGTAATACTTATGCTTGCTTCTAGCTGGATTTGCAAATATAATGGGAAAAGGGAATCAAATGGAGAGGCTATACTGAGATTACTGCATTTTGGATCACTGTAATAGTGGTACAGGATTCAGTTCTGCCCCTGAAACCTGCCCTGAAACCTGTGTGAGTTCTTGAGTGGCTCTCTTCCCTCTCCATATCTCAAGGTATGTAAAAAAATATGAAAGGGGACTTATTGATATTTACATCCTTTATGTGGGAAAGGAGAGCTGTAGATCTAGTCTGGACATGAGACCTTCTTTCTTCTGAAGAAAAGTTCATAAGACAGCAGCTATGTTAAGTTTTATCGTTCTTAAAGAGAACATTTATTTATATCCTCAAGAGGTTGTGTTCTTTGCTGAGATTGAGTGATTTTACATATGATAGAGGATTGCCTGCATTGGTAGGTCAGTGTCCTCACACAGGATGATTTCTGAAAGGTCAGCTTCTCCTGAAACAGAACAGAAATGGTCTCGTAATGTCCTTGTCAGTAACTTAAATTCTGTCAATTCTTTTTATTGGCCTGAATATGCTACATTATTATGCTGTTAGTAAAACACATAGCCATGGTCTGTAAATGTTTAAAACCCTCCTGGATATGTTCCTGTGTGGATATGTTCCTGGATATGTCCACCTTGGTCTAGGTGGTCCTGCTCTGGCAGGGGGATTGGAGTAGATGATCTTCCGAGGTCCTTTCAAATCCCTAATGTTCTGTGATTCTTTTGATTGCAACATATAATGCTCTAGTCATAAGGTACAAGGAGTGTTGTATCACAGGGGGATGCCATAAGGAATGCCAGGAAAAGTTTTCTGTTAAGAACTCTTTTTGTCATGCTGGAGAAAACAGAATTGCTAACTTGAAGCCCTAAACTGAATGAGATTTGTTTAAATGCTATAAAGCATAAACAACCTTTATTCTTACATTGTTTTAGAACCTTAAGATTCTAGAAGCCAACTTTTTAGCCATTTTTACATGGTCAAAAAATACTAGTGTTCTATTTGTTAATCTTACATGACAGCTGAATAAATATGAAACAGTGATTTGGACACCAGCCTAAGTGCTGGAGAGGGGACAGAGGTGGCTACCAAGCCAGTAGAGTGTTTGGAACAGATGTCGTATATGGAACAGCAGAGGGATCTGGGGCTGTTTAGCCTGGAGAAGAGGAGATTGAGGAAAGACCTTATTGCTCTCTACAACCACTTGAAAGGAGGTTGTAGAGAGGTGGAGGTTGGTCTGTTCTTCCTAGTGGCCAGGGATAGGATGAGGGGAAATGGCTTAGGCTGCACCAGGGGTGATGTCAGGAGGAATTTCTTGACTGAGAGGCATTAGAGCAGGCTGCCCAGGGAGGGGGTTGATTCGCCTTCTCTGGAGGTGTTTAAGAGACGGGTAGATACTGTGTTGAGGGACACGATTTAGTGGTGCTGATAGGGCTAGGAAAAGGTTGGACTTGATGATCTTGAAGGTCTCTTCCAGCCAAAACTCTTCTGTGATTCTGAGTGCCTTGGAAAAACCTGAGTACCTGTAGCAGATTTTCTGTGTGACCTTATACTTCTTAATCTCTCATTGTTTTGGCTTTTCACTGGTAAAGTCAGGATTTGATGGGTTTCTGTCTCATACATGTTAAGACCTGTGAAAATTTTCAACATTACAATCTCCATGTATCACCTAAGCAAATAGGTAACAGTCAATACCCACGTAGCTGAAGATTTAAGAAAAACACCATATGTTTTCAGACTCACAATAACACCATGTAAAGTGACAGCATGACAATACTAGCTGTGTTTGCACATCTTCAGAACAGGCTCCCTGGGGAGAGCCCACCACAATCACTCCAAGTGTCCAAACATTATCTGAGAAATGAGGAACACCTGGGCATTCAAGTGTATTGTTTAGGAAAATCCCCCACAGTTATTGCTTTAATTCAAAGGTTTTATTGAGGAAGAATGTAATACAATGCATGAAAAAAGGATAAATATGGAAACTGTGGTGCTTTTTTTCAGCTGTTCATATTGCGGCATTCTATGAAGTGAGTCTTAAGACCATCTTGGCTTGTTTGTTGATTTTTTTCCATACATAACAGCATGCTGGGATCCTGAAATGAGGACGGTTCAGTGTTTTGGAGGCTTTTTACTTTTAAGACTCTTCTCTACCAAGTAAGCCAAGGACACAACTGGTTAGAGAGCTGTGCCTTGGAAGAAAGTGTCTAACAGTGGTAGTGAGGATTGAAGTGCTTGGACTTTGTTCTTAAAGTAAGCATACTACAGTTTGATTTTTTTTCCCCATCCTTCTCTCCTCCTCCCTCTCTCTCTCTCTCCCCCTTGGTCACAGCTTCAAATGCAAGAGAAGTAGTTCTTCTATCTTCTGCATCTTTTCCCTTGGACCCTTGACCCAGCAAGTCTCAAGGCTCAGGTGGGACTTAGAAGTTCCTGTTGCAAACCAGACTAATTTTGTTTGCATCACCTGTACAAGTGGCTGTGCACCAGCTTGTTGTGCCTCCCAGCACCATCTCTCCCTGCTCCACTCAGGGGGTAATTCCCTACTTGCCATGCCTGTTCCTCCTGAATGGTCCTGCAGGAATTTTCCTGGTACACACATGCATAGGGGCTCACAAGGGATAAAGACCCTCTTGATCTCTTCTGGAATTTTCCTGACCTGCTGTCCTGGGCACATGAAATCAGAAGGCAGTCTTGATTCTCAGTGCGCACTCCACACCCTTTAGCTGTTGCACTGTGGTATTTTTATAAAGGTATTCATCACAGAACTGATTAGACAAGGGTCATTGATAAAAAGACAAGCGGCTGTGCTCACTCTTCCTAGTAATTTTAAAGCATCTAATACATCTAGTCTGTGTTTTCAAATGAAAATTTCAGTTTCCTTGAAAATTCTATCTAAATGGAGTTCAACTTAAAAAAAACCCCCAGAAATATTCACACTACTTTTTCAAGTACATCTCTGATTGTGTAGTATCCTCAGGTAGGTAGGCAGTTCTGCTTGCTTCCATCTAATAGGTAGCTCACTGAAGGCAAACAAAAACCAAAGTGCTTGAACCTCCTTCCCTGGGGTTTTTTTTTAATTTTCATGGCCATGATCATTCAAAATACAGTGTGTGCACTCAGGTTGTGGAAAATTGAGAAATATCATTCTGAAATTTGATTTTCTTTTCCTTGATAATCTCCAGGTGGTATTTTATTGTTACTATTGAGGCTGAAGTAGACCTCTGAGCTCATCTAGCCCAGGATAGGACCTTACATCACCATATTGGCCAGACCAGGGCACTAAGGGTGACAGCTAAGCTGTCCTTAAACACCTCCAGGGATGGGGACTCTACCACTGCCCTTGACGGTCCATTCCAGTGTCTGATCACCCTTTCCATGAGGAAGGACTTCCTAACATCCAACCTAATCCTCCCCTGGCAGCTTCAGGCCCTGCCCTTTTGTCCTGGCCCTAGTTGCCTGGGAGAAGAGCCTGACCTCCACCTGACTACAACCTCCCTCATGGAGAAGGTCTCCCCTGAGTTTCCTCCAGGCTAAACACTCTCAGCTCTGTCAGCCTCTCCTCATGAGACTTTCCCTCCAGTCCCTTCCCCAGCCTTGTTGCTCCTCTGCACTCACTCTAGCCCCTCAATCTCTTTGTTGAAGTGAGGGGCCCAGAGCTGCCCCCAGTACCTGAGCTCCTCAGTAACCTTAAAATGCCTTAATTTAAAGCAATAACAGAAAGGAAGATGGAAAGGCAGGAGACATTATTTTGTTAAACTCTTATATTTTAAATAGTCCCTCAGAGGTTTCTCAGTAGTCATTCGTTTTCATTAAATAATACAAGTATGGGTAATTTTGTCTGGGTTGCACATAGAAAAAATACAATAAAGATCCCTCTAAAACTTCTGCCGGGCTGGGTATATAATATATTGAACATCAGAGCCTCCTATACTTGTTGAATATGAATGATGTTGTTTAGATCAATGCTAAAAACCCAATAATGTCAACTGGGTGTCTCCAACTTTAATTACTCATCAGTCTATGTCAATACAGTTTTAGGCTAACGCACATGTAAAACACTAGGGTCACTCAGTAGACGAGTGCCATAGCTGTGATCTCTCCCTGCTATGGGAGAGGCAAAACAAAACAACCAGCTTAAACGCCATGTGTGCAGCTAGGAGTCATGAAAGAATTTATATGTCTAATGTCATAGGAATTGAGTTTTGAACCTTGAACTCTTTCTGTGCTACTTCTATCAGAAACAAGCTACTTAATTCATCCTACAAAGACATCGTCGTCTGTCTCTAGTTTGTAAGGAGTGAAAATGCAGCAATTAGTCTCTTTAATGGGATACCAAGCAGTATGCAGAAGAACTCTCTTGGTTGCTTGGTCACAGAATCACAAAACATTAGGGGTTGGAAGGGACCTCGAAAGACCCTACTGTGACTTTCTGTCCTTATCTTCTTAAAATGTAAGTTGAGTAGACATGGTTAAGACATTGTATATGTTCTTTAGTAGATAGTCACCTCACTAATGTATAAAGGTCATAAGACCTTTCATTTTAAAGCCATTTAACACAATTAATAGCTTATTAATATAGAATTTCATTGATATTCATGTCCTAAAAGAAATCTCATAAGAATTGAGATGATTTATCAAAGTCAAGATCTTCCTTTCAGGTTGGAAAATAATAATCACTACTGCTAGGCACTCAGTTTTTTTCCATGTGAAAAAGATAAGGCAATAATATAAGAAGCTGTGGCCATATAAATATGTGAAGAGTGGGTGTCAGGAGGATGGAATATTAGGGATTGGAAGAGACCTGGAAAGATCATCTAGTCCAATCTGCCTGCCAGAGCAGACCCACCTAGACCAAATCACACAGGATCATATCCAGGTGGGTTTCAAAAGTCTCCAGACAAGAAGACTCCACAACCCCCTTGGGCAGCCCGTGCCAGTCATCTTTACTGGGAAGAAGTTTCTTCTCATATTGATGGGGAACCTCTTCTGTTCCAGCTTATACCCATCGCCACTTGCCCTATCACGAGATGCCACTGAGCAGAGCCTAGCTCCATCCTCCTGACACCTTCCCTTCATGTATTTATCAACATGAATGAGGTCACTCTCAGTCTCCTTTTTTCCAAGCTTAAGACACTCAGCTCCCTCAGGCTTTCCTCATAAGGGAGGTGTTCTACTCCCTTCATCATCTTTGTGGCTTTGCACTGGACTCTCTCCAGCAGTTCTGTTTAGATGATCTTTGAGGTCCCTTCCAACTAAGCCGTTCTATGACTAAGTAATATCTTGCTTTTTCTATAAACATATCAGACATCACAAAGTTGAATGTACCTGTGCAATCATATAGTGAAGAAAGAAATTGTGGTTTTAATGTCATGATAAAATTACTATTTTGAGAACAGATTTATTTTCTGAAGAATAGTGAAAAAAGTTAAGTATCTGGCACATATCCAGAGACCTGTTTAATTAGCAGTCAGAGGTGAAAGTGAAAATGCACACCATGCATGAACACAGTACTCAAGGACAGTGACATATACGCCAGTGTTCTAAGTTTTTTCTGAGTGAGGGACAGGTTCCTGTGGTGCTATAAATCAGTGCAGCTCTGCTGGTTTCATGAACTGCACTGATTTAAGCTACACTGAAAATCAAGCCTTCTGTCAGCATCTCTGGAGCTTTTCCTGGCACTGAAATGCATCGTTAAAGTTCAAAAAAAGACACATCCTATGCTCTTATGTCAAAAGCTACCTCTGTATAGGTTATTATGAATACAGCAATATCCAATGGACAGTAATACCTTCTGAAAATGATACCATGTCCCATTCATTCAGCCAGACTTATGTTGTTTTCTGAGAGCTTATTTTTAGGCTAGTTGTCCTGTTCTAAACTGAGAACTAATAACTTCCAATTTATAGTGTGAAAAAACACACTAGATATCTCACAGATTGCTGACTGGTATAGAGCCACATTATTATTATTAACTACATGAGCAAACCCTAGACTATGTCCTCGATTTTCTACAGTCACAATTGTTTCCTGTAGTTGCACAAGTTGTCATCTAAACATGAGGAGAAACTTCTGTACTTTGGGGAGGGCAGAGTGCTGGAACAGGCTGCCTAGAGAGGTTTTGGAGTCTCCTTCTCTGGAGATACTAAGAACCCACATGATGTGATCCCATGGAACCATGGAAGCTTGGTGTCCAGAGGTGTCTTCCAGCCCCTACTGTTCTGTGATTTTTCTGACTCTGCAATGATTAAACCTCTCCAACACTATCAGTTACTTATATTCCATCATTCCTTCTCTGGAGACATTTAAACCCACCTGCATATGTTCCTGCGCGGCTTGGTCTAGGTGATCCTGGTCTGGCAGGGGGATTGGACTGTATGATCTTTTGAGGTCCCTTCCAATCCCTAATGTACTATAATACTGTGATTTCATCTGCCTTAGCTCAGTGGGTTTTGAATCCTTCACTGTATTGTTTAAAAAAAAACCCTGAAAAATCAGCCCCAGAACTCAGTGCCTTTTGGAAAATGTTCATACACACACTGCTGTATCACACCTGTAAATCTGCTTTCTGTGACCATTCTTAAATCATTTAGATTTGCATTCAGGGAGTTTCAAACTACTGACTGAAAATCAGCCTCAGTACCATGTAATTGTTCAAATATAATCCTTGGGAAAAAAAAGGTGTAACCACTCAATTTATCTCGTGCCTCTTCTCAAGCATATGTAGTTCCAAATGTTGTTCTGCTTAACAAAACTCTCGCAATAGCTGCATATTCCTCGTCACCACACACACACTCAAAAATTAAGGGGTAGTGCAATACTATTCATGCTTTAAATACCCACTGTCTAACCTTTAACCATCAAGTCAGTGTTTCCCTTGAACCGAAAGCAGAATATTCTGGGCACAGAATAATATTGCATCTGATGCTGTTATGTTTCAGGGGGAAAAAGGAAGAAGACAGTCAGCAGTAAGATATCCACATAACACATAACTGTGTAAATGAAATACACTGCATCCAACACTATGTGCAATATGTGATACAGTAATGAGCAATCACTTCAGCTCATCTGAAAAAAGGCTGCTTAACTGAAGTCCTTTGAAACTCCCGAAAGTTGCCTGCTTTCTTCCCAGCTGCTACAACATGCTGTCCAGCTATCGATGTATGACTGCTTTTCAAGCTGTCGGACTTACAAGTTACAATTTAGCACACACAATTATTATGTAATTATCATCACACAAATCTAAGCAATCAAGGAACAACAGGTAATGTCTTGTCTTAGAAGATATATAGATATACAAAGACAGGCGCTAAATATTAGTCTTTGCAGAATCACACAACATTAGGGGTTGGAAGAGACCTCAAAAGATCGTCTACTCCAATCCCCATGCCAGAACAGGATCACTTAGACCAGTCTTGGTCCATGAAGCTTAAGCTAAGATCCAAGATGTATTAATGTAGTGATCTGACAGCCCCAAATTTGTGGTCAGATGAGTCCCACCTTCTGTCATAATGAGATTCACCTCTCCATCCAAATGATGTGACTACACTGCACATCAGAGTGGCCTTCTGAGAAAAAGGACACATACAAATAAAACCCAAATTCTACGAGGTATAGTAGAAGGATGTACAAACGCCTTTTTTTTTTTTTCAGGGATTTGAATTTTTTATGCCAAAAAAAACCAATAGAACAAATCGCATTGAAACCAGGCAGTCACATGAATATAAAGAAGTCATTTCATGAAGGCTTTAATCTCTGATTTAAGCCACTTTGTCTCTCTGTTCTTGGTTTTCTTGAATAGAATTCATGGTTTTCAGGGACAAACACTAGGAAGAAGAAGAAAATCACATTATCTGTTGCACAAGACCTAAATACACTCATGGGCTTTTGCTTAGTTTATTCTCAAGCTTATTAACTGACATTAGCAAAAATAAGTACAAATACAGTGTTTTGCAAACAGCTTCTCATCAGTGCTGTTCTTAAAATTTTACTGGTCATTGTAATAAAATGCTGTCAACGCTAGTTTGAAGTTAAGCTGTTAATAAATGAGCAAAGCAGAACTTTTACAGGTTAGGGGGGAAAAAAACCCCACCCAAAACCATGTAGGATAGGACAGTTTGTCTCCTAGAATAGTAAAGATCCCTTGGGAAGAGCTGTGATGAATGTCTCTAGATTGTTATCTGTAGAGAATAGTATGTGCATGTGCTTACTTAATCTACCTTCTTGCCCCCAAAATCTTCCTGTACTCCTAGTTCAACGTCTTAGAACTGGTGTCCTAGAACAAAAATCACATGCAGTAAAAGTCACATACCCCAGAAGTATAGACAGAGGCAAAGAAGGCGTTTGGTATCTCTGCTTTCTCTGTATCGTCTGTCTTCAGGGCACTCACCTCATTCAGCAGGGGGCTTACATTGCCTCTAGGATTAGTTTTACCTGCAATGTATTTGAAGAAGCCCTGATCAGATAGTTTAAAAGTTAATGATATCTGAAAAACCTTAGCTGTTTCTCAGAATGTAGGGTCTTCATTATCACTAATTACTGTGATCATATTAACACCCAGTAATGGCTTCTAGTCTTTTTTCAAGTAATGAATAACCTAATGTCTAGGTTGACAAGTGCAGTTACTGTGGACTTTTTTCATCCACATCTGGAAACTGAATGCATAAAGCCAGACTCTTCTCAGTGTCATCTACTGATAGGACAACGGGCAACGGGTGTGAGCTGGAATATAGAAGGTCCCACATCAATCTGAGAAGGAACTTATTCCCAGTGAACGTGACAGAGCACTGAAATGTCTGCCCAGGGGAGTTGTGGAGTCTCCTCTGGAGATGTTTAAAACCTGATTGGATATGTTCCTTTGTGACTTGGTGTAGGTGGCCCTGCTCTGTCAGGGGGATTAGACTGCATGATGACTTCAGATATTGTATAATCACTGTGTTTTCAATCTGTTTAAAATGATTCTAATTTTATTAAGCAATATGTCTTATCTGTGCTTCAGGGAAAGAAAATACCAGTCTGCTGCAGAAGTCTAGAGTTCTTCTATTAGTATGTTCAAAACAAAAAAGGAATTACAAAGTCTAGTTTAAACACCTGCGGATCAGGCAAATTCAGCAATGTAGTGTCCCCTGTGTCCTTGTGGTCTAAAATCAGCTGGGCTTAATTTTGCTACCTTTGTTCATTCCGTGCAGTGTGAACCTCATTTAGTGATCTGAGACGCTGACTGAGAGTAACCATTGGCCATTATTCCCCAGTAATAATTAGTAACATTAAAAATAGCAATCCATAAGTCTTAGGGACATATTTATAATGAGGCTCAATATATCAGTTTCTAGTAAAGGGTAAAAAAGAGGTTTACTCTCAGAGTAAGTGAAATATTGTTCTGTTCTTCTATAGTCATTTTACCATGGTTTTATAGTCACACACAGCATCTCAGAACATTACAGATTGGAAAAGACTTCAAAGGATCACGTAGTGCAGTACCCATGCCACAGCAGGATCACCTAGACCAAATCACACAGGAACATATCCACGTGGGTTTGAAACATCTCCAGAACAGGAGACTCCGCAACCTGCTCTGGGCAGCCCATTCCAGTGCTCTGTCACCCTCAACGGGCATAAGTTCTTTCTTATATTTGTGTGGAACCTCCTCTGTTCCAGCTCACACCCATTGCCCTGTCCCATCATTAGATGACACTGAGAAGACCCTGGCTTCATCCTCCTGACACCCACCATTCATATACTTACAAACATTAACAGGTTCACCCAACAGTCTCCTTTTCTCGAAGCTAGAGAGAGACAGCTCCCTCTGCCTTTCCTTATGAGGGAGGTGTTCCACTCCTTTCATCATCTTTGTGGCTCTACGCTGGACTCTCTCCAGAAGCTGTTCTTCTTGAACTGAGGGGCCCAGAACTGGACACAAAATTCCAGATGAAGCAGGCAGATGCAGACAGTATCTGATCTATAAACAAAAAACATATATCAGTTTCTGTAAGAATTCTCAGGTTAACTGGGAATCACCTTTTTCTTGTTTTCTTTTTTAATTCTGGGACAAACTTGTACATCATATATCAACCTGTCTGAAATTAGGGAATCAGTAAAGAAAAATGCAAGGTCTGATTTAGCTGAGGATTTAAGAATTCGTTTATTTTTGTCAGAAAATGTTAATTTGAGGAAATTAATGTTAATTTGGATCTGTTTCACCAATTTTTGCTAATTGTCAACAGAGTAGATCTTTTTTTGAAATCTCACTATTTACTTGTACCCTAAAGAACTTTTACTTTCAGCTGAGAGTTTCCAGAGCAATTTGCCATGTAGTCTATTTCTAGAGCTTCCTATGCTTTGTAGATCAAAGTCAGTTCTTCTCAGAGAACACATACTTAATTCACATCCTCGCTAAGAGCCATGTGGGTAATCAAGGCCACTTATGAATGAGCTAGGCAGTAATATCAGATTTGAAGTGAAGTGCAGGAACCAGGAGTGCTTAATTCCTGCCCCTTTTCGTCAATACAATCACTGAATTATCATTTGGGCTTCCTCCAAATAGTAGCTGAAAGCCTTTCTTCATTTATTCCAGCTTCTCCAAAACACAGTTAAGAATGTTGTTTTATTCAGAAAATGTGACTTTTAAAGTTGCACTTGCAGTACAAAATTTATACTTAAAAGCTGGGATTCTTGGCACATGATATTTAGAGATATTTAGAATAACTAGCATACCACTGCTTTGTACATCAGTGCTTGTAAATGGCTCAAACACCATCTTTGTGGTACAATACAATTCTTAAATTGCCCATTTGCAGAGGACAAACACTAGATACTCAAAGATAATATTGCTTGCTTATAACTCATGTCTCTTGGACAAAGAAGATGAAGGGAGTAGAACACCCCCCTTATGAGGAAATGCTGAGGGAGCTGGGTCTCTTTAGCTTGGAGAACAGGAGACTGAGGGGTGACCTCATTAATGGTTATAAATAAGTGAAGGATGTGTCAGGAGGATGGAGTCAGGCTCTTGTCAGTGTCATCTAATGATAGGACAAGGGGCAATGGATGTGAGCTGGAACAGATGAGGTTCCACATCAATATAAGAAAGAACTTCTTCCCAGTGAAGGTGACAGAGCACTGGAATAGGCTGCCCAGGGGGGTTGCAGAGTCTCCTCTGGAGACAGTTAAAACCTGTCTGGATATGTTCCTGTGCAACTTGGTCTAGGTGGTCCTGCTCTGGTTGGGGGACTGGACTAGATGATCTTTTGAAGTCCCTTCCAAGCCTGAATGTTCTGTGATTCTCTGTTTCTGTGAAAGTCTGATGTCCTATATTTTTTAAGCAAAGAGAAAATGAAGCTTGTGTCTATCTTTGAAAGCACAAACCTCTGATTTTTAATAATTGTTAAGCACCTCTAAGTAGGTCAAAGACTATGTTTTGGTTCTTTAAAAGGTTTAAGTGAGTACTTTACCATATAGAAATAAGAATGCAACTAGGCCAAGCTATGGTTTTCAGTGATTGAAGAAAATACTTTTACTTAGGAAAAGGTTTAAAGCAAAATTAAATAAAACATAGGAATGACGCTAATAGTCATTGTTAGCTTTTCTTTTTCTGTGGTGTTTATTTTGCCTCAGAGGTAGGATAAATGTCTGTGTGCGTTTTGCATGCCTCTCTTTAGTGTGTGTTTGCCCATCTTTACAAGTATGCATTCCTTCTCAGATGCTGATTCACTGCATGTGCCAGCATGTGTGCATTCAGAGTACTAAAAAGGAAGACTCTGATGTAGGCAACCTCTTTCCCTTTCTTCCCATCATCAAATCCTTTAACAATTCAGAATCAAAAGTTACCTTGATGTACAAACCTCTTCTCACTTCACAGAAAATAATTTATCTTTGGAAGTTTGATGGGTATTTCCACCCAAATAGCTTTCTACCATTGTGGAAAGAAAGATGGCTGCTGAAAAAAACTTGGCTTGCAATTTGACCAGTGGATATTCAATTCACATATATATTTGCACGATATTGGAGATGAATTTTGAGGTACAAGGAGTTACTTCTTTTTCCTTTTTCTTATTGCTTTCCCTGTCTATGTCACAGAAGTTGCACTTTCCTGTCCAGTGTGTCTGGGATAAATTTATATTATATTAGATATTTAAGTCTGAGATTTAGATTTAGGGGGGTTTTGTATACTCCATCTCTGTTTAACATCTTTGTGTCCTTATCGAGATCATCAATAGAGTGTATCATTAGTAACTGCAGATGTAGTTGCTTGGATGTAGTATTAGGGAATATGGTTTAGGGGTGAACTTGTAAGGTAGGGTGAGTGATTGGACTAGATTATACCAAAGGTCTTTTCCAACCATAGTCATTCTGTGATTAAATGGATGTGAAAGGCAGGTCATCTTACCATAAAGGAGATTTCTATAATAAAGCATGTTTCTTTTAAAATATCAAAAGGGTGCTAGGGAATGCTACATTTCACTTAAACCTCAGTACCATCTGGGTTAGAGAATGTGAATGCAGCCCTACATCTGTAAGAGTCTACCCCTTTGTACTAAGCCCATTTTCAAGGAAAAGCAAATAATTTCACCACCATGGAGTTATTAATGAGATAGCTGCTTCATCTCAGATTTCTCTCTTACTGTCTTGATTAAAAACTTAATAGCTGATTTTCTTTAACTCCAAGAGCACAGACCCCTGTGGACATAGTAGTTGTACAAATTCCACTAGTGTCAAAACAAGATTTGTCACTTGGAATGGTATCAGGCTGTAGATTTTTTCCTCTCACTGCCTTCAAGAACACAAAATAAGGTATATATGTGAGATACCAAATCCCAGAAAAAACCCTACAGACAAGAATATATGTATGAATGTCTTACACTGATTAGAAAAATAGGCATGTGTGACTACTGGGATAGAAATACGTTCATAAAGGATTGAGATTTATTTGATTTCTCCTTCACTATTTATTTTTTTATTTCTGTAGCCTACATCCACACCTGCTGTAAGATACTATGTCTTGGTTTCAACTGGGATAGAGTTCATAATCTTTCTAGTGGCTGGTACGTTTCTGTGCTTTGGATTAAGCATGAGAATAATTTTGCTGACACATTGATGTTTTAGTTGCTTTTAAAGCAGTGCTTATACAAAAATAAGTTATTTTCAATTTCCCATGCTGTGCCAGTGAGCAGATGTGGTCCAGGGGATTGGACTAGATGATCTTTTGAGGTTCTTTCCAATCCCTAATGTTCTGTGATTCTGTGAAAGAAGCTGGCAAGGAGCACAGACTTCTTGTTTTTCTTTATTTTCCTCCCCATTCCAACCACTTGGAGGGAAGAGCAGCTCCACTGGCTTGAGTTAAACACACAAGGTGTGACTGGCATGTCTCCATAATAAAGACTCCTTAGACTTAAAAGGTTTTGAGCACTATAGAGTGCTGTATTGAAAGAATGAGAAAACTATCTCTGGTGACTCACAGTCACTTCATTGTTTAAGGGTTTTTTTCATTAAAGAACCCAATGATTATAGGATACCATTTCAATGTGCAATGAGAAAAAATGCAGAGCATTCAAAGATGATTATGGTTTATGAGCAAGATTAAAATTATCCTGTCATGTCCCCATCTTTTTGTCATTGTGTTAGCTGACTTTATAAGGGACTTTACAGGGTCTGCTTTAAGAACATTGCTTCTAAAAGAGATATTTTGCAGTTGTCTTTGTAAACTATAAGCAATTAAACTCAACAAACAAGCAATCCCCCTTTCCTTCCCCGCTCCCTAAACCCAAAAACTAACAAAAATCCCCTTTATTCTATATATGTCTCTTTAAATTGTACTATTATTTTATCAGTAAGAGTACAAGCAATTCTTCATATTCTTCCACATCGGTTTGCCCCTTTTGCTTTCAGTCATCTCTCCACTCTGTCCATGCCCTTCCTTTGTAGTATTCAGATGCCTCTTTGTTCCCAAATTACTTTCTGTGTGTTTCCTATCCAATTGCACAGTCACATTTGGTCAATGTCTCCACTTGGCTCTCTTTACCTATTCTGAAATCTCACTGTCTCCAGATCTCTTGTTCTCTATCACACAGTTCTTTTCAGATTAAGGTTTTTATTTGATAGGCTGTAAAATTATCACACTACAACATGTCAATCCTTGGTCTGGATAAAAAGATTCTTTCTTATCTCAACAAGAATTACAAGAAGAAACTAAATATCTCCCATTCTGGTGGAATAAACAGTCAAATTTCCCAAACTGCTGAAGCTCTGTGATCCTGAAATATCTTATTTGATGCTGCTTGCTCCTTACTCTACCTCTAGTGACTCAGGCATCAAACTTAACATTTCACAGTACCAGGCATTGCCTGGAGGATGTTCATTTTGCTTGTTCTGGCTTTCCCTGTGAAACAGGGGTGGTGTTTCTCTCATTTAGGTGGTATGTACTGGGAAAGGGTGAAGGAGCATGTCTCTTTAGCCTGGAGAAACAAAGACTGAGGGTTGACCTCATTAATGTGTATAAATATGTGAAGAGTGAGTGTAAAGAAGATGGAGCCAGGCTCTTCTCAGTGTGATCTAATGATAGGACAACGGGCAATGAATATAAGCTGAACAGAGGAGGTTCCACATCAATATGAGAAGGAACTTCTTCACAGTGAGGGTGATGGAGCACTGTAAGGCCCTTTCCAGGGGTGTTGTGGAGTCTCCTTCTCCGAAGATATGTTCCTATGTGACTTGGTCTAGGTGATCCTGCTGTGGCAGGGTGATTGGACTAGATGATCTTTCGAGGTTCCTGCCATTCCCTGGTGTTCTGTGATTCTGTGACCGCTGCAGTCCTAGCATTAGCCCATTAGGCTTAACTAAACAGTCCACCAAAATCTAGGTTTCTAACCTGAGTAGTAATATCACACAGAAATAACCTATCCAATATATCAGATACAGGAAGAACCATGTTTTCTGCTGACTTTAGAGGAGGGCAGCTGAATCACAGTGGATCATTTCTTTCTGATACATCCATAACAGGAAAGTATGAATATATCTTTTTCACTTAGGACATTCAGCAGTTCTGTCACAAATATGTGATTGACTTGTTTAACAGGTCCTTTGTCAAGAATCTGCAGCAAGCTTCTTCAGATTGTAAAATCTCAACACAATAGTAGATTTTAAAAGGATGTATTGCAAAGCTCAGCTAAAAAAAGTAAAAATGTTTCTAGAATTAGTCCTTCTAGGATGAGCACTAATTATTATGGGCAATATTACGAAAGAGTTTACCAGCAGGTTGAGTTGAGCATCTGATTGACAGTGTAATAGGTTCAATTGTTCTGAAAGCACAATTAGAGAAAGCTCACTCTCATAGCTATTAGTGTTATTTTTAAACCTGCCAAAAATAGATCAGAAGTCAGATGAAAACATCTTTAAAAGCTTGTGATCATTCAAGCAAGTCTGACTTGTATTTGGGAAATTCTGAGTCAGGATATCTCAAATATCATTGCCACAGGACTTTGAAGTAATGGTACTGATGAAATATCACTTCAGGAAACACTTGAGTGACATTTAGCACTTAATGTTTTCATGGACTTCTCTGCAAAGATTAGAGAGCAAACAGTTTTGGATTCTGAGTGAGTGTTATTGCAAAAAATATGATAGAACACAAAGGAGAGAATATTACCCCAATGGCTTACAGGTGAAGAACCTTTCTGTAAGGAAAATCTTTTGCATTTCTTCTGGAGTGAATGTATTAAAAAGGCCCTCCTTGCTAAGGATTTATTTTTGAGATGTCTGTGAACAGATCAGGTTCACCTCAGAAGGGAAATGTAATCTTTTAGAAATATTTATATACCTTGAATAGCCATCATTTCAAAGTTAAACTTAAAAAAATCAAAGCTTTTCTATTGAAAGAAAAACACAACAGAATAACCCACAGCCAAACACAGAAATAAACAGAATCACAGAATGACTCTGGTTGGAAAAGACCCTTGGTATAATCGAGTCCAATCACCCACCCTACCTTAAAAGTTCACCCTTAAACCATATTCCCCAACACTACATCCAAGCAACTTTTAAACACATCCAGGGATTGCAATTAAGCCACCTCCCTGGGAAGTCCATTCAAGTGCCTGACCACCCTTTCTGGGAAAAATTCTTCCTAAAATCAAGTCTAAACCTACCGTGTTGTAACTTGAACCCATTCCCTCTTGTTCTATCACTAATTGCTTGTGAGAAGAGACCAGCACCAACCTCTACACAATGTCCTTTCAGGTAGTTGTCGACAGTGATGAGGTGTCCTCTCAGCCTCCTTTTCTTCAAACTAAAGACCCCCACCTCTTTCAGTCTTTCGTCTTAAGATTTATTCTCCAGACCCTTCATCAGCTTAGTTGCCCTCCTCCGCACTTGCTGCAGCACCTCCACATCTCTCTAGTATTGAGGTGCCCAAAACTGGACACAATACTCCAGCTGTGGCCTCACCAGTGCTGAATACAGGGGGACAATAACCTCCCTACTCCTGCCGGACACACAGTTTCTAATACAAGCCAGGATGCCATTGGCCTTCTTGGTAACGTGGGCACACTGCTGGCTCATATTCAACTTCCTGTTATCTTCCTGCATAGATATAATCCATAAACTCCAAGGTGTTTATCAGCTTGGTTAGTCTGTACTGAGCTTTCCCATACTGCAGCAACCTGTGAGGGTAAAGCTGTCTTCGCTATACAGGTCTGACTTGGCCTCATCTTTGAGTCTTTCGCTGGCATAAACCACATCAGCATGCACCTCCAATTAACAAATCACAATGATTTTTAGCAGCAGACATCTGACAACATGGATTAAAACTTTGTGAAACTCTGTAATGTTCATCATTCACAGCTCGTTCCTGTTTTAGTAGTTTTGGGGCATTTTACATAATGAAATTAAAAAATAAGAGTAGGTTAAAGAGCATAAGAAGGGAAATATACACAGGGGTAAGTATGTGCACATAAATAAAAGAGAAGAAATGGAGCACAGGAGTAAATCATCAATTCTCATAGCAGAAATAAACCACAAATGAAGTTTGCAAGTGACCTGCATATTGCTCAACATATTGATACATTCAAAGGAAAAGAAGCAAACAGAAGAACCTCATGAGACTGGAACAAAATAGGTAGTGAAGTTCAGTGCCAATAAATGTAAAGTCATCCACACAGGAAACATTAATTCTAACATATGAAAAGATGGTTTATTGAGTTTACCATAACTCTGCTGGAATGAGGTCCTTTCTTGCAACTGGCGGGAAAGCAAGTTCTGTGAAAATGTCAGTTCAGTGCTTTGTAATTGTCAGAAAAACTGAATGGAAATCCAAGAATTCTTCAAAAAATAAGCAAAAAGAGAGCAAACCAGAAAGCATTAATATGCCACTGGTATAAGCTCATGGTTAGCCTGCATCTCAAAATGTTACATTCCCTACCTGTGCTTCACTTTGAGAATGGGTGGTTAGGCACTGGAACAGACTACCCAGGGAGGTGGTGGAGTCCTCATCCTTGGAGGTGTTTAAAGATCATTTGGATGAGGTGTTGAGGAATATGGTTTAGGGGTGAACTTGTAAGAAAATGAGTAGATAGAGCACTTGAGGGCATGGTTTAGGGGTTAGGGAGCTGTTGGGATGAGGGCTGGACTTGACGATCCTGGAGGTCCTTTCCAGCCATTACGAGTCTATGCATAAGATGTTTATGGATTGAGTAAGTGGGAGAAGTGCAAGGCAGAAAAAATTGGTTCTGTTTACAGACTCTCTGAGCTGAGAACAGCTAAACCCACAGAGGGTATTCATTACAACTTATATTTGCATCCAGCTTACCTTTTTTCAACATAGGATATCTAGTTAGGTGGCCTTAAGTCACCTTAAGATGATCCCATACAGAACATTTTTAAGGCACTGAAAAAGAATGTGCAGTGTCTCTGAACTTGCTGTGAGGAATTCATAGACTAACACTTGATTTAGTCTTCCTTCTAAATAATGAAGTCCAAGATAATAATTTTAAAGATAATTTTGTTTAGCCTCAGCAATTCAAACTGTCTCTTTGATTTTATGAAAGCAAGATCTTACTGTAACAGCTCAGATTTTGCTGAGCTGTTTTACTGGATGCCTCTGATCACCTGCTCTCTTCACAAAGCCTGTTTGTTTCCACATGCTATAGAGAATTGTTTTGTCAGATTTCACACCTAACCACTTAGACTTTTTTCAGCATAGCAAGACACATTCTCCAGCTCCTCAAGTTCCCTACATATATTCTCGAGAAGCGGCTGCAGCTTTGTTCGGCTTTGATTCTATAGCGATCTTACTGTTTCACTCACAAGTTCCTAATGCTTTAGTTTCAGCAGAAAAAGGGAATGAAAGAACACAGGTAGATTTAAAACTTGTTATTTAAGGCACCATCTAGAGATAAAGACTAACAATAGCCACACTGGCTTAACATTAACAACTTACTGCCTTTCTTACTGCTTAGCACCTCACATACAGCCACAGTAAAAGACAAAAGTTAATGATGTAGTACTCACAATAAGCGTTTTCTTGCAGGATTACTTTCAGTCCTAGAGTCTCTCCACAAGTTAAGTTTTCTTGGAGTCAGGCTGTTGTTGCACTGTTGCCTTCTGAGTATTTTTCTCGCAGTGCACTTCCTACTTAAGGAACTTTAAGCATTTTTCTGGTTCTCAATCTGTTGCACGTGGACAGCCCAGGAAGGTCTCCTTTTCCATGCCTAAAGGCAGAGACTACCAGCCTTTCTAAGTCTCTGCATTTCTGCTCAAAATAGCAAGTTATGTGACCAAGAAGCCAAATGTCTAATAAACAAGCTCCTCAGGTGGCAGAAATCTGCTTAATTTCAGAATCACAGAACATTAGAGATCGGAAGGGATGTCAAAAGATCATCTAGTCCAATTCCCCTGCCAGAGCAGGATCACTTAAACCAAGTTGCACAGGAACGTAATTCAGATGGGTTTTAAATGTGTCCAGAGACACATTTAAAGAGACACATTAAAGGCTGCCCCTGGGCTGCCCCTTCCAGTGCTCTGTCACCCTCACTGGGAAGAAGTTCCCTCTCATATTGATGTGGAACCTCCTGTTATTTGAGTGGAGAGAGACAAATTTACATCAGTTTGGAGCCTGTTCTATATCTTTTCTTAACCTTTTTCTTTCTTTTTCTCCCACTGTTATTATTTCTGCTCCCACATGTATACGTTTTACCTTTATGACAACAGTGTGAACTGAACTGTGATGAACAATGTGCAGTTACTATCCAAGCAGTCTTTCCCTTTGATTTGTGATCACATTTTCTTCTGAACATTCATGTAAGATTTCTGACAGTAAGGTCAGGTGAAAAGTTGAGGAATGAGTATTCAGACTTAAATAGCTTAATGAATTGTGGTCAATTTTCTATTTGGCATAACCCATAGAATAATAATTTTCTCTTTCAAGCTTAGATTTTCTACTTTCTATCACAAAAGCACCTAATTACTCTGCTTTAATCAATATAATATGCTTTTTCTGGTTGATAGATGAGCTCAATAAAGTTGTAATTCTTTCAACATTGAACTAATGCACAACTCTTTCATTATGCTAGGCATGGAGAACACATGGAATTAGGTAGGTAAGTAATCATAGCCAGGAAAAAGAAAGCTGGTATCAGCTTTTGGACTGTATGATCCGTGAAAGTACAGAAAAGCTGAAAAGGAAAAAATCTTCTTCTAGATTAATTTTAATTGGTACATTCTATGGTAAACCTTACCTATATTGTACATTCAAAAAGCATATTAGATTATATCTTTAAAATGTTTTAGTTTCAGGATTTAGAAAAGAAAGAAAAATTAATAAACACAGAACATTAGGGATTGGAAGGGTCCTCCAAAGATCATCTAGTCCAATCCCCCTGCCACAGCAGGATCACCTAGACCAAGTCACACAAAACCTGCACATATCCAGGCAGGTTTTAAATGTCTCCAGAGAAGAGATTCCATAACACCCCTATGCAGCCCCTTCCAGTGCTCTGTCACCCTCACTGGGAAGAAGTTCCTCCTCAGATTGATGTGGAACCTCCAGTGTTCCAGCTCACACCCACTGCCCTTTGTCCTATCATTAGATGACACTGGACAGAGCCTGGCTCCATCCTCCTGACATATTTATAAACATTAATGAGGTCACCTCACAGTCTCCTTTTCTCTAAGCTGGGTATTTAGCTTGGTCACCTTACTGTTGTATGGTATAAAGGAAATAAAAGACACAAGAAATTGAAAACCGTAGATTAAGTATCAGGTATAAGGGGTGTAATTCCAGACTTAACCACATTCAGTGGGTGTTCTGCTGTGTCCTTCCATGTGGTAGGAAATAAGTAATAATTAAACAAGTTTAGCAAAAGTTACCAAGATTTGTAGCAAAAAGATGAAAAACATGTAGGATGTAGTCACTTGAAAGCTGATTTGATGAACAGTTTGGGTTTTTTTACACTGTCTACTGTCTGACATCAAGGGGAATTGATCAGACTGGTTGCATGCCTTGCATATAAATGTTATTTTAATAAGGTAATAGAACATTAATACACAGCTTAATTAAAACTGACCTAGAAGTGAACTGAAATGTGAATAAAACCAAAAACTACAAGTCAGACTTCCTTCTCAGCTTCACCCACAAGAGTATGTAACACTAACGAACTGAGCTTTAGAGATTAGAACAGGGGATGGCATCCATAGCATTTTGTAAGACCATGTGAGAGGAATTCTTTAAAAGTATAGGAATTTCTACAGAAATTAGTCTATTGGGAACAAGGGTGTTCCAGGTGAAAGCAGAATGCAGAGGAATGAGCTTCAAGTCCAACAGGCTATACTCTTATGTTGGCACTGTACCAAAGCAGTATTGTTCTGATTGCACTGCGTGTGCCAAAACTACAAATAAAGAAGAGAGAGAAGACTTGGCTCAAAATGTTGTGGAAGGGAAATAATTGCTAGAAAAGGTTAGGATGTCTAAAAAAAAAAAAAATCAGCAAACCAATCAAATTAAGATGATTCTAGCTGAAACCCTAGACACAATATTTAAAGGTACATCAGCATAAGGAATGAAATAATCACAGAGTCACAGACCATTAGGGATTGGAAGAGACCTTGAAAGATCATCTGGTCCAATCCCCCTGCCACAGCAGGACCACCTACAACAAGTAGCACAGGAACATGCCCAGACAGGTTTTAAACATCGCCAGAGAAGGAAATTCCACAACATCCCTGGCAGCGCATTCCAGTGCTCTGTCACCTTCACTGTGAAGAAGTTCCTTCTCATACTGATGTGGAACATGACACTGAGCAGAGCCTGGCTCCATCCTCCTCACACCCACCCTTCACCAATTTATCAACATTAATGAGGTCTCCCCTCAGTCTCCTTTACTCCAAGCTAAAGAGACCCAGCTAATCATATTACTTTGGAGATTTGTTTCATCTGTAATTCCTAGGTAAGGATTTTCTTCCCTGCCTCCTTCCTCACAACCCAAACCACTACCTTTGGGTCTGCTCACTCTGACAAAGAGGTAAGAAAAATTAGCCTGCAACTTTAGCAACAGCAGGTACTGAAATGAATCAATGCCAAAATGTATAATTTCTATACAAAACTACAAAAATGGTGCTTTGCACCCTCCTTTTTTATCCCTCTGAGCCCCATGATAATGTTAGATGACACATGTTACGGAGAGTTTTCCTTCAAACACTGTCTTTGCAGCAATTTACAATTCTTCCACCACAAATTATTTTGTTCTGAAATGCCACAGGTTAGAAAACAAATCTGAAAAAAAATTAAGCTGTTTATAAATACATATGAAAGTGAGCATTTGGCATTGCTATGTAGAGGGTCATCTACACAGACCTGCACACCTGACTTTGTTTATCTCTAAGCATTTGTGTAACTGTTTCAAAAATCTTTAATTCACAGCTGTTAATAGAGCTTCAAGTATCAAGGGAAAACATTCTGAAATGCATTTTTCTTACAAGATGCATAAAAAGAATTGATGCACTTGACAATGAAATTTTGGATCTATATTACATATTTCACACATTGGAAAGGGCTAGACTCAGGACAGAAGAAAATTAATGAAAAAATTAAACAGAATTTAAGCCTAAAGGGTTCTTCATTGTGGTTTCTAGTGAATGTTCATCAAAGAACAAAAACTAAAATGAAAATTAAGAGATAAAGCCTCAATTTGCCCATTCGTACAAGTAGCACCTCTAAACATTGCTAGTTTTTTGTATGGGAGAAACACAGCTTTTGTGGTTCTTAATTGGGCATTTGGAAAGGCAGCACACAGAAGACATTGCTACTATCTTTAGAGACATATGACTATGAAAGAAGTTGGATTTTTCCTGGTTGTGTGGAAGTTCCTTCTCATATTTATCTGGAATCTCCTATAAAACTCAAAACCTCACTGCCTGAGTAGAAGAACAAACACTGGGGAAGTTTATTAAGGTCCCCATGATCTAGGCAAGTGTGGATACTGCAGTACTAGCAACAGCAATGATCAAAAGCAGCACTACGTCACCTCACTCCTCACAGAGTAAACAGAAATACATTTAACACTAAATCTGGGCTTTCCTCCTGGGTCCCCAGTTCACACACACCTGAGAATGGGATTTTTTTCCATTGAAATGTTTCAAGTACATTGGGCCAGATGGCTGCCTAGCCCTGAATACAAATGCCAGCTGACGGCTCTGCAAAAAGAGTTTGTTGTTAAGGCAAAGAACGAAAAATAAAAACAAGCAAGTTACATAAATCAGAAGTAGAATGCTTGAAGAGATGGCCAGCAGAACATGATGGCATCAAAGGCCCTTGGTGTAGAAAAACATAGTATGTGAAAATGGCTGTTAAATTTTACCAATAAATAAAAAACTAAAAAATATACAGAGTCTGCTACAAAACCACAGCTCAACTTGATTCCGGGATTATTTCTTCTTTAAAATTAGGTGCCAATAGATAGGGAGAAGTTTTTTATTTTGTTCTATTTTCAATTTTACTTTATTTTTATTTATTTATTTAGATTTTACTTATTTCATTTTATTGAAAAGAATTTTTGAACAGAAAAAATCTGGTAATGCATTGGAGCTGGGTCTTTTTAGCTTGGAGAAATGAAGACTGAGGGGTGACCTCATTAATGTTTATAAATATGTGAAGGGTGGGTGTCAGGAGGATGGAGCCAGGCTCTGCTCAGTGTCATCCAATGATAGGACAAGGGTAGTGCGTGTGAGATGGAACAGAGGATGTTCCACATAATATGAGAAGGAACTTCTTCCTAGTGAGTGTGACAGAGTACTAGAATGGGCTGCTTAGAGAGGTCGTGGAGCCTCCTTCTCTGGAGACGTTTAAAACCCGCCTGGATATGTTCCTGTGCAACTTGGTCTAGGTGGTCCTGCTCTGGCAGGGGGATTGGACTAGACAATCTTTTGAAGTCCCTTCCAGTCCCTAATGTTCTGTGATTCTGTGACTCTGTATATCTTGTGCAATGTCTCGTGTGATGCTT
The DNA here is from genome assembly GCA_028565055.1 of Phoeniculus purpureus. Lineage (NCBI taxonomy): Eukaryota > Metazoa > Chordata > Aves > Bucerotiformes > Phoeniculidae > Phoeniculus > Phoeniculus purpureus. The sequence continues at coordinate 44,379,343 of JAOXOE010000001.1, forward strand.
TCATACAATTGTAAAGTAAAAAGACTAGTGGTTTTTTGGTTTACTTAACTACTGAGCTGTCAAACTGAAAACCCAGAAAAAGTCACAACAGGTTCGAGAACTTACAGATGGACTATCACAAAACTTACTTCACTGCAACAAGTGCAACATCCTATCGCACAAAGCCCTTTCAAAATGAAACTTAAGAAGCATATTCAGTCTAAAAATGTACAAATTGAATGGCTTCATTAACACTAAATCGTTTTGTGATGTACCTCTGTCACATCCAGACTTCAGTTTCAGGGGACTGCATTCATTTAAATGTGAAGGTTCATAGACTTTGCCAAACGCATGGAGTGATGCATGTTCTGAACAATGATCCAGTGCCAAGACCATGACCCAAGGAGCCTCCATGATTGTTCAGTTATTAACATTACTACACTTAGCTGCTAACTACTGGTGATCACAAACTGTGGGACTGCTGCCACCTTTGGCACCAGCAGACACATGGACTAGAACAATGATAACCAAGTATTTTTGCAATAAAGTTGTGCCAAAGTGTCTCATCATCAAACCCGCATAAATATTTGCATGGCGAAAGCTGTAGAGAGTGTTTACCATGCTCTTCCACTTTTGTGGAAAGGTAACAAACATTAACATCAGCAAACTTAGCATTATAGTGCTTCCACATAAACATCATAGAATCACAGTACGTTAGAGATTGGAAGGCACCTCGAAAGATCATCTAGTCCAACCCCCCTGCCACAGCAGGACCACCTACAACAAGTAGCACAGGAACATGCCCAGGCAGGTTTTAAACATCTCCAGAGAACGAGACTCCACAACCCCCCTGGTCATCCCCTTCCAGGGCTCTGTCACCCTCACTGGGAAGAAGTTCCTTCTCAGATCAATATGGAACCTCCTATGTTCCAGCTGACACTCACTGCCCCTTGTCCTATCACTAGATGACAATGAGCAGAGCCTGGCTCCATCTTCCTGACACCCATCCTTTAAATATTTATCAACATTAATGAGGTCACCCCTCAGTCTTTGCTTCTCCAAGCTAAAGAGATCCAGTTCCCTCAGGCTTTCCTCATAAGGGAGGTGTTCTACTCCCTTTATCATCTTCATACTCTCATTTCTAGTTTATACCTACTGATAAAAATCATACAATACTGAGTCTTTTTTCTCAACTGTCAGAGGTAAGTATTTCTGAATAGGCAAGTTGAAGAAATAAAACAGCTTTCAAAGTCCATAAAAGAAAATTCTACGCCAAACAGGGAGTTTTCTACAAACTCAGACGTAATCTACCCAGTACAAAAATGCATTCATCCTAATGATATCCAATGTTAGATCCATCTTCACTGTGTAGAAACCGCACTTCAGTTGGCAAAAAACTGCTGATGGCAGAAAGCAATGTAAGATTTTCAGAACTGAATTTTTACCTTTTATCAAAATTTATACCTTAGCACACACAGTGGAGCACGTTTTTATCAGCCCTAGACACATAAAAATATGCAGCCTTTCAAGCGTATCTTGAGGCTAAACTCAGATCTTATGCAACACATTATAATAAACCTTATGTGACTATTACTTTATGGCTTCCCATGGGGGGAGTGCTTTTCTTTCGTAAGTATTGGTTTTAGACACTAGAAAAATAGTAATGGTCTAGTCTGTCAGAAAAGAAGCAGACCTAAAAATGGACATCAAAAGGCAGAAACATACCTTCCAGGTTGTACTTGCTGTGATGATAACAGACTGAACCGGAACCTTCTGATATACATGGATGGCCTTCACAAAATTCAGATAACTTGGGATCAAGACAGTCTTTACTTGCAGAACTGAACATTCCTGAGTGACATCAGTAAAGAAACTGTGTAGCAGAGTATATCATACTGGACTCTTGTACTTCCATTTACTGATGGCTGCAGTCTTTCTCTAGTCACAGAGCTTTCTGCATCTTTAGGGGATAATCAGTTGGACTACACTGGAAAGAACCCCTTGAGGCAGAGGTTAACTGACCTGATTATAATTGGAAAGCCAGGTGGGGACATTTACAGCTCGAGGCCAATCAGAACTGGTAGATAAGAACATGAGGTTTTTTCTGGTGGGAAAAGTAAATCAGAGGGAAGAAAGCACTTTTCATCTTGCAGTGTTTTTAAAAGCTAGATGAGATTACTGAAGTTGTAGGAGGTATTGTGAGAACAGGCTGCTGTTTGGGTATTGTTTTTAGTTGCTGGGGAGTAGATTTTGATGTTTGGACCATAATCCTGGGAGGGTCTGTTCGTTGTTAATATTTTTGAGCCTGCTTTTTGAAGAAATACTGCTTTGAAGTTGTTTGTGGTGTCTATTGAGGGGCTTGGTTATGTCTGATGTCTGTTTTTCTACTTTGAGATTATGTATCTGTAGCTGAATCCAGCAGCTATGGAGTTTTTCTGGTGTGTTGGTTGATATAGCAATTGTTTCTTTTCGGTGTTTGTATATATAATGTATCTTGGACACCAAGCCTGGCCTCATTTCTTCAAGGTGTTGTTTTCTCTCACTGTCTGGCTTTGGTAGGCAGAAACATGTAGTATAGCAACCCTTTCCTTGATTTGTAGGTGTAAACTGAAAAGCCAAGCTTTCTGTAATTTGCTTTTTAAAGTCACTTTTTCAAGAGAGGAGAACCATAATAATGTACATGGCAATTAAATCCAAGTGAGAATAGTCTCTTTCCAGCGTGTACTCAAGTATTTGTAACTGCACTGGAATCAAAATGCAAAACGGTGACTCTCTTGTTTGTATTTCGTTAAAAGGCCTGTTGTAATTGCTTACTTTAATTTTCTGTGTTACACTCTTCTTAAAAAAGAAAAATTCAATGAAATGATCTGATTTGGGACTAAACAGCTGAAAACACTTGGGAAAGCTGATGCAGTAAGGTAGGCAGGAGAAGCAGAGCTGCAGCAAAAATCTGAGAGGCTGCATTTTGTGCAGAAAACTGGAAAGACTGAGAGAAGCGGAGTCAGCCATAGATGAGGTGGAAAACCTGGAGGGTTTTATGCAGAACATGCTGCAAACCACTGAGCTAACTGAAAACAAGCCTGAAAAAGAAACTCCAGGTGCTCAAGAGGAGACAGGTATGGCAAAAAACACACACCTTAGGTACTTTTTAATCTGTTATCTTTCATATAGCTGTCTTGGCTATGTCTGTGTAGACGTAGTCTAAATTGTTAACATTCTTCACATTTGTTCTAATGAAACCTGGCTTTTTTTTAAAAAAAAAAAAGCTGAGGTGCTGGAGCTGGTCCAAAGAGGAGCTACAAAGCTAGAAAAGGGCCTGGAGGATACAACTGATGAGGAGCAGCTGAGGTGGGGCTCAGGCTCTTCTCCCAGGTGGCAAGATTAGAGGGCAAGGCCTGAAGTTGGCAGGGGAGGGTTAGGTTGGATGTTAGGAAGCCCTTCCTCAGGGAAATAGTGATCAGACACAGGAGTGGACTGCCTAGGGCAGTGGTGGAGTCCCCATCCTGGGAGCTTTTTAAGAAGACACAGGCTTTGGCCTCTAGTGTTCTGGTCAGGCCGCTGAGGTGATGTTAGGTCATGGGCTGGGCTTTTCCCGCCTCTGTCTCTGAGAGCCGAGAGGAGAGCAGGCTCGGCCTCCGCCCTTACCCCCGAGCCGGCGGAGTGGGAAGTGCAGAGAGCATTGTCCAGGGAACCAGCCCGCCAGGGATGGCAAACACCCCACGGGCGCTCCGTGGGTCCTGCCGACCTCATTCCACCCTCGCTGCCCCACCGGAGGGGTTCTCGAAGCGGTGAGGGTCACCGAGGCCGTCGCGCGCACCCTCAGCGAGCGGCTTCCCGCGAAAGCCAAGGGCCGCCCTGTGAGGTGAGTGACGGTCGCGGCGAGCAGGGGAGGAGTGACTGTGTAAATACCGGCTCTTTTTCCCACGGGTGGTAACTGTGGTTTTCTGTTCTACTAATACTTCCTGCTGATTATAGCAACGACAAGACCATCATGTAAGCTACCCTATGGAATTGTTTTCCCTTTATTGTGTGGTTTTCTTCAACGTTGAACAGGACCATGCTAGGTGCTGTCTCTAATTCAGTGTATATGCAGGCACTGGTCAGGATGACCTAAAACACTAGAGAAATCACTGTAACAAGCATTAAAATTATCACTGGTCTGCGTAGAAGACTGGGGTTTTTTTCCCCCCCCTCTCATAACAGGCAAATTAAAACCTACATTCAAAGGCAGAGCTGATGCTTTTGCAGACTCTCAGTAAAAGTTGATTGAGAAGCTGCAGGAAGGCTTTTTGGGGTTTGTTGCTGGCAAAACAGATGTTCAGTGTTTCTTCTCATTAACTTGTTATCAGCTTTTCACATGTGGTGTCAAAAGAATGCTTTAAAAACAAGGGTTTTGTCACTTCCTACTTTTATTTCAGCATTCAAAAGGCTAGGTAAGTGCTACAGGGTAATAGATATGTCATTTATTGGCAGTAATATTAAAGACATGTATATCCTACACAGTTTACAGTCAAATACCTTAGAAGAGATGTAAGATATCACTCACCAAAGAAAAAAGGATCCAGTTTGTATCAAATCCATTCCATAACAGGTAACATCAGATAAATTCCTGTAAAAATGATACCTTGTGTCACCCACAGAATAGCATTTGTCAGGTGCTGAGTTAAGTCAGGTATATCATCCACAGCATCACATACATCATTCCTAGTAGCAAATATATAATCTACTGAGTTGAATATATCTCTAGCTTACGAAGACCCATAATAAACTGATTGTGTTTCCAGTCCTGTCCTTGGCTGGATATGGATTTGGCTGAGGCTTGTTAAATATGTTTATCCCTGATAAATGAAGTATTTCATGTGCAGCTGGCATAACAGTTGCTGAAATACCTATGCTAAGAGCAGGACCGATTGCATTAACAGCTGAATTGCATGCATCAAACCTGCTACAGCAATCACATCTGATGTTCTCTTTCTAGGAGAACATGAGTTATGTGAATGGGGTGAAATCACTGTCAGAGAAAGTTTAGGTCAGCACAGTTCTACAGCAAGAAGTGATAGTGTCATAGAACATTAGGGATTGGAAGGGACCTCAAAACATCATCTAGTCTAGTCCACCTGCCACAGCAGGGTCACCTAGACCAAGTTGCACAGGGAGCTGTCCAAGTAGGTTTTAAATGTCTTCAGAGAACGAGAATCCACAACACCCCTGGACAGCCTCTTTCAGTGCTCTGTCACCCTCACTGGGAAGAAGTTCCTTCTCATATTGATGTGGAACCTCCTACGTTCCAGCTTACACCCACTGCCCCTTGTTCTATCATTAGATGACACTGAGCAGAGCCTGGCTCCATCCTCCTGGCACCCACCCTTCACATATTTATAAACATTAATGAGGTCACCCCTCAGGCTTCAGACATACAACTTGGGATTTGGGCATGTGCAGAATAAGATTACAATGGGAAAAGATGATGGTAGAGGAGACAATCAAAATGTTTTTAATATGTGAAGAAGGTCTTGTTTCTTTTGTGTTTCTTTGATAAAACACTCTTCCAGTTCTGTTGAGCATCTGTCAGGTAAACGTTGATGCTTCCTGTATGATTGTTTCTTCCCATTGTTTTATGTAATGCGTAAAACAATAAATATAGCATCCAGCCTCTGCAGTTATGAGCTGGGCCAGGGAATCTTTCCAACCTTGTTACTTTGGCAACTTGCTTTTAAAGTAATCTGGGAAAGTGACTTGAATTAGCAATTACTATGTTTTACTTAAAAGAATCCTTATGGTACAGGAGGGAGAAAAAAAATGACTGTCAGAAACAAGTGCTTCCCTAGGGGGGAAAAAAAAAAACACCAAAGGAAAAATTGTCTTTCCATGAGGAGTTAAAAAGGCATTTCCTTTGCTGTAGAACTGTGAGTGAGCTCTGCCCAGAGTGGAGATATTGTTGAAGTACAAGTTGAGGTGGGGGCAAACAGGCAGGGAGGAATAGTAACTCTCCAGATGAATGTGAGTTTGAGATTATGATGCCAGGAGCCTTATGAATAAAAACTGTGGTAAGTGAAGAAGTTAAGGAGACTCTTTGTATGGAGCAATATGCATAGGGTAGCCTGTATCGTATCAGGGACCTACTGTGTTTTCAGGGTGAATAGTCCTAAAAAACATTTAAGTAAAAAGATGTTAATAGTCTCTCAAAGAAACAACAAGCTTCTCCATTACCATCACTTTTCACAGGACATACAGCACACAAGTTGAATGTGCTAATATGATAGGAATATTGAATAAATATATTAAACCTCTCCTATCTGGATGCACAGAAGTTGAGTTATTACTGTAAAGTTTGAAGATTATTGTTCTCTTTTGTCCATCTGTAATGTTGATAGGCGGGAAAAACAATACATTAGCTGTGCATGAACTGTATAAACTCATCCTTACCTATTTTGTATTTATCTCCCGCACTTCTACAGTAGACTAAGAAATTCTGATCAGCAAGCAACAGCGATGCATACACCTGGAAGCGCAGGTCTGAAGATTCTGACTCTTCCTACTTAGCTCATGTAAGTTCTTCAATATATTAATAGTTTAGGTCTTTCTGTAATGAGAGGATTTTCTTCTGTTTGTGCAAAATATCACACAACATAGATTGTCAAACTCAAGTTTTGCTGAGTTTGTAAATGGCCTGTCACCAGTAGGAGTTGCATATCAAAACCAGGTATAATTCAGCTATCCATAATGTTTAGCAGGCTACAAGCTCCTGCTGCCCTTATTTCAATTTTTTGACATTAACACAAATTAACAATAATAAACTAAGTTCTTTTTATGAGGAATTGCCAGCTCCAACTCTATAGCTTACACATGCATCTTTTAGGTCAATGGATAGGAATATCTTTTACAGATGTCTGGTCTGGGCCAAAAGCCATCTCTAACCTCAAGGACAGGAATCTCTTGTGGGTGAAGGGTGGATGTTGGGAGGATGGAGTCAGGCTCTTCTTGGTGTCGTCTAATGATAGGACAAGGGGCATTGTGTGTCAGCTGGAACAGAGGAGGTTCCACATCAATATGAGAAGGAACTTCTTCACGGTGAGGGTGACAGAGCCCTGGA
>JAOXOE010000001.1:44386514-44413304 GCA_028565055.1 Phoeniculus purpureus
TCTGGAGACATTTAAAACCCACCTGGAGATGTTCCTGTGTGACTTGGTCTAGGTGATCCTGCTGTGGCAGGGGGATTGGACTGGATGATCTTTCAGGGTCCCTTCTAATCCCTAATGACTGGATCTAGGGGATCCTGCTGTGTTGGGGGGATTGGACTAGATGATCTTTCAAGGTCCCTTCCCATCCCTAATGTTCTGTGATCAAGACATAGAATTGATTCCACTTTCTGCAATTTTCCATGCTCATTCAGAGCACTTCTGCCATGATACGAATCCTCACTTTTCTAATGTTTAGACTTATTTTTTAATTTGCAGCAAAATTTTATTCATGGCTACCTCATATTTATTCCTTCTTGTGCCAGCTGTGGCCCCTGGATTGAATTTTAGTTTTTCTTCTTCACTGTTCAGTTCCTTGATGTGTTTTCTCTCAGCTTTCATTTCCCCTGACCAGATACGCTTAAGCACTTTTAGACTCTTTTTGTCAGATAGATTTTCCATTTCTCTGATCGCGTTGGCACCTCTTTTCTGCACCTCTTCCAATTTAAACTTATCGTTCTTTACCATAAGTGATTCTGTGGCGTATTACAGATGCCAATGATCAGATTTCCCTCACGCTTGCACAATAGCATCAGTGTTTCCTGAAAAGCCTTGTTTGATGCAGCTTAAAGTTACATTGTCCATGTAACACTAACACTCTTAAATCCTATGACTGATCCTTTTCGACCTCAGTCATATTCAGCTGATGAACTTCTGGCTTCTGGAAGAAGTGTTTTTATTAGTCGTTAGGGGGAATAGATTGAGTGATAGATTTTTATTTCATTTGTAGTATTCGTATTCTCAAGGTCACAGATTCTTTGCATATGGATGTCCTGGAGTTACTCAGTACTGATCTTGTACACCAGTCTTGTACAGTCTGATACTTTGGCCAAGGTCATTATGGAAACAATAAAGTCTCTCTGAAGGCTGATCACTGAGGAACTCTCTTAATAGCTTTCCTCTAGCCTGAAACTCACCAACACTAAGAACTTTCATTTTCTCTTTAGTTAGTTTCTTATTGACCTAATATTTCTGATATTAATCCTGATTTTCGGTAGACTGAGTAATGATTTCCCATGTGGCACCATATGAAAAATGCTTTTCTGAACTTCCAGTGTGTAAGGCCTCTCACATTCTCAATGTCTTATAAAAGGAAAAAAAACATCAAGGTGATGTTCTTTCAGAATTTGGGCTAGAGGCAGTCCTGTCGCCCTCAACTTAATCTCGCGCTTTTCTTCTGAGTAGTGCAATTAACATACATAATCACAGAATTGCAGAACTCTGGAATGGGCTGGCCAGGGAGGTTGAGGAGTCTCCTTCTCTGGAGATGTTTAAAACCCATCTGGATATGTTCCTGTGTGACTTGGTCTAGGTGATCCTGCTGTGGCAAGGGGATTGGACTGGATGATCTTTTGAGGTCCCTTCCAATGCCCAATGTTCGGTGATTCTCTGATATAGCTGTGACTCAAAGGTTTGAGTGAAGCAGGGTTTAATCAGAGGGGCCTCTTTGGACAGATTTACTTCAGGTCAAACTTGTTTTAGACCAACAAAAGAATCTTGTCACTATAAATCTTTCTTCATGCATATGATTCCTGGGAAAACTTTTTCTGGCCTGTCCTGAAAGACTTAGGGTGTGGCAGGTCCTGCCATCCGTTTGGGAAGTCAGTGAATGTTCTTCCTTGTCATAATGGATATAATGTGTTTTCCTAAGGTACACCCTAGTTTTGTCTTACTGCAAAAGCCATTGCTTCTGCTTGCTCCCTGTGAATATGGTGATCACAGTATCACAGAACATCAAGGATTGGAAAGGACTCCGAAAGATGATCTAGTCTAATCCCCCTGCCACATCAGAATCATTCAGGTTGGAAAAGATCCTTGGGATCATCAAGTCCAACCATCAACCCAGCTTTGCCGAGTTCACCACTAGATCTGATCCCTCAACACTACATCTAAGTGACCTTTAAACACCTCCAGGGATGATGACTCAGCCCCCTCTCTGGGCAGCCTGTTCCAGTGCCCAGCTTCTCTTTCTGTGAAAAGATTTTTCCCAACATCCAATCTAACCCTCCCCTGGTAGAGCCTGAGGCTGGTCCCTCTTGTTCTGTCACTAATGACCTGTGAGAAGAGACCAGCACCCACCTCTCTACAACACCCTTTCAGGTAGCAGTAGAACTCCAGGGTGGTAACAGCCCCTAACACTGCTGCTGTGGGATGGGGGTTTGTGGAGCAAACGGGATTTACTTGCTGCATAGTTGATGTTTTCTAAGCCTTTGGTTAGTCTCCTTGCTCTCCTTTGGGCAGCCTCATCTAAGCCACCACTGGAGGTTGAAATTGCCCCCTGTATTGTAGCTGAAGCCCTTACAAGCCAAAGGCTGCTTGCGGTGTTGCACAGGTTGTTATCGCTGTTCACACGCTTCACTGCGATGATGGCGTTCTGTGGGCAGTACGACAGTAGCAACTTCTGTTCTGCTGGGGATCCAATATACCCTCCGAGGATTCTCTGAAAATAACTTGGGCAGATGATTCATCTTGCTTAAACACTTAGCATTTGTCCCTGCTGAACTGCACTCTATTTTTAAGACTTTTTTTTCTCAAATTCGTGAAGTCAGTTTTGAATTCAAATCCTGTTCGTCACTGTGTTTGCTTTACCTTGCAGCCTCATAGTTATCTCTTCGTTTAATAACACCTTTCACCACTTCATCGCCTTGCATCATTAAAGAAGCCACTGAACAGAATCAGTCCCTTGAGTCCCTCCATGTGACACATGCTCTGACTTTACACTCTGGGCCAGTGATAAGTGCTTTCACTCGTTTTTTCTCATGTTACAGCAATTTTTTTCCTGCTGATACCTCCCTAGCATCCTTAACCTCATAAAGCCAGGAGGCATGTCACGTACTGCTTTCATCTTGCTGGTTAATTCTGTTTCTCAGGTCTGTAAAGAGACTAGGTTTCTTTGACACAGTGTATTAATGATGGATCCATGTTTGCTGCTGTTTTTCTCCTTGTTGTCCAGGTACTTGCTGGCATTTGTGTATTTTCTTTATTCTAGTTCAACTGGATTTACATCTTCCTCCTTCCCAATTTTTTAGCTGAGGACTCCATTCATCCTTTCTCAGTCTTCTAAGATTTCTCCTGTCTCCCACAGATTCAAACCAGGAGATAACAGCTTTGAGATTACTTCAGAAAACACTTCAAATACTCTATGGTATTCTACGGTGCAGTGCCTCCGTAGCAGAAACCAGGGACATTATCTAAGTACTTCCTAGCTTGTAGTTTCCCTTTTACAGTTGGAGATTTCACCTTTTCACTTGGGAATTAATTGTCCTAGTCACATGCTCCTAATGGATTTTTCTGTAGTGCAGAAAGGTCACGTAACACTTAAGCCTCCTTACAGCCATATATCAAGCACTCTTCTTTTTCCATTGGCTAATGGATCAATGTTTTCCATACTCTTCCTCTTATTAGCAGATGGTGTCACGTGCTGACTTTTTCTCTATGTGTGTATTGTGTTTCTTGTTAGGCACCACTCTGGTCTTTTGCAACTGTTTTTCCCTGGATGCTTGAGTTGGTCTTACATGTGATTTTAGCAGTGTAACCACTTTCCCTACTCTCTGTTCGCTTTCAGTGAAGACATTATGATGTAACCAGTTTTGTCTTTTACTGTACCTGTCTCTTCTCTGCTTTGGGGGGAAAAAAGCAGTAGTGCAACACAGGTTCAAGGTTTACATCTCTAGGATTCTAAAATGTTTCTAAAGCAATGCACAAAAAGCACCGTGATGCTCCACATCAAGATAATCTTTTCATTCAAAGAATAAAACTAGGCACAAGTACCTCTAAAATAAATGTGCGTCTGGTTAAATAAACTCGACAATGGCCATTCTATTGTGTCATTAGCTTGCCCACTTCACATATAGACTGGTCACTATTTAGTTTTTGTTTTCCCTTTTAAAGTGTTGCTTTTGAGGCAGTAAATATGTTTCATGACAGATGTTATTAGAATAAAAATATAGCTCTTGGTCATTGCTGTGCATTTTAATAGTGACTTGGGCAATTGCTCTTCTGGTGCTTTAGCTGTAGGCTTACAATGTCGGGTATGTTGTGCAACACTGGTCATTTTGTACTGTGTAGCAGCCTTATTTGCTGCTTTTCTGACTTAGGTCTGATATTTGGACCCGTATTTCTGTTGTTTCTGCCCTTGAAGTAGTTGGGCAGCTTTTGAGTTTTTGCAGAAATTGAAGTATCTCTCAAAGACTTTGTGATCAACTTTGTTCAGTTATGTGGACCTCTGTTTAATTGTTATTCAAATGCTTAAACTCGTGGTCCACAGCACAGAAGCCCTGGAGAGAGAGGAGCTTTGTGCACCAGCTGGACATAGTCAACAGTACAAATTCTTGCTAAAGGATGGTAGGGATTAGCAGGGTGATGATGCTGTGGATCACAGTGCTTAGTGAGTTATTGCATTTGGGTGTCAACTTCCAGCTTAATAACAATGTAGATAAGTATGAGGAAAGTAATTTAGGTATCATTAAATTCTATTTGTAGTGGAGAAATTGAGTCCAGTTTTTTAACTGCTGCATTGCAAAATGAAAACACCAAACCCAGCTTTCAGGTTACAGTGACTGTTTGTGTTGGGGGAGAAATGAACTCCTTGGGTGTGAAACTTAGCATGGTGTCTCGCGAGTTCAATATGAATTGTGTTCTGCTTATCTTCTAGGAGTTAATGCGAAGTATTTACGTTATAGGGTACAATCTAATTATCTCCGAATTTTTGCCCATGTTGTCTTTGAAAATATTCTTATGTGAACATGCAAATGTTTTGTACTTCCTGTGAAGCTGTGTGAGCTTCATTCTTTATAAACTGCCTGTAGATCAAGTAATTTGTCGTTGCCATTAGATATGTAGGACAGACAGTCTGCAGCCCCTGAGCTTCACAAAACAGACTGATCCTTATCAGTAACCAATATTTGAAATATTTGTTGACATAAATCTGTCATTACTGACTCATCTTTTGAAATTCATTTATGACAAAGCACTTTGTTATGGGGTCTGGTAATCATGGCAGAAGCAAAAGCAAGCTAACCACCTTGGGTACTTTGCTGGGACATCAAAGTCAAAATATATGGACTTTAAATCTCATGTGAAACCTAACTAATAAGTAAAAATAATGAAGAAGCTTGACACATTCCCAAATTGCAGAAAAGTCTCCATTAAGATGCACTGGCTGCTTATTTTCAGGCCCACGTGGGCTAGTTCAGCGTGATAAGAAAATAGTGGTGATGGATCAGCAAGTTTGCTTTTACTGGAAAACATGCACATCTTTCTTATCTGCTCTAATGGGCTGGTATTAAAGAAGAGCTGGAGTTGGAGAACAATTGGAGTAATTCTCCATTTATTTTTCTTTTCAGCATGCCTCGGGCTAGGGAGGTCAAATAGACGCTAAAAAGAAAAACTGCATCTGGAACTAGTCTGAAAATAAATACGTACCCCACGAGTAGGGCTGTGTACAACTTGCTTAGTCTTAGAAATCTAACTAAGTTTGTCTGCCAGATGATTGCCTGCCTCATCGAGGAAAGCCGCTTAGCCTCTGCAATTCTGAAAGCTCTTTTTCTTCAGTTTCAAAATCTGGGGGATGTGAATTAACTATTTCTCATTCTTGTTTCTTTCAGCTTTCCCTTCATGTATCAGTCGTATTACTCACCAACTTCCTTTGACTGGTTGGCAACTAGAAGGTTTTTCAATGACAAGCTCTAGGTTTTCCTGCTAAACTGCTACAGGCTGAAACCGTAACAGCCTCAAAGTCTTGTGGCAATGCGTGACATAAAACAACATCTGACTCTATCATGTCCTTCCTTACGATCCAGCGAGGTGGATTTGAAAATCCTGCATGCTCTCTAGGCAGGGGCATATGTAGCCTGTTGCACTTTGTGTGTCAACGTACTTACTCCCCCTGCTTCAATTAATTTGCAGTGCAGTCATTGCTGAGATGTCTTGGCACTGCACACCCATCTATGAAATATGCATCTTAGCTAATTATTCCTGTTCCAGAAAAGTTTGCCAGTTCTTGGTTTTGAATGTCTTTAATACGTTATTTTAAGGAAAAGAGTGTGTTGCGTGGTCTTATGGTGGCTTTGTCCAGTAGTCTGTAGGAGCCTGTGTGATCTACTTAGTAACACCACATTTCTAAATTACTCTATGTGGAACATCATTGACAACAGTAGACTTGGGGCTACTATTAAAGCCTAAAATAAAGACTATCTTCTTTACTGGCCCCTTGCATGTGTGCTTCTTCTGAAGTGTAGTCTCTGCTGATTGTACATAAGGGGAAAGCACGATCTTGTGACTGTGATTTAAATGCTTGTCAGTGTTTTAAAGCTGAGCTCTAGTTTCATAGCCTATGAAGGAATAAGATCTGTAGACCATTTAGTATTCCTTTGACCAGTGTCTCAACATATGGTCCACAGGCAAGCTCACAGGTCTGCAAGGAAGATAAACAGTCTCTTGAAATTTGTATAGGGCACATCTAAACAAGATGTGCTGTCCAATTAAAGTTTGCTGTTCAGAGTTTGTGTAGATTTTTGTGTTGCTGTAGGCCATGGCATGTATTTTCTTCTAACGTGGCTTATCTTTTCTTCTGTGAAGTGTCTGTGGAAGAAATCAGTTAATTTTTTTGCAAGTTGAAGCCTACCCCAAAAACTAAGGGACTGTGTTTTGCAGTATCAAAGTTAACTAATTTCAAAGCGGTTGAGATTTTGGGTCACTGAAAAGCCTTGTTGAAGAGGCACAAGGAACTTAAGTGTCTTTATCGAAGCAATGGCTTGAAAGGGTAACTTATTTGTTTGTACAGCTGAGATCTTCTAACGTCAGTCTCATGTCACCCGACCCGTACGTTCTGCTATTTTGATTGTGCAAAAGCACATACTTCCTTACTTCAGCTGTACTTCCTTCCTTTAGGCTGAAAGAGGTGCAAAACTTGGGGCTGCTAAGTCTTAACACTCTTGTTGGTACACGTTTTTTAAGTAAGGATTACTCCATTAATTTCATTAGTTTATCTACCTTAAAATCAGCTTGTCAGGATAAGAAATCAGTTCTGGCTTCTAAATATGTGGTGTTTAGCCAGATCTGTCAGTACAATGTCCTACAGGTTACAAAAGCCACCAACCCCGCCTCTGTGTTCCAGTTCCTGTTTCAGCACACCTTCTAGTCTAGCTGTTCTTGGGCGAGTACACAAAAACTGTTTGCAGACAGAATTAAATTCATTGTTAAAATTTCACGTTGCCTTGAGATAATCTCAAAACCAAGTATTTTTATGATAGGACTTGAGAATGTCATTTGGGTGCTTTGCCACGTGCTAAGTAGCGTAATGCTAGATGTCTTTGCGATAGAGTGGTGAGAAATAGACTCTCCTTTTAGATTCCAGACAATCCAACCTGTAAAATATATGGGTGAAACAGGAAGGGGACAGTTTCTTTTACTGTGAATCCCCGGAGGTTGTTTTGATTTGAGACACTTCCAACATCTCAGCGTTCATTGGGTCTTGTAGGGAGACTGTTGCAAGAGAAACGATCACATTGTCATGTTACTGTAAAATGAAGAGTTTGAATTGGAGGAACAAACTGGCAGCAATTGGATCGTCCTACACTCACCCGTAGCTCTTGATTTAGTTGATACTTAAGATTTTAAAAACTACTATTTCTGTTTTCTGCTGTTCATGAAGGTATTTTTTAAATTTCTGTGGTTTATTGTCTTTTTTTTCTTTCACAGGTTCCAACTATGGGAGTCCCCGTCCGGCTCATGCCAACATGAATGCCAATGCAGCGGCAGGGCTTGCCCCAGAGCACATCCCTACTCCAGGGGCAGCTCTGTCCTGGCAAGCTGCGATTGATGCTGCCAGGCAAGCCAAACTGATGGGTAGTGCTGGCAATGCAACAATATCCACAGCTAGCTCCACGCAAAGGAAACGGCAGCAGTATGGGAAACAGAAAAAACAGGGTACCACCACAGCTACACGTCCTCCCCGGGCACTGCTGTGTTTAACACTGAAAAACCCCATCCGGAGGGCGTGCATCAGCATCGTCGAATGGAAGTATCCTTTTTGTGGTGGTCTCGTTTGCAAGACAGCGTACTGTTTGGGCACATCAGGTGCTGTTCATAGGTGTGAAGAAATCAATACATTAAGTTGAAAAGCACTACCAGGAAAGTGAAGCACACAAATAGTTTTTGATGTTTTAACTGAAATCTTATGTTGGGTCTGGGACAGGAAAGTTTAGGACAGAATCCTTCACTACAGCCTTGTGTAAGAAGTCTCTGGAAGTGTAAATGATAAGGTTGGGGCTTCAGTTCTGGTCTTTAAAAAACATGTGACCCAACCTGAGATCGATGGCAGGTATTTCAGATATCTGAGGCCACAACTGAATGGACTGTGTGGGGCTGATAGCAGCCACTGGCTATTGCTGCTTATTAAAGAGATCACAGTTAAAGAGATTTCTCCAGATAAACAGTTGTGGTACTTTGAATCATAAGCTTCTGTTAAACACAGGATCACACTTTCAGTATTATGGAGGAAAGAATGGGACAAAAAAATATCTCAAACATATGGGATAAGACCCTGAAACAGGCCAAAGGTTAAACTAATAAGGCATTACCTAGAAGCTAAGCAAGAGAATTAGAAGAATCCTGCATCATTTACCAGTGCAGGACAGGGCCAGATCTAGTACTCTGAACAAGAGACAGTCTGTGTCACAGGTGATAGAGGATGACCACCGACCACAGACCTGCAGAACATGAGGGTCTGTGCTGCTTCCCTGGAAAGTCAGTGAGGGCTTAACCATTGACTTCAGCATGCAAAAACAGCAAAGCCTTTTAGTCGCTCAGGTCTGATCCGCAAAAGGTGGAATTTAAGTGTTTGTTGTGCAACAGGAACTGAAACATGATCTACCTCCCTTGTCTCCCCAAAGAGAATTCAGGACTAATTCTGCACAGTAATTGTCATCAAATAACAAGCTAATGGAGTTCTTCAGTAAACACAAAAGAAAAACTCGTTGTTTTGGATAGATAACCTGTCAAGGGAAGGCAGTACAGAACTTGGCAGTAGTTTATACGATAAAAAAACCAAATGATGACATTTAAGACAATGTGATAATATCGTTCCTTTTGGGGTCTGGTAGGATGGTAGAAGAATGAAAAGAGAGTGTAGGTATATTAGGTCTTGCTGAAAACAGAGGTAATTCTCAGATTAACTTTGAAAAAATTCTTCTGTCAATGCTTAGAAGTCCTCGAACTACCTGCTTGCCTATTCCTTTCTGCTTCAGATGCTAATTTTTAGTCCTCCTGATTGTGTTTCCTGCTTTTTATCCCTTCTGGCTTAGCTCTGATGGTTTACACGTTAGATGATGGATAATAACTAACAGGATGAAGCTGAATATTGGTTTACTTGTCAGCACACCAGTAACCACAAGTCTTTAGAGAAGATGTTTGATAAATGAATAAGATCAACAATGAGTGATGGAAATGATGTGCTGTAAAACAGGATATGGCACTGCTGAGATCAAGAGAGGACCAAACAATGAGATTAAAGCAGTCCTAAGATGCTGATGCTTGCATTTTATGGTTCTGTTTTCTTTTAAATCAATTGATGGAAGTATTATTTTTTTTTCTATCAGCACCTCTCATTGGACATCTAGTGTTTATAAACAATAAACACTTCAGTGACATGTAACAGTATCACAGGCTTGATTTTATCCTGTGCAATGACTTTTCCTAATTACTAAGACAACCTTAGCTGAAGTTGCTGAACCACTGAAATCTAAGCATAATAGATATTAAACTAGTATCAAAAAGTAATTCTGTGGTGTTTACTTACCAAAGTAAGAGCCTGAAGGCACAACTGCATGTAAGAAAATGTGGAATTAAGTAATCACCTTATGTTGAAAAAGTGTAGCTGGGGGTTTGATTTTCTACTATGTGTACAGTCTATTTGTAGATTTTATACCATTTTGCATTGACAGTGCAAAAAGAAAAGAAAATATCCATACACAGTGCAAAGTTAATAACCCTGTTGAAACGGTCTCGAAAAACCGCAAAGCCTATGGAAATTCAGGTTTTGCTGCAGTAAAAGTCAATTATGAAACCTGTGCTGCAGTATCTCCATCTAGATAGAGGCATCTGAGAAGTGCTGTTGATGTCACGTGTTCTACCTACCCTGATCTGCTCCTCTTCCCCCATACTGTCAAGTATCTCCTGTTGTTTGTAGCACAGTAGTTTGGTGAGTTTAGAAGGCTTTGAGTCTTCCATGCGTGAAACGTAGAAGGTGTCTGAGCACAGACAATGGTCAGCTGACCGGAATTTGTGCATATCTTGCAGTTGAGGCTGCTGCCCGTCCCGATCTCCGGTTCTTTCTTGCCAAAACCCTTCTGAGAGCAGTAGTCTGTTGACCAGAACCGTACATGCTGCGCTGACATTTGGCAACGCTGCAAAGCCAGTCCCACGGTAGATAAAGTCGCGCTCCAGTGCACTCTGTGGCACAGGTTGCAACTGATGTTCTCCCTGGTCTATCCTGCTCCCCTGCACACCTGTTCCCCTTCAGTAGATGCGCTGGTGAGTTGTGCCAGTTGTCGTCCAGGGTGTTTTTGCAGGCAAGGAAATACAGCTAGTGTAAATCTGGTCTCTGGTGTGAGTTTGGAGACACCTGGCAGCAACGAGGCTTGGAGTTCCACTGAAGCAGATGAAGCTCGTGCTTGCCAGTCGGTCAGTTGTGCAGGATTTGCTTGTTGAACAAACGTTTGGGGTGTTCAGATTCTCTGTCCCCCCACAATGAATTTGATGTCAGGCTGAAATGTCCCTGAAGTGGTGCTGGTTTCTCTGTAATAAGGCACTGTTGTCTTGCCGGTGTCCCTGATGTAGTGTGCAAGCACTTTTGTTCTACCTGTGATGCCAAATGAAATGCAAAAACCCCAAATACTCCCTTAAGTAAGTTTTAAGCAAACTGAGTGTACAGCACTAGTGTGTTCTGGGCAAAGCCCCCCACCCTTTTTTTAAAAAAATAACAAAATATATAGGAT
Organism: Phoeniculus purpureus; assembly: GCA_028565055.1. Lineage (NCBI taxonomy): Eukaryota > Metazoa > Chordata > Aves > Bucerotiformes > Phoeniculidae > Phoeniculus > Phoeniculus purpureus. The sequence continues at coordinate 44,397,608 of JAOXOE010000001.1, forward strand.
GTTTGTCTTCCATCCAAACATATGCATGTGTTCTTTGGGTCTTTACATTTAACTTTGTGGTATCAAAGAGAGGTTGGAAAAAGAGGAAAGTCAACAAGAATAACAACTCCCTCCACCCCGAGTCAACCAAGCAACTGAAAAAACCACCAAAAATTATTTAAAAAATTATGTCAGGATTTGTAAATGCAGTTAGAAAAGACTGAAAGAAACTCATCGTTACGAAGAAAGAAGACGGTCCTTACAGAGCAGGTTTCTGCTATTTTAAAAGTCCAGCTACCCTTAAACAAAGTAGGGAAAACACAATCTAAATAAATAAAAGAAGAAAAAACTTTTAAGAAATCTGTGTTTACTCTGGCGCGCGACTGGCCTGCAGTGCTTTGACATATTAGGAAGATTCTTGGCTTGGAGCTTCTAAAAGCACTAAAAAAGACATCTGTTTCTTTTCAGAATATAAGGGGTTTGGAATGTTTTCTTTAAACAGAATTCTTATAAATTTTTTTTATTTGTGTGTGCACATTTTGAAGCAATTTCCTTAACTCCATTCCTCAGACCATTTGAAATAATTATTTTACTGACTATTTTTGCCAATTGTGTGGCCTTAGCTATCTATATCCCCTTTCCAGAAGATGATTCCAATGCCACCAATTCCAATCTGGTAAGTCCTTGATGGTGTTTAGTCTTCCTGTTTTGAAAGTCCTTTTTCTCAAGTTACCAGAAACTGTTGAAGCCGGGGAACAGAAATATATCCATCAAAGATAAGAACATATTCAAGTAAAAATTGGTTGTGAGTGCTATGTCTTCTTTATTCAAGTTAGCACCTGTTTCAGTGAATCTGGCTTTAGAAGAGGTTGTTCCAAAAAATTGTGTGGGTGTTCTGTTTTTGCATGCTGCAAAAGTGCTTGGTGAGTTTGAAATTGCAGGTGTTTGTGAAGTAAATGTTGGGGTTTTTTTAATCATGGGCTATGTGATGCTGATATAAGGAGACTGACAGTCTCTGAAAGTTGGAGCTCGTTTCCACCCGTCAATACTTTTTGTCTCGCAAAGCGCTGCTGTGTAATCGATACTGTCCTTCTCTCAGGTGATACATGAGGGCTCAGCTTGGTGGTTAACTCCATGGAAATACGTGAATGTTTCGGGTTTCAGAGACACACGTTTGAACAATGTTTCTGGGTTTGGGTTCTTCTGGTTGGTTGGGTTTTCTTGGGGTTGGCTTTTTTTCTTCCCTCCTGTTGGTGGATTATAGCTTTTACTCTGTCACCACTGACGCTGAGGTGGATACTTGGAGATAGCGCTGTCCATATAAAAAGGCAAGAGTTCTTTCTTTGGGCTTAGCATGAATTCGTAGCAAAGAATTCAGTAAAAGCACAACTCCAACCAGCTCTGGAACACAATTCAGATGTTTCTGTGAATTATGTTCACTCTGTCAATGTAACTCAAAGAAAACATTTTTCTTCTCAAATATGTGAAGAAATCTTGTCCTGGTCCAACCAGATACGTATAAAAAATTGCTTCCAGAGTTTGAGTTGGGATGATATTTCTTGATTAGAATTTACTGAGACTTCAGAAATTCTAAAACAACTGGGGAAGAAGGCAAAAACCTGTACTTCCAAAGTAGGGATGACTGGTGTTGTTGACAGACATAAGTAAAATGATCCATGCTGTTCTTGGAAGTCAGTAATTCGGTTTAACGTCTCTTGAAGTTGTATAAAACAAACTGAAAACTTCAGGAGTTTTCTGGGACAGTAATTCTGTTGTTAAAAAAATCAAGACAGAAAATGAATAAAGCATTGTAGTGCAGTGCTTCCTCACTGTAACGTCTCAAAGAAGGTCTTGAGTTGGAGCAGAAGGAGATAAGCAGTTGTTAATTTCAACTATTCTCTGTATTTACAGAACATGTGACCTGGTCTTGTTTTTCTTTTGCTGCTACCTCTTTGTCAGCTTGATAGTTTTAGCAACACTGAGCTACCATTTGTTTGTTGTGTCTTAATGGGAAAAGTAATTAAAAATGGAAAATGGGATACTGAGTATCCCATGAGGGGCTTGTGCTAGTCAAATTAGGACTTTATTCCACACTATAGACCAAATCTGATCTCCAGCTGCTCAGAAGCCATTTGTCCTGTGATCTCCTGTTAGACTCTGTTTGCAGTTGTAGTTGTTGGACATTCTGTGTTTTGTTTTTTGTTTTCTCAGTGATGTTCGTGCATCTTGGGGTGTATATCCTGCTCTTGGGGAAACACTCTTTGAGCGTACACCATGCTGCATTCTGAGACATTTCACAGACTTGTGAGGAGTTGTATGTTTTGATCAATGGGTACAACACTGAGCAATAAGGAAGGGAAGCGGGGGACAAATGGGTGAGATAAGAGTGAGAAAATGTGTTAGTTGTGTTTTGGAATGGGATGAAAGACTAGATGAAACTCAGCATTAAAGGAAAGCTGTTCCACATGACAGGAAATGCAGAAGAGTGTGACCTTACTCTCAAAGAGCCAAAGTAGCTGGAACATAAGAGGTTCCATATAAATATCAGAACGCACTTCTTCTACAGTGAGGGTGATGGAGCACTGGCGCAGGCTGCCCAGGGTGGGTTGTGGAGTCTCCTTCTCTGGAGACATTTATTTTGTAACCAAGAAGTCTAGAGCTCTACAGGTTATAATCTGAAACGCTGGAAAGAGTGTCTATCTGCAACGTGTGCACATAGGCTAAGAGTGTGCACAGATGTGGGTACTGTGCAGAAGTGTAAGTCTGACCAGGTGTATACAGAACCTCCCTAACCCCCAAGAAGAAGTTTTGGCTTGTGTAAGAACTCTAGATTTATTTCCATTTTGCAATGACTTTTCTTGAGGAGTAAAGCTACCCCAGAAATTCCCGTTTCCCTAGGTTCCCGAGCCATTTAGAAGCTATCCACTCAAAACATAGGATGGATAGTAACTGTTCTGCAAGGGCTGAAAGTGACACAACAGGTTTCCAATAAGCTGGTACTTCTCCCTTAGGGCCCAAGTATTCCTTCTCTAAGGTTTCATCATAACTTTCAAACCATGTTTTCTTTGGGGGCTGAGGTAAAGGTTCAACCAGTTGTTCTTAACAAGCCAGTGCAGTAGGTAAGAGAAGGGAATTCCAAAAGGAATTCCGCTCACCACTCAGTGAGAGAAGAGAAAGGAATTCCAAAGTGGGCGAGTGGCTTCTTTTGTTCTCTCTGTAAAAGCAGAAAAACAATAGCTGAATAATGGCTTGCTAAATAATTGCTCTTCATAAAGTTCACAGGTTTGATTGGTCAAACTGGACATACTTACTGCTGTTCACCTCCCAGAGGAGTCTTGAAGAGACGCATGCCTCATTTGCTGGCAGAATAAAACAGCAACCTGTGGTCATCTCCATGTTAATAAGCCTTGCTTTTAGGTGCAAGGCTTGTTTGGTACGATGCCAGAGTCATTAGTACGAGCACTGGAACTAAATATGGAACTCCCATAAATAATTCCTTCCCTTTTATGTAAGGGAGGAATTGCAATTAGCTGTTATAGCCTACAAGTTAGGACAAACGCCATGTGGCTATGCTGACTGGTTCTGTGCAGCCTGGCTTTCAATAACAGTAAGTCCTACAAATCCTCAGGCTGTTTTTATCAAGTACAGAGATGGTAACTTGGACTGTGGAGTACATTCACTTTTCAAGTGCACGTATACTTTCAAACCAAGGGTTTGTGTTTTTATGCTCACTGCAGAGCCTTTGTCACTGACTTCTTAGAGACAAATCCTAGAATAAGAGAATGCAGCAACAGCAAATGCTTGAAATTTGCTATGGCAGTTTCTGGTTTACTTGTGGAAGCTTTGGACTCACAAATGGGGGGGGAATGGCATTGGGTGCAAAATTGTTTTTTTATATTGAAGGATTCTGCTGAGACCTCACTCACCTTTACAAGTAAAGGAAGCTCGTGCAGCTATGTATTGGCCTGATGCAGTCAGCAAAAGCCGAGTTAGTTTGATGGGAATTAAAGTTAGCCTCTGTGAGAGGCTGTAATTGATATGGAGGCTTTTTGCTTGTTATCCCCGCAATTATGCGTTGGAACAGAGATAACACACATTTCAGAATAAAACTATACGCTGCCTAAGATAGGAAGCTGTGAGGAGAATGCTTCTGTCACTTTGCTGGCAATTGCAAATGGCATAAGCCTGCTCAGTGTCACAGCATGGTGATAACATATTGAGGTTAAGACCGAAGTTTGCAACGCGTTCCATGGAAGGCGATTCAGTCAGTTGTTTATGCTCTGGGTAAATAGCAGGAGAAGATTCCTTGTGTTGTTTTGATAGCTCTGCAGGAAGGAAATCCTGTTGTATGCTAGTTACATTTAAAGAAGGATCTCTTTCTGTTTATATGTGAGCTTATAATGGGATGTCACCTTCAGACTTAACTTGTTAAACCTGAAATGGGACCCCGTGAAAGGAAAGATGGGATTTCGACTTGCTGTCAGTGCTTGTGTGAGACGGCGTTTGTGTGAACGCCTTCCCATGGAAAAGGGGCCTTGCATTTCAGGAAGCCATGGCTGCTTTACGAACTGGTGATTGACGTAGTGCCCAGCTGAGCAGGTGATTCCTGTACAAAACAGAACGGTCTATGGTGGCACACTGACGTGGTAGGTGTGGATGTAGTGATATGTGTCACAGTTTTATGCCCTGACATAACTTCAGTGTTTTTTAATATTGGAGAATTCTGGAGCCAGTGTATTGAACAGTCTCTCGAATGTTGTTCTGCAAAGTCACAAAGTGTTAGAGAGCAAAGAGGGGCTGAAAGGTCAGGAAAGGAAAGGGTGGCTTTTCTGGGTAGAGAAGAATGCTGCACAAAAGCTTTTGGTTCTCTTGTGTCATTGCTATCCTCCTCCTGTGTGACAGTTCCCAGCTAGTAAGTGACTACAGAAATGAGAGATGCATAACATTAGGGGTGAGGTGTAAGGTGCAATGGAGTGGTTATCAAGATAATAAGCTCTGATAGGTTTATTAGCTTGGGCCCCATGCCAGCACCACTGCAGTGCTGCTACAAATGCAGAATTTTAAAAGTGAGTAGTAAGTGACAGAAGCTGGAAGAGAGAAGCTGAGAAGGCTGGAAAACTATTGGAATCAGGATGAGGAGAATCACAGAACGTTAGCGATTAGAAGGGACCTCAAAAGATCATCTAGTCCAATCCCCCTTGCCAAAAGCAAGATCACCTAGATCAATGTCTCCAGAGAAGGAGACTCCACAACTCCCTGGGCAGCCCGTTCAGTGCTCTGTTACCTTCACTGTGAAGAAGTTCCTTCTCATATTTACGTGGAATGTCCTATGTTCCAGCTTACATCTGCTGCCCCTTGTCCTGTCATTGGATGCCACTGAGCAGAGCCTGGTTCCATCCTCCTGATACCTGCCCTTTCCATATTTGTAAACATTAATGAAGTCAACCCTCAGCCTTCTTTTTTTCCAAGCTAAGGAGACCCAGGTCCCTCAGCCTTTCCTTATCAGGGAGATGCTCCACTCACTTCATCATCCTGGTGGCTCTGCGCTGGACTTTGTCCAGCACTTCTGTGTCCTTCTTGAACTGAGGGGCCCAGAAGAAGAAAGAAGATTGTTAAAATAAAACCTTGAGGACTTCCTTCAGAAGGATTGTGTATCACTGACCTATGTGATGCTAAGAAAGCTGGATATGGTGGAATTTAGGCCCAATATCTCTCAAAGTCCTCAGAAGCCATGATCCTCAGCATCTCTAGCAGTAGTGAAGAATGAGGTGGAAGCACTGAGTTTGAGAGGAGGACATTCAGGGTGATTCTGATGTTGTCAAACCTTGTTCTTGGGTTTGACAAACTTGTCTCAATTTTCCAATCTGTAAAGTGGGTTGGCTACTGCTTTCACAGTGAAAATAGTTAGTCAGAGCCTTACAGTATGCAGACCATTGCAAAGAATTCTGTAGAAAACACTGTCAAGAAAACAATAAAATCTCCATCAATCCATTTTAAGCTAGTGGTCATTACCTGGACAAGAAGGGCTGAAGGCCACGTTTCTTTGCACTAGTGGCGATAGAATTTAATTTCCATAGGGAATCGCATAGGTCTGCGCTGTGTGCTGAATTAATTCGAGGATGACTCTTAACTTTTGAGGCTTAAAACTTGCAGTCTGCACCTTTAACGTGAGGGCATCATATCCTACGCTCTGTGAAGCCTGGTAAATAAGAGATTAGCACCTTAAATGTGTTACTAGAAGGACCGAAACCGTTTGGCTCCCTGGTGGGTCTCTGACTTCAGTTGTCTGGAAAACCAGTGATAGTGATTGGTGGTTCTGTGTGTGGACCAGGTGAAGATAGGTTTATAAAAGTTTGGCAGATTGATTCAGAGGTATTTGGCCACAACAGAGAAATGCTGGTTTCTATGACATGTCCTGAAAAGCCCTACACTTGAAGGGCACCCCTTACAGATATATATATAAATTATTGCAAAGAACATGATTACTGAAGAAGCAGTTGCTGAGGTTTTTAAATTATTTACTTTAACTAGGATATATTGTTAACCTGTCTTATCTGAAATAATGCATAAATATACAGCCCGAGACAGAAACTAGCCTGGAAAACTGTAACACTAACTGTAGAAGCACAATTAAAAGCGACCTAAAACCATGTCTTCATAATGGAAAATGTTGGGTAGCCTTAAGAGAAGTAGCACTAGAGATTAATTTCCTTTAACATCTTCATATTAAAATGTATCGTGGTGCTTCGCTGAATCAATGAGATGCTGAAAAGTGCCATAATAGGCTTTCAGAATTAAATAATCAATTAAATATAATGCTGTGATGATGCCCAGCACATTTACATTGTGCAGTATATAATGTAGTAAAGGGGATTAAAAGGTACAAAGAGGACAAAGTAGGTTTTGAAAGTGAGGTACATGCCTTTGGGGCAAAATTCAGCTGTCAAAAAGGCCTGTCCTGGTTCTACGCTGCAGAGGAAGGACCTTTATACAAACAGCTACAAAATTAGTGGAAGGACCAGATACTCCTATTCACTTACAGTAGGAATTTAAGTGTGAATTTTGAAAAACAAATACCTGTTACACTAACCAGCCCAAGCTCATGGAAACAGTGGCTTGAAATTTGCAGGTTGTATGTTTCTGTGTTGGAGATTCTGAAATTTTAACTACGCATTTTGTTCTGATTTATCCCATTTCTTTAGACAGCTCTGATTAATGTTTTCACTTTCTTTATGTGTAAGTTTTCTAAATCTCTGACTTATCAAGTGTGCTATTTCTTTCTTCAGGTAGTAATTACTCTTGTTTATCAGTGCTTGAATTCACTGTAGGATACCTTTTTTAATCTTCTTTTTCCCTTCCCCCTCCTGCTCGGGAAAGATATGAAAAATGTGGAAGCAGGCTAAGAGATTTTAAGTACTGTTGTTTTCCCTGCAGTCTAATTCCTGCCCCTGCAAAGGCAACAGTCTAACAGCAGCAAAAACTTCCAAAATGGCAGGCACTGTTTGTGTCGTCTTTTCGGTACAAGCAGCTTTACCCCTCTGTCTGTGGGGTGGTTAGACTTCTGTTCACGAGGTCATCACAATCCTTCTAATCAGATCATCTCTCTAGAAATGAAATGGTTTTATACATGATCTTTGTATTCCTTTATGTATGATTCATGTTATACCAAATTCTTGAGTTCTTGGTCAGACAAACTTCCCATTGACTTTACTGGAGTTTACTTGACTGTCACCCAAGTTTATACAGTAGTTCAGTGCGTTGTAGACAAAACATTGTTGGAACACCGGGCTTTGCTGACATCTGTAGAAACACTGACTCTAAAGGCAGTACTCCTTGTACTTGTGTTAAACTAAAAGCAAGTTGCCAAGCTTTTCATTTCCCTTTGAAATGAAAGGGCAAGGCAATGAACTGCCGGAGGGGAAGAGTGTGTTTTGTGTGTTTGTCAGAGTTTTGACTGGCCATTCCTCCCAAGGACAATTCCTATTTGTTTCCCCCCATGTTTTCTAACTCCTAAAACATGAAGGCACATATCAGAAGGGGGGTGGTTAGCAGATCGAGAGAGGTTCTTTCTCCCCTTCTACTCTGCACTAGTGAGACCACATCTGGAGTGTTGTATCTGGTTCTGGGCCCCTCAGTTCAAGAAGGACACAGAGCTGCTGGAGGGTGTCCAGTGTAGAGCCATGAAGATGATGAAGGAAGTAGAACACCTCCCTTATGAGGAAAGGCTGAGGGAGCTGAAAGGCTCTTTAGCTTGGAGGAGACTGAGGGATGATCTCATTAATGTCTATAAATATGTGAGGGGTGGGTGTCAGGAGGATGGAGCCAGAATCTTCTTAGTGTCATCTGGTGATAGGACAAGGGGCAATGGGTGTAAGCTGGAACATAGGAGGTTCCATATATATATATCAGAAGGAACTTCTTCACAGTGAGGGTAATGGAACACTGGAACAGGCTGCCCAGGGAGGTTGTGGAGTCTCCTTCCCTGTAGATGTTTAAAACCTGCCTGGATATGTTCCTGTGCGACTTGGTCTAGGTGATCCTGCTGTGTCGGGGGGATTGGACTAGATGATCTTTCAAGGTCCCTTCCAATCCCTAACGATTCTATGATTCTATGACATGTCATAATATGTCTGTCATTCCTGGCTGAATGACAGACTGCCTGTACTTTAAAGCAAGCTAAGACGACTCTGGAATTTCACTTTTGAGAAACTCTAGACAATTCATAAATTAGTTTTTCTGCGACTTCATGGAACAAAATCTCTTTTCTTGTACAACAACCACGAAGAGCCCATGCTTAGAAATTATATTTCTCTATTAAGAATGCAATGTTGGAAGATCACCAGTTAGGGGAAGACTTCCAGTAAGCAGCAGGAAGAAGTCATTAACAGCGCTTCAATGCATTGCATTTCTGGCAGATACTAGGTAGCTGGCACAGCAGGCTAAGCAGGCTGTGTATCTCCTTAAGGCACCCTCAGCAAGTTCTATTTCACCTAGGCCTAGACAAAGGAGCTGGACCATCCTGGACTGCAGTGCATTTTGTAAAACTTCTGTTGTAACTGAATAACCCATGATGGTCCGTGGGACACAGAGAAATGCATGCAGCTATTGATGGGTGGGGATGCTTCAATGATGTATACCTGTAAACTCGTGTACATTCATGATGTGAGTTGATCGCTTGGTGAAGAGCTCATCCATGCAGACCCTACACTCTAAAGCACACTATATCACCCAAAGACTGTATCTGCTCCTTGAAAACCGTTACCCTCCTGTGCTTGTTGGTAGTAGTTTCTTTATATTCTCTTTAACAGTGGTGTCAACGTCTTTAGCCTCATGTACCAAATTTGTCAATGACAGGAGCAAGATGCTCACGTCTCACAGTACAAGCTTTCTAGAAGCAGTGTGTATGTGGTTCCCCAGCTAGATGTGTTGGCAAGTGAGCAACCATTTCTCAGGCTGTTCCGATAAACTGTTAGACAGTTTGGGGTTTTGGAATTCTTCCTCTTCTGCTGGCTTGCTATTGTCTGTTGCTTGTAAAGTTTATGTTTAGGTAGCTTATATTAGAAAATTAAGCAACTGTCCTTTGCATATGATTATCTTAATCTTGTATGTTGGTATGTTCCTCTAGTTAGCAATAAACGTACTTAATCTCTCACTACTACACCTTCATCTGCAGCATGGTGAGAACTTCTTATGTGGACGTTTTAAAGTGTTTGAGTTCTGTTATGTACCCTCAGATATAAAACCTCACACTAGAGTGGAACTGAGATGTTATTTTATGATTATTTTTGTCCACTGAAAACCACATACAGTGCTGTTATCCTTGTGTGACCTTATTGTTTGTTAGAGTCACTTTAAAACAAGGATCTCTGTCTAAATGAGATTCTCCAGCAAAACATGTGGTCACAAAATACTTTTAAAGATCTAGTTGCGTAATAGTTTCTCAATCTAAACTTGTGAAAACAAACAAACAGAAAGCGTCTCCTCATTATGGTCCCCAAGAAAATGTCTGAGCCTGAACAAAAGATGCACCAGTGCCCTTTCAGGAGTAGTTGGCTGAGATAAAAGACTCCAAGGTGAAATAACATGGAAGAGCATGAGCATATCCTATTTACCTCCTTTAGCTGTATGGCAAAGTAAGATCTTGAGCACACGTAAGGCTTGTACCACTGTAGTGACAGATACTGGTGCATTTAACTGCTAAGGGTTTGTTTTGTGTAGAACAAGGAAAACTGCTGGCTCTGCTCTTTAAAACCATGGGTGTCCTTGCAGCAAACGGAAGGAAATAGAGGATTTCCAGCTTCCCACTTCTATTAAATGCCTCAGGTGCTTCCTGTGTCTTACAAACTGACTACTTCTTGCTTGTGCAAAGACTGGATAACGATAAGCAACAGTAGTAACAGAGTGGTACTAGATGTATTCATCTGGAGTTTTCTATAAAACCCGGTGCTGCACGTCACAGCGTGGACAACATTAGGTAAAAGCTGACATCTACATGTAGATATCTGAGCTTGAATTTGCAGCTGTTTTTTACGCCTAAAAAAGCAGAAAAGCTAAATCTTCTACAAACCAAACAACTTATATCCCAATTTTTATAAGTCATTATCATGATTTATTCTTCCATTATTTAATCTGAACCAAGTCTTAGCTGTGAATCAAGTAGCTGAAGTAACTGTTGTGGTTTTTTTTAATAGGCCTTGTCTTATTTAACATATTCAATGTGTCCTACTTCTTATTCGACAATTATATAATTTTTATCCATCTCAAGGGTGTGATGTTTTCATCCTGGCATACGTTCCTGTTCCTTGCAGTTTGAAGTCCGGGGTTACCTTTTATTTACTTAAGTTAATTTACTTAAATGTTTAATACATTTTAGAACACACTTAAAAATGCATTCTACTTATAGCCCCTTTTAAAATTAGGTATAAATTTTAATAACCAAACTTGTTTTGTCTCCAGTTTTCATTGTTTCTATGATAAAACCCGGACTGCTTCCTTTTGAAGCCTCAGGCTGTTGCATACAAGCATTTGGCTGTCCATAGGGGAAAAAGGAAGATTCATAGAATCATTAGGGATTGGAAGGGACCTTGGAAGATCATCTAGTCCAATTCCTCTGCCACAGCAGGATCACCCAGACCAAGTCACACAGGAATACATCCTTATTATTTTCTAGACTTTCTAAGCACCTGCAACACAGGCTTTAAGATGAAAGTACCTTCTCCACCGTAAGTCACTATGGAATCGTAGAATCAGTCAGGGCTGGAAAGGGACCACAGGATCATCCATTTCCAGCCCCAAGAAGCAGATGAAGCCAAGTTGAAAGTCTCAGCTTTTCAGTGGCCATGAAATATGGGACCATGTTAGAGTCTTTCAGATGATCTGAACCAAAATCTTACAGAATGAAAGAAAGGAGGGGGAGGGGAGATATGTACCGAAATGTATTTGTTACTCCTAAAAGGTCTAAATTCTGCTGAGGTTTGGGCATGTACATAGCAGTTGTCTCATAGAGGATATGGCTATGTGAGGCACACAGCCCTTTAAACGTTCAACGGGTAGGAGCTGATTTAGGGGAAATGCAGTGCAGTATTTGAGAGAAGGGCTGGTACAACTGTGGAAATATTTCTGATAACTACATCTCGGAACAAATTCAGTTCTGGCTGACGGCTCCTGTTGGAAATGTTTACCTTTGCTGTCACCTTCCGATACTGTATTGGAAAAGGGAACTACACAGATATTGATCTTCCTTTCAGAGGAAGAAAGATCACAGCTTGCATTCAAGCTGCTGCTCGTGTGCTTCTCTGATCTGTTCATCTTGGTTACTCAAGTAATTTTCCATGGTAGTTAGGTGACATTGTAGAGCTCTGCTATGAATCCAACACAGTGTGTTAGAAACAGTTGGTGTCTTTTGTGGTTCATTTCCTCCCCCTCCACCATCCAGACCTGAACAGGGCTCCCAGCCGGTGTGTCTGCTGCTACTCTTCAATCAAGCACAAAGAAAGGCTTTATCGCTTGATAATTTATTGTAACTCATTACACCTTTTCTTTTCTGAAAGCATAATGGTTTTTAAAGAAGGATTTTTCAAACACTGGTTCTTCATTATGTCTCTGTTATTATTATTAGCTCTGTTGATCTAATCTATTGAAGCAGAACTTCCGAAGAGCGCGGTTCTGCCTTTGCTAGGACGCACTTCAGAGACCTTCCTGCGGACTGGGGTTACAGATGTCTCTGGGTAGTAGCATCACAGAGGGGCTGTGGTAGGTCTTGTTCCTGTCATTCCTCATCTTTAAGCGCACACTCATGCTGACATAGACATTGGAGGTAACAGGAACCAGTCTGGAGGCTTCTCCCTTGTCTCTGCACACAGACAGAGCGGCAGCTGTGTGTGTAGGAGGGGTGCCTCTTCCTCTTCCTTGCACCTTCCCTCCTGTCTCACTGGGATGGGTAGAAGGTCTGTTTGACAGTCTGTGCAGGAAAGGAGACTGATCTGCTTTCAAAATAGTGGCAGAGCAGGTAAGGCCCTTCACTGTTCTCCCATGAGTGACTGTTTTTAATCTTTGATCAGGAGAGTGCCTGAAACTGCCTATAATCGATAGATCTGCATGTGTGGACAGAGAGCTGAGCACAGCTAAATAGAGTGTTAACTGTGTTGCTCTGTTTGCCTCTGGCTGTAGAAACCGATGTGCCTTTACTGTTCCAGCCCAGAAGGCAAACTGGTCTCAGCAGAGCCTTTGACCTTTTGAAAGCATGAAAATCTATAGGGAGCTGAAAATGATTCCGTTTTCATTTGAACTGCTTAAAATAAAGTGGCCTGTGACCTCCTGAAAGTATGTCTGACCCTGTGGGACTTAGGAGAGATCAAATGAACAAGACTGTAGTAGGACCCAGAGTTGAACAGAAACGCAAATTTGTAGGTGAACTCCACAAATCAGACCGTGAAGTGGGAGGTGGTGATTTCAAGCACCTGGATACACATTCCACTGGCCATATAAACTCATGAAGTTATTCCTTTTTGAAGAAAAGGAAATATGTGTATAGCCTAATTGTAAGGACAGCCTCAATTCCAATTTAAAGCTGTTTAAGAATAATACAACCTGAAAAGACTTTTTTTCAGTCCTCCGTATGTTCTTCTAACAGTATACAAATTTATACCAGGAATGAAAGCATGTTTTCTAACTCCAAGTAAATTCTGACAGATTATGCTTGTCACTATTTTAAAGATGACAACTTTTTCTGTGTTTTCACTGTTTTATTGTGATAATGATTTAGGATTTTTTTCTTCTGAAAATACTTGTCCCTATCATCTTTGCAAGGTACACATTGGAGGTAGATAAAGCTTTCAATAAAGCTCTTGCATTCACAGTATTGAAAGTTAATAACTCTTAATGTGGTCCAGTTTTTCTCCTTGGCCTTCCTAGAATCTTAGCAGCCGTGTTATCCAAAAGGCATGTCCTGATGCCTGTGTTTGGTTGTCCCTGTACGTGATCTGGGAGCCACCCCGAGGAAATGTTGCTCTCCAATACGTAATGGGAGTTTAACAAGATTGGCCTGTGTTCCTTGATCTTGGAGACATGTCTTTGGCTTTGGCTGTGCTGAAACACACTGTTCAATAGTTTCCAAATCTCTCATGAATACTCTGACAGAAAAGCTTGCACTGCTTTAGCAAAATCAGAAGCATTCCAATTTCTCTCTCAGTTGGTAAGTGAGTCTCACTTGAACAGCTTGCTAACAACATGTTGTGTTTCTTCTGCTGTTTGGCTACTCCAGTCATGTCTCTCCATCTTCTCTTCATCTTACCCTCTGGAGCCGCACAGTGTATACAAGTAATTATGTAGTGATTCTGTTCTGCCATCAGCAAATACGATTTAATTGGGCTGGAGAGCGAGAGAGACTGATCGTGGGCTATGAGTTTGTTGTATTTACTTGCCATATAAAAACCTGTTATTTTAGATCCCCTGGTCTGAATCAGAAAAGCAAGAACTGAAAGCTTGTAAACAAATCCAGATCTTGCTTCCTAAGACATGGATGAGAGCATACCCTCCCTTGTCATACACAAGTGAGAAAGGCGATGACGGATCGCAAGGCAAGTGCTGAGAGGAAAATGGCTCATAGAATAATGTACGCAAAAAACACCACGTGGATTTAAAAAGCCCTCGTGTTATGCCTGGCCACAAGGGTTATACAACAATTTGTTCAGACATTTAATGTCAGAGAAGTAAATTGTTCCTGCTTCAAGATATTTTCCCATTTTCTTTACAATAGTGAAATGCTGTATACGGACCTAAATGTTTTGGAACCTAATCTTGTTGTGTCCATTAAATTACCATGTTTGAGGTATTTATTGATGAGGCTGGATAAATCCTAGCTGAAGAGAACGCCACTTGTCACGGAGTGAGTAAAATGCTGGGCATGATGCCAGACTTGCAGGGACAATTTTGCCCTGATGGCTTATAGCAATTTATACTTGTCTATACCACCACTGAGTGCTAGAACAGGGAGAAGGGAGGAAAAGGGAAAGCAAAAGCACTCACGGTGGGGAAGACAAGTAGACTCCTAAAGATATAGTTTGTGCTAAACGTGAAAGGAATATGATGGTTGCGATGACTCTAACCCTGAATTAATTTTTTCATGCTGAAATACTCATAGTTCTGTGACAACAGGAACCTTACATAACCTTAGGCTGGACTCTTGATAAATATGCTGAGTTCTTGGTACAATTCTTCTTGCTAGTTACTGATGTTTTGCTTCAGTGAACAAAAGTTCACTTTTCAGTCTGCTTTCAGCGAATCACAGGAACTCGTCTACATTTTAAAGATGGAAAATGACCAAAGCATAGAAGCCTTTTATGTCTTTCAATGGAGCTTTTTGTTTTGCTAGTGTATTAAAATGAACTTTTGTGATGGGGAGCTGACTGACTTGTGTGAAGACCAGTGGTTTCCACCTGTTCCTTATAGTCTGTCAGAAAAATAATATTCCCAGATGAAAGCTGAGTCAGGAAAGAGAAATTGCTAATTCTTTGGGCTCTTCTTCTTCTAGCATTTCTTCATGAACAGTCAAGAGGTACAGTCCTAAGTGTGACTGTTGTGTAGGAATACAGAAAGCTTCCATTAGGGGAGAATGGAACAAGAATTTGGAAGAGTGATCAAGGGTTTGTAAACACACAGAACCCAACAGGCTGAGGAAATCCTTTGAACCGAAAACAATTGAAGGCTAGGAGAGTATGCAAAAGAGGTATAGGCCTGTCCTATCGTTGATCTTCCTTTGGCTTATGATTATGATTGCTCTTGGAGTTAGAGGAACCCATCTTTGAGGAGCTGGAAAAACCTGAAAAAGAGACCTTTGGGATTCAAAATCCAGAAAGAGTCCAAGTTTTGAGGCCAAACTTCAGCTGGCTTGGAGGGTAAGGAAAGAAAAAGAACCAATGTATTTTGAATGAACAGGTCACAACGTTAATGGATGAGGGGCGAGCGACTGATATCGTTTACCTGGACCTGAGCAAAGCCTTTGACGCTGTCCCGCCCCACATTCTGGTCTCCAAGCTGGTGGAGCATGGGTTTGATGGGTGGACCGCTAGATGGGTAAAGAACTACCCATGGTGGGGGGGTTGGAACTGGATGATGAGGTGGTCCCTTCCAACCCAGAATGGTTCTGATTGTATAACTTCTCCAGTGAAGTGATCCTGCTGTGGCAGGGGGATTGGACTAGATGATCTTTCGGGGTCCC
>JAOXOE010000001.1:44413404-44458915 GCA_028565055.1 Phoeniculus purpureus
ATCCTGCTGCGGCAGGGGGATTGGACTGGATGATCTTTTGAGGTCCCTTCCAATCCCTAATGATTCTATGATTCTATGTGCTGCTGTTGCTGCTCTCTGGAAGTTGGTAGCAGTGGTGGAGGGTTACTTGGGCTGAATCTGACAGGGGTGCGCAGGGAGTTGTGCCTGTAGTGCTAAAGCATCTTTTTATGAAAATGAGTTCTCTATGTTCAAATCCTTTTAAAAAATGTATTTGCTTTTTTCAGTTGATGGGTAAAGTAAGGACAAGCTCTGAATACCTGTTATACCTGTAACTGTTGCAGTGTTACTTTATGAAGAGAATTTGCATTATTGCCTTCTCAACTGAAAGAAGTATCTTCATGGCTTTTGTTGGGTTTTGCTTTTTTAATGAAGAATATTGGTGTTTATTAAAGACAGGGAAAGGATTTGATCGTTTTAGACATAGCATAAGTGTTATGTTGGAGTGTTGTAACAATACCAAATTCTGGACACCTACAACAGAAAAATTATAGGAAGGATCACTAAAATTAAAATAACTGAGCAAGTGGTGTTTTCTACCTCAAATATTTCTTCAGTCTTTTTGTAATTTTGATAGCTGCTAGTTAGAACTGACATGTGGAAATGCTCATTATAGTAACAGCTATGCAGTGTCTGCTCCTGCAGGTGGTTAGAGCTTGTGAAGCTCTTCACAAAACGTATCTTCTGTGGTCAAAGTTAGACTTAATACCTGTAGTGTATGTCTTTATAACATAACACAATAGCGTGGTCTGTGAATTTTGGTATAATGCTTTGGGTGATCATTTTTATTTGTCATTAGCTTTATCTGGCTAGCAAATATCAATTAGAGATTTGTTTTACATAAATTGATTTTTAAATAAATAAAATTGAAAAACTGATTTTTTCCCCCCTATTGTTATGTAGTGTGTTACAATAAGGATCTACAGTTAGCTCTATGCTTTAAATGCAATTACTTGATTCTTACTGAAACCTAAGAATGCTTGGTTTTGAATTAATTTCTTAATGTTGTCTTTATTTGTATTGCTTTAGGGTTTGTTGGTATGAGAAGAAAGGTTTGGGTAGAAAAAGGAGCTCAGATTTTTGTAACTGTATTGGCAGATATAACTTGATAACATTTGAAGTGTTGCCTTTGGAAACAATGAATGTAGTCTATCCCTGTTTTGTAGAAAGGGGGAAATTGGGAAAAGGCACCTTCCAACAGGCAACCAATAGAAGATTTAAGCACTTTGAATGAGATTTTGAAGTGGAAGCTTAAAGGTATTAACACCACAAACCTCCATCAGGTATCAAACTCTCCATTTATTACACTTGTGGGAATTTGTCATCACCCCTCCTCTGGTGAATTCTGAGAGCTGTGAAGGTAGTTGACAGCTCTCCTATAATCTTATTTTGTCATTTTCTGGTGATACTGTGCTATGTCTTCTGTCAGACTGAATTTCCAGGCACATTACCTTGCTTGACAGAAACATGAACTACATGGATTTTTCAAAGAAAAACTTTCACAAGCAGTAACAGGCCAAGGCTCTTCCTCTTATTTTTCCTGCTGGATTTCCCAAAACTGTGAACCTTATTATTGTTCTAAATTAGTCTTGTAAGTATAATCTTCTGCTGAACTTGCTTTGTGATGTACAGTAAAATTGCTGTGTCATTTAGGCACTAGTAAACCTGACATGACCATGTAAAACTAAAACAGGTTTGAGATGTTTTTTCTAGACACTTCTGTTATTTACTCTTTACTTACTATTCTGCTTTAAGGAAAGATCTTTCTGGAACAGTTTTACTTGATTTCTGAAGGAGTTCAATTATTAACAGACCAAATAACACAATGTGTTTGATGATGTTCTCAGAATCATAGAATGGTTGAAGGTGGAAGAGACCTCTGGAGGTCTGGACCTCTGGGTTGTCCAACCCCCTCATGCAAGTTGCCCAGGACCTCCAATACTCAAATGAGGGAGATACCGCAACCTGCTTTGCATCTTCCTTGGGCAGTATGTGCCTGTTCTTGGTCACCTTCACGTTAAAAAATGTCCTGATGTTTAATGGGAATTTCCCCTGTTTTTGCCCATTGCCTCTTGCCCTTTCACTGGGAATCACTGAAAAGAGCCTGGATCTTCTGCCTTCAGGTACTTACATCCTCTCCAGAGCCCTCTCTTCTCCAGGCTGAACAGTCCTAGCACTCTCAGCCTTTCCTCTCAAGAATCATAGAATTATTTAGGTTGGAAGGGACCTTGAAGATCATCTAGTCCAGGCCCCTCTGCTGTGGGCAGGGACACTTCTGTCCAACTAGACTGGGTTGCTCAATGCCCCATCTAATGAAGAACTTCTTCCTAAAATCCAATCTAAATCTACCCTCCTTCAGTTTCAGACCATTGCCCCTTGTCCTATTGTTACAGACCCAAGTAAAAAGCCCTTCTCCAGCTTGCCTTTAGGCCTCCTTCATGTACTGGATGGCTGCTACTAGGTCACTCCAGAGCCTTCTCTAAGCTGAACAACCCCTGCTTTCTCAGCCTGTCTTTATAGCAGAGGTGCTCCAACCCTCTAATCATCTCTGTGGCCCTTCTCTGGATTCACTCCAGCAGATCCATGTCCTTTTTGTACTGTGGGCTCCAGAACTAGGTACAACTTTCCAGGTGGGGCCTCACCAGAGCAGAGTAGAGGGGGAGAATCACATCCTTCAACCTACTGCTCACACACACTCCTTCTGATGCAGCCCAGGTCACGATTAGCTTTTTGGACTGCAAGTGTATACTGCTGTCTCATGTTGAGCCTCTTATCAACTAACACAACCAAGTCCTTCTCCTAAGGGCTGCTCCCAATCCGGTCCTAACCTGGGTTGACATTACCTCAACCCAAGTGCAGGACCTTACACTTGACCTTACTGGACTTCATGCAGCTGGCATGAACCCATCTCTCAAGCTTGTCAAGGTCCCTCTGGATGGCGTCCCTTCCCTCCAGAATGTCGACCACTCCACACACTTTGATGTCTTCAGCAAACTTGCTCAGGGTGCACTTATTACTACTGTCCATGTCACCGACAAAGATGTCAAACAGCACAGGTCCCAGTCTCATGGGAGAGATTCTTCAGACCCTTAATCGTTGTGTCTGTTTCCTGGACTCTCCAGCAAACATGTCTCTTGTATTGAGGAGTCCAGAAATGGACCCAGTACTTAAGGTGTGGCCTCAACAGCACTGGGCAGAAGGGAAGGATCAACTACCTTGACATGTTGCAAATACTTCACCTAAAGCAACCCAAGATACCTTTTGCCTTCCTTGCAGCAAGGGCACATTGCTGGTTAATGTTCAGTATTGTGTCCACCAGGATCTCCAGGTTCTTTATGATAGTAAACTCCTTTCCAGGTGAGTAACCCCCAGCATATGCTGGTGAATAGGGTTGTTCCTCTCTAGGTGCAGGACTTTGCACTTGCCCTTGTCAAACTTCATGAAATTCCTGTTGCCCCATTTCTCCAACATATTTGCTCTGAATGGCAGCATGACTTTGGTGTATCAGCCATCCCTCTTAGTTTGCAAACCTGCTGAGGATGCGCTTTATTAAGCAGTAGTCTAACACCTTAACCAACTCCTTTAGACATTTTTCTAATCAAGATTATTTTCCCTTTTCTGATACAAGAGCCAGCATATTTAATTTCAACATGGAGTCAAACAGAAAAGAGACGATGGGGAGAAAATGCATGAGGCAACTTAGTAAATTGGATTATAGAGGAGATGGAAGGATTGGAAGAGAACTAGAGACAGTGTTGTGTTATTCTTGATATAATTTATGAGCATCTTAGGGATTGTGGAAGGAGTATGCAGATGGAGCCACTGCTGGAGAAGGAACAAAAGAATGAGGAAGAATGGCACAGAGCACAGAAGTCAGAGCTGCAGTGGAAGAAGACTTGCTATGGTGGAGTGGAAGACAGGATTAGCATGGGGCAAACCCAGTGGAAGTTTGCAGACAGAATGAGACATCTGCTAGGAATAAAATTAAATTCAAAGAACAGAGCTGTGCAGAACTTGGGGTAGAAAAATTCGAGTAGATTTCGTAACTGGAAGTAAAGTAGCAAGAGTGTTTTGAGATTTTGTTGTGATAAAATGCTGAGCACAAGGATGGGTAAACAGTCTGCCATCATTACTGGAAACTGCCCTTCTGCTACAACCATTTTTAGGTCACATTGCTTGTAACCTAGCTGGAAGGTTATGGTTATGGAATAGGATATATGGAAAGTTGTCTGATGCAGCTGATCAATTAAGAAGCATCACTTACATTTTTTGTCTTTGTTGAGGGATACAAAACAACAGGCATTTCCTTTTCTCTGCCTGCTTCGGAAGGAAGGAACATAAACTTAAGGCTTAACGAAATTGATTGACCATAATTGTTGCTATACCTGAGGAGAAACCCTGCTTCAAGGCATCTCTGTTTTTTGTAATTCTTGACAACAGTTGCCACAAGATGTAAAAGCCTCATCATACAGTTTCAAGAGAGAAGATAAAAGTCTAGCATTTTCAAATGTCTTGGTATCATTAAGTCCAACTGATAAACAGCAGTTATATTTTATCCTAAAAGTAACCACATGCCACAGAGACTTCTGTTTGAAATGTGGTTTATGGTGTGGGGGGAGGAAAAGGCATAGGGTAATATTTTTAGTATTCTGTCTTGGATATTGCTGTTTGAAAGAATCACATAAACCAAGCTGTTTTGTCTGAGCTCTAGGTAGTACATGTAAGTGTGTTTATGTAGAAAAATCCCAACAGTCAAACCAACCAACCAATCAAAAAAACCCCAAACACCCAAAACAGACCTAAAAGAGGAGAGGAGCTCATTTTACTTGTCACTAAAGATTACAAGCAATGAAGTGATGTAAAGCTTTTCTGAAGCCTGATTTCTGGCATTTGGCTATTTGCATTAAATTCATCAATGATGACTCCATTTTCATTCATTGTAAGTGAACAAGATGGCTTGACTTATGCATTATTCCTTCCAAATGGCAAATCAATCTCACTGTGCTAGGAGAGAATTATGACCCTGTTAAGTCTGTCGTTTCATTGATTCTCGGGTGTCCTGTGCTACTGAGGAATATGATCTTTGTTCTGTGAATGAGAATACTGTACTTAAAGTGCTACAGTAACAGAAAATAATGATTCAAAATTTGCCTTTTACATAAAAGTGACTCTGACTAGATCTTTTGATTTAAAGCTAAAGTGGTAACTACAGCAATGGAGATTCTAGTGTTTCTGAGCAACATGTTCCAGTGTTTTACCACCCTCATAATGAAAATTCTTTTCTTATGTCTAGTTGGAATTTCTTTCTTTGTGACTTGTCTGCTGCCTCTTGTTCCTTCACTTCAGAGGAAGTGCATCTTCTGAAAAAGAAGCTAGCACCAGCTTCTGTATACTCATCCCTTGAATACTTGAAGACAACATCAAGGTCTTCTTTAGTTGTCTCTTCTTCAGGGTTGCAGTACCAGTTCTTTCAGTCTGTGCTCATACCTCATATGCTTCAGCTCCCTAATTCTCTTGGAGTCTATGGACTTTTCACCCTTGTGTTAATAGCTTTTACTGGATATCCCAGAACTAGATGGACTGCTCCAGTTGTGGCCTCACAGAATGATTGAACTATGACCTGATGACAACATTAGTGCTAATTATTTCCAGGACGTAGCTGGCTTTGTCTACAACTAGGGCATGCTACTTGCTCATGTTCATCCCAGATGCAGGATTCTGCACGTGCCATTGCTGAACTTTGTGAGTTTCCCATCACTGTATTTCTCCAGCCTCCTGAATTCCCTATGAATAACAGCTCACACTTCCTGCATATTGATTTCTGCCCCAAATTTGGCATCCCCCCACAAGTTAGCTGAGAGGCCACTCCCTCTGTTAATTGTGATGGCTGATTAAGGTAGTACACAGTATTGACCCCAGTTTCAATACCTGAGGGATCTATGCCGCTAGTAGTTGGTCACCAGTTGGACTTTGCTGAGCACAACCATTTGAACATGCCAGTCTGGGGGAATATTCAGCCTTCTTTCTTACCTGGTCCACATCTCTACAATTTGACTACAAAGTATTGTGACACTGTCACAGGTCTTGGTAAAGTCATTGCTCTCCCCATAGCTTTGTTCTTGTCTGTGGAGCAAATCGTCTCACCGTAAAAGCTAGTGAGGTTGGTCTAGCATTGTTTGCCTTTGGTAAATCCACTCTTCCCACTTATTGTTTGTTCTTTGTGTGCTTGGATGTGGCTCCTGAATGGTCTACAGTGTCATCTTTCCAGGAATTGAAGTTAGGTTGACTATCCTGTGGTTCTCTGGTTCTCCTTCTTGGAGATTGATATGATGCTTCTCTTTCCAGTCATCAAAAACTCCGTGGTAGTCATGGCCTTACAACAGGGAGTGACCTTGGCCACCTCTCTCCGTGCCGTCAGATACAGCTCATCTCATTCCAAGGATCTCTGTACGTCCAACTGGCTTAAGTGAGTGCTCCAGTGCCACTGGGCAGACCTGGCAGTCTTGTCAGGCCTAAACACAGTCAGTGCTAGGAAGAAAAAAACCCCAGACAAAAATGTCAGGCAAAACCTGCGCCTTATCCACGTCCTTTGTCACTAGATTCTCTGCCAGACTAAGCTGTGAATCCGCATTCTTCTCTGCCTTCCTTTTGCTGCCCGTGTGCTTACAGAAGATCTTGCCTTTCATATCTTTCTGCCTTCCAGAAAGATATCTTGCCTTTCACTCTTTCCAACTGCCTCTGAGCTTTGGCTTTCCTCGCTCCATCCCTGTGTCTGTATCTCTCCCGGGTACCTCACTGCTGCTTCCACCCTCTGCACCCTTCCTTTTTTGCACTTGATCCTAGATGGGAGCCTCCTGTTCACCCGTGCTAGCTTTCTGCCACGCTCGCTTTGCTCCTGCCTGTAAGAATGGCCTCTTCCTGTGCACTGTAAAGGACGGTGACGAGGGCCAACCGCTTGTCCTTTGCCCTGCAAGGCAGTTTTCTGTGG
The DNA here is from genome assembly GCA_028565055.1 of Phoeniculus purpureus. Classification (NCBI taxonomy): domain Eukaryota; kingdom Metazoa; phylum Chordata; class Aves; order Bucerotiformes; family Phoeniculidae; genus Phoeniculus; species Phoeniculus purpureus. The sequence continues at coordinate 44,420,411 of JAOXOE010000001.1, forward strand.
GATTTCGCACAGCACAGACTTAACAAGATGAACTGCATCCTGAATTCCGGAGTTGTGATTCCAACATTCCCCTTGTTCCCTTCTTTCAACATGTTGAACTGCAGAACATCGTGTTTTCTTCAGCCTAAGCTGCCCTTGACCTTCACTTTGCCCAGCTCTTCATCCTTTTTCATGAGTAACTTGTTGAATGCCTCTCCTAGCAACCTCATTAATAATCTGCATCAAGAAATTCTCATTAACATCTTAACATGATTATTAACGATAAGGATTTGATTTCATGAAATCTAGTTCAAAATTACAGACTAACAGAGTTGGAATAAGTTTCAAAAACTACTGGATAATTATCCAGACAGAACAGTTTAAAGCCCTCCCACTCCTCTTATTAATAGGAGCCACAGTATTCCCATGCTGACTATGAGGGGAAAAATCAATGTCAGCAAACGTACATTCATATTGATTTATCTTCCCTTTTGGTTTTCTAATTTAGTAAAGGCTACTGATGCAACATTACATAAAGATTCTCAGGAGAGTAGAAAGGTTAATAAGATCAGGTGTCAGTGTTTGGTCTGTGGAAGTGAACTGACTGCATAGTCAACTGTTGAGCTGCCCAGTATGAGAAGGCCAGTGTGTACTTTTGCTCCGTGTACCAGAGGGCATCATTCCAGGGAATCAGACCAAAAATGGCCATCAGGATGACTTTTTGGAATGCAGACCCAGCATGTTGTTTGGATGTGTGTGTTAGAGAGGAGACTTCCAAGGAACCAAGTACTAAGCTTTTCTTTCCCACATAGTATTCCGGAAAACCTTGTACACATGTCTGAATGTCTGTTCAGAGCAGTTAGTAACCTTTATCAAACAGGTCTTTCCAGGTCATGTGCGATTTATTTTGCAAATATTTGATTTTTGAGGTATTATTTCATGTGCTGTATGAGGGAAAAGTAATGCATTAGGAAATGATCAGTTTGCTCAGCTTAGTAATTCCCAACAAGGTGAAGGATAGACATGGTGGAGGGAGAAATGCTTTTATGATTTGAAAACTGAAATTTGTTACTCGCTAGAACACCAGAAAATTGTCTTCTAAGAGAAAAACAGTCGACTATTATCATGCATGTTATGTACTTACAGATGAAATCAAGTTTCTCCTGCAGAGGTGCCGGTTTATTGGTAGTTCCCACGTGATCTTGAGGCTTATGTAGAGGTTTTTAGGATGTATGACACTTTCCTGAAAGATCTAATTTCTGATCATTGGTTTCCTAATCCGAGGAAGGGAGGCCTGCTTGCAGGTTTTGTTTGTCCAAATGCCTGGGTGATGTTAGCAAAATGTATGAAATGAATAAGCAAAAATTCGGTCTCGGAGAGTGAGATGAAGTGATAGATAGATGTGAAAAGTAATACAAAGAAATTGTGATGCACACTGCATGCTGTTGTGAGGAAATCTGCCTGAAGATTAGAAGTGTTTGCAGACTTATGTTCCAGGTTATTAATTGCTTCCAAAAATCCATGAAACCTTAATGGCAAATGAAACCTTTTCCACCTAAGATTAGGAGGAATACTAAAGCTTAGCCATGGGAAGCCACGTGCCTGCCATGAAGAGGTTTCATTCTTGTAACTGTGGTCTCCCTGGAGCTTTCTTTCCCTGTGACATGCGTAGATCAGAATCTTTGGGATGTGGAAACGGAGCACAGGTCAGAAAGGAAGATGGATTTTATTCACAGTGTTGCAAGAGGCTAAAGATCTCGGGGGCATGCCTAGGCAGAGACGTGACTAGAAGTTAGCGAGGAGATGTCAAGTGTTTCTTTCTATTTCTGCCAGTTTTAATAATACATTTCCCTGTGCTTACAAATCCATTCCTCCCACCCCCAGCTGGGAACACACTAGCTTCCACAGTGCCTCACAGATGGAGGGGAAAGACAGGAAGATGTCAGTCCAAACATCCTTACTAACTGTATGTGGTGGCTGGGAAGAAAAGAAAAGGGTGGAGGACATGACAATTTGGCTAAGTCAACATATATGGTGAAACCACTATTAAGGAAGAAATTGTCTTTATTTGTGGTACTTTAAATGTCATCCAAACCCAGAAACCTAAGTAGGGATAAGAATGAAAAGCTAAGAAGAAAGCGTGCAGAACATACAACACATTATGATACCTTAAAATAGTGCCGAGTACTGAAGACATAAAAATAAAACATGTTGCATGTTCTTGTTTTCCCCCTTATTCTGATGGGGAATGAGGGACAGCTGGTACGGATCTTTGATTCAGTAATGTGCATTTTAAGATATACTCTGGCTTATCCTGTGGAACTTGAACGGTTTTCATTTATTTACTAATCTACTGAATTGGAGAAAGTATTCATAATAAAAAAGGTCTTGTAATTCAGAGGTCTTTGGTCCTTCATTATTCAACAATCACCGTCAGTTGGGTATTAAAGGTGACAGCACTCACTCTCTTCCTTAGTGCTTTGTTATTGTGGGGGCAAATGATTCAGGAGCACCATCTTTGTGTACCTCTTGGAGTAACTTCCATGTATTGGGTCTTCACAGGCTCATGTTTTACTTACTGAGTTCATAACTACCCAGTGTATTCCTCCCCATCTTACAACTTGTGGCCCAGGTCACTTAGTGGGTGTTTTTTACTTTCAGAGCTGAAGACAGAGTTAGGGGAGTGTAGAGTACTTTTTGCTCTGTCAGATATCGTAGAATCACAACATGTTATGGGTTGGAAGGGACCTCTTAGAGATAATCTAGTCCAACCCCATTGCCAGAGCAAGATCGCCAAGGTCAGGCCACACAGGAACACATCAAGGTGGGTTTTGAAAGTCTTCAGAGAAGAAAACTCAACAACCTCTCTGGGCAGCCTGTTCCAGTTGTCTGTTACCTTCAGAGTAAAGAAATTTCTCCTCATGTGGAACTTCCTGTGTTCTAGCTTACACCCATCATTCCTTGTCCTGTTATCAGGCACCACCAAAAAGAGACTAGCCCCTTCCTCTTGACATCCACCCCTCAGATATTTATAGACATTAATAAGATCCTCTCTCAGTCTTCTCTTCTACAGCTGCAGTTCCTCCTCAGATATTCTGTGACACAGGTAGCTGCAGAGAAGTGGTACTCTCAGCCCCTCCTGGAATCACTTCTTACATGCAGAAGAAACAAGCTGGTGGAAAACATCTTTATTCCCACCCTGCTTCGTGCTTGTTTGCAGATGGGAGACAGTAATTGGATTGGTGACGCATTCATGATGTGCGTTGTAGTTTTTCAGGTTCAGTTCTGCCAGATGTGCAGACTCTAACGGGCCAAATACAGTTTTTTACTCTTGTCTACAAAGAGCTGAATTTGGCTCTGACATTAGAGCTAATTGTTCAAAGTTACAAAACACTTTTTCCCTTATTTTAACCCTACACAAAGGAGAGGGCTGCTAGTGTTGCAAAATAATTGAGTCAGAGCCTGTTGCAATCAAAAGATTATTAGTTTCTTATGTTTATGTGTTCTGATGTGAACTAATCTATTATAGCTGTCGTGTGTTCCTAGGGATGCACTATTTTTATATAGAACTTACAAAAGCAGACATCGTTCACTGATGTTTATTAGTGACCTTGTCTTGTCCTCTGAATTATGGACAGTCTGCTTTGAACACAGAGAAGTGCTACTAGCAGTCATTACATAGATGTTCAGCTTTTTTGTAGTTGTTTAACCTTTCCAAGGCTCTGCTGCAGTTTTAGATGTGAAAAAAAAGTAACTGAATTATGGGTGTTTAAAGCTGAAATATTTATAGAAGCAGTTTTTTATTTAAAAATAGCATTTGTGCCTGAGAAGATCAGATGTACCACTTCAGTATGAAAAACAAAACCAGATCCAGATTTTAGTTGATATTATTAATAGAAATTACATGAAATTTGATAATGTAGTTTAGCTGAAAATAATTCCCTCCAGTCTAGATTTTGGAGTGGTTTTTGTGTTACTAGATGTTATCAAGAAAATATAGAATTATTCTGTATTTTTTATAGTTGGGGTGACAAAGACAAATAGTTGAATTACTGTTTATTAAATAAGTGAATATACTAAATATCAGAACATATACCACAGAAATTAGATCTTTCAAATTAAAATGGTGGCAATTTTGCTTACTAGGAAAGATGGGGTTCCCATCTATCACAAACAAAGTGCAATAAATTAAGATGAACATGTGTTCTAAAAATAGATTAAAATTAAAACCTCTATTATTTAGTATTAAAATTCTTAATTGTCTGTAAGGAAATGGTGGACTTTAAAAATCCATCCTTATTAAAAATGAAAAGCAACAATATGTGGAATCCTGAACTCCTTATTGATGTGGAGTCATTGTGTAGGTTGGTTAATATTTTACCTGGATAGATGTCAAGTTCTGCAGAATGTGTTCCAATTGATGGTGGTGGCAATCATTAGTGCTCCAGTATCCAAACTGGAAAAGTTTCTTAATTTGGGAAAAATCGATGGGATTGAATTAGTCAGAAATTGATGGGATTGGAAGAGTGAAAAAGGATCCTGTGTTTCTCTTTTAAGGCTCAAGCAAGGAATGTAACACTGTGATAGTTTTCAGCTCAATGAAAGAAACTCTTCCACTGTCTTTATCAAATACTGTATTATAATAGGGAGCAAAATAAATTACTGGAAGGGAAGAGAAACGCCTTCAGAGCAATGATCCACAACTCCAAATAAAAAATGTAAATTTGACTGTGTTTCAAAGAGAGTTTTTGCTCCACTTTCTCCACTATTTTAAATCATTCCCACACTGTGATGGCTCTCTTAAATAAAAATTTAAAGGAAAAAATCTGCTTCAAACTTTTGGTTGGGCATCAGCCAATCAAAGCCTGTCTAAACAACAACAGTCCTGTTTCGTGTTTCCCTAGAATGACAGATCTCCTTGGTTTTGCAGCTTTTCTCCCAGCCATAAAAAGCAACATATAAAGCCAGCATAAAGCAACACTCTTGATTAGTCAAGAGAAGGCAGCATGCAACCATTAATATTAACATCACACCGTCTGGCTCCACCAGCTTGGAAATGATGTCCTGTATGCTTTAGTTATGGCTGACAGGAACCAGCAAATTAATTAGAAGTCCTAAGTGTGGTTTAGCTTTAGCACTTACCCTTGACTCTCAATGGTCTGCTATTCATTTTGCCTTTAAGAGACCTAATACCGCTAACTGTATTGGTTGATCTATTGGGAAGAGAACGTTCGTTATATATAAAGAAAAAAAAGCAGTAGGTGGAAGCTGGTGTAGAACTTTTAAAAAGCACAATTTATTTTTTTTTAACTGCAGAGTTGAAGGAATATACTCTTCAGTAACGGTCCCTTTAAGATTTGTTCTTAGAGGTATTTATAGACAGAGAGATGGATGTTATTAGCATGTAAGAATACTGCTAGACAGCCACCTACTCCCTTTCTTTTCCTAACATATAATTGACCTGATACCCTTGCTTATCTTGAAAATCCGTTTGATCTTACCTCTGTAAGTATGGTTTTGCTACAAGCAAGGTTTCCAAGATACCTGCAATTTAGTCAAGTTGAATTTGAGCGTAAAGAACATAATCTTATTCACAGTCTCCATAGATGCATTAAAAATTAATTAGCCCATGCTCTGCATATTACTAGGGACTGAAATCTTGCAAAATAAGCAAAATCAGTCCTGGTTATTAATTGAATGAGACTTGAAATCGAATTTAGGGTGACATCAGATGTAGTAAAGCTAGTGGGCAGATTGCATTTGTCTCCTGGAATAAGTACTAAGCCGATGAACTGTATGCTTTGGATTTCACTGTGCTGCTTAATATGTTACGTTTCTGTAATTGTCACATGCAGCTGATAGCTCAAAAAATTCTGGTCATTATAGATCTCACTGAACCTTTTTGTAAAGTTCAGAAGAGCAAGCTAATTTCCTGTTCTTCTATTCTGACCAAATTCTTAGAATAGCTAAATAATTTCTCTTGGCATTTTTCAATTTCAGTCTCAAAGAACGGTGTGGTACAGTGTGAATTCAAAGTGAAGCTTTAGCTCAAATGTCAATTCTATCTTTGTGACTAGTAAAATTATTTTTAAACAAGTTTAATGTGCTCTGAAGGTTTTTTGATGCAAGGCACCCCAAATATCATCAGTGACTATTTGATGCTGCTGCATGCTGTGAGAGCTTAATCTCAAAGACTGAGAAACTTAGAACGTGGGGAGTCACAAGCATGTTCCTAACTAGTGCCAGAACTAGCTCAAGCTGATTGCTCCTTTGTGTCACTCTGAGGGCAAGAGTGTGATTCATCACTTCCATTCTGCTGAATACCGAAATGCAGATACATCTTTATGGGTTAGATTTTACTCTCACTGAAGACTAAACGGCATCCTGATCTCATTTGTAGGAATGTAAGTTGGGAGCAATTTGGTAAAACTGATTGACCCACATCAGTATAGTTGTGTGAGATCTTGTCAGATTCAACAGCTTTGTTGGAAATAGGTTTGGTATCAGCAAATATATAATCATTAGGGATTGGAAGGGCCCTTGAAAGATCATCTAGTCCAACCCCCTTGCCACAGCAGGATCTGTTTAGTTCCTTTGAAAAAAATGTGGGTTTCCCATGCAATGTGGAGAATGTCTGAATTTTGATTGTTACTCGCCAGCATATTTGTAACATAAATTCACTAAATGTTTTTAAGCCATGTGCTTTTCCTGTGTAAAAGTTCAGGCATGACGTAGCTTTCAATGAGTGATTAGAGTTGACCACCATCTTGCTTTCATTGTGACAGTAACACCATCTGCCATCATTTTATAAAGTGCTTGTTCCTCTGCCTTTGTAACTCTTTTGATGACTACATTGTTTTGATATGCTCGGCCAGTTAAACTGCAAAAATCTAGTTTAAAAATAGCTCTATGGTTTTAAAATGATTTTTAAAAACTGGAGGAGCGCAGAAGAAAAATTGTTTATATATGGTTATAGTTCTATTTCTGTAGTTCTATTTCTGGCAAACTGGAGCTGTCTGATACACTAGATTAGCACAAAAAGGAAGATATATGTAAGTATAGACATGGAGTCATTTCAGGCTACGGTCAGAATGGTCTTACTGGCATTTCTTGGTCACTGGGCCAAGCAGGATTTGTTGTTGGTTTGGGGTTTTTTTTTGCTGTCTGGTTTTGTTTCTTTATAGCATTCTTCTTCTATCAACTGACTTTATTTTGAAAACAGAATTTCCTTTCTAGTCTCTTCGTCCTTCAATTACTTGATGTCTTTCACTTCTACACATTAGTTAGGCTGCAAAACAGCAGTACAGTAATGCACAGCTAAATACAGACACTCCACACGTGAAATGCGTCAGTCCACCCCCTGGGCACAAGTCTGCGCTTATTCATGTCAGGACAACAGTTACATGTCTTATTAAATCAGGTGCTCTTTGTGCAGTCCATGTACTGTGGATTTGCTCTGCTATGTCTGCATAGGCTCTGATGTTGTGCTTGTGCTGATAAGAATTCCTTCCTCAGGCAGCAGTGAAAACCAGCAGCCCCTGTTGTGCCTGGTAGCAACTGCCATAAACACTACAGACTTGAATGGAAGAGAAATTGAATCAGAGGGATGTGACAATTCCTTATCATTTAAGAGTTAATTTTCAGCATTTTCATCTCTACCAACCTGAACTTGCAGATTACACTTTCCTTTGGGACTGGCAGGGATCACTGACCGGTAGAAAGCCCAGAATGATGACACCTCCATTTTCCTGTCTTCATACAAAGTTGAAGCTGTGTTTCTTCGGGAGACAGCAGCAGACGATACAGTAATTGCACAAGTCAGAGGCTCTCTTACAGGACTGAAGATGGGGGGGAAAAAAAGAGATCTTTATTTCTGTCCAACAGTTAGTCGGTTAAATAACAGAATGATCAGCCTTCCGTGTTATAATACAGACATGAATAAGACTGGTTCAAATCTGGACACTTTCAGAAATTACTTAAGAAGAATATAGGATCACAGACTGGTAGGGGTCGATAGGGACCTCTGAAGATCATCTAGTCCAAACCCTTTGCCAGAGCAAGTTCTCCTGCAGTAGATGGCACAGGAACATATCCAAGTGGGTTTGGAGTGTCTCCAGAGTCGGTGACTCCACAACCTCTCTGTTCAGCCTGTCCCAGTGATCTGTTACCTTCACCATAAAAAAATCTGTACACCATAAAAAAGTGAATTTTGCTAAGAATGGAACCTCCCTGTGTTCCACTTTACACTCACTGGCCCTCATACTGTCACTGACAGCTTCACAGAATCACACAGAATCACAGAACATTAGGGATTGGAAGGGACCTCCAAAGATCATCTAGTCCAATCCCCCTTACACAGCAGAATCACCTAGACCAAGCCACACAGGAACATGTCCAGGTGGGTTTTAAATATCTCCAGAGAAGGAGACTCCACAACCACCCTGGGCAACCCATTCCAGTGCTCTGTCACCCTCACTGTGAAGAAGTTCCTTCTCATATTTTTGTGGAACCTCCTATGTTCCAGCTCACACCCATTGCCCCTTGTCCTAGATGACATTGAGAAGAGCCTGGCTCCATCCTCCTGACACCCACCCCTCATATTTATAGACGTTAATGAGGTCACTTCTCTAGACATCTGAAAATTTGGGTAATTTTCAGACTATAACAAGAAGTACCCTCCAGACAAAAGAAAGATGGTAAGGTACAGCTAAAAGTGAGCGAGCAGTTGTTTCTCCTGTTTCTGTTTCATTATTTCTGTGTATCAATGACATTTTACGGTGATTACAATAAAAGAAGTGCTGGCAACATCTCATAAAAGTTTTGGAACTTTTACCTTTTCAGTCTTACAAACAGAACATCTGATGTTGGAAAAAATCTCAGAAGGGCACCTACTCCACCCTCCTGCTTGATAGTGTTATATCTGGATGACTTTGAAATCTTCCAAGAGATGCCCTTCTGAGAAAGTTCATCTAGTGCCTGACAGCTCTCATGGTGAAAACAGTTTTCTTTAAATCAAGCTGGATCATCTTATGTTTTAATTTATTATCATTGACACTTGTATTTGTTGTGATGAGTGGGGTGAAGTCAAATTAGTGGCCTGTGTCTAGTGGTGTTCCTCAGCAGTACTGGGTCCTGTTCCGTTCGCTATTCATCAATGACTGAATGAGGGGATAGACTGTATCCCTCATCAGTTTTGCTGATGACACAAAACTGGGAACAGCAGCTGACATGCCAGAGAGCTATGCTGCCATGCAGTGTGACCTGGATAGACTAAATGTTGGGTGGAGAGAAACCTGATGACATTGAACAAGGGCAAGTGTAGAGTGCTGCGTCTGGGAAAGAACAACCTCACGTACTAATACAGATTTTTTTATGGTGAAGGTAACAGATCACTGGGACAGGCTGCCCAGAGATGTTGTGGAGTCTCCAACTCTAGAGACATTCAAAACCTGCCTGGGCATGTTCCTGTGTGATTTTTCTGTAGGAGAATCTGCTCTGGATGGGGGATTGGACTAGACAACCTCCAGAGGTCCCTTCCAACCTCTACCATTCTATGCTTCTATGATTCTAGAGTCTGGCTTTGTTTTTCTGTGTAAGTCCAGAAGAAATGAAGAAACTGAACAGGGAGACTTCTTCAGGGATTTTGTTATTCATGACCTAGGTCTGAAATATTCATATTGTTTTCACTCACCCAGTCTTCTGAAGTCAGAAAACTCGAACAGTCTCATGGAAACAAAAGTAAATTAGATACAAAGGACATCTCCTGAAAAGGCCACTGGAGAACAAAGTAGGAAGTGTGTCCTCTTCTGTTCTCTTGACAGCTTATGCAACATTAGGCTAAACGTCTAATCTGTGTTTCCGATTTTTGAGATTACTTATATTATTATATTTTATCAGTTTATTGGTTTAGTGTCCAAAATTCTGGATCAGGATCAAGGCCTGAGCTCTTTACAACTGCTTTCTTTTTTTCTGATGAGAAACAAGGAGGAAGAGGAGGAGGACAGGGCAGGAAGGAGTCAAAATTACCAGAAATGAAATGATGCAGTTGCACATGCTTCTTGGCATAAGCTTTACATTCTCATGTGAATCCTTTTTTCTTATCTAGAAATTATAAATATTTCTTCCCATAGTGTTAAATGGGAAATTAAATAAAGGCTGAAAAATCCTTCATCTTTCCACACACACACACCCCCTCCCCCTTTGCATGAGCGTTAGATAAGCTTGGTCGTTCTGGTTCTCACGGAACTCTTGAAGAGGCGACTCTTACAAGCTAGTGTACACATCAGTGACAATATAAAAAATGAACTGGTTAGGTTAAGGAAATATAAATATTTCTTTTGGACTATGTGGAACTAGTGAGTAAAGATTCTACAGTTGTTTATTTGTTTCCTTTTGCCTGTCTGCATGTTTAAGCAAAGATGGGAAGAAATGAGAGAGAAGACATAAATGCGCTGTTCTGATTGCATGCTGGAGAGCTGGTTTAAATAACTGTATAACATTTCTTCTCAGATTCTAAAGCTGCAGATTTTTTTGACAAACCACAAGAGTAATGAACATTACTTGTGGCTATGTTGATTCAAAACTCACCTTACTGTATTGTCCCCCAGATCAAATGATGCTCTCAACATTGCTGCCTGTCACGTGTTGGACTGCTTCTGTTTCACTGTCCCACATGACATCCTTGTCTCTAAAATAGAGAGACATGGATTTGAGAGATGGAGTGCTCAGTAGATAAGGAATTGTCTGGATGGTTGCTCTCAAAGACCTGTGATCAATGGCTTGATATCCAAGTGAAAATCAGTTACAAGTGGTGCTCCTCAGGAATCTGTTTTGGTTCTGGTGCTGTTTAACATCTTTGTCAGCAACGTGGACAATGGCACTGAGTGCACCCTCTGCAAGACTGCTGATGACACTAAGCTGTGTGGTTTGGCTGATAATGCTGGAGGGAAGGGAGGCCACTCAAAGGGACCTTGACAGGCTTAAGAACTGAGCCTATGCAAACTCCGTGAGATTCAACACATCGAAGTGCAAGGTGCACACCTTGGGTGGTACACACCAGGTGGTGAATTGATCGAGAACAGTCCTGAGAAGATGGACTCAGGGATGTTGGTAGTCACGAAGGTCAACATGAGCCAACAGTGTTTGAGCACAGCCTGTAAGGCAAATTGTATCATGGGCTGCTCAAAAGAAGTGCCACCAACAGGTCAAGGGAGGAGATTCTCCTTTTCTACTCTGCTCCTGTGAGACCTCATCTGGAGTACCACATCCAGTCCTGGAGTCCTCGATACAAAAAGGACAACTGAGCTGTTGGAGTAAGTCCAGAGGAGGGCCTCAGGGATGATCAGAGGGCTGGAGCACCTCTTCTGTGAAGACAGGCTGAGGGAATTGGGGCTGTTCAGTCTGGAGAAGTGAAGGCTCTGGGGGAGATCTTATAACAGTCTTCAAGTACCTGAATGGGGTCTATGGGAAAGCTGCAGAGGGATTTTTTACGAGGGACCCTCATGATAGGACAAGGGAGGATGGCTTCAAGCTAAAAATGAGTAGATTTAGATTGAAACTTAGGAAGAAATTGCTCACTATGAGGGTGGTAAGGCACGGGAAGAGGTTGCCTGGAGAAGGTGGGGATGCCTCCTTCTTGGAAGTGTTCAAGGTCAGGTTAGACAAGGCACTGGGTAACCTGGTGAGCAGTGTCCCTGCCTATGGCAAGGGGGTTGAGATGAGATGATCTCAGAGGTCCCTTCCAAGCTGAACCATTCTTTTATTCTGCAATCAAGTTTTCACTGCAGTTAAGGAAACTTGGGGGGGCATGTATTCAGGAAACCACCCATCACGTATTGCTTCAAGTATTTGGAACATTCTGCAGGACTCATGGAGTTCACAAACAGTGACAGGCACACCACTTCTAAACTAAAACTATTTGAATAACTGTTGTGTGCAATCCGAAATCCATGCCATTGGAGCAGATTTAACTTGTACAGTACTCAAGAACATTTCCAGGATGACTTTAACATCTCTGCAGCAAAACACACTTTGAAGCACTTTGTTTCACACTTGCAGAACTTCTGTAACACTTTAATGAAGTCCCGTTAAATGAGCTTTTGGATATCTTAAGAAAATGATTAGTCAAGACAGAACTGCACTGAAAAATTGAGTTTTAATGTTGACAATAGTACCAGTTCAATAGGGTCTTTTGATGTGTTCAATGTGGTGTTTTGATGATGACTTTTATGGAAATAGAGCTATTTTGAGTAACCTATTGGAACTAACTTAGTTTTAAAGGGCAGTTTGCAAATAAGGGCTACAGATGCTTGAATGCAAAGTTTAGGTGGTACTGAGGTAACCATGGACTGACTGTATTCTCTAACCATACGGTTCTGGAAATTGGTTGAAATTGAACATTGCTTCGTTAGGAAGTTGTCTTTAACTTAGTGCTCATTTGAATTGACCACAAAACCATTGTACAGTTAAACACAACTACCAGTAATTTTAATAGGAGCAGTGGGAGAACTGCAAGTTGTAGAACAGATTGTAAGACTACATGAAACAAAGGTGCTGCAGTTGAAACAGAAGCTGACTGCTGGGTGAGTTGTGATTTTCTCCGCTGAGGAATAAAATAATGGTGAAAAAAGACAGAACACCAACACAAAAATGCATTATAACCAGATACACTTACTAAGCAAGTTTAGTCCTTCAGTGCAGAAAGACCTATTGTTTCAAAATGAAAACACTGTTTGGAGGGCCAGTATCACAGTAACTGGCTGTACTGACAAACTGATCTCTTATGGCTGATGCTTAAGACCATGTATTTTTAGATCATTTGATCTCATTAGTGATTGGTTTGGATCCTTCAAAAATCAATCAGAATTCCAAACTGTTTGTTTCCTTGGGTTTGTCAGTATTATTCTGTGTTGACAAAGTGGATGTAAAAGTCCTGAGACTTTAAATGGCAAAAGTGAAGGAAGGAACTGGGTCTTATCTTGAAGACCACTCCTACATTTAGGTTGATTTTTCTTTTTTCAGTTCAATTTCTGAGTTTTATACCTGGAATTTTTTGAATTGCCTTATTATTTTGACTTTGTGTAATTTTCATTGTTTAATAATAAGATCTGCTCAGGTTTCCAAATGCCAGCACTCTATAATCGTTCTAGTTACTATAAAGTAACTATAAAGTATGGCTTGCAACAATTTCCTCTTTGAAGAATCCGTACCCTCCAAAACCAACATAGTAACAACATGTTCCTGACTATTTTGTAGAACTGCATTAGACGACAGAAATGGTAATAATTTCTTCATTTTTGTTGTGTAAGCAGTGGCAAGAATATAGATACCCTCGACAGTTTGCATGATGGATTTTTTGCTAAGGTGTAGGCTAATTGGATTAAAATTTAATTTGTCATCGTAGAACTCATTGTAGACATTATTAGGTCACGCTTTTCATCTGAGTGATGATTTTTGACTACTCTTACAAGTAATTATTTTTGCTGTATTCTGTTTTGGTTTGGTTTTTATTTGGCAGTAGCTAATGATTGACTGCTGAGTTAAAATCTCTTTGGATCAGTATCATAGAATCATAGGAATCATTAGGGAGTGGAAGGGAGCTTGAAAGATAATCGAGTCCAATCCCTCCACCACAGCAGCATCACCTCGACCAAGTCACACAGGAACACATCCAGGACGATCTTAAACGTCTCCAGTGAAGGAGACTCCACAACTCCCCTGGGCAGCCTGCTCCAGTGCTCTGGCACCCTCACTGTGAAGAAGTTCCTTCTCATATTTATGTAGAACCAGTATGTACCAGTCTAGATAGGCTCAATTACTTCTCATCTAAAATAGAAAAATCCAACACTTTTAAAGTTCTGGTCTTTCCATTAACCTTTTATGGCAAAGTCAACAATTGACCTTTTCCCTTCTTAACAGAGACTACTTCTTTATTTAAATCCTGTAGAAGTGTCCGACCCTCCTCAGCACGCTAATTAGCACTGTGACTGGGTGTCGGTGATGAGGATGTCATAGTATAAATTGCCACAAGTTCTCTTCAAGTCTGACAAGCATACCGGCGTTTATATGTTACTTAACGCGTCTACTGTGTTGTTTGTTTGCTTGTTCAAGCATTTGTGCATGAATTCATCCAATGTGCATAAAAATCATTGAACACTAATCACCTGCTTACAAGGATAAAGGGTGAGCTCCTCACTTTGGCAGCTGACATTAAAAAAGCACCACTGCCACCACCCACTGAAATAACAGATCACAGCTGGAATCTGAGACAGGTAACAAAATTTGAATAAAGCACAATTTCAGACATCCAGGGTACTTTCTAGAAGCTTCTGCAATCTAGAAAAGAAGACATCATTAAAAGCTATAAATCTAATTTGCTTCCTGGTCTTCTGCATCTAATGACAGTTTATTCTAATAGCTAGCTACTTTTTACCCAATTGTCAATGATTTCAACCTTTTTTTTTCCTCTTTAAAGAAAAAGAAAATATTATTACTTATCAGGAAATCAAATATAGTCCTTAGATTACCAATCCTAGGCTTTACTATGCTTTAGCAGACCATAGAAGTATCTTGACAAACCTTACAATGTTGTTTCTCATTTTTTGTAGATCCTTGTTGATATTTGAATGGAAATATAAAAGCTGACTGAAACGTCAAAGCCAAGTAACCAGTTCTATTAATTTCAATGTGAAAAATACAGCTAAGTTTTCCAAGTAGACTTTGAAAATCAGTCTCTATGACTTAAAGTTCCTGCGCATGTGGCATCGTTCCATATATGAAGAAATGAGATCCCCTAGAAATCCAGATCATCGACCTTCCTTTATCTCCCATCACAGTTTTCTTTGTTTCTTGAGAAAGTCTTTTGTGTTTTGAAGGGTCTGCAGTTTCCTTCCCACACTTCAAATAGCTTTAGTTAGGACTATCAATTGCTTTCATTCTAATTAAAATTAAGCAACCGAAAGTTAAATAAAGAACATTTTCTGAAATCTGTACTCACAACTGTAAACAGTGGTGGGGCTTTTTTCCAGTAGAACTATGAAGTTCAAATGGAGAGGATAATACATTTTTAGATGGCATATAGTTCAGAAGAATAAAAAAAAAGAGCTTTGAGAAAAAATTTAAACACCTGAAATATGAGAAAAATTTGCCATCATCAATATTCAATTAAAATACGTTGTAGTCATGCAACATCAGCAGACACCCAACGTGTCTGTTTTACTGTGCATGGACTAACACTGCTGGGTCATCAGAATTGACAGAGGTTCTTGATAGTATTTGGTGTTATTCCTGCACAGTGATTCTTTTCATTTACCCAGGACTGATCAGGCTATCACTTTAAGGTTTAAGTGCTTGAAGGAAAAAAACACTAGACAGAAACCAGAATTATTGACATGTTAGGCTTTGAAAACAGGAAAGTCAAAGATTTGAAGATCGCGCTGTGTTTAAACCCCATTTATTTAAATCAGAGACCAAAAAATCCTGTCGTTTTCAGAGCAAGAAGGTGCTGATTTTTATGGGAAGTATTTTCTGTTTGTTGGCAGAGTTGCAAAACCTTAAATCTGTGGGGAAGAAAATACCTTTCAGCAAAGTAATAAAGAGGTCTGGCAGTGTTTCTTTGAGCTGGCCCTGGAAAGAATCACATTTATATTGTGAGCATTAATACTATTTTTGGGGATAAATACATTTCTTTTCCACTTCTGAATAATTTACCTTCCTATTTTATAGTAAAAAGCATTACTGCCAGAATAGTGTGAACATAATCTACTGCAATTAGATAGCTAGATAACTTATGCAGTAGACCAAATGAAAAACCTACTGAGACCACTTAAAAGAGTCTTCCAAGTAGTTTTATAAGTTATAAAAATAGTTTGATGCAATTACAGTGTGCTTTTGTCTGTTTTCATCCCATCTTTAAATACAGCATGACAGAAACTCTTTCTGTTTTAAATAAGGAGACATTTATCCTGTGCGCTGTATTCAGGCAATCTCTGTTCTGAAGATGGATGTAGGTTCTGACACTAGATTTTGAAGCTGTTGTGCCCAGTATACTCTATATTTGGCTGGGTAAGGGGGAAGGAGTACAACATTGTACACAGAACAAGAAATTCCTGACATGCAGAATGAACTGTTGCATGTTCACATTATGCACCCTACAAATCATCTTTGACACTTTGTAACTTTAAATAGCTGTTTTTCAGAAATCTCTGTCTTGGTGCTTTATATGGCCCTCATTGCTATTGTTCGCAGAGCAAATGGGGAACAGTGTTTCTCTGTGTAGCATTCTTGCGGGGTAGAAAGCCTGTATCTCCACTTTAGAGCTGGCCTAAGGCTGGACATCCGTGGGATCATTTGTCCCAACTATCTATTGTCATCTACTGGGGGGACTTCTACAAGCATGGAGTGAGCATTGTGTCCGATGACACGGTCTATCTTAACTCTAAATCTACTGACTGCCATGTCATAAGAACTTTCTAGTTGGTTTTCTATTGAAAGAATAGTTCTTTTGTAATTTTTAGAAGATCTTTCATTTGTGTACCCATGTTTAGGCTCTAGTTTGAGTATCTAACTCTCAAGAGGGCTGTGTGCTCCTGCTTCAGAAAGCCTTAAAGATTTTCACAGCGTCAGTCATTCAAAAAATAATAGAAAGCCTTCTAATTTGCTTAGGCTACTTGCTTTGTCCTCACAGTTTTGGCCCATAATATACTCAAGGAAGAACTGTTTTTCTCCTTGAAGTCTTCAAGTCACTGATCTGAAATACCTTCTAAAATGCTTCAATGATATACGGAAAGAAAGAAATTTTAGGCCGATTGAATTTTCCTGGATTCTGTGAAGGGTAACACCTCAGGTTTTGTCCTGAGAGAATGTTTACTAACTGTGAATTTCAGTAATCATAAAGAAAAACTTAGAAGCACTTTTACTTCAGATGCCACCTCCTGACCATACCTTGTTTTGTGGACCACGTCTCCATCGTGTACTTTGACTGTACAAATGCCTTAGAAGGAGGTGTGTTGTTCACTCGTATGCCAACTGATCCTCCTTCATGGATCTTTTCACCTTAATCCTTCAATCAGTTTCTTTCCACTTCTGTGTGTAGAAATTTCTTTGCATCAGAATTGCTGAGTAAGGAAACCTCAAGTTATAGTAGAATTTTATTTATACTGAAGAAAATAATGCTAGTTAATATTCTTGTTTCATAGCCTATTTTTCTTCTGTATTTGATTTTTGGTAATTGGCCAAAAATGTTGTGTTCTACTGTGGGAGCTTGGCAGAGAGGAAGGGATAAAGAACAGAGAAAAAAAATTGTAGGTGGCAGGGACAGCTTGTGTATGTGACTACATATGTATTTGAGCTGGCATAAAGCAAGTCTATGTGGATGTTAACTGTTTAACTAATACTCTATATAAATCCTTAGCTAGCTGAGAATGTGACCCAAGAACAGCAAGAGAAATATTTACAGGTTCCCAACTGGTGTTTTATTTCTGTACAAGAGTGATCAGCATGCACTTAATTACTTCCCCAGAGATTATGTCCATGCAAGGGTGAATCACAACTCTTGGTTGACTCATGGCTGGAAAAAATGGACTTAGCACCATCCAAAATGGCAAGGATTTGTGGTCACAAGGAGAAAATGAAAATGTATATTTACACAACAAATGTAGGCAGTAAAGGACTTGCTGTTCAGACCTTCTTATAATGATGAAGGAAGGACGTTTTTTTCTTGTTTATAAAAAGGGAGCTTGAATTGAAAATGAAAGCTGGTACATTGCTGTTCCACCTCTAGCTGTGATCTTGCTTGGTCTTGTAAGTTAAATGGGGTAAGCGCATGTGACATTATTAGAGAAATAGGCAATAGAGGACAAAGTATTTTAATCGCTCAGAGGAACTCTTCCTCCTGAGTCAGAAATAAAGCTGCGTCTCTACATGCTGTCAATGGCATATGTTGTTGGTGAATTACCCTTTGAACAGCATCTAACACAGAAGTTGTGGTGATCGGTGGTTGTTAGAAACCAAATGACCTTTTTTTAGGACAAGTGCTTTAGCTGCATCCAGCTTTTGGTAAGTGCTTTACATCTATCATGTTTTCCCTTGTAGTTCCCAAGTGGATGTGTTGTTTTCCTGTTGCTTTGTCTAAATCAGTTAGGTGGTGTTTTCTGTTTTATTTTGAGTTCCTTCCGAGAGACAGCTCATTTGAACTGGTGGGGGAAAGCCTCAAAAAGAGACAGATATTTGATACATCCCACTGAAAACCATTTGCAGGGAAGGCTCCAAGTTTGTTTGAAAGTAACCCCTTATAGGGGTATACCAACTTTAAAACTACCTTCTTCTTTCTTAGTTGAAATGGAAAACCACTTCAGAGAAAAGAACCGCTGTGCTTTGGCTTCCACAAACAGTACTGCACACGTGTGCTGTCAAACGGATACTCTGCTGTCATGACAATTTACAGCCCTCGGTTTGCAGGAGGGATATGGGATTCTGGGCATTCACCTCCATGTACATTGGTACAGTTTAGAGTCTTGCTCAGGTTGTGGCAGTTTCTGCAATGGTTCCTGAGGGGTGGTTTTGAACTCGGCGTGTCTTGTTTAACATGGCAGCTCAAAGAGTCCGGATACATTAAACACATACTGCATTCAGTTCACATTTCATTTAAAAAAAAGTAATTTCTGCTCTCTGCGGAGGCTTCAATTACAGAGGGCCAAATGACAGGCATAATTAAGGCAAGCGGTGGGGTATCAGCGGAGTGCTTTGGTGTTCCCACCAAGGATTTTGCAAATCCTGGCTTGATTAATCTGTTTCAACATCTGTGCATCCTCTCCTGCCTCTCCAACCCATCTCTGGGTATCTCTTTTTCTCCCTGCCTGCTCGGCAGCGTATCCCAACACCGCCGTAAAGCTTCGGCGAGCGATCTTGTCCTCCTCGCAATGCAGCTCACAGTCGCATTCCGTGGTGGAACCGCAGGGCAGAGCCCATGATATTGAGAAATCGGATCGAAACGAGGCCGGAGAACGGGGCGGCAGCCGCGGGGCGCTGGGTGGCGAGCCGGGCGCTGTGACACTGTGCCCCACCACCCAGCCACCAGCGTGCCACCACCACCGCCCCTGGGCTGTCCCCCCGCTTCTCCAGGCAGCAGCTCCAGCTCGCCTCCTTGACGTCATGTCTGTGGCGAGGCTCCACCAGGCGCAGTGAGGGCGGGCGGGCAGCGCCTGCAACTTTCAGATCAAGTCCGTGCGCGGGGGGCTGAGTGCAGCCGCCGCAGCTGGAACATCTGGAAGCGTTCAGTGTTGCTCTGTCTGTCGGCGAGAGAGAGGGAGCACTGAGGGAGGGGAGGGAGTAAGGGGCTGGGACTGTGCTCTCTTCCTCTGCAGAAAAAGCTCCCTGCCAGCACAACGCGCTCGGAATGGCTTTGAAGAGGAGGAGCAGCAGCATTTGAACATCTCTCTGGTTTTTGTTTGGTTTTTCCCCCTCCTTTTGTTACTCTTGTAGTTGGTGGATTTTTAAAAAAGACTTTTAACCCAGAGAGGCTTGTCCTGGATGCTTTTGCTTTTTTCCTCCCCCCCCCCCACCCCTCGTTTCCCCCTTACTGTTCTTTTTTATGGTTTAACAGCCAGAGGTGCTGTGCTAAATTCTTGGAAGGGGCCCGGATGTACTGAGGATGCATTGCAATTTCACTAAAGGAGGCAGTAGTGGAAAGGATCAGTTTTTGGTGTTTGATGCAATAATGGGAATCAGGTAATAATAAAAGGGGAAATTCTGCAGCTCCATTCTTCCTTGAATTTTACCAAGCCGATTTTCGAAGGGATTAATCTGGACTCGCTTTTAAATGGTCAATGAAAACAAGAGGATGTACATTCCAGAAGAAAACCATCAAGGTAAGCCCGAGATTTACCTCAGAGGACCCAGCAACCATTATCTTCCCTACCCTTTGTCCGTAATCTGTCTCGGTTCAGCCACAACCAGCGGTGGGCTGAGGGGCCGGGGCAGAAAAGAGCTTTGGACACCTCTACTCATTGGGAGCACGTAGCTTCCCTCAACCAGGGGGCCGCATGGAAAGCCCCCTCCTCCCGCAGCCCCTGAGGGAACGGGTGTTTCATAGCAAACCCAAGGCAGAGAAAAGTTCCTTTAAGTCGCCGTCGTCGCCTTCGAAGGCGGAGGGGCGGCCAGCGGAGGTGAGGAGCAGCCCCGTTCTTTCGTGTCAGAGGAAGATTCCCTCGCGGTACGGCCGGGCATTAGGGGATCTTGCCCAATTTATGTCATTCCGGCCCTCCTCAGCCCCACCTGGGTTCGGCTTCCTAAGGCACCGGGAGATGAGCCCTTCCCTTAGTCTGTTTCTAATCCTTCTCAAGACAGGGGAGGGCAAGGCAGAAGGATCTATTTACCCAAACATCTAGACCGTGCAGACACACCGAGAGAATAAGGGACACTGGGGAGTGCCTGTATTAAAATTAAAGTTGGGTTTGACTCGGGGCAGTGGTTTCTCTCCCAGCTCCTCTCGGGGATCGCCTGTGTCATGGACACCGGCTCGCGCTGCTGCTCCTCAGCTTCAGCAAACGGCCCCCGCTATTCCCTGTAGTAAAACTTTGTTTGTCCGAACTCCAGAAACCTCTCCCCGCCCAACCCCGAGCTGCCATTCCCGAAGTTATTCTTATCCCGTTACCTGCATGCTGTCACCCCCTCCCCTCTCTTCTCCACTAGCCCTGGCTGCACACGCACGCACGCACGCACGCATACACACACACACACACACACATACACACGCGGCCGTATTGCAGAGCAGACAGAGCCATTTCGTTCCCTCGGAAGGAGGAGCGGGCAGAGCTGCTTCTCTCTCCCCAGCAGAAAGCCCCAACCGCCGCCAGCTCCTTCCTCACCACTCTTCTTCATCCTCGGCATTGCCCTCTCCACGCCGGGGCCGTAAACGTGCCCCCGCCCTCTGTGACCGAACACCTGCTCTTGGGCGCGGCGGGAAAAGGGCAGCGGCCTGGTGAGGGACTACCACGCTCGCGTAGCTTGCCAGGTACCACCCCCGCCCCGAACCCCCCAAGATGCTGCTAGGGAGGTGAATTAGCACTGTGGCAGCCCTAATGGTGGAGGGTTTCAGAGATAATACCACCCTCCTTCTGATCAAATGTAGATTAAAATGAAAAAAACCCACCCAAACCAACATCCCCACCCCTACCCACTGTATCGAAATGAGGTGGGAGGGGAGAGGAAGCAGCCCCTGATCCAGAGTGCTCCTTCCAGGTGGGAGTGAGTCCACAGCACATGCATTCAGCAGGCATAACTGGGCTGCTCTTCCCGAACCTGAGCTCATAAAGTGGACAAAATGCTCAGCCTCCATAGCAATATGCCAACACTATGGCAACCTAAATCCAGCTCCCTCCTTATCAGCTGCAGTGATTATATAATTGGAGGAAGAGTTTTGCATCTGTCTCTTGATGCAGATTGTCATTATTCCCAGGTGAAAGAGCAGCTTCTAAAGCAAATAGAAATTCAGCCAACTGGAAGAAAGTTCTGTTCCCTGATAGTGCTCAGGTTGCCATTTATTTGCAATCTATTTTTATTTTGTGCAAACAGAACCTGAAAGGTTAAATTGGTCAGTAGTCAGGAAAACCTGATGGCAGGGAGGTGGGAGCAAACCAATTGCAATGTGGAATGGAGTAATTAAAGCAATCACAGCTTCCCAGTTGCAAGGTGGAGACAAAAAACCCCAGATGGGTAGAAGGTAACGCTAGATCTGTGATCTTGGTCAGCACCTTGCTTTTAAGGAGGAGGGTTGGTGTAGACAAGCCTTCACTCTTGCATCCTTCTCAGTTGTTGATAGCATGGTGAATATTCCAGGTATTATAATGGTAAAAGATATTTGTGTGTCTCTTCATTGGGAGCCTGGGCAGTAAGGGAGCTGGTGTAATAGTGACTTACTTTAATACATAAAACATACCTGAGGCCATTAGTTAGACTGTGAGGATGAGCAATTGCCTTTGAAAGAGTGCTGTTGACAGCAGAAGTGTTAATATAGTCACTTTGAAATATACTTGTTTTACACTTTTGACTATGATTCTGTATGCTGGCAATCTTTCACCCTAAAGTAAGGGTCTTCTTTTTTCTTCCTTTTTCTTTTTTTGATGTTGAGTCTACAGTACCTATATTGCAGTCCCCTACTGCACAAAGACAGGGGAGCTGGTAGCATTATTTGTTGAGGGTAAAACTGTTTTCAGTATTTCCTTCTGCCAAACGATGGAATGTATTTTTATAACAATTAATTATTCATTGTTACCATAGAGCATGTGGCTATCTAGAAAATATAAAACCCCACCTGACACGCACCAGAAAAAGCTTTCAAAACTAACTGCATTGCATTTAATGCACATGTGGGACTGGGTGGAATCCTAGATGGGCACCTCTAATGTGCTCCTTCCACATTATTTTGAAAATTTGCTTTCATAATATAAAATGGAAAATCAGTTTGCAAACCCTCATCTTACAGCCCTCCTAAGGGAGTGGCCAGAGTGAGTCAACCTGGCCTCTACTGCTGTAAGCTTGAACCTCAAGCAAGGTTTAAGCATCTAGTTAAGTATTGCTGCCTGCAATTCTGGCTTTTGGCGGGGTATTGTTTGGTGACCACCTGGGAAATGAAAGAAAAGCAAGTAGCTTTGCTATGTCTTTCAGCTCCGGGCATGAGATGGGAGGGAGAACGGGTGGGGGTCCTGGGTACTGCCTCTCCCAGAAGGTGGCACTACAGGGCTGCAGAGACAAGAGCTATAGAGTGGCTGCAGGGGGCTTGGCAGAAGACGTTTCTAGGCCTGTTTCATCCATCCCTTGCTTTTCAAGAGGAGAGGCCAGATGTAGCACTGACAGATATGTATCTATCCTGGAGTAAAATTTATTAGGACTGAAGAACCTCTGCTAGGTCATTTATTCCATATAGTAATGATCCTCTGAGTGATAAGCCATTTCTGATACCGTGTCTGAACTACCCTTCCTTCAATTTCAGATAAAGCCTTTGGGCTTTGTCCTTATTGCATATTTTGAACCGATTTCTACCGGCTGCTTGTAAAAAAGAACCCCCTCAGGTATTTGTCAACCATAATTAGGTCTTCTAGCAACCTCCTTTCCTAACCTGCACGTATTCTGTTCTTGAAATCTTTCCCTGTAAGACAATTTTTTTCATAGTCCTTGTATCTTTTGTATGCGTTAAATTAGGAACTAATTAGTATATCCTTTATTTCTCAGAAGCCTATTGATAGTGAGAGGGTCAAGTCACGAGCATAGAGCCTAATTCATTTTCTCACCTGAAGTGATGGTCAAACACACAGGTTCTCCCCTTAACTTTGCAGGTATAAGTACAGGCGTGATGGTGTACATTTCACAGCTGTTTTCAGCTGAAGGGTTGAAACCTGTCTTGTGCCCTGCTAAAAGACAAAAGTATTGGAGATATGAACCTAGGATTTATCAGATATTTGCTTTAATTTTCTGCTTTATTTTCAGGTGCTGATTTTCTTTGCTCTGATTTTTTTTGGGGTGATCCTTTCCTGTGTAGGAGAAACCATGCTCTTTCCATGATGACAAAGCAATCAGATTAGCAAAATGAGTCTTCATTTTTGAACATTTGTTTCAGTGCTCTTGTTTTGTTCCAAAGGTTTGTCAGAACAGACATTACTTGTGGAGCATAAAGAGTATGTCTAAGTGGTTTGAAACAGCTTATGGTTAGTATTTTGAAGGGGGGATAAGGTGAAAATGACTGTTTTAATATTCAGCAGTAAAGTTCTTACCCCCACTGATTTGACAAGAAATGCTTGTATTTATGGAGTACTTAGTAAGTGCTAAATGTTTAATTCAAGCTGATACCAAATAGGCTAACATACAAATACCTAATATCATGTTAAATAACAGTACCTTAGCATTCTGCATAATACAGTGCACTTGTGCATTTATTTGTGAAAGCTGCCAGCTGAATCTTTGGGAAGGTATTTAAGGGCTTTCAACCATTTCCTAGCCTTAAAAGGACTAGTTCAATATCCTGACAAAGATATGGAATTTAAAGCATATACTTTTGAAAGCTTTTCTTCTGAGATTGTCTTCGGTCATAGGGACTAGTTTTGGGTTAGGTCTTCACCTGTTTCTGGCTGTTTCTTCCTCAAGTTTGTGAGTTTCTGCTACCACAAACACGCAGACCTAGCTGGTGGGCTCTCGGCGACAAAGATGCCCTTAAGAAACCACTTGTTGCGTCTCTGCTCTGCAATCAAATCAGGTTTTGAGGTTACATACGTGTAGTTCACTGCAGTAGATGTGACATGCCCTTGCCACGTGCAATTTATTTATCCTAACAAGGTGCACGCTTTGAATTATTTGTCCTCATCTTTTCGTTTTGTTTCCTCAGGGCACTTTAGAGAACATGTCGTGTTACCGTGTTTGCTTAGGTTTGGCTCACTTTCAGTTTTGTGGAAAATGGGTCTATAAACCATGCTTAAAATAGGATTCTTCTGAATGGCAGTCGCTCTTAGATTTACTTTTTGTGGGCATGAATGTGTGTGCATATTTGAACTGTCATTATGGCTTGTTAGGGGCTGTCTTGTTTAACCCTTTACAGGAATCGGTTATAGGAACAGGCTCACTGAAGTTCAGGAACAGTAAATACAAGGTCTGTTCTGAGCAAATGTGTTCTCTGAATTTGTCTTTCAACCCAAGTAACAGATGTGACTGTGTTCAGTAAAAGTCTCTCTTAAATTACTGAAAACAACAAATCAGATTAACGCTGAAGAAAGCTTTTACCAACGGCAGATATATGCTTTACAAAACATATTATTATTATTGAGTGGTTCAATTACGTAACTTTTTTGTTTTTTAAGACTGTAGACAAACCAAATATGTCTTTTGAGTCAGTAATTTGTCTGAAACTGATTTGTTGTTTGTTGTGGTTTTTTTTCCAGATAGTGTGAGTGAGATGAATTTGAGATAAAGTGTATTAATTAGAATGTTTACTACTGGATTTAAGCATCATTAGTTTTAACAAATGAAGACAATTTTACACTTTCAGACATATTGGTTGCCACTGAATATTTCTTCTTTTGATACAGTTCATCTGTTACCTAACATAAAATGGGTATTTTGGGGGTATTTTGCCAATATAGGTTAAAAAAGAAATTTTTAGGTATATTGTGCCTCATTAGCATAAAAACATCAAAGGGCTTTTAAACTCCTTGAGTATTTTTTTCCTTATCCTCTAATTTTTTTCTTACGGAGAGTAAGTCACATTCAGCCCTCTGTGCGGAGGGCATGATGATAGGCTTACGGTGCTTCTGCCAGAGAGCAGGTGTAGTTTTAGGTGGTAGAATAGGCCTTGCCAGGAGGTCTGAAATAGATGAAGTAGTCACAAGGGCAACTGTTGCTATTGCAAGTTCATCATGGAGTTCATCATGGAATAAATCAGGGTGTTGTTGGTAGTATATGTAATTTTGGTCTGAAAGAGCTCTTGAAAATGCTTCTCTCAGTTTTTGTAGGTAGGACATAATGATGAGTGATATAAACTGCATTAAGAATGTGAGAGGGATTTAAGGTAACTTTCAACTGGAAGTCACAATGAAGACTTTGCTTAATTTCTCCTAGAAACCTAAATACAGTGTTAGAGATTGTGTGGTTTGGATTACTGAATTTGGCAGCCTGGAGAGGTGGAGTAGTGGGAGAGAAGAAAAGCTTAGTATATGTACTGTAGAAGGTGACAGAAGACTTCATGGAATCACATTTTGTCTTCATTTTGTCATATTGGCAGTTGTCCATGTATCAAGGTTGAATTATTGTGATCTACGGCTGATAGATTACTAGCACAGTTCATCCTCAAGAGCTTAGACTGAGGAGAGCCCACTCATGATGGCTTTGAAGCTGGTCTGCCCTGTGCACTGCCTTCCCAGGCACGTTTCTCGGAAAAGATAGTTCTGGGAGACACTACTTACACTGATACACATTTCACCATAAGAAATTGTGTTCCAGAGGAGTGGGGGAGTCAATAAAATGATAATGTAGGATAGGAGTCACCTGCAGAGGCTGGGCAGTTCTGCACCATACTGAAATGAGGTCTAATTAGGTAAGGTTCCTCAGGGCCATGCCCAGTCAAATCTTGAAGGTCTCTGAGCGCAGGCAGAGCTTCCACAAACTCACTAGATGCCACATTGGATTTTACCATCGGGTAGTTGCATACTGCAAACAATAACAGAAAACCCGAAGTGTTTTTCATAGTATGTACTCTGTACATTTAAATCTGTATATTTTAAGATGGAGAGCTAATTTACATACCTCAGCCAGTAGCTGAACTGCAACCACACTTCACATTTATTTGGTCGCAGTGGCTGTTGAAAACAAGACGGAGAAGTCCTCTGAGGGCTTTTGCCTCAATGCATCACACCAGTTTCAGAGTAGTTAGCTTGTTTTTCTGCAAATCTTATCCTAGTTTATAGGTGAGATAAGAGTCTCTATTGCTGTGATAGACATGCTGAGTTTCTAAGTGGGTTGTTTTCCTGCACTGTGCTAGAATAGCTTTCGTGCAGAATTGGGACTAGAGATGGAGATGAGCACATACACAGTGAAGAAGCAGTAGAAATTTGTGAGTAGTTCACTTCAGTATTACAACACGTGTTAACAGATCAGGTCAATAGATTAATCCTGCCATAATTTACAAGTCTCTAGCTGAATCTAACTGCTTACTGTTGGGATATGTGTATACACTCCACATATAAAATCACCACAGAGGTTATGCTTTTAGCTTGAAGCCACACAGGATTTGGGTAGTAATGTTGGTTTTCAATTCCTTTTTCCCTAGTGACAAAGAAAGTTGATGTAACTGTGAATGAATGTTCTGTGCATCCTGTATGTTGCATAGATCTTGTATGAGAACACTAAGATTATGTATTTGTAGAGGACTTCTGCAATTTTCCTTTCTGATCTGTGTATGTGTGGCATATTTTTAGTCTCAGACATTTGAAATCTCTGTGCTGTCTGAATAGGCAAAACATTCACAGTCCATGAAAAGAGACCATCAAGTTGAATCTCCTTCCACAGCTGGGAGGCTTTATCAGAGTACCAGTTAAAGCCTTGTCTGCGGCAGGGGGACTGGACTAGATGATCTTTTGTGGTCCCTTCCATTCCCTAATGATTCTGTGACTCTATGAAGCTTCAACTGAAGTTATTTAACCTGGCACCTGTAAGGAAGCAAAAGAAATCCAGAAGATTCATCAGTCTCCTGAGTTGGGCACTAACAAATTTAGTAGAGTTAAGAGGGAGGGAAAATTTGCTGCTTTGATAAAAGGCAGTAGGTTAAGATAAAGTAATTCTTAAGGGTGACTGGAGACTTAATGGCTTTCAAATCAGACTCAGAAACGAGACAGAAAAAAAAAAGTCTAACTAATTCCTTGGGAACTCTCTTTGCATCTGGTACACAACTCTCTAGTGTTTAAGGAAATCTTTATGGTTTCAGGGAAAATGTTGTCTGAGATCTATCTAACCTTAAAGAATGCTTTATCATGTGTTTAAAATGTGCTTCTCTAAATGGTATTGTTACTTATCTTAGATTTTTCAGCCCATGATGTGCATGGTTGCCTTTGGGTATTTTGGAAAAAACAATTAAATATGACTGAACATGACATTATAATTACAAAGTAAATATGCTCTAATTGAGTAATTAACGCAACGTTTCTTCCTAAAGGCATTGTAGGAATGGATTCATTGCTGATCATATTACAGATTCTTCATTCCAGAGGAGGGAAAAAGACTTTCATTCTTCAATGTGATTGTTTAGATTAAGACTTTCTAAGATTCCTCAGTTTTTGCAAGTTAATGTCCATCTTTTAATGCATCAGATATTCCCGTAACACTTTTTTAAAAGGAAATTATTTATAAATATAGGAAAGAGTACTTGTGCCTCTTTGCTTTCAGGTCTGTCCAACCTTGTTAGGTACCAGCCATAGTCTGTTCCATGCTTTATTGACAAAAACAATATTGCATGACATAGCTGTTAGTAGTAGAGGCCATGAATTTTTGATAGAGAAATGCCACAATAGACTGTCTGAGAAACAATGCAGCCCAGGTGAATTCAGGGATTGAAGACAGAGGAAAAATGGATTGCTGCACTTAAACACGCTGCCTAGCGTATTTATGTTCATCTTTATGTTTAAATCCGGTACAGGATGTGGAATTCTAAGCTGATATGCTATGACAAGCATTACTGTGTTTTCTATCTTGTAGCCTTTATGCAGTTCAGAAAAGAACATTCTCCATGGAGATCCTTTATGTAAATATTAGAAATTTTGATTTAGTTAAGTATGAAGGGGTCTGATTTAACATATCGACAGCAAAGTTACCCATTTAAGTCAGATAAGCCCAGGAGCCATTAGGAAAACAGAGGAAATCCATAGTATTTATTCTGTCCTTGCATTGTGAACAAACAGACATGTGTGGAAAGGAAAGGTTCATCTGTGTGCTGAAATTCCCATGGGATACTTAACTAGCTTATTATTGCTGATTTATAAATTGTATAGACGCACAGAGTGTTTTCAGGTGTAATTTAAATTTGAATTAGTGTCTTTAGAGAGAAGTAAAATACATTTACCAAGTGAAAATTGAATGTGATCAGGTTTCATTGTGCTTTGAATGGAATATGACCATATTCAGAAGCAACAGGTAGGAGCGGACTCTGTTAAATTGTTACGTTGCTTTTAGTTAAGTGAAAATTTAAAGTGAAAAACCTGAGCTTTACAGACATCAGTTGGATTTGGTGCAGGGACTGGCAAAACAGAATTCTTAAATCAGTGAATGGCTTGAGAGATAAAACTCTATCCTTTGTCAGATTCTCACTGGCTTGGACTCAATTGCACACATTCAGAGTGTGAAATGTTTGTTAGCAGGTGATTGGGATGTGGCAGTCCTGTCTGGAGCTGCACACTCTCTGCTAAGCTCTGAAACTCATTTATCTACAGTTCTCTTTGAAGAGAGTTGTTTGGTATTTCTTAAATATGATGAAGTTCATTGCTTAAATCAGAAATTGGAGAATATTAAATTTCTGGGAAGTTCTTGAGGGTCTACGTCTACATATTGTTCTAATACACTCATTTGCTGCTATCTTACTTTGCTTTGATTCTGCTCTTATTTCACCAGGACAGTTTTTTATTTATATATTGGGGTCTGTATTTTTCTCCAGATTTGGTCTGCTGTGTTTTAAGGTGGTTCCTCCTGGAGGACACTAATGTGTAGAATACAGAGCTAGGGTTGACTGAATGTTGCTGAGGATTTTGGCGTGCATGCTGTAGAGCCAGAGGATGCTTTATTTATGAGAAATATGGATGGGGAAACCCTATGTGGAGTTAATTCTACAAATATCAGAGAGAGGGAAGGAAATTTATTCTTATAGGAGGTATCAGTGGTGTTTTGATGCTTCAGAAGGAATGTGATTTAAGCTTATCCAGATGGCTTAATACGTTGGTGAATTTTATTACTCGTCTCTTCTATGTCAGTGTTGAAGTACTATTTTAAAATACTATTTAAAGATAGAATTACTGTAGAAGGAAAGCTCTGCTTGTCATCTTAGGATTTAAACCTCTAGTTCATGTAGCTAGTTGTTTTAATAACAGCAATAGAAAGTATCTAAACCTGATTCTGCAGCTACAGAATAGACAGAGAGATTTGACAGATTGTCAGGTGTTATTTGGGAGATTAATGTAATGACTAGAGTCCGGACATTTAGAGGATCAGACTGTATTTTAATTTATTTCTGTTAGGATGTAGACTTCAAGAAAGTCTGTCATATCTATAGCCACAGAGGCTATAGGAGAAAGGCTTTTTATGAAGTTATGACAGACTTTCTTGAAGTCTACATCCTATCTATAGCCACAGAGGCTGTAGGAGAAAGGCTTTTTATGAAGTTATCTACCTAGGTTCTTATTTATTTAGAGGGTCATGATTCCTGTAGTATGTGTCTCCATCACTGTTGCTCTTCTCGATATGCCAGGTCAACAAGGCTTGGAAATGAATTTTCCTTTTCTTCATTAACTATGTTTTACGTGGTTATGTGAAGATATTACTCCAGGAGATGTAATATGACACTTAATTTTAATAAGATGCATTTTATGATGTGGTGTTTAGTTCCTGATATCATCAAGCCTGTAACAGACATGGACATGGCACTACTGGGATGCTAAACCATATGTCTAGGTGCAGACTTGTGAAAGCAACCCCTGATTTCGTAATCCTGGGTGCACGAGCAACTACGCATCTTGTGGTATGGTCAGATCAACGAGCTGGTTTGTTGTCCTGCTCCAGCAGGGCTCTTGACAGGTGTCCCCATACAACTGCTCTCTTACGATTTGCCTTATTCCTTTTCAGTTCTGCTGACTCTGCTTTTCTCTGCCTTTGTGCCTTCTTTGTCCAGTCTTCTCCAGGATAAACCACCCACCCCTAGTTTCCCTTGTCCCACTTGCAGCAGTGTTTCCAACACTGGGAATCAGTATTCCTGGCCTTATTTGGCGTTCCTGACACATTCATCTGGGCACTGCTGGCCTTGTTGTACTCCTCCATAGTACTCCAGTACTTCAACTAACTGTGAAGTCTGATCATCTCTGACTCAGCTTCCTCTGAACTGTATGATGAATTATGTCTATTTCTCACAGCACTACCTGTAACTCTTGTCAGCTTCTCACTCTGTTATGTCTGGTAATTTCTCGTGCCGTATCCAGTAGTTTTCCATGTCCTCTTTGGTCACCCAGGGCAGGAATGAGCCAACTGCCTGCAGCCCATTATTAACCAATTATTCTGAGTAGTCTTAACTTTGGCAAGTCAGTGCTGTATGTTAATAAACAAACAGGATTCTTTGAATGTAGAATCTTTTCCTGGTGACCAGTTGTTTTGCAGTTAGGATGTGTAATGGTCATGGGAGAACAATATCTCAGGTAACTGGAAACAGATGATCAGGCAGATTTGGTCAGAGATTCACAGGCATGGATAAGGAGTCAGAGCAGAGCTCTTGGTACGTACTTTGAACCAAGCACTTCATCATCAGGGTGTGATGTTTTTTTCACTTTTGGCTGCAAGTTGCAGAAAAAAAGCATGCTTCTCTTCAATGTAGATCTTACCAGGATCAGATGTGAATATGACAGAAAAGGAGACTGCTGTCTGGTCTCTGTCTGGGGACTGCACGTGGTAGTATGTTATGAATGCAGTGTGCCTGGTGCTGATGGAAAAGAGGATTTACATTTCTCTCTTTCTCCTAAGTCCACACATACTTGTAAGAAGGCACCACCAGGGCTTGAACAGCAAACTTGGATATAAAGATACAGTATGTCTTTCATGGGATATTTTTATTTTTGTTTTCAAATAGTTGGAAATAAAGTGGTCTGTGCTCTGGATCCATTAGAATGTCTCAGAGATGTCTGCTGTCGCACTGTGCCTACACAGTTGTGTAGACACACAGGCAGAAGTGTAATTGGCTTAGTGGACCAGAATGAATAAGTAGTTGGTTAGAGGGCTCTAGCTGTGCTATGAAAGTTTTGGAAAGATATAGAACAGTGTGAAAAAGGAGAGAAATGGTCTGTGTTTTCAGATTGTCATTCTAAATATTGTAAAAGTAATAATTTTGTGTAGATTTCATTTTACCTCACTGTAGGTGTTTGAATTGTCTACTTGGAGCTAATAACGTGAGTTCATGTGCAGTCAATGGAGAGGAAGTCAACCATGGCTGCAGAACATTAGAGACATAAAATAGGTGGGGCAGCCTGCTTTTTTGGAGATACTTAACTGTGCCTTGACTATGCACACAAAGCTTTGACGACTGAGCTAGGCTAAATGGCACATTGTGGGTTACTAGAATTAGTGAAGGGAATTCTATCTTCTGCATGTGTACTGCTTTCCTATTGTAGTTGTCAGCTACAGAAGTGTCACATGAAGAAAAGATTTATGTGCCTGTATTAGGTCTGAGTATGTCATTTGTCTTTTGGTGACTACTGGTGACACACTTCTTTCAGGTGACATTTCTGTGTGAATGCTAACAACATTGGTTGTGTATCTCCCATCCAAAGGTATACCATTAAGCAAATGGCGTTGTTAAAGAAAAGCATGGCAAGAAAAACAATAGATCATGAAAAATCCCTGTTGAAAATCCAGAGAAGCTGCTTCTTGAGGAATATCCCTGTCTCTGGCTGGAAGAGGAACAATTTGATTTTTCCTAGGACAATGTTTAGGAGAATGTTGTGAATGTGAAGTAAGTAGCGTCAGGAAGGAGATGGCAGTGTCAGAAAGCGGTGGCAAGAATGCCAGAAGACACAACAGCAGAGAAACCCTGTTGTAACCAGTTCAGTAGTTGTCTCCTAGTTAATGACTGTGGTTAGTCAGGCTGGCTGGAATGTACAAAACTTACAAGGAAATATTAATCACTATCTAATGGCAAGATAGAGAGAGAATTCTCTGCAGTGACTCTTTGGCTGGTGTGTCTTGTGCTTTTGGGTGGACAAATACAGCAAGCTCTGTTTTGAAAGTGCTGTTGTTGAATCTTTGCAAACTTACACAGTAAGAACATCCTAAAAAGATGAAAATCTGATGTGCAACGTTCATTTGGTTTTGCTAATTTGGCCACTTCGTTCACCTTTGGACACGTTGGCAAATAGAGTTCTGTATTATCAGAGCCTGGAGTGCGAAGCAAAGTGTGCTGAATCTGTTGGTTTCAACCAGAGAGAGTTCTTGCACTTCCAGCATGCAGCCAGAGGAAGGATGGAAAGATAGTTATTTCTACTGACATCAGGAGAAAAAATTAACTTGTCTTGGCAAGCCAAGATTTTATCATTGTACATGAAGGCTGACACATACACACTGTCCTTGTATCTGTATGGTACTGTAGTACTCAAAGAACATGTAGCTTTTCAAAATTCCTTCCTCTCCCTGCCACAAGTAGGGATATGAAGTCTTTATATTCCTACTGTCTTTGCAGACCCTCTTTTCACACAATTCATAGTCTTGACCCTATCGTGCTGCCCTTTGCGTAAGCCACATAGCGACCGGACACCTGCTGTGTCCTGGAAGAAAGGTGATGCTGCGGCAGCTACGATGTGTGAAACAACTCTTGTAATTTCCTGAAGAGCATCAACAAGAAATTCTGCTTGCAGAAATGAACCTGTGATGGGGTAGGCCAGTTCAAAGCAACATTTGTCCTTCTTTGTGAGGTGCTCATATAATAACTGAATTTTTTTAAATCTCAAATTTGAAAACTGAATTTTGTACAAAAGGAATTAAAGTGAATTTTGATGGAACAATGGTTTTTAAAATGCAGTATTTGTTATCAGTGACTGCCAGTTTAAACTTTCTATAGAAATAGCAAACATATGCTTTGTGTCTACTGAAAGTTATTCTGTAATTCCATGTAGGGTTGGCTGTGATGCTTTCTGTCACCATTTCACCATTTGTTTTGGAATGCTCTTTTACTGCTTTTGCCTGGTAACCATACAATGACTCAAAGCTTGAGACAAGAGAATGTTTCAGGGAATGTATAGACTTAAGTGGGAGTAATTTACTTAAAATAGCAAAACCGGTTTCGTGGCACTGCTCTTCTGATTAAGCCACAAATAACTTGAAATAAGGACAACAAAGGGGGTTCCCAGTCTATATGTGAAAATGTTGAATTTACCCTTCTATAGTATAGGTCTCAATTTGTTGCAAAAGATAGCACTTCACAGAGAAATTTCCAACTGATGGATTTTAAATATCATCATAACAGCTTTGCATTTCTTGCTGTCCTTGAGCTGTCTGTGAATAACAGATTTTTTTGAAGCCACTTGCCAAGCTGAAGAATCTCATCCAGCAGCTTCTGAATCCTGCTGTTTGAGCACCAAAAGGGACATTAGAAAAATACTTAGGCCTGACCAGGAGAGAGGCAAAGTGGAAGTGACTCCTGACATTTCACTGTTAGTGAAATAACACTGGATAGTCCTCCTCAGTGCTATCAGTGTCTACCTTGCTAGACATCTGGGCTTGCTTAGTTACAGCTACCAAATACTGAATCTCACGAGGGTTATTCCAGGTTACTGAAAGGATCATGTGGCATCAAAAATCTTTTGTGTGCTCATGCTGATAAATTCTGATCAATTTTTTATTAACTGCCTCTTACGTAAGACTAAATGATTCAGATATCTTTAGCCTTTCATTGTAAGATATTATCCCACTCCAGATTATTCTTTCTCAGATCTTTGAACTATTTTATTATTCTTTCTGAGGTGTGGATTCCAGAACTGGGGGTTGCAATGTTGTGTTCCATAGTACTGC
Organism: Phoeniculus purpureus; assembly: GCA_028565055.1. Lineage (NCBI taxonomy): Eukaryota > Metazoa > Chordata > Aves > Bucerotiformes > Phoeniculidae > Phoeniculus > Phoeniculus purpureus. The sequence continues at coordinate 44,454,671 of JAOXOE010000001.1, forward strand.
TCTGTAAAGCAATGTTACCTGGACTTAGAGCCTTACGTGTAGGTTGGATCTCATTGAGATCCATGTTGTCTGTATGCTGGTTCATTCAAACCATTAGTTAGAGCCAGCCAACCGGCTTTCAGGGCAAAGCAGCTCAGTCATGAAAACAGGAATTAACTTGCATGCGTGCTCTGCCCCTGAACAGGGGGGGAAAGAGCACCATACTTACTTACTGAGCAAGTATTTTGAGATGATCTGAAAACTATCAAGGAGGAGCTGGAACAGCGGCTAGAACACTAGCCCAATGCTGAAATACTGCCTGCTGAGTTCTAGCAAGTGCTCTACAAACCTGGGGTGCATCTGCTCTTGCCACCTTTGCTCTGATATGTGTAAATGGTAATGATCACTCTGCTTTAATAGAAGCAGGATCTTTTATTTTTAGAAAGAATCTATAAAAACTATCTCAAACATCTTTCTGCATCTACTGCCGAGAAGGTCACAGAGAAGCTGGTGACGTTATTTGTACAGACAACCAGGGATGCAAGAGCTGTTTCAGAGTTACGTTGCAATGCTGAAACTAAGAGTAAGCCAGATGCTGTTTTCTCTCAGACAGGTTTTACAAAGTCTGTCTCCTGCTAATTTTTCCAAAAATTTATTATGTTTTCCCCCTCTTTTTGCTACAGTTGCAACCGTCACACTTAGTGGCTTGTGTAGTTTGGAAATGGTCTTAAGTAGAGACCAAACCAAGAGTTCTTGTTTCACGTCTGGGCATGACACACTCAGGCTTGGAATATTCTTCAAGAGGGTACAAAGAAATAAAAAATAATCATAGAATCATTAGGGATTGGAAGGGACCTCGAAAGATCATCTAGTCCAATCCGCTTGCCACAGCAGGATCACCTAGATCAAGTTGCTCAGGAACACATCAGGATGGGTTTTAAATGTCTCCAGAGAAGGAGACTCCACAACCCCTCCGGGCAGCCTGTTCCAGTGCTCTGTCACCCCCACCGTAAAGAAGTTCCTTCTGATATTTATATTGAACCTCCTGTGTTCCAGCTTGCACCCATTGCCCCTTGTCCTATCACCAGATGACATTGAGAAGAGCCTGGCTCCATCTTCCTGACAGCCACCCTTCACATATTTAGACATTAATGAGGTCACCCCTGAGTCTTGTCTTCTCAAAGGTAAAGAGACCCAGCTCTCTCAGCCTTTCCCCAAAAGGGAGGAATGTCTACATGCTGGAGATAGAGCTTACTACTTTAGATACCAAACAACTCAGTAAATGATTTTCTTCTAGGCAAAGTGACTACAAAAACATGACTCTAAATCTCTTAATGCTGCAGTGCCTCTAGATCACAAACATCTAGTTTGAGAAGAAGTATGGGTTTATTTTTCATGTTGCTTTTTAATGTGACCCAGAAACTGAGACAAGCCACAGTTTTCCTTTGTTATATAGCACGGTTTATATTTGTGTGGTTAGCAATTTTCTGTGGGCTTTTGTCATGGAGGTTTGCAAGAGATTCCTTTTTCTTGCTTTGCAAAGCACACTGCATATGGAACATCCTCTTGAGATTCTGTGGATGAAAGGAAATACAAGGATAGGACTGAGGCAGCGTTTTTTTTCCTTCCCTCAGTTAATATTTTGCCATTTTTGCCTGATGTCTTTCTAGCACTTTCATGGTGCCAAATTACAAAGAACCCTCCTGACTGAATACTTTTATTTTGGCTAAAATGATTTAAAAATAAGGTAACATCAATTGGAAGACTGAAATTAGGAGAAACTCCAAATTTATACATTTTTGTGTAATTCTTGGGGTTCAGCAGACTTTTTGTATAGTTTGTTTCAAAACTTTCCTCTTCATTTGCTTCCCCCGATGCTTGTTGGTTATAGTCCAAGCATCAGGGGGGAAAAAAATAGCATTTTAAAAATAGAAAATATGTGGGTTTTTCAGAACACTGAGATTAATGGCTGAAATTAAAATCAGTTTGACACTTGAAATAACTTTTAATGCCTTTTCTTTTGAAATTGCCTGCATTTTGAGACAGGAGCACATCTTTAATTTATTAGGATGTTGCCTGCATAGTCTGAGATGTGCCGTTTAAAATAAATCCTCTGTTTTGCCTTTCTGAAAGGCAACAAATGGTTTTTAGGTGACTGTGTTTTGTGTGGGTGTATAATTTTCAGATGTCTGGTTTCCACAAAGTGTGATGTATGTCGTAATGTACCCCTTAAAACAAGCTGCACGCTCCTTAAAGCTGTGCACTGGACACGCCTGCGTGCATCTTTGGTTTGGGTGCCCATGTGATCTTGAGTCTTGCACCCACAGACTCAGAGACAGTAGTAGTGGTGCTGGGGGGCTAAAAAGGAGGAGGGATGTCAAGCAGATGGCCTTTGGAGGCCTCTTTTTAAGTATAAGTTATTGTGTAATAATTTGGATTGATGACTTCCTGATGTGGGTATCACAGCTGGGAGGGAGGGCTGTCAGGGAGTACTTATGGCTTGTATAGGAAGGTTAGATGTTCAGTTTCCTTTTGCATATCTTTTAAGGACTTCCCAGCAAACTCTGCCTGCTGTCTAGATTTGTGTAGCTTAATATTGACCCCATAAACCGCAAGAGGAAGCAAAACCAGTAACCTCTACAAGTGTTTATCAGGGCTGATCTCCATTTAGATCTGTGTGCTTGAGAGGGGGTTTTTTTATTTAGTTTGTCAGTTTGTGCTTGTCCTTATTGAAACTGTTTGTAACTCAGATACAGGCTTAGAGACAGACCTTCTTGTGCTTTTGGTCATCATCTGCCTGATGTAACTGGAAAAAGACTGCTATTTCTGGGCTGAAAATACCTACTGAAAGCAGTGGAAGGATTATGATTGATCCTTCTTGGATGAAGGGTCATTGAAATTGCAGGCTCTGAATTATTTAGGTATCATACATTTGTACACATTTTCTATTTTGTCACATGTTTTGGATCAAAACCAGCTACAGAATTGCTCTGTACCTTGTGCACAAACACAGGTGAATGCATGTACTCCCCACATGTAAGCAGGAGTAATTTAACCTTATTTAATCCACTTAAATTTGATGTGCAATTAAACTTGCGCTTTAGATTGTACAGAAGGCACTTCCAGCGGCTGGTTTCACTTGTATTTCAAACACCTGTCTAAAGAGTGGAAGAGACAGTCCTTTACACTGACCAAAGAGGGAGTTTGTTTTTTGTTTTAAAAAATACTTTGGGTGGGGTGAGGCAAATCCCATTCACAGGTTTGGTGTGGGTGTCTGTCCCCCTCTGCGTTCTTGGACAAAGAGTCTGGAGACCATCTGTAATAGTGCAGATGAATTTAAACCTGTAAAAGCTTCACTGCTGTAAAGTTATATTTAGATTACTCACAAAGTGAAGAGTGATTGTTCACCAGTAAGAAAATGATGAGCAGCTGACAAGTTTGTCACAAGGATCCAGTCTGTTGAGTTACAGTCAATCCTCAGAGGAATTTTACTGAAGTCTATGAAATTTTACCAAAACTGTGCTTGATCCTTAATGATTGTGACATTAGTCTAGATTAATATTGCAAAGATGTACATTTAAGCAAGAAAGCTCCCTATTTGGTGTCTCCATCTGAAGTACTGTGACTAGAGTTTTTCCAGGAAGCACGTTGCTCTTCCAAGGAACTCACTGTGACGTGCATGCGTGACACTGCAAAGGTTTTGTCCTGACAGGAACCCTAAAACACTTAAAAAGATGTATTAATGCACTAGGCTGTGGCACATGCATCTCTAGCCGCATCAAGTGAGGAACCTTGGGTTTTAATTTATGTGCTATTTAGTGTTAGAAATGCCTTTGTCCCTTGCACACTGTAAGAGATTGCAGCCCAGCTAGGTTCTATGTAAAAGCTCTTGCTAGCCATTTCTTCATCCACATGGCTAATGAGATCCTTTCAGGCTCAAGATGAACAGAAACATGTTGTTAGCAAGGAGGATCTTTATGTCAATATTGTCTATTATTTCTGAGTTTTAAGAATGTTTCAATGAGCTAAGGAAAGACTCTCTGGCTTGATTTCTGACCTCAATTTAAGGATAAATATATTAATCTATTTAATTATGAATGTATTCAATATATTTCAATCTATTAATCTATATTTAATGTATACAGTGAAAACTATGCTGTTTTATTTTACATTTGATAATAATTGCATTATTTATTAATTTCTATAGTATTTCTTTCCTGAATGCTACTGTTGAACCTAACTAAAAGGCACCATTTATTTCATTTG
>JAOXOE010000001.1:44468896-44496519 GCA_028565055.1 Phoeniculus purpureus
GGAGAGTAGCCCTGAGGAGAGGGACTTGGGAGTGCTTGTGGACAAGAAGCTCAACATGAGCCGGCAGTGTGCACTTGTGGCTCAGAGGGCAACCCGGATCCTGGGTTGCATCAGGAGAAGTGTGGCCAGCAGGCTGAGGGAGGTGATTCTGCCCCTCTACTCAGCTCTGGTGAGACCCCACCTGGAGTGCTGCATCCAGTTCTGGAGCCCTTCTTACAAGACGGATATGGAAATGCTGGAGCGTGTACAGAGGAGGGCCATGAGGATGATCAGTGGACTGGAGCACCTCTCCCATGAGGGCAGACTGAGGGAGTTGGGGCTGTTCAGTCTGGAGAAGACAAGGCTCCAAGGTGACCTTCTTGTGCCCTTCCAGTATCTGAAGGGAGCCTACAGAAGAGCTGCGGGGGGACTTTTTAGGATATCAGGTAGTGACAGGACTAGGGGCAATGAAGGAAAGCTGGAGATGGGTAGAGTTAGACTGGATGTGAGGAGGAAGTTCGTCACCATGAGAGGATTGAGAGCCTGGAATGGGTTGCCCAGGGAGGTGGTTGAGGCCCCGTCCCTGGAGGTGTTTAAGGCCAGACTGGATGAGGCTGTGGCCAGCCTTATCTAGGGTGGGATGTCCCTGCCCCTGGCAGGGGGATTGGACTACATGATGTTTCGAGGTCCCTTCCAATCCCTAATTATTCTATGAGTCTATGATTCTATGATTCTATGATACATTGCAGTTGGGATTATATCACCATATATGACACAAACAGAGCAACCTTTGCAGAGACTAAGAGCTTTTTTTCTTTCCTCCTGAAGCCAAACATTAGACAAGCAGAAACATAACAAGCCTACTTCAGCCAGAAAATGAGTGTTGCACTAGAAACTTCTGTGGACCTTCTTTACAAATCTTTTTCATAGTCTTAGAGCAGAAAGGAACTTACACTCTCCTATTGGGATGGAAGAAAATAAATACCCTGAGTTAGATCTTTTCTTCTAGCATTCCTGGGCTGCTAATGGCTCCAGAGAACAACTGGTTCTTCACAAAACTCAGCTTCAGGCTGCTTACCTGACTTAGATGACTACCACCTCATTTGAGGTGCTGTGGTCCCACAAGCTGACCTGCTAGTGCAGCCTCAGAGGGTATAACTGTACTTGTTTTGTGCTAGCCCTACACAGCTTCTCCTATTTTATGGTGGGCTGGCTATTTAAAATGGGCGGTTAAACCAGCAGTAGTTCTGTATAGTAGCACAGTTCCAAAGATACCGTATTTTATTCTTGCTTCAAGCCACATTTTCAATACTGTCCTTGATGCACACAGTTCCTTCACCATGCCTCAATGAGCCTCTGTCCTGACATCTTCCACAGCATAAGTGTGTGGAGAATAGACATGCTGAAAACAGCTCCATAAGACTAGACCACTGGCAGGGTTACTGGACTCCCCAGTCTTCTACAGTTAAAGACATACAAAAACATGCAGTTTTGTTGTGGGGTTTAGCTCAATTTCTGCAATCGATGTGTAACTGATTTTTTTTTCCCAATGTACTGGATAACTTCAGTTCTTTGCCATAACAATGTCTTAAGGTCTTCTAAGCGTCGAGACAAACATCTTAGATAATCTTTCCCCAGACAGTTCTTAAATCAGGCCTGCAGAAACAATTTTCTAAGTCCTGTGTCATAGCAGGGTACTGAAGTTTGTAATAGGCAGAGATTAAAGAGAGAGGAGTAAGCTGTTACCTGTCTCTGTTAGGATATTTTCATGTCACGGGGATTCTGGCTTTTTAAAATATTCTGGTTTTGTTCTTAGGACTGACCTTTCAGTGTGTAATAAGGAAAAAGGACATGATCCTTATTCCTGCCTTGGGCAGAAACACCTCTCTCAGGGGCAGGGTCCTGCTGGAGGGGAAGCTGGACATGAGCTCTGCATCCCTTAATCTTCCCTTGTTCCCACAGAGAGTGTTATAGAGAAGCGCAGCTGCCTGCCAAACACTATTATTACAATGCTGCAATCAACAAGGTACTTCAAATGCGAGAAAAATAGTCAGTCACTCCAGACTTCCCATTGTTCCTTTGTTCCTTGTGCTTTGTCCAACAGCTTACGTCGTGATTTTGTACTGTTTCTTGATAAATCATACTGAACACCTTAATAAGGAGCAGCCAGACCGTCTCCTTTGAAGAGCTTTTACTCCTACTGTTGTAGCAGCGGCACAGTTATCAAAGTGAAGTTTTTGCTGTTGTCTCTGACACTTAGTGCACTGCAGCTTCATTACAGTACTGCCTGTGCTTTGGGATCGGAGACATTGACAGAGCATCAGCTGCAGGGAGAAGCAGTGAAAGGGCAATATCCAGTTAAAAATTAAGTTTGTTTGTGCATCACAAAGAAAAATACTATTTGAAAAAATAATAAGCACAGCCGGTGCTAAGCCACTCTGTTCTCCTTCTTTTATTACTCTTTCTTGTGGAAGCCGCTCTTTGTAGTTAACCACAGTGCAGTCACACCCTGCACTGCTGTGCCCTTCTCCTTGAGCAGATGCACATGTACCTTGAGCTCTCACTGCCTCTGTGCAAAAGGGGCAGCACTGACCTCTTCTCGTCATTCTGTCTTGGTGCAGCACTTTGTCTGCCCTTGCGTTCATGACTTTTGCCTTCTTCCTTTTCCCTCTTTTCATGATTCCAACACTGCTGTCTGTTTCAGTATCTCCTGGTTTCAGCTTCCTTGGCTGAATGTTCTTTTTAACATTGTCTTCTCTGCAGAAAGGGTTGAATTCTGTTTGCCCTGTTTTCAAGAATGCTGCTTTTCCCTCTTGTCCCAAGGATTGTATCTCCCTTCTCTGCTCATTCTTCCCCCTTTATTGAATTTCAGCATCTTTTCATTGAGGATTGGCTTTAGCCTCCTCTGGTCCCACCACTTTTATTTTCTTCCAGGCATCAGGTTAAAAACATACCAACTGAAGCAAATTATTTGTGTTGTTTGGTATTTTATATCTAGCCATCTATGCAGAGAAGTCAAATAAGAATCATAATGGTTGTATCCTCCTCTTCCTCCTGTTTTCCCTGGGACAGGAAAAAACTATTTAACGTAGTGCCACGATGGAAATTAGCTTTTTTTGTGAAGGAGGAAAATGTGTGGATTCCTGTGCCACACACTAGAATGAAAGAACGGAAGAAAAGAACTTTTGAGCCAATCTGATTTATTTTTGGTAACTGTTGGCAGGAACATTAAGTTTATCACTTATTCCCAAGTGATAAATGTTCAAAAATCTATCTGTCTTTACAGGGAAACAAAATGCTGGTAGATCGCATCTAGTTCTCAAAAGCAAAGTAGCAAGAGTGAAACAAGATTAGTTTTAATCACATCTTTCTGCTGCATTTGTAAGCCAGGGCAGTATTATGGCTTCTGCAGACAGAGAAAGTGATTACAAGATTCTTTTCCTTTCTGCTTTCTTACAAACTTCAGTGTTGAACAATTTGTACTGAGTGAACTACTCAGTGAAGGTAGACCTCCTGACATTGCAAACGATGCACGCACTAGCTTACATTCTGACACATATTTTGCTCATAAGAGTTTGAAACATAGTTTGTAGGCATGGATAAGTTCATGATTTCTACAATCTCCACTTTATAATTAGCTGAAAGGAGGTTGTAGAGAGGGGTGGGTTGGTCTCTTCTCTCAAGCCACTGGTGATAGAACAAGAGGAAACAGCCTTAAGCTGTGCCAGCGGGGCTTTAGATTGGACATCAGGAAAAATTTATTCACTGAATGAGTGGTCAGGTATTGGAACAGGCTGTCCAGTGAGGTGGTGGAGTTGCCATCTCTAGAAGTGTTCAAAAAATGTGCAGATGGGGCACAAGGACATATGGTTTAGTAGGCATGGTGGCATTGGGTTGATGGTTGGATTTGATGATCTTGGAAGTCTGTTCCAACCTTAATGTCTCTATGATGCTATAATTTGACTGCAAACAGTTTGCTTCGACTCTCTGCATGCTGATCAACAAAAAGTGCAGACAAAACGTTTGTTTCTATACACAAAAAGCAGAAAAGAGTAGAAAACCATGAATGGTTTCCTTGATGAATGGTACTGCTTAAATATACAGGTACCCACGAATATAGCTATGAAAGGCCACTTCCCAACAACTGTAACATACGTAGGAATGCGTACATGAGAGAATCTTCGGGTAAGTTATGATTTAATAAAATATTTATGAATAATTACGCTTTCCTTTCTTTTTCATCCCACTTTACTGTACATGACACTATCGGATGATTTGATGACAGATTGGACATATCAATCTGATCTGCTGCCCATCTTTGTCAAACCTCACTTGTTTTCTGTAAGATAGCCCCCGCAGGATGGCCTTCTTGGGCAAAACACATATATAGCCCTTTTTGTATAATAACAACAATAGGAAGGAGTAATTAATTAGATTGGCATATTGTTTTTGCTGCTTGAATGGCAGATTTACAGGCCTTTTTGTGTATGTATTTATTGCTGAAATGGGGAAGGAAACTGAACCATAAACGTCTTGGTGACTCTGAATAAAAGCTACAGTGCTGGAGTCATTCTAGCAGCTTGTGTTTGCAGAGTGAGTGCAATAGAAGGCATAACAGAAGAAAATACCTGCCTTGGCCAGCTATGACGGAAGTGCTCAATTCATGTTTTTAGCTATTATTGGTTTCTATGGACGAGTTACGCCAAACCAGTGCACTAGCTCAGTAAGCTAGTTCAATTGCCATTTATTCTTCCCAGAAAGATCCTTATGATCAAAGTGTAATTCAGACCTCACCCACTACCCAGGCAAAAATGTTGTTTTGTGTAACTAAGACTAATTTTCAGAAGCACAGAATTCCCTACATTAAGTAATTTACACACTCCAAATAGTGTAGGAGTTGAGATTAGGACAGGAATGACAGGAAGCCACCAAATTCCCAAGCTGATCTGCAACTCAGTGTCCCATTTGCCTTCTGGGGCACTGTCGTCATCCACCAAGAGAGACCTTTGGCTACACAAAAAGCAGAGCATAGGCCTATCCTCTAGCAGGCTGAACGAGGGGGCTGGGGAGAAGACTAAGGTTTTTTCATTCATCTTTAGAGCTACATAAAATACAAGCAACTGCTTAGACTTTTTTTTTTTTGTTATTTTTAAAAAATTATAATGCCCTAAACAGACACATCACTTAGCTAGATTTTACACGTGGTTTACCACAAATACTGACAGATACTGTGATGTCAGCCCGCTGCTGAATGACTGTCTATACAGTAAGGAGAATGACCTTCTCTGCAAAGGCACATCAGAAATATGGTTTGAGTGCATGATCTGCCTTTAGGGTTGGCTGTCACTAATCACCTCCTCATCTTTCAAGCACCTCAGTATAGTTTCCAGGATGATCTGATCCACAATCTTGGCAGGCACAGAGGTGAGACTGACCAATGTGTTGTTCCTCAGATTGTCTTTTTTCCTCTTTTTAAAAACAGGGCTTATGTTTCCCCTTTTTGAGTAGATGAAAGCTTCACCAGACTGCCAGGATTTCTCAAATATGATGGATAGTGGTCTAGCAACTTCATCCACCAGTTCCTTCAGGACTTCAGCCCCTTCATTAGGTCCCAAGAACTTGCAACCCTTCAGGTTCTTTACATAGTAACGAACCTGATCTGCCCCTACCACAGGTGGTTATTCCTTCTCCCAGGCTCAGCCTTTGAGTTACATGACTTGGGTGGTGTCGTTTGAGTGCTTTCGAGTGAAGACTAAGCCAAACAGACATTGAGTACCTCAGCCTTCCCCATATCCTGGAGTTATGCTTTAAAAGCTGAGTAGAATCTGTATGTCTAATTTGCGTGTTTTCTGCGGAAAAGCTTGGGTTTAAAAAGTTGAAAAGTGTCTGTGTGTCTCTCCTCCCTTTCTCCCTCCTCAGTGACTTCCACCTTCTTCTTCGGTTCTCTCCATCTTGTCTATTCAGAGCTATGTTGCTGCTGCTGAGAAAAAATGTTATCACTTCTGAAGATATGCAGGAAGAACTGCCTAGGTCTAATGATTTATCTGTGTTCAACTGGAAAGACTGTGAGAATTCTGAACATGAGGATCAAGACTGAAGTTGGATAACCACTGATTTCAGACAGAAGTAGGAACTGTCTATAATGAAGAAGACATTTTATCTCAATCCAGTGTAGAAGCATTGTGATGAAGCTCCACATGTCTGTGTCTAAGTTTGTGTGGGGTTTTTATATGATGTATGTGGTGGGGGGAATGTTTTAATATGTCTTGGTGCCTTTTTTCTCCAAATTGAGTAAGTTGTTTCACTGCCTGCAGATTCATGAGTGGTTTTATTAAACACTCCCTTTGTGTCTGATGCTTTAGATAAAAGCTCTTGCTTAAAATATAGTTGGGGTCTCTGACCCACAATGTTAATGGTGACCCAGGTGGGATGCACAGGGATCCAGACAATGACCCACTACAACACTACCAACTACACCTAACTAACCAGGTTAACTATTTCTTTCCAAAGGGGACATCGGACACCTAGTTTGTGCTTTTTTTCACCTACATACCTATAGAATCTTTTCTTGTTACACATTTCTACTTCTATGTCATTCCTCTCTCATGTTGCAAAATTAAATTTTCATGCTGACTTCAACGGGGTTATGGCAGACACATGTTGCTATCACATCACAAGGGTAAGCTCTTTGTCCTGGTTTAGGTTATTTTGTGCTGGTTTAGATCTCTCAGGGTGTCAAAAACACAGAAAACCAGAGATAGTAAAGAAAGAATAACAAGCTTTATTAACAGAGAGTAAAGAAAGGGTTAAAAAACAAGTCCATAGGAAAAAATTTTGCAAACTGTTGGTAAGACATCATGGCTCCAGGTTTCTGACAAGCTTCTTCCCATCCTCCTTTTCTTTCCCCTCTTCCTGGCATGGAAATGCTGTGGTTGCCTAACTCCATGAAAATGCCACAAAGACACAGATCTTCTGAAAAGAGATCTAGAGAGGAAACAGGAGAGAGAAAACAGGTTATCTTACACCAGGTCCACATGACAGAAAAGAAGCTTTGCCACAGTGGCTGCTCCACAGCAATCCAGAAGCCAGAGAGAGCATGTCTTCTGCATACCACAGGTGTGTGATCTTTAAGATCCCTTCCAACCCAGACTATTCTATGATTCTGCCACATGTAAAGAGTGTCATACCATGACAGTTTCATAGAATCACAGAATGGTGGGGATTGGAAGGGATGTCTGAAGATCATCTAGTCCAACTTTCATGCCAGAGCAGGTTCACCTAGAACCAGTTTCAGAAGATCTGGTCCATTAGGTTTTTATATTTCTCCAAAGAAGGAGACTTTACTCACATGGCTGAAGCCATGAAAATTCTACAAAGGTGGTATCTTAGAGTTCCTACACCTGACTTCAACTCATCTTAACATCCAGTACCAGTCCAGCCTTTACTAGTTGTAAGGCAAGTGATGAAAGCCTGATTTGTGAAGCTTGCATCCTCTCCTCGTAGTTGAGACCTAATGTGTATGAGCTGCCACCTCAGCCAACCTGCTTTGTCATGCTGGAGTACCATTGCAGTAGCCCTGTTTTGGGCAGAATCTGTCTGGATCAGATTACTTCTGTCTATATCAGATTACTGCCAAAGGTACCTTCCAGTGTAGAATTTGCATAGCAGTCCAATGGAAATACCAAGTTTTTGTGATATGCAGGATTATAGTACCACACTACTCTTCTCCCACGTCTATGTCACCACAGTAGCCTAAACTAACACAGCTACCCTGATAGCAGCAACAGTAGGAAGTTTTAGACATGTCACTCAAGTGCTTTCTGCTTACTCCTTCCAAGCAACGCTCCATGATCTGTCTAGAAAAATACAACAGTAAAAAAGCTGTAGCACAGCAGTGGCATCCATGACACAGTACGTCATACAGGGACTGACCTCTTTGTTGCATGTGATATGCAATCTTCATTCGCCATAACAACCTTTGAGGAAGCCTGTTCAGCAGCTGTTTTGTGACAATAACGTAAAAGAAGAGAAAGAGAAAGCAAGGAGAGAATTTTTTCCATTGCTCCCACCTCACACCAGTAATCTCAAATCCTCAGCTGTGTAAAACAAGGAAGTATGTTGACTCATGTTGCTTTTGGAGCCCTGTATATCTGTGTTTGTCTGCTGGAAAAATGATTTGCTTTCCTGTAGGTAGACTTTATCAATCACAGTCACCAGTACAAGTGGGTGTTTTTAATCTCTTTTTAACAGAAAATATACCAATTGGCTCAGTTTGCTATTTGCCAGGTCTTAATCCACGAGTAGGGACAGGTAACTCAAATGTAAATGCTTATTTCTCACACAAAAAGGTCATTTCTGGACTCAGGATTGTGTATCAACACAAGTCTGCTACTGAGTCTGAGGAAACATCTGTTACCTCTACCTCTGACATATAAACAGTTCTGGTACTGGCTGCTGAGATGTTGTTGAGAATGGAAGAGTGAGTATCTATAAAAATGTCTTGACTGTAAAGTTTGATGTACTCAAACCAAGCTTCTGAAAGCTGAAAGATGGTGCAGCAGTCACTGTGAGAAGCACAAGTGCACCATTACTAGATCACATGTGCAGCAAGACTGACACCAAAAGCAGGCACATCACAGATGAGTATGTCCTCAGCTAAAGCCAGCGTATCACTTCCACACCTCATCTGCAAGTTGCACCACTTATGCCAGTTGTATCCTGGCATGTAGTGATGACTTCTGGTGCTGTGCTACTGCACCAGGCATAAGGGTTGAGTCGCACTGTGTATTTGTGCCCGTGTAGCTCCAAATCAAGTCAAATTAGTATGCTGTTTTTCCTTTTGCTTTTGTGGAGTCTGACCTATCTTACTCAATATTGACATGGTCTCATTTATCCAGGTTAATTCTGTCTCTCAGGTCTATGGAAAGCATTAGGTTTCCTGGCACAAAACCTGCAAGGCTCTTGCTCCTCTTCAGGAGGACATTAATGACAATGTGGATTTTTGACAGGCAATTCAATCTGGAGAAAACTGCAGTGACACTTGGTCATTCTCACACTATGAAAAGCCAAAAAACTAGTAAGTCACGAACACAGACGTTCTCATTCTGATATTTCTTGGCCCACAGAATGTGAAATCTCACTCTTGTCCTGCCTTTTTGTCTTCTTTGACACATACAGACATGCAGGGCATCTGCCAGCCATAAAAACCTGTAACCTGCCAACTTTTCCCATAGGGCCTCACCCACACAGAAACTTCTTGTGCAAGTGTATGTATTTAATGTTCATCTCCCCTCAAAAAAAAAAACCGAAGAAGAAATGGGGATGACTGGGAGAGCCTTTTAGGCTTGACTGAAAGGATACGGTTTGCATCGCACATTCTGTTTGGGTGGCAGACAGTTGCATGGTGGTGAGGTCCTATGTGTTTAGAAGGCCACGACTTTTGTCTAGAATACAGAAGGTTCTGTTTCCTCATTTACTGAAATGTACTTGAAGACTGATATGGAGAGTGTAGGTGTATGGTGTAGCTAAAGATTGTCCTTCGAGAACTGACCTCTCCAGTGAGAGAAAGAGCAAATGGAAAAACGAATGAAAATCACAGACTTCTTCCTTAATGTTAAGGAAAACTAAATGAAGGGGTGGTAGACAGTTAAAACTGATGAACAAAGCTGTGTCTATTACTTGCATCAATAGCTATTTTGAAGGGTGCAATTAAAAGAGCTGTTACTCAGTGATCCATTCCAGCAGCATTGCTCCACCTCAGCCGCAATGCTTTTGCAGCAGCAGCAGCATCCAGATATGCCGTGCTATCAGCATATGCCATGTCTGCAGCAAACCAGTAGCCCAGAGCCCAGGGGTAACCACAGGAAACAAAAAGAAAGAGAAAGGCATTGGGAGAAGTCTGGTCGTTATAGCTTGGCAAGTGAGTCACACAGGCAAAGTTGTCTCAATGTGGTGGCCAATCGCTGGTGAATTCCGATCTGGTGTCCCTCAAATGCCCTCTAGTGGCTGTGGCTCTGCCTGTGGGCCACATCCCCGTGGCACAGCTGGAGCAAATAAATCACTTTCATGAACATGCAAAGTATCATCTGAAATCATGTGTAGAAAATGCCCAGTGCTCAGTGAATGCCCCCCACTCCCCCACTTCTGGTGGTGCTGTTCACAAGCTAAAATCCCACAGCAAAGCCTTCTTCTTCACCAAGCAGAAGAGCCATGTTGGGAGGGAATTGGCTTGCCAGCAGTGGCAGTGAACACCACGTGGGCCCTCTTTGCATTTACACAAGATGCTGTGTTCTTTTAAATAATGCTGTCTGAGGGAAAGATTTCTCTTCTGAATCTCTGCTTAAATGGAAATGTAGTGCTCCAGTCACTAGGGAAGGAGGTTATGCCCCACTTCATACTGTGAGACAACACAGACAGAGGCAAGTAAGTAAAGGATTCTAACATAAATTTCTGTGTGGTCCACCACAAACTCAAAAGAGCCTTTGGATACTGAGGGTCTACTGCTCAAGGTCCTAAAGAATAACTGGGGATCTTATGCAAGCAGTGCAACCTCATAAAGGAATTCAAGGTGTAGTAGGAGCACAACTGGAGTGTTAGAATGACAGCTCTACAACTCCCTTTCCTTCTGGAGTCTCTGATATGGTTGTGAAGATTTCACTGTCAGGAAGTTGTCTGTGGTGTTGGTCTCTGCTCTCAAATCAGTGATGATAGGACAAGGGGAAATGGCCTCAAGTTGCATCAGGGGAGGTTTAGATTGGATATTAGAAAGAAGTTCTTTACTGAGAGGGTGGTTAGATACAGGAGTGGATTGCCCAGGGAGGTGGTGCTGTCACCGTCCCTGGAGGTGTTTAAGGAACGAGTAGACGTGACGCTTAGGGACATGGTCTAGCAGTTAGATACTAGGATAAAGGTTGGACTTGATGACCCTGGAGGTCCTTTCTAGCCATGATGATTCTGTGATTCTGTGATTCTGTTAAACCCCGAATCAGCTCTGTCCTTGTCTGCTTCAGGATAAACCTCAGCCTGCCAAGCATAATGACAATACTACTGTCGTCCAGAGTTAACAGAAGTTGTTTTAAAAAATATGCCTTTATTTTTTGTAAATGATATGTTATTCTGAATAGCAATAAATAAGGATGTTTAAAAGATTTGTAAATAAAAAATCTATCACAGACACACCTTGATATGCTTAAAGATTATTTTTGTCTACCAATTACAGAAGTTCTGCGTGGTAAATGAGGTTTTAAATATGTGTCTCCATCATCTTTAAAATGCACTCTCAGATAATCCAGCATCGCAGACATTAACTACACATGTATTTACTTTGGTACAAACTCTTTTGTGTAGATTCCAATTTCTTTTATATCATTTCATTCAGAGATAATATTAATTAGCTCAGAAGACTCCCATAAATTATAGCAGCCACACAAATTATTATGGCTATGGGATTAGAATTAGGACTTGCAATCTTTAAAGTCTGCTCTTCCTGGTGTCTGCTCAACATGTTATTTTCACTGAATCTGCAAGAATTGTAAGCAATTTGGTAGCAAAATGGAACTAGAACACAACTTGCTCTCTATGAGCTACTTCATGTAGGAAAAAACGTGGCAGTTTTGCAGGCACAAGTCTCTTGGGGTTATTCACTTGTGTATAAAGAATGTAGGTCTTGATTTTTTAAAGATACTGATTTAGAGCCTTCTCCAAGGGTTGTGAACAAATCTTCACCGCGCCTTATCCCCCTGAATCACCCTAGAGGAAGACCAGATGTACGAGGGTGGGGGCAACTCTTTGAATCATTGCAAATACAGTAATCAAAAACTGCATCCTAATTTGCCCTGAAGAAACTTCACAGATGCGGCTACTGAGCTGCATCTACATCAGCACCCATAGTAAAGAAGTATGTGTATGCTCATTTATGAGATTACAGACTGTGTTCTCTGCATCTACAAAGTAAATGTCTCCTCAGCAGCAATGCTGGGTTCCTAAACTGTAGCAAACTGGCACTTCAGCAACAGATGCTAATAAAAATATACAGAAAATTTATTCCAGTCATTTATTCTAATTGATTTAAAGCCTCATGTGTATTCTGTCAAGTGTAAAAACATTTTAAAGTCAAACAAATACATCTGACCCAACCATTCTAAATGCATAACCCATGGTATGCTAAATTAAATCAGTACATAGTAGGCATTATCCATCTTGTTTTCTTTTGAAAAGGATAAATGAAATCACTGTGCTCCAGGAACACAATAAAAAAAATTTTAATAGGACTTTTACACCGGGTGACATTTCCCTTAAAAAAGTAGTACATTGCTTGTAATAATGCAGATTGGATCTGGAATAATAGAAACATGAATCCAGTGCCACTCCAGAGCTACACTGATAGCAAGTACATTCACAAACAAAATTCCTCAAAACTCCTGCAGTCTCATTTCTACTGCTAGCTAAAAATATTCTTGTTAAAATAGAAAAAGGGGTTTCTACAAAAATTTGGGGGAAAGTCATGACATTTGATCTAAATTGCTTTCCAGACAACTCAGTACGATGTATCGGCCTTCCCAAGACTTTCCCCTTCCAAGGTTTTGCTCGGATTTTTTACGTTCCTGAAAACAGTCCAATATTGCCACCATGTGGTCAAAGCTGGGCACGTTCATGGCGACAGTTGCATACGACGTCTGGGAGAAGGTCGGTGCCAAATCGCTAGTCAATGAATAACCACACCGCAAGTAAAAGGAAGGAAACTGAATTCTGAGAAATGAGTCTCTGTAAATGCTAAACGTGGGCCAGAATAAGAAAAATAATTTAAGATATTTTCTGATTAAGTCTTCAGTATCATGACGTTCCCCTTCCTAAAGGCACAATCTGTTTCCACTCGCTTCCTTCTCAGTACAGCAGGTACTTGCCAACAAGCAAAATCTATGCATATGCAAAATGCCTAAGACCATTCATTCCTTTAAACGTAAACATATTTGAAAAACTTGAAGCCTTGTTCCTGGACTTCAGGAAACAATAGAAATTGAACGTAAATATGATCTTTCACACTGACTTTTTCATTGCTGCCTTCCTTGCACTGAAGAGATACGCTTCATAAATAATATTTAAGAAGTTGTCATCATTCTGAAAACCAAAACAGATAATTGTTAGTTCATGTCAGACATTTCGAGTCATTTCAACCTTAGCCTGTTTTAAAAGGTGAGTAATAGGAAGGCTATTTACCAAAAATATGTACCATTTCCAATCCTTGCTAGTAGTAGCCTTAGAAGAAATGGATGTGAATATAAACTTTACTGCAGCAAATATGACTGTATCTCTACAGGAAATAATGAGTACATGGAAAGGAGATTTTCCAAACACAGTGGATTTAACTTCAGTCCATTACTCTTGCATGATAACATGGTGACAATACAACCCTGTAATTCCTTTTCACCCTCATTTACCTAATAATACCCTTAAGTAGTTTCCTGATAATTCAAAACACGTCTGAAAGAACAGTAAAATATACTGGGTTTTGATCCTACACTAAATCCTACCTGTGCATATTCTTGCATGTTGTTAATCTCTTTTAGATTTAATGCTCCTAGCTAATGCTGCTCCTTTTGCTCTGGTTCTTTTTTTTTTTTCTCCAGAAGATATGGGTCAACCCACATTAAGAAAGAATGCTCTAAGTAGCTCACATGAACATATGAGGACAATTAAATGCAGGACACTATTTAAGGGAAATAAGGAGCATCTGAGATTGTAGGTTTTTTATAAATGTAAAGCAACAGCTGAGGAATTCACAGTAAATAGATTCCAGGTATCTCAGGTAATCCTAACTACCACCAAGAACAGCAGTTGTAATTAGGATTAACTGAACATACATTGTACACGCACTGTTTCAGAGGCTAAAATCCAATTTCCCCTGACTAATTTCCTTTGTCACTTCATATACAATTTTGCTACTATCCATATATTCATTACACTGAGTAAACTAAGCTAGTATAGTTTTAAGTTATCCAACTTACGTTTTAAAGTTGCTTATACTCATCCTGCAATTTTAATTTCCCATCTGAATTCCTCTTACTGCTAACACGCATCTCTGAAATACTTGGTAGCTAGGATAATCACCCATTATTTATGTTTAGCTAAAAATATAAAAGATATGTCTCTCTCTTACAGGCCAACCTTATGAAGATTTCAGTCATCTCTGTTCTTCTCTGCCAAACGTATTATCTTTTCTGAACCCAAATCAGATACGTCAATCAAAAAGCAGTTAAGCCAGCAGTGTGCAACTAGAGCCTATCACATCCCCAGTCTGTGTCACTGTGGTCTGCTAACATGCAGCCGTAAGTAGCTTGACTTCCAACATGTATTTTAATTATTCAGCCTTTAGAGAGATGCCACCGGTTCTTGGGTGCTTAAGTTAAAATGGGAATTGTGATTTTAACCATGGTAGGAGAATTATCGGTGCTTTACCTGGATAAGATGTAGAAGTGTTTCCTGAAGCTGCATCTTCGTCATTGAGCTGCTGTTGACCACAGATGACTCTGGGGTTTGCAGTGGCAGAAGAAGGCTAGCTGAGCCAGCAGCAGGTTCTTGGTTTGCTGCTGCTAACCGTCCGCTTTCATTTGCTTTCGGTGGAGCAGGTGTGGACTGAGTAAATACCATTGGGGACATCAACAAGGTGGGAGTCACAGTGGCAGGAATGCGTTGAGGTGAGATTACCTGTCCATATAAAAAATAATCAATTAAACCTATCTGCTTAATTCTATGCAAATAAAGGTGGTGAAAACTGCACACTGATTGTCAACACTTAGAGAGAATGCTGGAGATCAATATGGTTATGTCAAACTCCAGCACCAAGACCATCTACATGACCCATTTCCAGATTAGAAAGTCTCCTATCCAATTCAACATTGCAGCTACGGATTCAAGTGTGATTAAGTCTATGCTATAGGCAAATGACCTTAGGACATTTGCCTAAACGAGCATTTATTATTTATTACTGCTAGAGAATGCAGCACAGGGACAGTAAGTAATTAACTCTAATGTTTGAGAATATACTTACATGCAAATATCACTATTAATCACTAATCTTTGTACATAATACAGGAAAGTATTTTCCAGTTGTAACTTTGACATTTATATATGTTTATATTTTCTTCCTTCTAATTGTACTCAAGGAGAGGGAAAAGCAAACAGAGATTAAGTGATTTATCTGAAGAGCCATAGTGAGCTCACAGCACTGTCAGAAACAGAACTGACTCCTAACTCACATGCAGCTGACAGAATGAAAAAGGCCCTCAAAGAGAAGGAAAACCTTGGTGTTGCAGTAGTTCTGCAAGTTCCCTCAGTGTCATACCCATTCCAACTTGCAAAGATATGCGTGAAAGAACTTGCACTCTCAAATTTCACAGTGCATCTTGGAACTGTAAAACACACAGGACTAGCTAATACTATTGGATATAAAATACAACATAACAGAAATATATCCACATAGTTTGCAGACATTAGAGCTCTCTCCAGGTAATTCTAGTAATAAATCTTAGTCCTAGTCACCCATTTCATCACTATTCGAGTATCTGATAATTTTTCAAATAACACAATCTAAAGAGGAATTGGCATGAGCTCCCCAAGGCTCCTCTCTTTTGGACTGTAACATGATTTATTGCTACTGTATAAAGGTGAAAGGCTACTGAATCACCTCACTCTGTGTTACACTGAGTTATAGTTCAATTTTCAAGAAAAAATAAGAATAAAACTAAGGTTTTCCTCCTAGGTATGCAAACTGACATAGATTAATATTAAAGAACAGTCATGTTTCTGTAGCTTGTCTTGCTCCTAGTTATGTCTGTTCTATACAGGAAATTTCTGAACAATGTTAGTTGGACTGCAATATGAGGACAAACAGAAAGAAACAAGAAGGAATGAGATCTCATGCTGTTTTATACTAAATTGAAGGAAGCAGAAAGACTTCTGGATATTAGAAATGGTGCAACATGCACTTAAGCAAACACCTCCCTGTTCATGTTTTAGGTAAATATTTCTGTTTCTCTAATATAAAATGCTACCTGAAAATGAAACTCTTGACGTACAGCTTTTTTCCTACCCCTTTACAAGAAAACCAATGTTAGTCCAAAGTGACTTGTGGAGCGAGACCTTCAGACTGTGCACAGATGTTCTGTAAATGAGAAGATTGTTCTGCCCGTGGAAGACTCGACTACCTCTAGACACTTCACACAATGCTTCTGCTCTACTCATCCACGCAGCTGAAGTGGACTTTTAAATTTACCTCAAGCAAAATTGGCAGGGCACGCTTAAACCAGATGATTCTTCCTAATGTGATTTAAAGAATGCATATACAAACTTCTTTCCAAGGGCAGGAAAGTCCAGCAAAGGGATGGTGGTGAGCAGCTGGAGGAGATAAACTGTTCTACTGATACAGCTGAATCTACAGCAGACTATGTCAGAGACCAAGACAAAACGTCCTTCAAAATCAGAAAACATTTCTCTCCAGAGTCCAAGGCCAACAAACAAAACCTGAGACAAGCTGTGCTCTTAATATGTAGTTACTGCTGCCAAACATGAACGCATGCTGTGGTTTAAAAGAGATACGAATAATTTTTTGTTTTCTCTGGATAGAATTTGCTTTTGGTAGGAGTTTTCAAGCTTTACGGAATATAGCTATATATATAAATATATATATTCCAATCTATGTGGAATATATACGGAATAAGCAATATTGCCATCTACAGGTTACTGCAAAACATTTATTTCAGAAGAACAGAAAATACACGTAGCATTTCTTCAGCACACAGTGTTTGTTTCTGTACACAAACATTAACACATAATTTTTGCTAACGGTTCATGCTCAAAGCTTCTGCCTTTTAGAAAAGTATTATACAAAAATAAATTTAAAAAAAAACCATGAAGGCAAATTTTCATTTTAGATTTAGTTCACATCACCTTCAGTCACTGGGACAACTGGCACTCACCAGAAAATGAGATACAGATCTTGGAATTACTAGTGGGATACCTATAGCACTGTGCTTCTGCTGAAAGCACTGAAAGAGCTCTGTAGGGACATTCATATTTCTCACAAGGCTTAAGAGACATTCCAAAATGCTGTTGATCAACTTCTTCCCCACAGAATCTAACCTGAGTTGCTTGTTTATCCAGCCTGTACTATCTTAAGCTTTATCAGGTCAATGCTTACATCTAATAACAGAGTAGGAGTCTACCGTCAGTTTTACAGCAACAAAGTAAGAACAGTGGAAAAATAATGGTTGCACAAATGCCCACTAAGATAGACAACATGGTAACTAGCAAGTTCATTTAATGCCATCAACTCAGGAACAAACTGGATCTTCTGTAATGCAAACTGATAAACTGCATTCCTGTGAGTGCAGCATCCCATACGAAGGAAGTGCTCTTCTGGAACATCAGACCCAGGTGGGTGCTCTGGGACTCTAACTGGTTTTAATGGCATTACTTAAAACTGAGAAAATTTAATCTAAGAATGGTTCTGGAACTTAAAAGACAGTTACTATTAAAATAAAGCTGGCTACAGTGCCAGCATTGCTTTGTCTTTCAAGTTTAACCCAGAATTTTTAAATTGATAATAGACTACAGAATCTTAAATTATTTTTCAAAACAAATCTGAAGCACCTATTTGCATTCTTCCTGTGCATGTTTACAACCTCATGCTGGAACTGCAGCCTGAACAATTGAGAGGCAGTGGTGCAGTGCTCACAGCAAAGATATTAAGCACCACACACATAATCAGAAGATGTGACACTATGAACAAGATACATTCTTGCTGAAAAATGCTCGAAGAAATGAGGAAAAACAGGCTGCAAGATAAGTGGCCTTCTGAGGAAAAGATAAATTTGTGTCAAGGTTACTGTAAGCACTTTTAAAACCATAGTTCTGATAAACACTTATGCATGCATGTATCTATAATCAGGATAACCCATGCCTAACACTAAGCATATGCTTAAAAGCCCACTGCAGATTAATGCTTTTTTTACTGCATCTTAAGCACATGTTACTCACTGTCTGCATAAGGAATACTTGACAGAATAGGGCTGGCACCAGACCAGACTGAATGCTTCCAAGCATTATTCTTCAGCTTCTTCTCTTTTTTTTCCCCTTTTCTTCCTTTTTTTTTAATCTAGTCTCTTCCTTTCCATGTGGGAGATCACAGTTCTTACACCATATGGAGATGCAGCAGAGGCCAATTTAAACTTGGACTTGTAATGTGTCAATTGTGGAAAAGACTATTGCTTTCATTTTCTTAGTGTGGCTGATGGATTTACTGTGTTCCTTTAATATGATTTTTCCAACAACAGGCTCTGTCCAGATATCTCTCTATTCCTGTCAGATTTTTTGGAATCTGCTTTTCCTGTATGCTGAACTGTAATAGAAGAGGCAATACCAAAAGATAAATAATTACAGAGAGCAAACCTTTTGCTGCATTTGTTGTCAGAATCCACTTTGATCTATTTTGCATGAGCATGTGCACATACACTTGTGCCAACTCAGTTTCACTCAAATGTCTGACTGCAGGCATGGCAGCACTTAAAGCCTCTGCTGTACAGTAAGGATGATAGTATGCTGGTCTTGAAAGCTGTTTCAAATTTTGTACCCTTTGTTTATTATTTTTTTTGCAAAAGTAGGTATATTTCACGTGGTTAATTCATGGCCTTCTACAGAAATACAGACTCGTTCTTTCATTTTTAGCCTCCCCCCTTCCTTTCCCTTTGGCAACTGGCTGCATGTGAAAAAGGTCGTTCCTTCCAGACTGCTGAGGCTTAAGTGTCTTAAACAAGAATTAGTCATATTTTCGTTATAATTTTTAGTCTATCTAATCTCATGAGCAACACCAAATGTGTTGGAAGAACTGCATTTAAAACTGTTTTGATAGCAGCTATGACTGTATCAGTCCATGAAGCCACTGCTAGGCAGTGTCCATCTACTCGGCTCTGCTCACAGCCGTGTAAAATGAGACTGAGAGTCTCCTTAGCTGGTTTTTTTAAAGGCAAACTTGCAGTAATAATTACAGTTAATGATACTTGTTTCAATGAAGATTTTTCTCTTCTCACAAGCTATTGTTCCATTTGTACTCAAGCTGCAAAATTACTGAATTGCATTATGTCACACCTCAGTAATTCCCTACCCATACTGCAGCTAATGCTGGCAATTTTCTTTTCAAAATATAAACAAATAAAGTAATTAGCCATATCATCATCTACATGGATTTTTCATTTGAAAATATATTGACATATTTGCCATTTTAAAATGTATGCATACCTCATTTCACTTTTACCTTCAAAGCACAAATATCCTGTCTCCACACTATCACTGCATGTACCAGTGATTCAATTTCGTGCATTTATAGCAGGCAAAAGCCATTCCCACTGACAACAGAAGTAAATTTTTGTGACTCTGGATTTTACTCATTAGCACTACACTGGAAAGTCAGATTACCATCTGTAGGCAACTGATTCTGAATAATTTCAATGACTAATCCCTCCAAAACTCTTTCACACAGATTTGAAGTCTTTTAATTAAAGGAATAAAAAGAATGATGGCTATTTGCTGTATCAAATTCATCTTCCTTGACCTCTCTCATGGAATGAGAAATCGCAAACCGTGATACTGTTTGTGACAGACGTGGCGCTTAATGTTAAAAATTAAGGTCTTTTTCAGCCTCTTCACACTTAGGATAACTTTCTGGAATAAGGATGATTCTTGGAGCATGCTGAAGTATTCTGTAGTCAGGTTTTTAAGTAGTTGCAAATGCTATCTCATTTGGATAAGTAACTTCTAGACTGCAAAACGAGTCAGACTCCAGTATAATGCAAGTCTTGCAGACAGTTTGTCCATGATAAAGGAAGTTAAAAGGGGCTTAGATGCAACTCCAAACAGAACATTTAAAGCTATTTGGGAGTAGAAGAATCTACAGAAAATGAAGTTGCTAACAGAGAGATGAGTAGCCCAGGACGGGGTATTTTGGAATTGTACATGATGCTTTCCTGAAGAATAGAAAAAGGCAGTCATGAAAGAGACAGTTTCTTGACATTTCCTGAACTTGTAAAACCATCAATCTTTTAGGGTCACAATCACCAGAATTAAGGGACTGGGGTTTTTTGAAAGCATTCAGGCACAAGGACTTTTTAAAAGATAATATATAGCAAATAAAAAAAAAAATATTTAATCAAGGGTTAGAAACAGCAGTTACTGTAGAGATAACTAGATAATCAAAAGACAAATATTTCACAAAACTGCTGTTAGAAATTAAGTGACCTTTTAAGCACCTCTAGCTACTGGTGTACTGCACAAAAAAAGCTATGACTAAATTTGTTAGAAAAATTATGACACTGAAAACATTACACTCAGTAACCAGCAAGTACATGCAACAGCCTGAGATTAAGTATGGCAACTGAAAAGTAGGTGACTCCACAAAACACCTCTGGAAACACCAAGACTGCAGTATTTTGGTCATTATTCACGTGCAAAAGATGTAGCCTTCTGTATTTACAGTATCACAGCTTGGTAAATCCGAACTTAGGTCACATTGTTAAATTATCACCTACAAAATAAACAATGTACAACATGCAGCAAGATAAGCAACATGAATGTACTGGCCAAAATGAAAAAAGAAATACTAACCTTACAAGATACCAAGTTCAAAGCACTGCCAGACTTTTATTTACTCAATTAAAGTGTTTAAGTTTTCCATTTACCTGAAAGAGAGCGCTCTGTTTTTCCGTACTGGGCACTTTCTCTATCCAGGAATCCAGTGGTTTCAGAGTACTGGTGTTCTGAGTAACAACAGGAAACTTAGCTGCCAAGGTTGGTCTGCTGGATACATGCAATTGTTCTTGTTGCACTATCTGGAGTTTTTTCAATAACTCTTGAGGTGAAATCACCCCTGAGTTGGCTGCCTGATTGCCAGAGAGAGAAATTGGCTGTCTAGGAAGTTTGGATTGTTTTTTACCAAGTGTCTGAGACTCTAAAGTCTGGCTTGGTAGGGAACCATTGAAATACACCAAAGGTGGCTGGCTCATATTATTTACTGGTGCTGCTGGTGCTCCAACAGCAGCTGGAGTCCTGCTGAACACAGAAGCCGTAGAGTTCACAGATCCTGTTGCACTGGCATCCATTTTAGTCACAGACCCTGACTGACTCTGTAACTTCTGTAATAAGCTTTGAGTGCTAGCAGTATCCTGAACTACATGAGATGTTGTGATACCATGAGAAGTCACAGGTTGGAAGAGTCCTGTGAAAATCTCACCCACAGGGTGGACGTTGCCATTTTCACAAAGTCGGTTCTCAGGAAGTTCAGCAAGTGGATGCAGATCTGTCCCACGCACCATAAGCTTCTGAATGGCAGGGCAAAGCTGTTTCTCTGCAGAGGGTGAATGTCTGCTAGGTTCTTCATAGGACAGGGACCGAACCACACCCTGCCTAACAGAAATATTCTCTTGATGCTTTTTATTAAGTGGTTCTGAGACATCTGGCTTTTCTTGTTTTCCAAACAGTGCTGTCAAAGACAAGTGCTGTGGTTCAGGATCCACGTTCTGTGAGGGGACAAAGGGAAAAAGTAAACACAGTTCCCTTATGCCCAAGTTACATTAAATGGTGACAGTATTTAGCCAGCAGTATTCAAGGAAAAGCTCAGAAAATGGCTTTTCTCTTTTCTAACGGGAGGATTTCTATTACTTCTGTCACATTGGAAGGGCAAGAAGGCAGTTGTCAAGCTGCTGATGTGGGAGAACATCAGTGAATCTGAGAGATAGCAGTGCCCTCACTTCAAATACCATGAAAAAGCATCTTCCATTTGAGCTATCAGTAAAATATTATTGAAAGACAGAAATCTTCTCATGTATGAAGTAAGGCCACTTCTTGTGCATCTCCCCATCACAGCTGAATTCAGCTCAGGATTTTGCAGTGTGATGTAGCTGGACACTATAGCACAAGATACTTTATTTAAATTAACCTAAAAAAACCCACACAAAAACTGTGGCTAGCTATTGGCTAGACCTTTAGATCAAAGCAGCTTCTGATATTTGACAGACTAGTATTTCTTCATTGTGTCAGGGTAGCATGCCTCTAATTTACATACTTCTACATCACATGGCATGGGCTTGGGCTGCTTTTTGTAAATTAGATTGCATTAAAATAACTCCTTATAGTGGTTCCACCTTAAATTGTTGCACTGACCTTCCAACTCAAATCAATATTCCTACACAGTTACTTGATTACAGCAGGACTAGTTGGAAAACTCACAGACTGTTTTACCTTGCTTTGCTGGGGTACTCGTTGATGCTGATTTTCACTGGGCTTCACTGGAATTGGTTTGATCAGGTTGGGATTGCTATAGATTGCAGAGGAACTGGTTATTTGTTTTGGCTCTGAGCAGGTCTTACACTGGAACAGAAAAGAAGTATTTTTTAGTAAGCGTGACAATATCTTTTCCCTTAGTTCTCCACCATAGTAAAATACAGAAATAGCTAGTTATTCAGTAACCAAAATACTAGTTGCAGCACTGAGTATGAAATATGCTATTGAAAGAACGGTAACAACTGCCACCTAATTTTCTAAAATCACAAAGGATATGTAGAAATAAACACTCGATTCCAAGATTTCCGAAGTATGAAGCTTCCCTCTAAATTGAAGCTATCTCAGATCTTTGTCTTCTGTTTTTCCCCACACTTGAAAACCATAAAGTAATTTTCAAAAAGCACCTTCGAAACCAGGCTCAGACTTGCTTTTCCTGCATCAGCAGGCAGTTAGAAGTAGTCTAGATAGATGAAGGATTAATGTGGTTGTAAAGAATATTTAAAATGGTTGTTTGTTAAAACCTGGAATTGTAACTCAAACTCAACAAAAGAGTAGGAAAAGGAGAATAAAATGGTCTTACTTACACTGTACAAAAATTAACAATACAGTCAACAAAATCACAGAAGCACTGGGTGTACAAGGAATGCTATTGCCCACAGAAAAAACCAAAGTATATTGGAAGTCATTGTCATTTGATATTATTGAAACCAAGGAACTGGAAGGATTTTTTAAGGAATTACCTAACAAAAAGTTAATCCTATCTAACAAGAGTATTTACACTTAGTTACCTGAATTTGATGGGCTCTATATTTTCTATGTGGCAGGACTAATGGTTGGGTAAATAATGACCAGCTCTGGTTTCTCATTCTTTCCTCCAAAGAGCCCAGTCTTGTGCATTATGGGGGACAGAACTCTGAATGGGAGACTGCCATAAGGACACACAGTGGAGATACTGCTGTGCAATTATGGAAACGTCAGCCTCCGTTCCAGAACTTTCTGAGACAAACATCTTTGATGCAAATGTGTTAGGTGATAAAATAGCCCATGCTCTCACAAAACTGGTAATTTAATCAATTTCTGACACCTACCACAACAGTAAACAAAGCCACACTGGTTCCTGGGCTGCTCAGTAAAACACAACTTGAGTTCTCAAGGGGACTCTGAGGGACTCTAGCAGGTATTCAGTGATTTCTTTGCAACATTTATCCTCAGGAATCCCAGGCCCCCGAGGCTAATAAGAAAGTCTGGAGTGATGAAGATGCATCGTTTAGGAGACGAAGATTAGGTTAGGGAGCATAAAAACAAAATGGACATACACAAGTCCATGGAAGCAGATGAGATGAACTCACAGGAGCTTAGAGCTGCCTCTTGTGAAACCACTATTCCTTTTTGAAAGGTAATGACAACTGGAGGAGGTGCCCAAGTATAGAACAAGATGAACCAGACTTCCCTCAGTAGTGCTCATGATGAAAAAAGTACTGATTTTGCCAGTAATGCAGAGTTCCAAATTGAATTTCAGTTAAATATAAAACCATGTAGGAAGTGCCTCATGTCTAATGTGGTAGGCCACACTCAACATGTAAATATACTTAAACTCAGCTTCACACTATGCCCTCTATGGAAAAAAAAATAAATCAAAGAAATAATTTTACTAAAATGCGGGATATCATTTGATGACGACAGATGTCCCAACATTCAAATCAAGAGCTATGTCCAAAGACTGTTCATTGTAAGCCAAACAGTTTTCTTTTAAAGCTAGTCCATGCCTACCTCCCATTTGTGTGATTCAAAGCCCAATGAATGGAAACATCTGTCAGAGATCTACACTTAATTGATGTTTCAGTTCTGCTAAGCAATTGATATTTAAAATGGTTACAAAAGAATTGCTATGAAAAATCCTAACAGAAAGAAGCCATAAAAAAACCCCAGAGTACAAGACATGTTTATGACACTAACATAACTATTAAAGTTTTACACTAAGGAAAAGTTTCTCTTCGATTTATTATCTCCGGGTTAAATTTATCAAGGTACTGCTCAAACAAATTGTTTGCTTAGGTTCTTCCTAGCTGACACATTGGTACCCTTCAATTTGAGTAACAATGTTTTGGTAACTTATATTGTCCAGTCTAAGCCATTCTATGATTCTATGGTTTTATGATTCTATGATTCACTTCATAGCATCGTAGAACGGGGTTCTGGGGATCATCTAGACCAACCCTGCTTTCAGAGCAGGTTGTCCTAGAATGGATCATACGGGAACATGTCCAGGTCTTATGTTTCAACTTACGTCCACTGCTCCTAGAGAGTGTCAGCATCTTACCTAATTAATTTTCAGATGAAACAAGGGCTTCCTGTAGCACCTATTTGATCTATACTAGAACAAGTGAAGATGACTTTCATTTTTAGATTGGACAGGTCATACATGATACTACATAGATCAAACCCACTCTTTAGTAAGAATAAATAGCCTTTTCCTCCCAAACTGTTTTCTTCTGTTGATGGTGCATTTTCTTCAACGTATCTCCTTCTTATTGCTATTTTCATAGGATTTTTTGACAAGTAACATGTGAGCAAATAATGTAATCATTATTTCAGACCAAATTCCTCTGCAAAATGAACAGCGGTATACACAAAGGCATACAAAGAATGACATTGACCTGACATGGTCTAATTGCCACGATTTGATAGCACGGCTAGTACGCTGGGATCAAAGAGAGAGAAGTACGCTGAAGAGAAAAAAAGCCTGTGATGATTTCCAAGTAATCTGTAACTACTGGAGCTCATGATATAAGGTTGTTTCGGCAGATGGGTAGCATGGTCTTGCAGATGACTAAGTTAGGAGCGCTAGCATGACATTTTAAGTTACTGACAGGTGGAAAGGTGAAGTAGATACAAGATGTCGTGAAAGAAATGTCACCATGCTCTTTAGTGACAGAACCAGAAGAATATTCATTGGTGACCACACTTGATAATTATTGCATCTTGCTTCACAGGTCTGTCCTTCAGTCATGCGTCTTGTTCAAAGCTAAGTTCCTACAGAAGATGCACAAGAAATCAAAAGGATCTAAGATCAAGTCAACAAAAGGCTTAATAATATTGGGGAAAAAAATAGACTCATGTGGTGAAAGTCAATTGAAAAAGAAAAAAGACCATAATTAAGGATGTTTTAGGCAAGTCTGGTATAGACAGAGTCATTTGAGGCAAACAGCTGCTGTATGTTGTCAGATTTCATAGCCGACCTGTACAACATGAAGCTCAAGCTGAACAGTACATTGTCAAAAGAAACAATGGACAAACACAGTACCTCAGTCTTGCAGCTCTCCTGAAGCAAGTCACATCCAAACCTCATACTCTGCAGGAAAAACCTATGAGCTGCAAAGACCTATCAAGGACTAGAAGGACATGCCAGAAAGTCTAACGCAAGGAAAGAAGGTCATCCAACTCCTGATGGAACTCAGAAGAGCTTCGCAGATAAATGTCTATGCTGACAGCAATGAAGATAACTTAGAAGTCATCAGAGCTCAAGTGAAGAAGTCAAAAGCCCTGTAAACTGAGGATTTCTACCTAGCTGATGTAAATTAGCCACAACATCAATGAGCAATCACATAAAGGTGTACAAAGTGCTCAGCAAAACAGAGGAAATAAGGAACAACAGAACTGTCTCAAGATCAGCAGCAGCAAGGATTTCCAGTCAGAGCCCTGCTTAAGTGAGACATAAAGAACCAATTCAGTTTGTTTAAGAACAAGTGGCGTAGACCTTGCATCATCCAGGCTGAGTTAATTAATAAAAAAAGGGGTGGGGGAGCTATGTCTTTTACTTTACATATAACCTCTAACTTAATTTGTGAATAAGATACACCTTTCAAAGGTACCTACACTCTTAACGTTCACCCTCATCACAGAGCCTAAAAATTGAGCATTATTCCTTAGCTGTTTTGAAAATGGATGTTTTTATCCTACAGCTCCCAACACTTTGAAACACTCTCTTCTCCAAAACAATGTGGAATTCTAAAGGGAGAGAAATGTATTTCATAACTAATTAGTGCACATCAGCATTGCAAGCTGTAAGACAGACACTGACAGATAAGTAGATTTCTTAATGCACACAAAACATATTGCCATTAAATACAAAAATGATTGTCAACATCTTTTTGTCACGCCCTTCTTAATTCCTTATTACTAATAAAACAAGGAAAAAACCCACAAATTCAATTGTTAAGAGGTCAGATAAAACACTCATGATCCAGACAAAATGGCAGTTATATTATTTCTTTAGCAATCCCTTAAATGCAGCAAGGTTAGTGATGAAGTAAGAAGCAAATTTCAAAATATCAGCAGGGAAAAAAAATTTAAAACCTATTATTTAAAGAACAGATCTTTGAGAATTTCTTCTCCTTTGTCTTGATTTTATGTGTACTAATATATAAACAGAAGGCATCTTAATTTAGATTACCTCCTTCTCACAAAATCTGAAGACAGCTTCATATTTTTCCAGTTTTCCATTTCTAGCATTTTTAAGGATATTTAATGAAAACTGCTTAAACACTTTGGAATACCTCAAATTGCAATCTTATGCCAAGAGTGGATACTGAATCACCATTAAAACATAAAAGATATACCAGGTTCACTATATTACATTAAATCCCTACTACAGAAAATATGAAGCTTCAAAAGATGCTATACTACAACAAAAAGGGCTACATTTCACCGTAACTCATATAGTTTGCTCTTATCTTTTTGAGAACTTTCTTAGCAGCAACATTTCAGAAAAATAGGTTTTCCTTTCCCTAAATTGCTTAAGATATACGTATTTCTAGACTGAAAACACTCACGAGCTTCATTATTGCATGACAACACATATGAAATACAGGAAACAGCAGCAGGAGCCTGCAGGGTCTGTAACAATTTGCAGCACATATTTGAATACTTAAAATCATTAGATTTTTATTCCCCAGAGTAAATGTTTTTGATTGCTTAATAACAGAGAACATTATTAGTCCATTAGTTACTTCTTTATGCAGAACCCTCAAAAGACCAAAGCAGTACATGCTACATTTCAACCTTTTCATTTCCTTCCATTAGTGTTTGAAAGTAGCTATCAACCACAATTAAAAGCCACAAATTCACCGTAAAAGGTCTTCTCTGAAGAAGTTATTTGAACCTGTGATTCTGTGATTCTGTGAAGGACAGTGAGGCTGGTGAGACGCCTGGGAAACAGGCCCTGTCAAGAGTGGCTGAGGCAACTGGGGTTATTTAGTCTAGAGAAGAGGAGGCTGAGAGGAGACCTTATTGCTCTCTACAGCTACCTAAAAGGAGGT
>JAOXOE010000001.1:44496619-44514840 GCA_028565055.1 Phoeniculus purpureus
CATGCTGATTGTACCCAATCACCTCTTCACAATTCTCCTGTCTCAGTAGTGCCTTCAGGAGGATCTGCTCCATGATCATACCTGGCACAGAGGTGAGACTGACCGGCTTGTAGGTGTGAACTGGGACATTTTATATGTTTTATATATAAAATCGATTTATCGAAGCGTATTTCTCAGGTGCGTTTGCGTCACCCTGTGCATTTGGTGAGATCTCGTTATGATAACTTCCCACAACTCTGCATCCAAACTGGATCATGACACCAACTCCACTGATATTATTCTTAATGTCACTGAAGTAACTGTTACTCTACTGCAGTAAGCACAGATTGAAAAGCTTCTGAATGACTACATGTATGAACCCATCTCTCCTTGATTCATGATAATGCCATTACTTGTATCACTGACCAGAATCAATACAGATGATCATGAGCAAGAAGGGTGTTGTAATAGGAACATTTCTAGCTAGTTGTTCTCAGGGAAAACATCCACATGAATCAGGATGAGGTGGTTGGGTGTACTCCTCCTCTTCAATATAAATTGGAGCAGCTCATTTAAGCTGGGATCTACTGTGCCTCTGCTGCTGTGGCCATGCCAGCCCAGCAGTGGGGATCTCCCATGTCTTTGTCTACAAAATCCACAAGGTCTGACATTTTAGCGGTCCAAAAAGCTTCAAAAAATCCAGGGTAACAGGAACTCCAGGAGGGCTCAGCAAGGAGCCCCAGGGCAAAGACTGAGGCTACAAACAGGAACAAGCGCAGAAGTATCTCTTTAGGTGCAAACAAAAGGGGGAAAACAAAAGTTGGTAGTTGCATGGAAGTCTGTTGCAGGCTACCAGGTAGGAAAAAGTCTCAAGCGAGCTGATTGCTAGAATGCATGCAGGTAAGCAGAGAGAAAAGCTAGCATGACCATCAGTTGGTGAGGTACAGGGTTACAGTGGTGTGGGAAGTGCTGTCAGGACAAGGTTCAGATCAGACACGCAAACCTCGTAGTTACAAAAGCCACTTATTCCAGACTGTTGCAATTCACAGCATTTTGTTTAGAGTATTATTGAATTCATGCTTAGTTAAAGTCACCCACCATTTCATCAAACTGCTTAAGGCATCTCTTTATGTAGCTTACTTCAGACTGCTAATAGTGAGATACTGAGAAATTAGATGCTGTGTCAGAACCAGCAATCTCCTAATTACAGGAGTAGACAGTATTTTCAGCAGGAAAAATGAGATCATCAGTGTCATAGAAATAGAGACTAAAAAGACACATTTAGAAAACAAATGAACAAGAGGTAATCCCTGATTTTGTGGCTGACTACAGCTGTAGCAAATGATCTGTCAGTATTTGCATCAAGCTCCAAGCATAATATCCTGACTGAAGTCTCAGGAGTGTGAAATAAGGGGAAATGAAGAACAAGGTGTCTACAGAACAGATATCTGAAGAGATGTGGGCTGGAACTGCAGTCTGTGACTGAGGCATGGAGCTGCATTTTCTCCTGTACGACTTTGGTCATGTTGCCAGGAGTAACAGGCACGATCTTATTAATTCAGGGTCATAGGTGTTGTACTCTCTTGTTTGCTCACTGCCATTTACTTTGCAGTTATAGCCTGGCACAGAGTTACTAGTGAAGCAGTAGGAACATCAGTAGAGCTCAGTGATGTGCAGGCATGCATGTTGATTATATACACATCTGGCCAGATAGCTGAGCCATCTCCTTCTCTCCATCTCCTCCTGCCCCATTCTTATGCAGCTCTGCCTCCAGAATTACTGAAAATTCAGACTTAGTGGAAGGAGCCTCATGGGTAGAAAATTAGCAGTAGAAAAGGAAAAAGAAAGCCAGCGATGAAGAAATCGTAGATGGCACTGTGCAAGATTGCATAAACTGGTAAACAGGAAATCCTGAGCTTTGCATTTCCTGAAAATACGCTGCAGAATCCAGGTCCGTAAAAATGCAAGTGGAATTGCGAAGACATCTCTAAACATCCAGAGAAGAAGCGAGAAAGAGAGCAAAAGAGAGCTACGTGCTGAACTAATAAGAAACAAAGAATGAAGGAGTTACAGGCAGGGTCATAAAGTGGTAGGGTCAAAGAAAAAGTTAATTGAAAGCATTTGAATAATCCACACTCAACAGGAAGAGAAAGGACTGCAGAAGTTGTTGCTGAACTAATTTCCTCGTGGGCTGAGACCTGACTGTGACTGCCTGAGCTCCCAAAGGATGAAGAGGGAATCAGAGAGCACATGCTACAAGAAGGAAGGAAACTAGATGACAAAATTCTCCTTAAACTTTAATCATGTTACTAGAAAAATAATACAGTACTCTTGTGAGTGTGCAAATGAAACACTTGCCCTCACAGGTTGGGGGCTAAAAGGCTACGAACTCCTTTGAATGCTTGCATCTTTTCGTAATAACAAGTTTGCTCAAGTTACACTAAATTTTATTGGCTCCCTATTAACAGTTTCACCAATTTTTTCACCTATAATTATTTTGGAGTGACTTACTGATTAACAGCCTCAAAACTTACGTAGCTTCTGAGTTCAGCAGTAAATAAAGACACCATCAAACCACCTTGGTGTTAAAAGAAAAGACATCATTCCAAGGTGGCCTCAGAGAGTAGAATGTGGTTTCTTTTCCTCTAGAGGGTCAAAAAAACATCAGCTCTCAAAATATCTACTTACTCTGGCAGATCCTGAAAAAGCAGGACACATGAGAGTCCCAGTTTCGTACTACCTAGTCCTAGAGGATGAACCTACCTAGGTATGAACGTGTGGCTGTATGAGGATTAGGGGTGTGTATTTGCAGGTGCATATGCAGACATATATTTGACATGTCTATAAAAATAGATACCTTTACTATTGATATACACTGGAAATGATAATCAGAGACTCCAGTACCAGACAGGAGGCTGAACGCTGGCTGGAGAGGAATATGACAGAGAGGGATCAGCTTGATAGGAATTAACAAGCTGACAGTGTCTGAAGAAACGTGGTTGATAGCTTGTGTTGTGTTAAGAGGACTATGGTGTATACAACAAGGAAGGTAATTATTCTGCTCTGCTTAGCTCTTGATAGCTCTCAGCTGCATCACTTGCATGCTGTTGGGAGGATGTTGTTTCAAGGAAGGCAGCTTGAAAGCAACTGTGAGCAGAGCAGCAGCAGGAACAAAGGGGCATAAAATCCTACAAGAAAAGGGCAAAGTAAGAGGTGCCAAGCTCGCTGAAGCAAAGAAGAGAAGATAGCAGTGAAGATAGGTTTGATAATCAAAACAAGGAGCTCAAAAGCTGCCACTGGATGCGATGCATGAGAATTTTTCAAGCACTTTATAACCGTGCACTTAAGACCATGGTTTCCCTGAGACACCCATTTTATTGAAACCACTTAGCATGTGGCTAAATTGGAATGGAGAATGTAAATAGTTTATTGAGCATGGCAGAGATGGGCAGGAGAGGCTTTGGCTAACCGTTGTCCTGAAGCTGTTCTGCAAATTGTGTCATGGATTAAAATACGTCCTGTCTGCTCAAGAAAATAATGGAAGAAAACAAAGATGGTGAGAGAGCGTGCTCTTCTTCAATCCCTCCCTGCTACTCAAATTGCAGTGAGTAGGGTCTCTGCTGGGCTATTAATTCTATGAGCAATTGGACTGAGGAAAATTACCAGGGAAATTTTGCAGGCACTTTCATTACAGCTATCATTACTGGTTGTCTGTTGTAATCAGCAAAGGCTGTTTCATCAGTGTGATGCAGCAATTTTAATTTTCATTCTCGTGCGTACGCTCCTGTGAACAACAACAGATCAGTCAGTAAGGAACGGCCGAGGTTACAAGCTGAGAATGTAAATTTTGTCTGACAGGAAGGAGGTGTCCGATTGCACCAAAGTTCCCCCTTCTTGTCGCTGCAGAAGCACAGATCTGTTTCAGGACTCACAGATTGAAAGCCTTTTCCTGCCCTGGTACTGACATAGATCTAAGAAGCTCTAAAGGAAGATTTCAGAGTCCATGAGCCATATGGGCACTTGGCAGGTGGTACCCTGTTGTCTTAAGCTGTGGTACTTTCAAAGCCTGAGGTCCTTCAGCTGGTGATACCAAGGAGCTCTCTAGACAAGCCCTTACTATGGAAGCTACAGTTTGAGGATGGCTGCTGCAGGACAGCAGGCGTGTTTCTACACTTGCATGTCTCTGTACGTGCAGAGTCTGGTTGTTTACACACCAAGACACAATCTGTGTCTCCTGAGTGTCACCAAGTAGACAGAAGTCCTGGGATGAAGCTGCAAAGTGATGTGCAGTTGGTCTTGCAGGCCTCCTGCTGTTCCTGCAGCCATTCCATATGTGGCTGCAAACAAGGCTCCCAGCAGATGGCTTCAGTCATCTTGGACAGAAGTCTCATTTTACTGAGGAGGAGGTAGTCATGGTCCATGTGGACATGCTGTGAGAAAGCTGCAACTAGTGCTACTGGGAAAGAAAAGCTGGGTGGAAGGGTTATGTAGCCCTGTTTCACACCTTTGTCAACAAAGCTCCTGCTTCACGTACAGCAGTTTCCAAGATGCAGAGAAGTGTGGTAGCAGCAGTCATTGAGAAAACAGCCACTTTCCTCATCCACAGATGCTCAAAGCATCAAAGATGCTGAAGTCAGCTCCCAGCTGCCCTCTCCCCAGCTCTGAGGTGAAAACAAAAGACGATGAGGAAAGCAGCACCTCACCCAGTGAGCAAATAACATCCAGCTTTATCACTGCCTGTGCAAGTACTGTTTAAGAGCAATCTCAGAGCTGTTTTGAGCTCATTAGCCAAGGCAGAATCAACAAGGATCAAGATAAGAGGCGACTACTTAAACGGTTGATGGTATTTTTTGTGCTAAATAGAGAGCAAAAATATTTTATCTTCCTGCCATAGAGTTTCTTCTCCATCACTGCAGTGAAGTTACTGTAGTCCTCTGGGCTACACAATCATCACTCTCAGGAGGAATTTTTGATCCAGCTATGTCAGTGGAGGACAGTTTTTTATGTCTCAGCTGTTCCACCA
Source organism: Phoeniculus purpureus (assembly GCA_028565055.1). NCBI lineage: Eukaryota > Metazoa > Chordata > Aves > Bucerotiformes > Phoeniculidae > Phoeniculus > Phoeniculus purpureus. The sequence goes on from JAOXOE010000001.1 coordinate 44,501,622, forward strand.
TGCACCTTGCGTTTCCCATGTGCATGTGAGGCTCAAAGTATGCAGGTTTTTATAAGGCTCCCACCTTCTGGAGGCTTGGGGGTTGCCTAGTCTAGAGAGTGAGCCATGCTTGCCAGAAACAAGGAGGGCAATGTCATTATTGCAACCAGACCAGGTTTAGTGTCTGGCATGGCTGGTTGCCGTTTCAGCTGGGGCAAGCAGGCTTTCTTTAGGGTTGTGCTCCATCATTCTCCTCTGAAACCTTCAAAGCTGTGAGGGTTGAGAGTCTGCAATTGTACTGCATCGGGCTTCTTTAATCTTTCACCACTGTATGTAACCAGTACTACATTAGATATTAAGAAATCATCTTCCCTCTGGTGGAAAAATTGCTTAAGTATTCTGATTTGTAGAACATTGTCCTGTATAGGCTTCAGATCTTTTATTTTAAAGGTGATTTTATTGTAAAGAATAAGGATACACATAGCTAAACCTAGCAGGCATCCAGTTCATGTTACTGTTCTAGTTTTATATCACTACTGCTTCTTTGGTCATCTCAGTAGCTATCTTCCTCCAAAGATGTTAAGTCATTACTACCAAGACTGCTGCTAGCCTGTTGCTAAAAAGCCAAGGTTGCTCTTCTCAGGTTGTCATTACAGCCATTATGCTTCTAGTATCACCGACCCGTCAGCTCAGCTGCTACCAGTGCTAGATTCAACTATGATCAAGCCTGCCTTGGCATAAATTGAGAGCAGCATTACCACAGCCAACAAACTTAAATGTTCGGTTTGTACGAGCGAAGCATCCTTTGCTGGGTGTCAATACCTCCAGCACACTACCCTTAACATCAACTCCATCACCGTAGCCACTAACACCGCACAATGTACGTATTTGTTGTCAGCACCAAAGGCTTTGGCACATTTAGGCCAATCACACTACAGACAGTGCCATGGGGAAGTGGGGATGGTTCTTGGACTGGTTTAGTCCTTTTTCTGTTAATATTCCTTAAGAAAGAGTTAAGTCACGGGTTTACCTCCAGACTGCTCAAGTTCCAGTTGTTCACATAAGGCAACGAATAATTTATCATTCTTATCACAGGACATGATCAGACTGACTGTTTCTCACTACCTGTAACTTCTTCCCCAAGCAGTGACACTCAAAGTGACATTTAAGTAAATTAGGATCCTGAGAATAATCTTTCATTTCATCACTTACTTACTGAGGCTCACTAGAAGCATTACTTAATGACCAGAATTGTTCCTCTCAGCTGATCAATTGTATTTTATTGCCACCATCTATAATCAAGGTGGTGGCCAGTTGTGGGGCCAGTTAAAGAAGTACTCATGAGGCCACCACCTTGCTCATCCTGATCCTTACTGGGCAAGGATCAGCAATCCGAGGGCATCACACACAAGCCAGCACCTTCCCAAAAGCTTCACTTCTGCACATCACTTCTCACAGATTTGGGCTCCATGAGATCAGCTCACACCACCTCCCCACTGCAGCACTGTGAGGGATGTGCTAGTTCATTAGATGTAGAGGGGAGTGTATGGTTAGGCAAAGACTTCTCTACCTGACATAAGCATCAGCACCAACTCTTACCTCCCTCAGGATTTTGAAGGACTCCGTCAAAGCCTTGTTCACAGTCCCCACTCCTTTTGCCTGTAGTTCATCCACAAGCTGCTTGAAGTGCTGGGAAGAAGAGAAGGGAAAAAGGCAGCAATGAGTTGCAGGCAGGATGATCCCTTCAGGCACAGGAGGGAAGAATAACCTGTGAAAGTCTCTGGCATTTACCTACTGCTGCAGGGTGGTGCAGCACTGTGATGGATGGAGGTGGGAAAGTCAAGTGGCTGTTCTACTGGTAGTACCATCATGTTGCATCTTTGCCCATGCAGCCACAACAGGACCGCATTTCTCAGCCTGTGGACCACTGAGTCCATGAAACATCATACAAGAGGCAAAACTATTAGAAACTGCCATTTCCTTTATCTACGCATTCAGAAACCCCCCACCCCAAGGCATTCCTGTGCACACAAGAGCAACAGGAGTGAGAAAGTGAAAAAATTGAATGCTTGTCTGCTACTTAAGAGGCTCTGGTTTTGTTCTAAATGAAGTGCTTTGTGTGGTCTGCAAGATGGTAACCAAAAGGTTTGGGGGTCATTTGGGAAACACTGCAGGAGACATCGCACTCCGGATCACATTGTGTTAACCAGGGCTAAGTGGGGAAAGAAATCTGGAGAGAAATCTAGCTGCTGAAGGCATCTCTCTGCTGTGTTAATATAGAGAGAAAAAGAAAGGAAAAAGTCCAACACTAATAAGAGCTAAAAACACAAGTTGTCCCACAACACGGTGGAGCTGTTGGATGCAGGCTGACCACCTCAGGCTGCAGAGCCTTTCTGGATCAGAGCAGGAAAACCCCTCATCAGAGAGTGCTTGCTGCCAGTCCACGCTGGTGAAGAATCAGGCCGGGCTGAGATGCACGTACCTAGTGAGAGCTGATTTTTCTCCTTTCCAAGGGACACGTACAAAGAACCTTTGCCCTCCTCATGCTGGTTTTCCACAGCAGTCAGGGCAAGCTCTGCTTGTGTTCTAGCAGCAGTGGTGGGGCTGAGTCTGCTGTGGCACAGGAAAGCCGTTTGCTGCTGTTAGCCAGCCAGCTAACCCTGTGTTTCAGCAGCTTTGTGTAAGCAAATGTGAACCGTGGAGCCAGCGCACACCCCTGGAGTTGGGCGTGTTTCTGGGATGTAACCCCACGTGCTTCTCGGGAGATGGTTTCTTCTTGTCCCTAGGGTTTAATGTCGTGGTGTCTTTACCCTGTGTACTTCTGACATTAAGAGACACACCTCAGTACCACCAGCCTGGTACTCACCTCTCTGTTATCTCTGTCTGCCTGGACCAGGATACCCTTAAAACAGGGTTCAATAAAATGAACATAATCATTGTACTGCAAACAGAAAGGAAAAGGAGCCGTTAATGGGAGAGGATTCACAAAAACGGTTCACATCCTAGGTGGATGTTCAGAAAACAGTAGGGAACGTTGTGCTGTTCTTCTGTACATGTTTCCTTTACAAACTGTCTGTAGAGATCGCGGGGAATTATAGCTTTGACTGATCTCATATTTACACACTGCGTTAATGACTGTGTTTTGCTGAGTTCTGTAAGGCCATCTCAAAGTTTGGGGTTTTTTTTAATCACCCTGTAGGGATTTTCTCCACACTGATATTAGCCTGCACCCTTGACTCGCTTCTGTCACTATTTGCACATAATTTTGACTTCTGAGAGTTCCTAGTCTCCACCTGAACCTTGCAAGCGGTTTGTAGCCTGATGTTTGGCAGATGACATAGCCTCTGTTGCACGGATGAACAATAACATATCAGGTTTCCACACACGCACCAAACTGTGATAATGAGCGGGGTATATGCTTCTAGCCTGATGCATTTGTGAGGTCAAACATGCCAGTGTAAACCTGTGGTAAGGTTCGGACAAGTACAGCTCGTAAGAGCGTGACTAGGAGGCCACTGATGCTCAGCCTATCAATAGGTGCTTAGGTTAGGCTGTGACGTGTCTGAGCCAGTAGGTGCTTGGTGCGAGTGCGTTATAGGAACATATACTCTGTGTGAGATCGGTTTTGGAGAACAGATGGGCAACACCAGATGCCAGCACTGTTCACTCTTGCATCTATTCAGCCATATAAAGATGAAAGTTATCACCTCTGGACTTTCTATTACATAATAAAAAGCTACCAATAAAAGTAGAGTTTATATCTCCATGACGGTAGTCAGTAGACTTTATATCTCCATGACTTTTATAGAAGGGGGCTGGGAAAAGGGATAGTGCTTGAATTGTTTGAAAATTAGGGGATGAGCAGCCATTTGCCTTCAACCTGGCACCAAACTCCACAATCTTGGCTTGGATCATGGAAAAATATTGCTTTCTATGGGCCAGAGAATGAGCACTGCTGTGGGTACCTGGCCTGTCCTCACTCTGGCCAGGACCTAAAAAGGGAGAGAGTAACACTGAGGCAGCCTGAGCAGACTTCACGCAGACTGACTCTGAACTAGATTACAGCCTTGCAGGATATTGGTGCACAAAGACGGTCACAAATTACAGGTAATGTTTTGGCCTTAAAACATTGTTCTGTGGCTTATACTGCTACTGGACCCAAACATGGTGCTATCCTATGCTGTGTGAACTTATTAGGTGGGGTCCCTCTGAGCTCAGCCGTCTCTCAACAGCACTCTAATCTGTTGCAGTCTGGTTTAGATTGTTCTGTGCTGATCAAATCTCTCAGGGTTGAGAACACCAGAACCAGGGGCATTACTGTAGTAAAGTAGAAGATTAGGAATTTTATTAACAGAAAGTGAAGGAAGAGGCTTTAAAAGACACAAACTACAACTCACATCCCTAAGCAAGCACAACGATGCAGCTGACATCCTCCAGAGGAGAGCGAGATGATTTAGCAGCCAGCCACCCTGCCGACCACAGGAAATCTGACTTGCCAAGGGTCACTGGTTTCGATGTCCTGTCCAGCACCCATACTAAGTGTTGTAGTTACACCACTGTAATGCCTGTAGTTTGCTAAGAGGACTGGAAGGTTGGTGTGAAATGCAAGGAAGACAACCCAGCGCTAGAAATGGGACACAACTTACTGCAATAATGTTGACGAAGTCATTTTCTCCCAGAGTATCTAAAATGGTTATAATGGTGTGTTTGGCAATAGTCATCCTCAGGCCTTTCATGCTCCCACTGACATCCACAATGATGACAATGTCCTTGGGAGAGGTGGCCGCTTGGATGTACCTTTATGAAAAGAATACAAGGAAGCAGGATGAGTACATGGCAGGGGGTGGGGAACGCTGGGCATTCTGCTGTCACACGCGTCATAGACTCACGGACTCAACCACAGACCCAGAACACCATGACTATAGCTATTGAGAAGGGTCAAGCTGGGCACCTGACGTGTCTCTTAGTAGAAATCTGTCTCTTCTGCCAGCCCCAGCATCTCACTTCCCTCACTGGCAAGTGCAGGGCCTGCTGCAGGCATATGTCTAGACAGTTGTGACTCTCAGCTGAGTCAAGACCATGCACAGTAGACTGAGCAAGTGGAGCCTGAACAGCCCCATATCTTTGGTTGCAGAGTTATAAAGAGGATAGGGCAGAGGAAGGGTACATGTGTGGCAGTTTCCCTGTGGCTTATATCATATGCCTTATGGAACGCTGGTGCTGGCGGGTGGCAGGGCTTCCTAATCTGCTGTTGCCTTCATTTACATATCCTTCGTCTCTTGCAGAAGCAGCACAGGGCAGTAACTGCTGATCAGCAACTCACTAAGGTGTCATGTTGGAAAAGAAGGAGAGAGGAAGAGCGTAAGGCGCTTTGGCAAAGTCTCTGCAAAACTCTTACCAGCCACGATTCCTGCAGTCGAAGGAGATGACTCCATTCTCATCTGGTAACCATTTTATTCCTGAAGGGAACAGCAAAAGGAGGAATCAACACACACACAGTGAGATTGGCGACTGCTCCCCACTCCTCAGGCACCTGGATTTCTGCTGTTCTTCTGCTGTTCACTGCTGGGACCCAGCTACCTTGAGGGAACGTGCAAGTCTGGCCAGTAATAGCAGTGGACACTCTGCATGAGTGCAGGCAGAGCTGCATGGTCTTCCACAGTTCTCAGCAAGCTGTTTATTAAATTTCTGTTTTAAAACGTACCTAAACATAGTTTGTTCACATCTGGGTGGTAATTGCACTTACTTTAAACTTTCTGCCACTCTGATGTAGTTCTCAACATCTTTTTCTCCCCAAGGGTGGTTGGGTGCATAAAAAAACAGTAGCAATGGCAGAGTCATGTCCCAGATTCACTCCTAAAGGCTCTGTTCAGAGTCGTCTCTGCTCTTCCCTTTCACAACACGTAGCAAGTCACAGAATAAGGGCATGCAGTCATCTGACAAAGGGGCCACCAGAACAAACTACAGCTGCAGAGGATCTCATTGGTTTCTTCAAGCATGGGGCCTCCCTCTCGCATGCCACTCACAGCTGGAGTGTTGATAATACGTCAGATATACCAGCTGTGTCAGCCACATGTGGCATCAGAGACTGAGAGACCCTGTGGCTACCCCCAAAAGCCACAGGGGAGCATGAAGCAGAGAGCCCTCCTGCAGCTTCCACACCCTGCCAGAGAGATATGTAGGTCCTGCCATGGTGTTTTTTGAGCTTGCCTGAGGGCAACCTGTTTGAGGCACACTCCCTACAAGCAGGTGTGCATAGGGTTGCAAGGGCAATATGCCCAGGAGGTTGGTCATCATGGGGAAAAGCTTGTGTTTGCCTTCTGTGGACACTATTCCTTCAGCTTAGGTTGCAGTAGCCCACACACAAAGTTTTTTGATCAGTCCACCCTGCCCTTCATGGGGCAGCTCTGCCCCCAAGCTTCCCAGATTAGCTCTGCCATGGCACTGACTCCCTCCTGCATCGTGCCAAAAGAACGAAGCCAATCTCTGCTTTTTCACCTGGGTAGAGCCTGAAGAATCCAGTGGAGCTGCCAAAGTACTGCCAGGTCAGTGTGGGGTCCCTTTCAAAGTTGTCCACAAAAACAGGATTCAAGGCTTCTGACATGTAAACACCATTCAGGATGTCAGGGTCTGCAGGGGAAAAAAAGTACAGAGAGAGGGAAAAAAACATCAAGGACAGCCACCACAACCCCTGATAGAGAAGGGGAACAGGAACAAATGCAACCCCAGAAGGTTTGCCTTGTCTAAAGCTTTGGCATGGGGCAGGGAATTGGATGCAAGATTCAAATAGATCCTGTAAGGGTGGATGGCCATCACAGGTGGTCACAGCTTGGTCACACGCTCTCATTCCCATGTTTCTTTCCAGCCTTGTCTGCACGTGGGAGTTATGCGTGGTTGGAAGTTAGGTGTTTTTCCTGAGATGCAGGAAAAACAGCTGGCACGCCGTGCAAGCGGGACTCAGCTGCTGTGTCAGAGGGGATGTGTGGCTGTTGTAAATGCAACTGATGCACCACCAAGAGGAACAGTCTTTCCACAGAGTGTTTAGATTTATGTTAAATGTGATTACTAAGACAGGGGAGCTCTAGGGTTTACGGGTAACTTCCCTCTCCTCTTTCCCCAAGAAACTATTTTTTTACATCTTTACCTGCCCTTTCTTTCACAAAGCCTAATCTGTCCTCCCTTGCCCCGGTCTCATCTGGATCAATAGGAAGTTGCAGACTTGCAAGAACTTGTGTGTGGTGTTGTCTGTGTTGACTCATTGCCTCAGGAGACCAAGCAGAGCAGTAGCAATAGAAACAGGCAATTGTAAAACACTAATCATTGTAGGATTAACAGCACTAATGCTGAAAAGGGTGGGGCTTTGACCTACCAGTTCCTGCTCTGTTGCTTTAATGCTTTTAAAGGTGTTTTTGATCCAAATAGAGGAAAAAATGGAACTGTGACTCCCCAGCGATGGGGTCAAAGTAAATCTAGAAGGAAGGGAGCCAGAAGTACTCTGGAGAGTCAGGCTTGCTGCTCTTCACAAGAGAGGGAGCAAGTACTGCCAGGTGCTGCTCCCAACAGGAGCCGTAGGTGTGGAAGCAGCCCTGTCCTCCTCCATCTCCTGCTCACCCCCCAGGCACAGCCAGAGAAGCTGGATGGTTTGTGTAAAGCTGTACAGACAAGAAATGATCTAGTTGGGCAGTGCCCCTGCTGTCTGGCAGCCACCATTTGGCCAGCTTTTTCGCTATGCTGTTGCAGGCAGCTGCCTACTTTGTGTAGCTCTGCTGGAGCTACCCACAGACAGCTTTGTGGTGGCTCTATTGTGAACAAGATTTTGGTATCTGGGGCTGTCAGAACAGTTGGAATTAATTTAACGCAGAACTCCCTCTATTGTCTCTCTAAATAATGCAGCAGTTGTGAGCACACCAGTGCCTGCCCTATTTGGTCTTGCAGATTGTAAATGAGTTCCATCTATCAGAGAAGCAATGGCACTTTGTTTTCTTGCCAAAATGCATGCAAGGGTAAGACCTGATGGGGTGGCAGGAAAGGAACAGCTTCAAATATTGGCCCAGAACACCAGTAAATTTTGGACAGTCTCAACTGATGTCTCAGCCTGCAGATGAACTGGTTTCTAGCGTGTAGCTGGAGCAGCGTGAGTGTGCAGGGGGAGAGGAGACAGTTCAGGCACAGATGAGGCCATGTGAGCCTTGGTGCCTCCCTGGGCTCCTGGCTGCCAAAGTGCCGAAGGCTTGATGAGAACAGAAATAACCCAGAACAGTCATGTGAATTACCCCCAGTCCCCTACAGACATGCTAACTGGGAAATAAGAGTGTCCCCATGAGGTGGTACTGCCTCATAACACAAAGGTGCTTTGTGTCCAAGTTCTCAGCTGAAATGCATGAAACCCTTGACACCAAAAGATGCCGATCTGACCCTTTGTACAAAGAGACATTTGCCAATAATTTCACATCATGGTTTGTCTTCCAGGACAGAGGTCTTCTAGGAGCAGATTGCCCTTGAGCCCTGTCGCTATGACAGACTACAGCACAGACATGACCGTGCCTCGGGACACTACCTTTCCAGCCCTGTTTTCTGTCAGCCAGTTTCTGTGTTATTACTGGTAGTTTCCACAGTATCCTACTAGTAGTGAGAAAGGAGAGAGAGGCTGTTACCTTTGTTGTAGACGTTGGTGGGGAGCTGTATGTCACTGTATGTCGTGTTCACCAGCAGGTTATTGAAATGTTCGTTTGGCTCCAAAATGAACTCGTCTCCAAGCTCCACATAATTGTCATTTTCATCCTTCTCATTGATCAGGAGGGAGTTATAGTAGTCAAACTGGCAGTGGAGACAATGGAGAGGAGAAAGGCAACAAGAGTGAATAAGATCCAGAATTACCAGTACTGCTTGAAGAAACCCCACTCTTTAACACAGAAACAAAAGCCATGTGGGAAAACTGGGGTTCAAATCTGATCAAGATGCAGGCAGCAAACAAGAGCCGTTACCACCTGAAAATTGACAAGCTGCCTGAATGATTTCTGCCCAGCTTCTTATTGTCAGGTGCCCACGTGGCTGCAAGCATGGTCATAACCAGCAGCAGAAGAGCCACCTGACAAAGCAAAGGCGCACAGTGGTACACTCCTGCGGTCTCTCAAAGGTATTTAAGTGGCTAGTCAGAGAGGTGAAGTATCTCACCAAATCTGGCTCCCAGGTTTGCAACAGAGCATGCTGATGCTGACCTTACTTGCCCTGTCTCTACAGCTGTCATTTACTGGAGTTAACTCCTGGTGCACGTCCAGCCAGGATTATCCCCTCCCTCTGTCACTCCGCACAGCAGGCACTCAGCAAGAGCAAAGGATAGAGCAGAAGGTGCTGAAAGACAAGATTTTCCCACTGTGAAGGGCGATTCCACAGTCACTTCAGTATCCTCAGGACGCTCTTCACCCTTAACGGTTAATTTTAAGGTGTTTTTGTTGACTTTATGGGAGGGCAAGTGCTATTCAAGCACTGACGGGGCGCCAGTCGTTTGCTCAAATACAGAGCGGTGTGCCTCAGCTCACCCATAGCCCTTGCTGTGAGCGCAGCTGGCCCAACTAACATGAGAGTAACGTATAAAATAAGTAGGTAGGAGGGATGAAATTAGTAGCTTGTTTGATTTCAAGAAGTGTTTTCACTCCCACCCTTTCCTAGACTGGAGAGATGCACTTGCAGGTGTGTCCTGGACTTCTGCTAAGCTCTCTGGGCTTGAGTGGACTCCCTTCACCAAAATTTTCACTCCGTTTCCCCTCACCAGCAAAATCCCCTGTCTTGGCTACAAAGCCAGTTATCCACATCGATTGGACAGCACCAAACTTTCACCTAACGGGAGGTCCTGACAAGGCAGTGTCTGCAGGGTAAAGAGAAGATTATGGGAGCAATTGAGAAAGATGGCAACCAACTCAGCTCATTGGGATGAGCAGTTTGCTGTGGTGCACCACAGCATTCTCCTCACTGCCCATTCTCATTTTTTAGTTTGTTTTCCAGTCAAGTAACCCAAAGCACCAGCTAATTTGTACTAAGGTGTCACATAATGGCAGTGCTCGTGCACAGTAAACACAATGTCAACAACCTCATGCAACTCCAATATCTTCTCAAATCCTTCCCTTCATGGAGCCAAGGGACTAATCTTGCTGTTGCTAGGTTTAGGAATCCTTATTCACATTATTTTCTAGATGAGCTGAGTGTCCTGAAGACAAACTCCTAACTTGTCCTGGCACCTTGGGTGTCTGGGTGCTGTAGGCCTGCCTTTTGGCTAGTCTCTCTTAGGATGTGGGTCATATTTTGTCACTGACTAGGATAAACTTACCTCTAGTGAGGAGTTGTACTGGTGATTCAGATCTGCATCTTCTGCTGCTTCCACCAACCTCTAAGTAAAGAGAAAAAGTTGGGGGGAGGGTGCTCTGAAAAGCCCCCCAGCAGCTCTTCCAATCGTGTCAGTAATTCACACAGTCAGTGGAAAGACACACATCTGCCTCCTTCACCACAACACAGAGTCAAGGGGTTGTAAACTCCCTTCCCTTTTCGTGGACCAGCTATTCTGTGCTGCAGCTTTGCAGTTTGGAAGGCATATTCAGCGCTATTTATTGCTAAGTCCATTCACACCTACTCACTCGAGTCTCCACTAAACCCCTGAGCAATCTTAGCTATCACAGGACATGTACAAGCAGAAACACATCCATTTAGAGAAACAGCCGCCAAAGATTTAATTTCATGTTCCATGAACCCTTCCAGAAAGCAATGGGAAAAACATTTCAGACCCAGCCTGGTGTCAGTATCTCATCAAAGGAAAATGCCCTGTGGGAGTCTCAGTCTGGTATTGTTACCAAGACAAAGACCATGACTTTTGTGTCAAGGGCTCAGTGATGCTGTGGCCATTTATAAGCTCTTACCATTAATGGAAGGCAATATAATCAACTAGTATGCTCCAATAGGATGCTTCAGAGCACGAATTCCCAGTTGGTACAGACTGGGAAGGAATCCAGCTAAATGTGTACATGTTTTCAAGGTTGCACAATCGGTTACAGTCTCAGCAAAGCTACTTCTTGCTCTTTCACAAAGGATAAAGCAATCCAAACACTGGAAAAGTCTGGCTATGAATATAACGTTATGGGCCAAATCTCTGGGTTTAAATATGCCCTCGTTTCACTTTGGGATTCAAATGATGTGTTTCTGGATGACTTTTCCACATTAGACGCCTGAAACAGTCAAGGCTCTGTGACTACAGCAATGTGCTTTTCACAGTGGGTAAATATAAGGGAACATGATAGATCCTTCGATGCAAGAAGGAAGAGGGGCCATAACAATTACCTGCTCTGGTCTCCACCACAGCTAAAGAACTCTTGCCACCTCCTTCACGCTTACCCATCAGCACGGCTAGGAATCTAAGCACCTTCCTCGCGGGCTCATGTTCAGGGGCTGCAGGAATTTCTCTCGAACCACACACACAGTTGAAAACAGCTACTAGTTTCCAATAGCTGGAGTGCATTATGAAATGGTCTTCGTTTTCACTTGCAAGAAGCCTTTTCTCTTTAAACCACTCTTTTCTCCTAGAAGGCTGCTCATTCCCTCATTTCTGTTCATTCCCTCATTTTTGTTCCTAGACATTGTTTTTATCTTATTTCCTACTTTGGGCTGAGGGATAAGCCTTGTCTGAACACCCACATCCTCCCACCAATGTCTACTTAAAGATTCAAGCAAGCAGCCAGCTGCACCAGCAGGCACTTTGTTGGGCAAGGAAGTCCTCATGCAACCTCTGCACCCACACACTCCTGGCACAGGCAGGGGCCCTGCGTCTACTGCTCTGAAGCTGGCAAGAGAGGACTTCCTTCCTACAGTCCCTGTGGTCATACCTCAACGGCTTCAACCTTCCTGCGGAGCATGCTTTCCATCTGCTCTGAGAACTTCTTCACCAGCTCCAAGCCATCCACCTCTTTGATCTTCAGGGTTGGCTCCACATCTTTGTACTTCTACCCAAGGGAAGGCAGAAAATCCTGCTGAACAGGCGGCTCACAAGGAGAGGGACGAGTCTGTCATTGTGAACTGGGTATTGTCTTTGGTGACGAAAGATACGTTGAAAGAACTGGTCTGATTTAGCACCTTCTCTCATCATTTGTTGGCATGCAGATCACTGGCACACACAGCCAAAATAATTTTGGCTAAGTAAAAGCAGCTGATCCAACAGTGAGCTTGTGTCTGTTGACAGCAGCCGTGTACCTGAAGCTATCAGTGCACACAGGTAAAAGACAACCAGAAGGCTGACTTCTGAACGCCTGAAGTACACATCGTGCTTGCATCCGTAAGAGCATTATATGCACCACGTACCTGACATTTGCTTAAGGCAGAGGGAAGGGCAAACGCATGGAGCTGTGTGCTGTCCTTACATTGCCTCCTGCGTCATACATGTGCTGAGGCAGTAGTGGGAGAGGTGTCATGCTAGTGCATGGCCTGTCCTCTCACACCACCATCGTGTCTGTAGGGCAACTTGTCAAGTCTGCAGCAAGGAAGGTCAACTCAGTGCTTAGGTGGGAGACCACTAAGGAAAACTCAGGGGGACAGCTAGCTCGGCACGCATGAGCATGGGCCAGCAGCAGCAGCACAAAGGCTATTCCCAGAAACTAGGAATTAGGAGCACTAGTTATTGCTGCCTTCACTGGGAGAGATGCTGTAACGAGGAGGATCGGGGTCTGACTGCTTTGGAGATAACCACTGTCTTCTGTCCATATTTCATACAATCTAGACGTTAAAACCCCAAGAGCACTCAAAAACTGGGTAACTGTAATCTATCTCCCTAGATCTGCCTTTCAAGGTTGGATACAGTGGCCTTTATTTCTCCTTTCCAAAAGTTTCCAAAGCTAACAGATAGGCACAGAGAGTGGAAAAGTATCCCCCACAGAAGGACACAGTATGATTAACCCATTTTAGAAAGAGCAGAGCCTTATTCCTCTGGCAATGTGGAAACACAAAGGCAATTTACTTTATTTCCCTGGTCCCTCATCATCATGTCTCTCTGCAGTGTATACACACCCCCTCCACCTCTGTGTTGTATTAGCACCGTAGCAGCAATCCCACCCAGCAATGCACTTCTGGTTCTGGTGCAACACAGGTGCTCAAGAGGGTAAGGGGGTGGCAGGGGGCTTAGCTGCACTTTTGAATTAGAAGAAAGTCTGACTGAGGCCTGTGGGGGTCTTGTTCAGCCTGCAGAAGTCACTCACGGGCGACCTTC
>JAOXOE010000001.1:44520937-44567157 GCA_028565055.1 Phoeniculus purpureus
CTGATGCAACTTGAGGCCATTTCCCCTCGTCCTATCATCACTGATTTGAGAGAAGAGACCAACACCAGCCTTGCTACCACCTCCTTTCAGGTAGTTGTAGAGGGCAATAAGGTCTCCTCTCAGTCTTCTGAGGTTTGTCTGTCTGGTCCCCTTCACCGGGAACTGTACTAGACATATTGCTCCACATTCCTGCCTGGCATCCCCACTTCTCCTCACCAGTCGGGGCGGATTGGCAGCTCCTGGAAAGAACCATGAGCAACTTCCCTGCCTTCAGATGACCTGAGAGAGGTATGGAAGCTGGGGAGAAACAGGCCACCACCACTTTCCTGGTGCCAGTAATAAACAACCTCCTGTGTGACCACAGGCTGTGGGTGAGACTGGGGAGAAAGGAAGAAAGCGGTGGTGCAGTCTGAGGTGTAAGAGTGGTGCTATAGATCAGGTGAGAGGGAGATAACTGGGATAGTCCCCTCTCTGCTTGCTCTAGAGTTATAATGGTTTGTTAATGAGCAATTTTGCTGTGGTGGCAAAGAGTGTGTTGCAGTAGTGAGGAGATCTGAGGTCTGTGAGATAAAGAGTGGCTGTGGTGTGCAGCACAGCAACACCCATAGAGTCCTCAGAGACACCACAACTAATAGTTGTATTCCTGTGCAAATGCAGCATTCCAGCAATCACATAGAATGGAAGAGCAAGCAGTGCTGCACACCTTACATAGCTAAATGTGGCTTCACCATGTTGATGAGCTACCCAGACCTGTGCGCATCTTCCCACCGGCTGGCACCCTGCATGCCTGCCAACCCAAGCAGTGCCCACTGCATCACAGAATCACAGAACACCAGGGATTGGAAGGGACCTTGAAAGATCATCTAGTCCAATACTCCTGCCACAGCAGGCTCCCATTCACAGTGAGTGGAGACAAGAGCTTTCCCCTCCACCTGAGCTGCCTCAGGTGCATCAGCAAAAGAATAATTCCTGCAAATGGGAGCTACTGAGGTCCCCTGCAAGCTGGAGGAGGACAAGTGGGGGGTCTGATTTTGTGGAGTCAGGCTCTGGGTTCCCACAGAGGGAGGCTTGTCAGAGGCAGTGGTCTGGATTGCGGTGCTCACCCAGAGCCTGTCCTTTCTCCTCCTTTCTCTCCCGGTTTATTGTCATCAGCCATACCAGGCAGGGGAGAGAGACGGAGGGAGGGGAAGAGGCGTTCGGCTCGGTGCCTCCTCTCATAACCTGTGCCTGACCAATCTGCCTCTGGAGGGGCTACAGGGAGCTCCCCGTCCTCGGCATCTCCTCACCCCTTTTCGAGGCTCCCAGCTCCGGGCACCCTCAGAGGGATGGCGGCGGCGAGAAGGGAGGGTGGAGGAACTGACAGCAAGTGCCCTTTCTCCAGGATGGGCTGAGAGAAACGAGAAGCCGCCGAGCTGTTACTCTGGGTGTGGGGGGCAGAGCCCGCCTGCCTGGCGGGGTGACCCTCCCGCACTCACTGGGCGCCTCCTGTGCCGCTGCCACCGCAGATGTCCCCACAGCTGTCACCTCGCCGTGTGCAGTCGCTCTCTCTCCCGCCTCTCCCTCTCGTTCCCTCTCCCCCTATTTATTATTTACGAAGGATTACAGCCCCTTTCCCACGCTGCCACCTCGCCGTGCGGCTCCTCTAACCTCCGAGCGGGGTGAGCGTCTGGCGGCGAGGGGCTTCTGCCAGCTAGGGACCACGCACAGCCGAGGGACTGACTGTCGGCTGGATTTGCTTTGGGATTGTACCGAGTTCGCTGCAAGAGCCGCTCTTCTCACAGGAGGGTTCATCCCAGCCCGAAAGAGGTAAGTAAAGATGTTTCTCTTTTGTGTTTCCCTTCCCCACCCCCCACCTTCCCTGGCTATGGGGAACCAGTGCAGGTGCCGTCCAGGAACAGGGGTCCTCAGGGAGGAGGGTGGCACTCAGGGGCAGCAGCACAGTGCCTAAGTCCTGGCTGTTTGTGGCTGTTGGGCAGTGGTCTTTCTGGTAAGGTAATGACAACCAAGTGCGCAGAGGCTTGTGGCACTGGCAGCTCAGGTGCAGCTGTGGGCTTAAGTGCTTGGTGCAGTGGTCGCCACCTACCAGGTGGCTCCCCTTTTGTCTCCTACCTGGGAGGTTGTAAGAGGGTCCAGTATGTGAGGTGCCACTCACTTGACATGCGGTGGCTTTGCTTTGTTGGGTATCATTTTCTCATGAAGCAGAGAAGTGAGGACCAAAACGGAACAGGTCCAGCATTTAATGTACAGGTTTAGGACAAGTGGGCTCCATACGAGTGTGTGTGTGTGTGTACATACATGACCATAGGACATGAAATGAAGCACACCATATCGCAGGTAGAGCAAAAAATAAGTCACAAGTTGTCTCCAGCATTCACATAGGCTAAGACTGCAATTCGTAACTTCTGGGGTGGAAGGCACATGGTGGGGGGTGAAACACAGCACAGAGAAACTTCACAGCCTTCTCTAGCACTGCCTGGGAGAAAAGAGGAAAAGTGAGGTCCCAAATGAGCTATGTGAAGTCCCCTATGGATGGGGGTGTGTGTGTGTGTGTGTAAGCACTGGCGTGTGAGTGCGTGTGTCTGCATACATACACGTGTGCATATACACACATGCACAGACACGTGCCTACAGCTATCCCACACAGGGCATTCTGCCTCCCCCTTTTCCCTCTGCCTGCCCAGTTTATGACTGCCTCTGCATTTCATGCTAATTAAGAGAGACATGAAAAATCAGAGCTCTCCCGGTTTGGGCAGAGACCATGTTTGGAGCTGTTGCTCAAACTACGTCATGACTGAGCTGGTCCTCAGGCCTGCCATGTGGAGTCTCAGGTAGCCTGAATGTGCCACGTCCAGCGCACCTGCAATGGTAAGGGTACTGAGCAGGGCACAGCACTGCTGTGCTGCCAGTGCCGGATCTGCCACACAGGGATGTGGAAGGAGAAGTAAAGGTCTCGTTTGGTTAAGGGGTGAAGCAGATGCTAGTGCAGAATTTAAAGGAGGAGTCTCTTAAAAGTCAGGGGAATGCTTACAAGGCACACAGGGACTTGTCACAGAGCAGGAGATGTTTCCAGCAGTGAGAAGGAGGGGGTGCCTTTCCAAAGCTGCATTTCTCTTTTGAGATTTTTTTTGCCCTGCTCTGCTGAGGGGCAAGGGGTGGATCTTGCTCCAACTGCTGTGGGCAAACAACATTTGCAAGGGAATTATTCCACATGAGTGAAGGGCTTGCGGGAGTTGTCTCCCTGTCAGACATCACTGCAGTCTCTGTTAGTCTGTCTTGTGCACTCAAAGGAATTATGGCAAATCCTGAGCAAAGGGGCTGTTGGCAAAGAGAAAGGGGGGAAGCCCTCTTATGTAATTTTTATACCAGATCAGAGCGTTACCCTTGCCTCCAGCAAAGTGAATGCCACATGCTGGCAAGGTGAGTTCCTGGCTCAGATATTGTTATGAGCTTCTTCTCTGGCTTTTGAAGCAGCAAGGATTTTCTAGGTTCTTCACCACCACAGGAGCCTGATGAAGGCTGTCTCAGTGCAGCAGGGAGGGCCAAGAGCAACACAGGGCCCTGAGGATACCTGGACAGGAGCATCCAAGGAAAAGCAGGGGCTGGAACAGGATGAGAACAGGCTCTAGCCTGTGGGAGGACATTTCTGGGCAGTTCTTTGGTGTCTCTTCAGCACTTGCCTGTTGCTGATTCAAAAAAGAGACCAAGCAGTTCTCTGCACTTCCCATGTTTGGTTACAAGCAGCAGCAGCTTTAACTGCTTGACATCCATCCCAGCCCTGGGTGGCTCAGTCCATAATCCAAATGACCATACTGGGATGCTCCTGCCAGCTGAGTAATGCTCCAGAGTGCTGCACCATGACACACACTCCAGTTCTCAGTGAGAAGCTGGAGTTGGTGTCTTGGGCTGTTTCTATCCTTACTGCATGGAAATACCTTGTAGCACAGATCTTTTTCCTGCCTTGCCTTTACCAAAAGTGCTCTCAAAAATGCTTTGTGTGGCTCAGGGCATCCTAGAAGCAAAAAGAATTTTCTTTATAAACCAGTTCAGTTCAGGCAGGAGAGATGGAAGAAAAGTTTCTTCACCTGTGAGGTGTAGGATTATGCAAAATACCGTTTTATTCACATTGCAAAACCAAGCCATTGAAAGTTAGGAAGTGGCAGGGCTGGAGGCAGAAGGTCGCAGTCCTCGCTAGTCAGATCACATCCTATATTTTCATAAGCTGCCTCATTCAGGGCACCATGGTGCACAGGGAGGGAAGCAGGGGATGGGGTTTTTTTTGGAGTCTATTTTTTTTTTGGTACTGCAAAGTGTTTGCCTGTTTTATTTGTTCACTCCCTGCCATCCAAACCCTGCAGGCAATACATCATTATTCATTGTCTTGTGGCGTTCTGAAGATGTTCGCTGCTACAGTAGCCTCACAGCTGATGACAGAGGATTTGTGCTCCTGATGAGGCAAAAGAGAGCCATTATTTTCCTTGATTTTGAAGGTAAATGAGACTTTCCCTTCAGCCACATAGCAGCAGGCACAGGACCAGAGCTTGGGGCCTCTTGGCTCTTGGTGTCATTGAGTCCTTGAGACTGTACCAGTTTGCTGGTTGGCTAAGCTGACAGCATTTTGGAAAACAGCAGTGAGTGCTCAGCAGTTCTGCAAAATGTCCCCTAGGCTCTTCTGTTAGGCACCTGCACAATCAGGAAGGTGATCAGGACTGTGGCTACCTGCCAAATGTGCAGTTTAGTGTTTAATGTTGACCATACAGAAATATCCCTATTTATTACAACATCCTCATTGTTAGCCTGGGTATCATGTGTTCTTTGCACTGAGTATGGGACAGGGTCCTGTGGAAAGAAGTAGTAGTGCTTGCTCAGGTATGCAGAGGCCACAATGTAATGGATACATGCAAACGGCTGAGTAAAGGTTATGTGGGTATTAACTCATATGTATGTTCTTGGTTTTGCAAGGCAAATGGCATATTTTATCATCTGGCAATTTCTAAACAAGATTAAATGTGAAAACAGCACCTTTTTTTTTTTTTAATTAAAGGGAAAACTAGAGGCTTTCCATTATTTATACACTGCAATGCCTCATATCCATCACAGGAAGGACTAAGACATAATGGGTCTCAATGATCTTGAAGGTCTCCTCCAACCTGAACAAGTCTATTATTCTATAAATTTATATCAGGGCCATACAATTCTGAACCTCGTGACTGACTGCAAGCAAAGGCTGTTACTTCGAAGACAGGACTTGCCACCACACTCCTTCTCTAGAGCTGTTAGAGGCAACCTGACTTATCTCTCATCACTTGGGCTCTCTTTGCTGCTAGTACTCCCCAAAGCAGGGTGTGCTGCTGCAATTTTGCTGCAAGGTGCCATGTGTGGGTGCAGAGGAGCTGAAGATGAGCTCTGCTCTCCACACTACTTACATTTCATGATTTTGATGGGATGTGAACTTAGCCATGCCCATATCTTTTCTGTTGCTGCAAACGCTTTGAAAAACTAAATTTATGTCTAATCTGAAGAGCTTGCCCAGTCTGTGCAAGCTCTGCAGCATGTGGCTGTGGTGTGTGTGCTGCATCCAAGGAACCTGGCTGGAGCTTTTTGTGAGAGCTGTCACCACATCATGCTGAGCTATGAGCAGTGTTCCTAGCTTGTAAAAAATGTGTGTCCCAGAGATCCTTGGGCACCCTTGGAGCTGCAGACAACAGCTCCAGACCCCATGTAGTTTGTGTGGACTTTGCAGGGATGTCCCTCTGGGAAGGTGATGGAGGATTATGGGGAAGGCAAAGAAGACCCCAAGACTCTCTCTGACCAGCAGCACTGCCAACCTCATGCCACAGCAGCAACCAAATGAAATGGATCTGCGCAATTCACTAAGGCAGAAAAAGGTCTTCTTCAGAGTTCAATATTAGTGCATCATATGTGAACAATGCGAGTCAGCCCTTCCTTGGGAGGTTTGCCAGGAGCTGTGTGCGTGCTGTGTCACTGATCCCTATACAATAAGAACAGAGAGGATTTCTGCTGCTGGCATCTTATGCTCTGCCCCATTGCTCTGTGTGCAGGCATGATCCCTCATTCTGTGAACATGCCCAGAGCACTGGTATTGAAGTGAGATGGTAGTGAAGTTCTTCCTTCATCCCACTGAGTTTTCTATCTCCTTTCTCTCCTTCTGCTCCAACTACTGAAAGGGCAAGCCACTGTCCTTGAAGATGGAGGTCTGATTCAGAGAGGCTGACAGTTGGGGAAAGGGAAGTCAGGGTGGTGGGTTGGGAAGAAGGAGATGGACTCTCACTCAGCAGCTTAGGTTACAACATTTCTCTATGATGTTGGCTTCTCCACCGGAAGCCAAAGAACTATGAGTCAAGCACTAGGAAGGTTAGTGAGCTTGGAGTCCAAGCATATTTCAGAATATAGACTGTGAAAATAGCCAAAGCCAGTTCTTGGGCTAATGCAGACAAGGATGATGGCAAACAAGCAGATGTGGGACATTTTGTGTGCATGTGATCACCCAGGCTTGCACAAGCTCCTCGATTTTAAGAGTGGGGAAGCACAGGGAGAGAGGCTTATAGCTGAAATACTTTGACCTCCATGATATATAACAAGTGTCTCTTGGTACTGGTCTGGAAGCAGCTTGATTTGGCAGTCTGGCTGTACTGTTCAATAGACATCTGGCCTGGCGCTCCAGGGACAGAGCTGTGAACTGAGAGCTCACACTGATTAAAAAACCATCATTTTCTTATCTTGCTGCTAAATAGATGCACCTCCATCTTGTACTCTGTGCATGTAAATGCATCTCTCATCTCAGGCAGGCTGGCACCTTCCTTCTTACAAATCTGCAGCATCCTTTGTCCCTGATGAGAGATACAAGGAAAGTACTAGATCATTAAAAAAAAATCTGAGCCCTTAGAGAATCTTTCACAAATATGGGCCCATATGTACCATTTTTCTTCAACACCAACCAAAACCAAGAAAGAGATTACTTTGGTATTCAGAGCACTATCCAACTAAGAACTGCCAAAGATAACTGGGGGGGGTGGTTTGGGAATGGGGAATGAGGACCAGAGAACCATGACTTTCTCATCAAGTCACCTTCCCTGCCTGGAGCCTTTGCCTGGGGTGTGCCACCCACCCATATCCCTGGGGTAGGCTTGGTAGAGAGTGGGGACTGGCATTTTAAATGCCAGAGTGCTGAAGGGTGCTTGTGGGGTGTAAAGTAGGAATGGGGAGCAGAAGTAATCTTCCCTCAGACCTGTTGGGTCAGGAGCAGCCGCAGTACTGTCAAGGGGCTGAGCCCAGTGATTAAGCTTGAGCTGCTACTGACAATAGGATTAACCCCTGCAGGAAATTAAAGTTGTAGAGAAGGCTCTTCACAGCTGAGAGAAGGAGAAAAACTGGGATCTGGATTAGAATTGGCAGGGCTGGCAACAAGCCACCACCCACAACCAACTGTTCCAAGCTTGATGATAAAATGTTATCTCAGCCTTCATGTAGAACTCCCTCCACATTTCACTCAGTTACCAATTTTTGCCAACAGTGTAAGAAGAAGGAAAACATCCCTCTGTGGCAAGAAAAAGAGGAGGAAACTGGAGAGCCGGCTCACGTGTCCCTCCTCCGAGGCCCTCTCCCACTCCCTCACCCGCTTCCCTTCTCAGCTGCCTCCGTTTTGCACGGAGGAAACATGCACGTGGTCTGTCACGTTCAATAATACTCGGAGAAGATGCTGGCACACATATGGCTGGATTTCTTCCTGTCAACTGCCCCCTCAGCTCTCCTCCTGCTGCTGCTCTAGGCCTTCTCCATATGCTGCATGCTCGCTGTGCTGGGACTTTCCTCTCACTCCTGTGTTGGGCATCCCAGTCTCCCCACCTGCTTCCACAGCTTCCCAAGGAATCCCACTTCTCCACAGCAATCTGGGTCTTTCCCATCAGTGCTGCACACCCCTTTGGATACTCCAGTGCTTTCTCAGAGGGTTTGATGGGACCTGATGCTCTTGGTATTTCCAGCCCCTCTAACATCTCTAAGTCTTGTTACTGTGCGTTGGTCAGGGAGGCTTGGGTTGCAAATAATATTTCCCCTTTAACGTAAGCAATGAAGAACCAAAAAACTGGCTTCTCTCCTGATTTTGCAACAGGCTTGGCAGGTAACTGTGGGGAACCCTGGCCAAAACTCCTTTACTCTGTGTAACTTTGATAAATCCCCACAAACTATGTCTGCAGGACAGGAGAGCACACTAAAGCTTAAGTGCACTTGGCAGCTTTTAAAATCTTGACAGGGCAACTGGTGTGGGCCCATGATGAGGTATCAAGAGCTGGGCAGTTGAAATATCTACACCCAAACTCAGCAGCCATTTTTACCTCTATCAATGTTTACACCTCCATAAACTGGCCATATAATAGTTTTTTTCTTGGAAGGGCTTAGGGAGAAAATATGTTGTGACAGCAATCACATTTGCATTTCAGAGGTGCCTAGACAATATAATTCCAAAGATCAGAAGCTTTTTGACCCCTTCACGTCGCAAAAATAGGGTGAGGTTTTCATTCACACCACATGAGGAATGTGGCAGAGTCCCTTACAGAGCCAAGTGGGGCTTGCACACCTTCCACTTGCTTGGCGGCTTTCTCTATGAGGTGTTTCGCTTAGCTGTGATGGATCACTGCAAGTCAGATGGCACCATTTCTTCTGCAGCTGGGTTTCTAGTTTGAATTTGAAATGTGCTTTCCATTGATTGTGACAGCACAACCCTAATGGATCCTAATAAATCAGCAAGTGCTGGAAATTAAGCCCCCAGCTATTCAGCTTAGAAGCTCGGTGGGGCAGTGATATGCACTGTATGTTTCTACAGTGCTGCCGAGCTTGGCTGCCAATTCTGGGTGCTTCTGCTGTCCAAATAAACAACAAATGAGGAGCTGCTGCTGAGACAAGGTGACCTCTTGTGGTCAGTAATCTGCTAGACTGACCTAGGGCTGTTGGGACAACCAAGAATAGGTATCACTTCCATGACATCTAAACCCTCTTGTAGTACTGTCAGGGGCAGGAGTCGCCACTAGCACTCATTAGCCATGTCACTTCATAAACTCTCAGTCACTGTCATGTTTCCCAGTCCTCTGCGTACCAACTCTTCTTCCTCCCAGGGCTGATGAAGGAACAAATATGGAACAATGTGGTTTAACCACTGGACTCTGGGGTACAACTCTTCCCCTTCATTGTGGGTGATGGTAATAAACACAGATCCCAAAAGCAACAGGAAAAGGAAAAGGAAGGGAAAAGTATCCTCCATAGTCTCCCTTACCCTGCTGCTTTTCTGATAAAGGCAAGAGTAATTCAGCATCAGAAAGGGGGAAGGGGCTTTGCCATCACTTGTCAAGGAGAGTGTGGGGGAGGGATGAATGTCTGTGCACACTTCCTGATAATTTATTGCTGGCATCTGTTGCAGCCTCTGTTACCTACCCTTTTGTAATGCAGGTCACCCACATACCCTACCGATGCCCGGAAGCCAGGCTGTTAATGGAGTCTGATCCCTGAGCCATGATCCAAGGGTTAGTGAAGAGGACTAGGAGAGATAATCAGAGATGGAGGTTGCTGAGCTCTGGTTCTGACTGCGATTCAGTGTTCCCATCTGGAAAACAGGGTAGTTTTATAGAATCATTTAGGTCATAAAAGACCTGTAAGATCACAGAGTCCAGTAATTAACTAGCTCTACCAAGCCCACTGCTAAACCATGTCCCTAAGCTCCCTATCTCTGCAACTTTTAAACGTGTCCAGGGATGGTGATTCAACCACCTCCCTAGTCAGCCTGTTCCAATGCCTAATGGCCCTTTTCCTAGTGTCTAACCTAAACTGTCTCTGGCCACTTCAACAACTTGAGGCCATTTCTTCTCCTATCACTTGTTACTTGTGAGAAGAGATCATTCACCTACCTGGATGAGTAGGGGGATGCTCTGCTGGGGGAGCAGAAGCACTACTGGCTACAACCTCAGCCTTACTTCTGGGGGTCACTAAACACAAAACACCACCACCACCTACAACCATGGTAAGAGCCGTTTGTAAAGCAGATGGAAAGCTTTGGATAGAAGGTGTCACAGAACTGGAAAGTGTTACTCACGCAGTACGTGGATGCAGAGAACTGAAACCCTCCCCACCCTCACAGTGTGCTCCCTGGGGCGTGACTTACGAAACCTAAGGCTTCTGAGAGATACTGCAAACATTGCTGGTGTCTGGGGAGGGAGAAGGGAGGCACAAGGCTGTGACAGTGCCTGCCACAGCTTTCACGCCCCGGGAAGTGCTGCAGAGTCATTACAGTCTCCCCCAGCAGCAAAGTTCCCTGTTCCAGCTAATTAGGGGAATCCTCATTAGCGAGTCCTCTGGAGTCTGACAGCAGGCCAAATGTCCAAGTGGCAGTTCAGCTCAGTGTATTTTTGGCCACTGGAGCCCATGGGCCAGAAACGGATGATTTCATTCTGTTGCTTTGAGCTGAAACGAAAAAGTTCCTTCACTGTCCTATATCAAACGGCAAGAAGAAAAGGCCATCACCAGCCCCGCGGGCTGCTCTGTTCATTTCTCCAGAATCTGGAAAAGACACTCAACTCCAAGCACGTGGAAGAAAGCTCTGGATGTGGTATCCCTTGGATCAGAAGCTGCCGTGTTGCTCCAGGGAACCATCTAGTAAGCCTGGAAGAAAGACTAGTGCCTGGTTTGTGGAGCCTTTGGGTTACTTCAGAGCTCCAGCAAGGCAGATGAGCTTGAGCCTCCCAAACCCAGGCAATGCCACACCAGTTCTAGACCAATAGATGATGCCTCTCTTCTTGGGCTTGAGGTTTATGGTGGGCACTCCTAGGTCTGAAGGAAAAGCTCTTGCGAGGCTGAAAGCAGCCAGGCAGATTTGGCGCTGCTCTTCAGAGCCTTCAGGTGTTAGCAGGTGCTAGTTGCCCCAGGACTATGGGGTTCCCAGTGCTGTGTTGGCAGCGAGCGCAGCTGGCCTGGTGCTTTGCAGAGCAGAAATCAACTCTTGAGCCATAGTAAACCAGCTAATTAAGTCAGAATTCAAGACAAGCCAGAGAAAATCTTTAAAAATAAACTCTCAAAAATCCTCTCTGCCTTCTTGCTCTCTCCTAGCTGCAGAATATTAATGACTAAGGGTCTAATGTGCTTATGGGCAATAGATACGCGGGAGAAACAGGTTTTTTATTTTATTTTTCTGGGTCCTTGACATTAAAATTTCTTTATAAACACTCTACATCAAGGTATAAAAGCAGAAGCTCATTTCCCCTTGCACCTGAGCAGTGAGAAGCCTCTACCTGTTCCACATCTGATGCTCCGCCACCTGAGCATGCGTTATGCCTGAAGAAGCAGGCGGTTCTGTGCATGACACTTTGATAAGTACGGGTCACGGAAGAATCCCCAGAACATGCGCAAGCCCAACCCTGTGCAGACATTTGGCAGTGTTAGCTAGCTTGGTGGCTATATTTGTGTATGTACACGAAGAGAGCTGCTCTTGAGCCTCAAGAAATGGTGTGTGAGTGCACAAAGGGTGCCTGCTCTCCATGGGGTGGGGAGCGTCATGTCTGTGTGACATGTTTTTAAAATAATCTCGGGTTTATCAAGGCGCCTCCATCTTTGTGCATGTTGCAGAGCAGGAGACAGCGTTAAAGCCTGAACAGGTGTTAATCACTATGCACTGGTAATAAATTCTAAACATAGGGAAAGGGCTTATTTATACACGGCTGCTCCTCCCACTCTGCACTGTATGCTTGAGCCTTGGTGCCGCCTGAGAGAAAGAGGTGCCCATAAGGTACCAGAGCGTGAGAGCTGGACTTGCCCTGCCAGAGCAGAAGGAGACACGTGTGGAAACCCTGACCTGGTCACCATCCTCATGCCCGGGTATGCCAGTCCAGCTCTCAGCCCCACACTGTTGTCTGGGGATGGCGTGAGTTGCAGAGAGCAGCAAGTAGGGTGGGAGAGACACAAGTCTGTGGCCTCATCATGGGCCTGGGCTGAGGGAAGACTGCCAAGGGAAGCCATGTCATGAAGCACCTGAGGAAACTGGGGTGTTGGTTTTTCTTTAAAGCTTAGCCCCCCTAATTGGAGCTGAGCCAGCTGATACAGATGGGATGTTACAAAACAGAGCCAAAAGGCAAGAGCACAAGGAACAGAGCTATCTATAATCCTGACAAAGTTAGATGGAGAGAAGGTGGGGAAGAGGGAAAGACGGAGTGCGGTAGGCAGCCCCTGATGCTGAGAGCAAGGACGCGATCGTTCAGCAGTGGGATTTGGAGCTGATCGACTCTCGCTATCCAGCAGGCAGATAAGGCTCTGTGGCTGTCAGCTTAACTCTGCCATTTACTCCTGTGCTGTAGGGAGTTAAATAGAGCACACAGAAAGCCTGCTGCCAAGGAGTGAAAGTCAAGGAGGGAGAGGGAAGGAAGAGGCTGTAAGTGGGCAGTGCCGGCGAGTCGGGTGGAAGTGGCTGTGGGCAGAGCCCCTCCAGGTAAGTGCCTGCAGATTTTTGTCCTCCTTGTCAATACCAATAGCCAGGGACAGGAGATTTCAGAGGCGGCATTTAGGATGGAGACATTGATACAGGGGAGGCTGCAAGTCTCCTCAGCCAGGGTGAGTGCAAACACCGAATGGGGACAGCTATTTGTTGTGGCTTCTCCTTCGGTGGGGACTGCAGAGAAAGGACTCTCGCTCGGTTTGGGCACTGGGAGGCTGCAGAGGGTGAAGGTGGTTCAGTTTTGGTGCTGTAAGAGGCGTTAATCTGTTTGGTGCATTGGCATTTAGGTAAATGGTCTGAATAGCCTTGCAATATGTACTAGTTTAGGCACTGAACCTGCTCATCTTTCTTGTTGAGGTGTTAGTTTAAATATTGCTTGGTGGGTTACCTTCCCATAGAAAATAGATCAATGATGGCACCCCAGGGGATGGGGAGCAGCTGGCACGTGTGTGGGGAGAGTGTCCTGGTGGGAGCGCCCAACTAAAATAACGGCTGTGGATGTTGTCAGAGCCCCTCAGAGAGGATGGAGAATGGCTTATTTCTGTGCCCTGCTTGAAATGTGTCGCTCTAACTGCTGCTGCAACTGTGAGTGGCAAGTCAAAGACCAAGCAGGGGGACAGGAGCATTTGTAGTGTTTCCCCCTTTCCTGCTTGTCTGTATCCAAAAGGGAAGCTGGAGGGAAGCTGGAACCTGTTGTCAGTCACTTATTGTCAGGGGAGAATTTATGGTCTTCGGGTTTCTAATTAGACTGAGCATTTTTCCTTCTTATAATTAAGATGTAATCCCTCTTTTCTCAACACTCCCACTCAGTTTCCCCCGCCCCAGGTCCTCCCTTCTCCTCCGAGGCTCACTTGCTCTTCAGGCTCCTGCAGTTGCTGCAGTGTGAAATCCCCAAGCTGAAGCTGTGGTCTGCTGAGCCCCACTCTAGCCACTACATCCATTTTACCTTAAAGCAGGAAGGGGTGGGGGGCAGAAGCAGCTTGGCAGCTGCTGGTGCCCAGACATTAGTGAGCCAGAGCTGTGCGTCAGGGACAGGATGCACAGGTGGTACTAGCCTGCACAGTGGCGATGAGAGGGAATGAGCTGGAGTCTGCTGCCCTGGCAGCATTGCCTAAGCAGTTCATCAGGTTAACCTTGAGCATGAAGCTAGTGTGTGTCAGGCTCTTCACACAGAGGCTTGTCTCTTTGACACTGAGTTGAATCAGGCCTTATTTCTGCACCTCGTGCCTTTCGTCACGCTACACCTCCTGAAACACCCTCCATCTCTCCAAAACAGAGCTGATGCCTCAAGGGCAAAGCTCTAGTGGGGGAATGTAAACGACAACACTCAGCCCAGCCCTGAGTCCTGGTGCCCAGGGAACTGAATCATGCCTGCTCTGCTCTGCTCTCCCGCTCCAGGACCTGGCAGGTGGGCTAAGGTCATTACTTCTTTTGGGGCCGTGTACCAGGCTGGCTGGTGGATGTGAAGACACGGTGGAGAAGACAACAATGCTGCCTACAAGTGCTGGGCACCGGTGGAGGAGCAGGTTCCTCATGAGGTGGCAAGAGGCTTGTCGTAAGTAATGCCTACTCAGGTACTAAGTATGATGATCCTGTTTGTCAAGGGAGTGGAAAGAAAATGGGTCACATCAGGGTTAAGAACAGGGGAGAGGGATAGCTAAGAATGGAGATGTTTGAACTAATTCCTGATTCCTTTAGAGGCCAGGCTAGCTGGCAGGGAAAGCAAGAATCTAAAGCAAAAGATGGCCTTAAAGTGGGACAGCCAGTGATGATTGCTTCTGAATTTCAGTGGGCCTGGCAGGTGAGAAACAGCAAAACAAATGCTGCTGCACAAAGATCCAGCCCAAACATTTCTCAGACCAGCGTTCTGCAGACTCTTCTCTGTGGTAGGGCTTTATACACAGGCTGATGAACAAGACTCCCAGCTCTCCTCAGCAGAAGTCATGACAGATTTTAGAAGGGAATGCAGATGTGAATGCAGAATTTTCCTACTGGGCACTGCCACATGTAGTGAAAATCAAGGAGTAAATAAAGAAGATTTCATTTAAATTGCAGAGGTGCAGCCTGTGCATCTTCCAAATGGACAGGGCATCTGCTATAGAATAGCACAGAACAGAGGCTGCTAGGGCAATGTAGAGCTTGAGGGAACATACCTGCACTTCAGAGAAGCATGTGGGGACTGCAGCAGGAGAAACGGAGCACTTGGAGAGTGTCCATCACTAGTGTGTGCCCAGGTGCTGAGCAGGTCTGCAGTTTCCCTTGTTGCTGGCTCCCTGATCATATTTGGGGCTGATACTGTAAGAAGCTGGGGCAATTATTTTCTTCTCCATAAAACAGGCATTTTGTAATCCATCCTCACAGACTAGGCTGCTCTATAAATTATTTATAATGAATGCTACTGACTCTCAATCTGATATACCGGGATCAGCTTTCTGCCACCTACTAGAGTCATCAAACTCTCCACAAAGTAACTTCATCTTCCACTAACACAAAACTAGACACTACTCATCCTTCTGCAGGGTCAGAAGACAGCTTCATGTTCTGTCTGTTGCTTCCCTCCCTCTCTTCCATGTAGAGTTGCATCCTAAAGAGTACCATGAATTCCTTGATATTACCTTACATCCTAGTGGATGCATCTCTTGTAGGCTCTGGAAATGAAATCAGACCTTCTCCTCTCTGTGATTTTTGTAAAATATTTTCAAGACCACAAAGCAATACAGGGTAACAACACATTTCTGGCACATCCTACATGGCTGTAAAATTTGGCATAAACCCAGTTCCTGAACATAACCACAGCCAGCTGCCTGAGACTCTGTTCCTACCAGACACTGCCAGCATAGATACTGGTGGAATCCCACAACCACCCAGTGGAGGCTAGTGGTGGGTAGGCACTTTGAGACATAAGCCCTACACAGAATGCCACCTGTATAGCATTACACACAGTCTGCTCTTGCCTTTCTTGGTGTACAAAGCAGCTACGTGTTATCTCATCATCACAGCTGTCAATCTATTATTAATACTGTATTTTTGTTAAGCATCTAGGAAAATACGGGGTCACTCGAGTGACTCACAGCTCTCTCCCTTCCCAGCTTTAGCTCCCATTCTTTTAATTTTCTCCTTACAACATGTGATGTATTCTGAATGGAATAAAGCATCAGCCAGTCAGCCAGTACCTGCACTGTGCCAGTCCATGCGCTATCATCTGCTTTCACAATAATTTCTGCTGTTAACTCCAAACTTCGCATGACAAGAAAGCACAGAGGTGCCTGGGGTAAAAAGCTCTCTTATATTTCACAGAAATATCCATAATTATCATTAAAAGAGCAAACAGAGAGACAGTTGCTGGGATTATGTACACCTGAGATCTCAACTGTAGGGCAGGAAAAAATTTGTTAAAGGAATTGTGAAAGATAAAAGAACTGAGACACTCTCTCAGAACACTTATGTTTTGGTCCTTAATAAAGTCGTGTAGCTTACGATCCAAACTGTGTAGCTGCCCTTGGGCTACCAGTCCACAAATTGGTAATTTCTCACACAGATCACTGGGAGCACCAAAAAGGTCCTACGCAGGATGGTGGAGCTTGAGTATGAAGGCAGCACCACTGACAGAAGCCAGGTTGATGTAAAAAAAAGTCATTTGTGTCAGACTAAATTACAAAGAATGTGGCATGAGGGAACGGGCAAATCACAGGATGTTACAGGTTGGAAGCAACCTGCAAAAGATCAGCTAGGTCCAGCCCCCACTGCTGGAGGTACAGCACCCTGTGTACCCAGACTGTCTCCCATCCAAGTACAAACCAGGCCCAACCCTGCTTAGGTAATCCAACATTCCAGCTCTGTGTCTCTTCACCCAATCCTCAGGGCTCAGGAAAAACATGGCTGACTGCAGAGCTGTGGCAGGCAGAGCTCCACCAGAGCACGGTCCTTTTATAGTTCCTTTGGAATGTGTTTTTTTGGACAAAACCAGAAGAATCTGGTTTCCAGTCCAGGGAAGAATGGTGAGACAATAAATACATCCACTTCAGCTACCATTCATTCCCTAAAATGATTCTACCTACCCCAAGCAATTGCCTTCTCTGAGGTGAGAAAGGGAGAGGACAGGGCATGATGTACAGACCAATCTGATTCAGTTTTAGTCAAATGCTCAAGCTTGTCACCTTAAAAAACAGTGAGAGAGCTGAATTTGCTTCCCACATTGAAGAAACTAATCTTAATTCCACAAAAGGAATGAAGATGAAGGATGCAAATGTTTTGCATAGTCTGCTTAAACACAACTCCTACTCCTCTAATGACAGGAGGCATAAAGCTTGCTTTCCTGTTGCTGATGCTTCTTTGGCACAGAAATGAGGATTTGAAAAGCCATTGGCTCCCAGGGAGGGCTGGTAACTAGTGTCCTGATGCCACTCACGGCATCTGGACCCATGTCTGGAATGGTGATCCGAAACACCTCTAGAAGAGGTTGTCTTGTGAATTGTCCAAGCTTGTCTTTGAGACACTGCAGGAGAAAAAGGATGTGTGGTACCCCTTTTCCTAACACCCCTTTTCCTAACATGCCTTTCTTCAACTACAAACCTACCATTCTTTTTCTCTTCTCTATTGCCATGTGCAACTTTGGTCAGAGGAGAAACTGTGGGGCTACTGCTGTGGTATTCAGAAACTATTTTGAGAGCAATGGTAAGTACCATGTGGTCAGTGGTTTTTTTTCACCTGAGTCTGAGATCACAAAGATTTAGGATTCAAACTGCAGGACTACAATTGAGATGTAGGCTGGTTTGGTGTCATTTTTCTTAAAAGCTTTTCAAGAACATGTCTGTTTATGAAGAAATACATCATAAACACATACCAATCCATCCTCTCTCAACCTTGGCTGTTTAGAAAGAGCCATCCTTTATCAGAGGTGACACCTCCCACTGCTCTCTGCTCTGTTCTCCTTTGGCAGGTTCCTCTGCTCTAGTACCTGGCAGTAAAGTCCTCTGGGACTCACTCTTCTAACTGCATTGTGAAACTGGAAGGATATTTGCTTGCTTGCTTTCTTGTGAAAAAAGGGCTAAGAGGAAATTTACGCTGCCAGGGTGCACTCCAGCAATGAAGAGATGTAGCTGTGAGGAAGCTCCCTGTGCTGCAGGGCATGGTGAAGAGGGTGAAGTATCCTGCTGTGAGGGTCCCACTGTAGCTGTAGCTGGGCTGAACACAGTGATGGGTGAGGATGGGAAAGCACTGCTCTAATACGTGCACTCTCTCTCCCCTGCTTTTCACCCTGCTCTTTCAGTGCTTGGCTGTTGGCTGTCGTTATGTACTGCTGAGTCCTTCTTTGCTTGTCCTTCCTCCTGCAAGTGTAACAGTGGCAACCTGGAAGTGGACTGTAGCGACTTGGGCCTCTCTTCCATCCCCTCAGACATCCCCACAAACACCAGGACCTTCCTCTTTCTCAACAACAAACTCAGTATCCTGCCAGGAGCGGTATTTTCCAACCTCTCTGCCCTACAGAGGCTGGATCTCTCCAACAACTTCTTGGACCAGCTGCCTCAGAACATCTTCAGTGACCTGGGGAATCTCACGGAACTCCAGCTGAGGAACAATAGCATCCGGGCCTTGGACAAGGACCTGCTACAACACACGGCCCTACTGCGCCAGCTGGATCTCTCCATCAATGGCCTGGCCCAGATACCCTCAGGCATCTTTGACGACCTGCCTGCTCTCCGCTCCCTCTCTCTCAGATCCAATCGCCTGCAGAGCCTGGACAGGGTGACCTTCGAACCGCTAACCAGCCTGCAGCAGCTCCAAGTTGGGGATAACCCCTGGGAATGTGACTGCAACCTCCGAGACTTCAAACACTGGATGGAATGGTTCTCCTACAGAGGTAGGTGCTTACGCAGAGGCAGCCGAGCGCGGAAGTGCTGGTCTTCCACGGAAATGCAGACAAAGGCAGGCAGGCTGATCTGAGTGCCAGACCCTAGCCAAGGAGCACAAGGACTGTGCTACCATGCTAAGAGTGCCACCTCACCTTCCTATATCGAGGCTGTCAGGCTGAGAAGCAATCTGCGGCCCCAGATCTCCTATTTCCTTGGTTTGTTTCTAACCTGAAAGATTACCTTTTTTTTTCTCTTTGGAGAGGAAAGAATTTTCCTCCAGTAACACCATAATTTTAGGATACAAGTTTCCCTCACCCTTTTTTTTTTTTGAAGAGAAGTGCTTCTCACACCTGAAAATAGCCACCTGATTCTCTTTCTTAAGCTGGGAGAACTAAAAGCCAGATTTGGCTGTATAGCCTCAGGAAAGGACCCACAGGAAATCATGCCACTTAGGAAACTAATGCAACTAATATTGGCAAACCCAAACTAAAACTCAAATTAACCAGCCAGGCCCCAAGCCAGACTGGCTATAAAAATCATCATTTTCAAACCGAGCAGTTTTTGACAAGTTTGCGTTCCCAGCTCTTCTTCCAAATACAGAAAGCTGGAGAGGTCTGTATTGCTTAGCAGGAATGCCGACAGGATGACATGCTGCGACTCAGAGAGAGATGGCACATTTTACAGCAATGATGACTGAAGGCCTGACCTTCTTTCACTCGAGCAAGTGAGTAGGAAAGGGTCTCAAATCATGCAGATAGCAACAGTCAGCTGTCACATCCCTGCTGATCACAGCCACGCTGCAAAGAGATTATCTACGCCCATGGCTACGTGGCAGTCTGGAACATCATTTGTATGCGCAGAATCAAACAAGCAGACGAGTGCCACTTCCATCTTTTAGTTTTTGTCTTTTTGGTGGGTTTTTTCATGTGCTTGACTCTCATGTCACAGAGTCGATGGGAAGCACATGGAATTAATTTGGGGTTTTTTTCCCCTTCCAAAGAAATTGCCCGAACTTGCTCAGGCATTTCTCTCAACATCTGTCACTATTTTCACAGAGAGGGGATGGATTAGTTTTTAGAGGATGGGACTAAGTGTGTGTTGTTATTTTGAGAAGATACAGTCTCATCCCATCTTTTTGCTTTAATTTCTCCTTTTCTAAAATTGTTCATGTGACATTTACATAACACACACTACAGTATGAGGCTGACTTAATAGAGGGTTTCAGAAGGCTTTCATGTCTTGGCCTGAAAGATGTCTATGTAGATATCATGCACCATGAGTGCTACTAGGTGGAAGCATCCCAGCCTGTTGCCATGGTTGAAGCTGTTCCAGCTATGGAGGGCTAAGGCATGCAAAATATCTCCAAGTTAAGCAAAGCAGTAAGTTTAAAGAATAACATGTGAGGAGTTTTGGCCCAGGGCATGTTAGTGCAGCCATTCCTCCCTCTTTTTCTGAACATTTGACAAGCACTGAGGATCTGGCAGGATATGGGGGTCTGCAGCACCTCCTGACTTCAGTGTCACCCTTGAACCCCAGGAACATCCTGCACTAGGTCACGGCTGCCTTTTGTGAAAGGGAGAGGCTCTCTGAATACTCTCCCTACTCAGCAATGCATTCGTGCATGAAGGACTGAATTTTATAGCCCCACTGCTATAATAAAATTGTCCCCACTTGATAGCCATAATGCTGCTACACTTGAATTCTATAGGGCAAAACCTTAGCAGCTGTGAATGGAGTAATAGAATCTCAGAATCACAGAATGGTAGGGGTTGGAAGGGACCTCTGGAGAACATCTAATACAACTCTCCTGCTAAAGCAGGATCACCTAGAGAAGATAACCCAGGAACACATCCAGGCAGGTTTAATTGTCTCTAAAGGAGATTCCACAACCTCTCTGGGCAGCTTGTTCCAGTGCTCTGTTACCCTCACCATGAAAAGGTTTTTTTGTTACGTTTAAATTGAACATCCTGTGCTCCAGTTTGTGCCAATTGCTGCTTGTCCTATCACTGGACACCACTGAGAAGAGTCCATTCCCTTCTTTTTGACACTTGCCCTTTAGACCCTGTAAGCATTTATGAGATCTCTCCTCAGTCTCTTCCTTTCTAGACTAAACAGACACAGCTCTCTCAGCCTCTCCTGGGTGATTGAGCACCCTTAGTGGCTCTGCACTGGTCAGAGTCACAGGAACATACCCCACTTGAGGATCTAGCTCTGCTGTCACTGTGTGAAGATGAAGCTGTGGTTCACTCCTCTTATCTCTGTTGGGACAGGTGGGAAAATCGACCAGCTAGCATGTACCCTGCCCAAGGAGCTGAAAGGGAAGGATATGCGAATGGTGCCCATGGAAATGTTTAACTACTGCTCCCAGCTTGATGATGAGAACAGCTCTACTGTGCTGGACAATACTGGCCCACCCTGCACTAAAGGAAGCCCAACTCCTACCAAAGCTAAATCAGGCCCTGAAACAGAAGTGGAGCCCAGTGTAGGATGCCCTCAGAAACAGCGATACAGGCCTGTGAGCGTGCGCCGGGCTATTGGCACTGTGATCATCGCAGGAGTGGTTTGCGGCATTGTTTGCATCATGATGGTGGTGGCAGCTGCTTATGGTTGCATCTATGCCTCCCTCATGGCCAAGTACCACCGTGAGCTGAAGAAGAGGCAGCCACTCATGGGTGACACAGAAGCTGAACACGAAGAGCAAAAACAAATATCTTCTGTGGCATGAAACTTTTCTAGGAAGGAAGGGACAGCAGTGAATAAAGGTACCTGAGAGCAGTCAAGCATGGGGTCCTCCCAAGATACACCTTCACAGACAGACAGACTGTGCTATTCTTCCCCTCACCCAAGTAGTACAACATGCTTCTGGGGGGTCAGGGCACCTGGCTCAATTTCTGTTCCTCTGCCTCTGGCCCATTTTGTGCCCTGTCACCCTTGGGCCCTCCCAGACAAATAAAGTAGAGTCAGACCTCGAGTGCTTGCTGTGCCTCATGCCCTTGCACAGAGCTTCCCTCACATGCCTGCTGTGGAGGCAGCTGGCATCTTCTGGGAACCTGTCATCCTCTCAGCTTCAGTCCTGAGTTGTCCTGTATCCTGTTAAGAGCTCTCTGCAAATGGAGAGAGCAGCTCTGTGAAACCTTGTTTGTGGAACAGAAGACACCTGAGGTGTCCATGCCTCCTGTTAGGGTCACTGCTGCTGTGTGTCACAACTCACTGTGACAGTAAGTTGCTGCCCACTCTACACACCAGTGCTGCAGAGAGCACATGAGAAGGGAGGGGAGGTCCCTATGGGATGGCAACAGTCAGGGGTAGATTTTTCCTTCTAACTTTCGAAGGTGGAAAGATCCCTGTATCACTGTAACAAGCTGGTAGGGAATAATGTCCTTCTTTTTGGTCCTGGCCAAGTCTGAATCAGCGAAGTGACACACAAGTAATTCCTTATAGATGCACAGACACAGAGCCATCCCCCTGAACACACACATGCACTGACTTATTCTGATCCCAGTATACACAGTCAGCCCCAACTCCAGACATCCAGGCACCCCACTTGTACATGCAGAGCCACATGTACCTGTGCTGATCTGCTCTCTGCATGCAGTTGTGAATACCTTCAGCCACTTTAGCTTACTTTCATCACAACAGTGCACAGCACCTTCTGCTTCAGACCAAATACGTGCACCCTGCCCCTGAGGAGCCAACAAAGACTTTGCAGACATAGCACAGAGCTAGTAGAAATGGGCAGGAGAGGATGGAGGGGGCAAAGCTGTTAAGGTTACAGCACGAGTCTGTGGATATATGTTACACAGCATGGAAAAGAAAAAAAAAAGGTGTGTTCTTGCTTTCTCTTTTATGTTTTTTATGATAAATGCAGAGAGTAAGGATATGAAGCCTCTATTTGGAAATGTCTGATATGGTAGAGCAGAAGTGATTCCTCAGGAAAGACTAGAGGAGAAAGTGGCTTGCCAGCCTCAGTAGTGTAAGCCATGCTGAGGAGTAGTGTGAGCCTAGGGCGATGTGTCGGGAGAAGACACACAGCCCAAGAGCTGGCAGAGGGGTAAGAATGATATGTGGAGTAGGGTTGTGCAGTTGGGGTGACTGAAGAGAGGGGACACAATTCTGGAGGGTCTGGAGGTGAAGGCTGAAACCTAGACCACAGCATGGCACAGGTGGGAGAGCCCAGGAAGTGTCCAGCATGGTAGGCAGCACAGCCCACTTGCTCTCCCCTCACCATTGCTGCTGTGTTCACCACCATCCTGAGCTACATGAGTGTGCCCACACACACCACTGCACACACTCCACCGGCATGTAGAGTGACTTTCCCCAAACAGATTTTAGAGCTCTCAGTCTGCAGTGCCTCCCTGATAGTCTTAGCATCTTCTGACCTGACAGGAAAGCAAAAAAAAAGTGAGAGGGGAAAAAAAAAAAGGGAACTCAACATAAGGACTCGTTTTTTGTCACTGGAAGTGGGCTAAAATGCTGTCTCCAGGGGAGAGCACACATTGCCATGGTAACATGCTCTAACCCATCACAGTGGGTATTCCTGGGCGAGAAAGATGACACCAGAGGTTGTTCATCCTCAGTGCATAAGGACAGCGTGATCCCTGCCATCAGGAAACAAGCTGGCAGCCAGCCTGGCTTTGCAAGGTGTTTTGCTAGCAGCCTGTGTTCAGAGCCCAGCACATGCTGCAGGTGGACCCTGCCAGGGCATGTCACCTCTTCCCACTGCTCCAGCTGGATCCTGACATCTTCAGACATCTTATATCCCTCCTGCTTGCTGTGGCTGGATGACCCTGGTGGAAGTGGTGCACACTGACTCCTAACCCTTTTCTGGTCTCAGGCAGGTGGTGGTACTGACCCACGGGTACACAACGCCAAGCCTTTAATCAAAGCCTGGACTGGCAAAATCCCTCCTGGCCTATGCAGAGCTACCAGAGGCAAAAAGACAGGATGGTCTGGACTGTTTTTCCCCTTTGACATAGGGATGCATGGGACAGGGGAGGATGTTCTTCGGAAAGCAGAAGATGAGGCTGCCCTGTAAAAAGAACTGAAAGAAACATTCCTCCCACGAGTGTGCGCTCACACTGTACCCCACTCCCAGCACACTGCTTGTGGGCAAGAAGAGGAGGAGGGGAGCTGGCAAGATGTGAGGAGGGAGGACTCCACGCACTATATAGCCAACTACCCCATTTGCTGCAACTATAGCCCGCTCTAAAGGGCAGAACTGGTGCACTGCAGATTCCGTACATGTGTTACTGCTGCTCCACATTCACAGCAAGCCAGGACTAAACTCTGCTTGCTGGATCCAAACTTCTTCCCAGCCTCCCTCTCGAGAGAACTTCCCCCTTTACCATACTGGACTCCGCAATCATACTTGAAATGGGACTTGAGTCAGAGTGGTATATTTATAAATCTATATTTTACTTGCATCAAATAATGTTGAAATATTGCACACAGACAAAAGAGATATATATATACACGTGTGTGTGTATGTGTGCGTGTGAGTGAGCAAGAGCGTGAGATTGTTTTTAAAACCGATGGACTAGAGGTAAAATGAACGGGAGAGAGGCAAGGGACAAAGCAGGGGCTGGGTGGTGTGAAATCCTCTTTTCCCTGCACTTTCCCTGAGACTTCTTCCTGCTCTGACCGATTTTTCTTTGTTGCTAATATTTTCTATATCTTGTGTTGTGGGGCTGATGATGACTTTGCCCATCCTTTCCTGTTTGTTTTCCTTTATAAGGCAGAAAGTGTAGATTGATCACAACTCTAGAAAAGTGACTGCTATGTTTAGAAAACCACCCAGGAAAGGAGAATACAGGAGAGGGGAAGAAAGAGAGTTACTGAGAAATGTGAAGGCTGGCTGCTATGGGGAGACCCACTGGAAATCAAATACTGTGCTTAGGGTAAGGACCTGTCCTCTTTCTTGCAAAGGACACTAACAGGGTTCACTGGGAATTGCTGTCTTCACATCACTGCTTGCACATATAGCAAACAGGCTGCTCCGGTGTACCTGAGGGGCTGCACTGCCCACAGGGAAAGTGGTACCCAGCGTGATCAGAAATGAAGCTCTTTTCTGGGGTGCTGGATACTGAATGAGATTGAGTGCTCCTTGTGTGCCCAGGCAATGTGTTCCTCTGGTGTGTGAGGACAGGGGCTCCTGCTCTCCCTGCAGACATGGCTAGGCATGGGGCAATCCCCATGAACGCACCCTTTGCTGCAGGCAGGTACCAACGTCACATGTAGGTTACTGCACTCAGTAAATGGTCTTCTGTGGCAGACAGGTCTAATGTATGCCAGGGCGATGTAGGGACTGGCAGGACCACCAGAAACACCCCTTCCGCTCCCCCCTGCTCTGCTTCCCCACACCCCCACTCATGGTACAGGCAGGCATATTTCTTACAGAGAACAGATGGCACTTCTAATTTCTTTTTCTTTTCATTACTGTTTGAGGGAGAGCAACAAGATTTTCTAAAATTATTGAATGGAGGTTTCTTTGGCATGAGACAGACACTTTTTAAAGGTATATTATATTTCTGGCTTGTTGTTACAGAAGAATAATAAAGAATGTATTTTCCTATGCTGCTTCTTGTTTAAATGAGATCTCTGATAGTAACCTTTCCTCTCTCCCCTACTCCCTACAAAAGCAAACACTGCAGGGATACAGCCAAATATAAAGCTCCTGGTATAGCCAAAAGATAGAGCCCCTGAATTACACGTATGTCTGTACAGAGCATTTGCACATGGAATGACCATGCACAAAGACACACACACACACACACAGAGTATATATCAATGCAGGTCCTAGGCAAGCAGGAACCTGCAGTGCGGGTAAGGCTGTAGGACTAAATAATCAGTCAAGGTGAGACCCTAGATCTAGAAACACACACACACACATACACACACAATGCTCCAGGGACACAGCCAGACAAGGGCGATTGTGTAACAAGGATAAGATACTGTGGCAATCAGCTCATTACATAAAAGTAGAAAGGGCCAAATTAATCCCCAGTGCAAGAACGCAGAAGCCAATGGACTTATATTCAGGTCAAATTTGATTCCGAAAGCTTGGGGTTGTGTTTTTTTTTTTTTTTTTAATTAGAGCATAATGTTCATTAAAACTTGCAGTAACAAATAGTGAGTTATGGGTTCCTATATTTCCCGCTTCCTGACCCTCCTGAGCAAGGTTATTTTGAAATGAATGGAAATTGCTGTCTAATCCTATTGCACCCCCAAGTACACAAGCTGTCACCCCTAGAGCTAAAAGAGTCTCTGTACCAGCTGTTCACTGGCTAGGTCTATCACATACAGCTAAGAAGTTTAAAATCATCACTTCTCCACTTTGAGTGCTAAGCAGACACAATTCATCACTGAGAGAGAGAGCTCATCCTGATACATGTGGAACCAGAAAAGATGCAAAACCCCACCACAAGCAAACCCTCATGCCACCATACTCACATTCTTATACTCAGTCACCCTGTCATACTCAGTCTGATCTTCAAAGAGAAACTGAGACCAGAACCTAGATACTCTTAATCCAATAACAGCTGAGGCATCTGCTCTGCTGAAAAGGTATGTGCCGTAAGAGAAGCACCATTATTGTTTCGCAGTATGGTGTCTATGACACATAGTTTAATCTCATTTTGTCATGTAGGTAGAGGAGTGCACACAGATACTACTGAGCAATTTATATAATACCAGAAATATAGAACAGAAAAAAAGCAAAGCCAACACACTCATCCAATGACTCTAGGCATTTTCACTCCATGAATTATCTGGGAGCAGGCTGTGATTTGCTGCAATTCCATTATTACCATTTGATTATTATTTGATAGTGACGAATATATTTGCCCTGCATACATACCAATTCATGCACAGATATAATGCTGCATATAAACCCACGTGATGCCTAGGCATAGTACATGCAAAACATATAAAATAGAATTCCTCTTCAGTATCTGGTTCATCAGCTGTTTGCTGTGCTGGTTTAAATAGCTAGCACTGATTAGAAGCACAAGTCAGAGTGTCGGCTTCTATCTTCTGATTAGATAAGTGCAAGTCCTAGCACAGGATTTCTGAGGACCAAAAAGCCTTCCTTCAGAGAACGCTGAGCAATACAGATGAAGGAAAAAGCATTCTCTGATGAGTACCATTACAGAATGGAGCACAAGCAAATAAAGACTTCCTGGGTCATTTTGGGGATCTCTGCACGTCAGTAATAGCCCTGAAAACCTGGGAACAAGGTAGGATCCTCACAGTCTTTCTCCTTCTAGAGGGTGGAGGAGGAGCAACCAGCAAGGTTGCTAGACCTGTCATTCCTGCAGCTGTAACCAGGCAGAGGCATTGTGTGGGGCATCTGGAGCCAAAGAGAAAGCAAAGTGTAATGCTAAGAATAACTCAGCCTTGCGTGGAGCTTCTGGGCCATGCACAATGTGCTGCTCTTTGCTCGGGGCTCCAGTTTGAGATCTGACCCTTCACATTTGCTTTTTCAGTGTCCTAACTTGGGAATAAACTTGTTTGTTAGAACAGCTGCAGAAAATCAACTTGTAAAGGGCACCCAAGGAGTGACAAATGCAGGTATTTCATTTGAGGAAATATGCACTGATGACACACGGAGATATTCAGCTCTGCATAAAGCTCAAGGGAAATATCCAGAGTAGCAACAATGCTTTGCATTTCTATAGTGCTTGCCTTCAGCAGCTCTCTGGGAGCTTGCAAACATTAATGAATTCGCAGAGGCAGAGATTCAGAGAATAAAGGCCAGAAGGGACTTTAGATCATCCTATCTGACCTTCTGCATATTGCATGCTACTTGGAAAGTGTGTGGAAAGGACCCACGAACATTATTTGAGGGTGGCAAAAAATGCCTTCCTGTGAAAGGCTTAAAGAGCTCAGTCTGTTTAGCTTATGAAACAGAAAATACAGAAGTCATCCTGTAGAAAGTCCAATGCTGTTTACATGGAGCTAAGGCGAATCTTCCAGAAAGGCATCTGCTTTTGATTTTAAAAACATTAAAAAGATTAAAAACATCCCTTTCCTTGGTACCTTACTACAAAACTATTGGTACTCACTGTTAGCATTCATGCTTTATATCTTATGTGAATCTGTCTGCTTGCCTGTCACAGGGTTTTGCTCTGCCACTCACCCCTAGATTAAAAGAAGCAACAACCAACCAACAAAGGTTCAGTAACCAGCATCTCTCCCTGTGAAAGTACTTCATACTCTAATCAAATAATCTCTCAGTGTACCTTTGAGTAAGATAAGCAGACTGAGCTGTAAAGTCAGTCTTTTGCTGTAAAGCATTTCCTGACCTCTGGAACAACACTAGAGCCTTCTGTGGCAGTCCTTCCAATGTTTCCGCCTCCTTTTAGAAGTGTGCTCCACATCCATCTGTGTTGTAGACACTACCTCACTATTGCCACAAAATAGTAAATACCACCTTTTCCTACTCCTCCCCTCAAAGCAATGTCTCCCAGCACACTCGCTAGGCTGTGTGAACATTGTTTCTGCTTTAAAGGTCGCAGAATCACAGAATCACCCAGATTTGAGCAGACCTCTACGATCATTGAGTCTAACGATCATTAGCCTAACAATCACAAACTAAACCATATCCTTCAGCACCTTCCTCACCTGCAGGGGTGAGGATTCCACCATCTTCCAGAGCAAGCTATTCCAAAGCCTGATAACCCTTTCAGTGAAGACATTTTTCCTAATGTCTAATCTAAACTTCTCTTGCCACAACTTAATTTCCTTTAGTTCTATCACTTGTTATATGATTGAACAGATTGACCCCTACCAAAGATGAGGGCAAAATCCTAACAGGTAATGTCAAGGAAGTCAGATTATGGGGAAATGGTTCTGCTCTTACTTGCAATCACCCATATAGTAGTATTAAGTCACTGGATTTTAAACAATAGTGTGCAGACTCACACAATTCTTGGCAAGTGAAAAATCTAGTCCTTTATGTGAACCGATGGTCCCCTTCCTAGCAGTCTCTACTGTCTCATCCACTCACGGTTTCAAATGTTTATCTTTCACATGTCTCCCACCAGACAAAAATGTCTTTGATTTCCCAGTTATTCTTTCTCTCTCCCCCTTATTTTCATCCTCTTGTGACTGATCATCCCCTTTTCAGCAACTGCCTCTGACCGGCTGCTTTTCAGATTCTCCTTTCTCTGATCCCCTCAGCTGTCACTTCTCAGCTGCCACAAAACACAACAGCCCCCACGTGCCCATCTGCTTTTTAAAGGCTTGTTATCACAAGCAGGGGCTTCTCCACTCACTCTTTCTGCTGCAAAACCCAAATCAATCAAGAGAAACCACCACGCTGTCAAAGGCAGAGGGTGGGGTTAAGGTCAGCTCTAACTTCTGGCCTTCCAGGTGCTGTGATGAGGCTTTCAGTTGCGTTAACAAGCAGGTTTGTGTTCAGAGATGACTGAAATCATATATATTATGATGTTGTATGGTGAATTATATGCAAAAATGGCCCAGCCTTGTACCCAAAGGAAGTTCTGCCGCAAACAGGGAGTACCCTGAGTCACTGCCCCACAGACTCCTTGCTTTCTGATCATTTTACTGGTTCATGGTGACACAAGGGATGTCAGCTGTTCCTGGTGATGGAGAAGGGACTGTAGGCTAGCAGAATCTCACCTCTTTCTATCAAAGACAGAGCCAGCACTTTATTACAGGCTTTTCAAGCTCCAGATTAGCAGTTTGTTGTCTTTTTACCTCAGATTCCAGCTAAAGCTGTTAGAAATGCTCTTCCAGGTTTCCACCCTAAATATTTTCCTGTCCTATCTACACTACACTTGTCTTCATACAAGCTATGTTCATTAGTTGCCTGTTTCCTCCAAGATGCATTTATTGCAGCAACCCTAGTTGCTTCAGCCTTGACTGGATGTAGTTAAATTGGGTTCTCCCAGGCTTCCCTTTCCTGTTATCAGCTTTCTGTCTGTACCTGTCTCGGCCTCCATTCCTTTGGTCAAAACTGTAAAACAGACTAGAGGAGAGGTCTCAAAGGGCTTTGACCTTTGGTATGAGCACCAATGCATTGCCATTCCAGGTACTCTCCAGGTAAATTCTAGGACATTTGCTTCATCCATGACTGCATCATCTTTTCACTCATCATCGCCTAATGCAGAAGGTCTCAGTATTCTTCTCCTGAGCTTTCTCAGGATATGTTTATGACTGTGTACCCACCTGCCTTCCAGCAAGGATCTCAAGATGGAACACGTCAGATGACAAAGGTTCCCTGAATTTTATGTGGGCATCAGAGGGCAAAATAGCCTGCCTACAACAGAGGATCTTCACTGAAACTTGGCAAAATTGGCCCAACCCTTCCCAGATGACAAGAATTGCCTCTAGTCCTGCTTGCCATGGTCTCCAGCAGATCTCACAGAGTTCCCAGTTTACAGAAGACTTCTAATATTAGTTCTCAAGCATATGACCTTGTCTGTCGTCCTACTGAAATTCATTCTGTTTCTGGTACTCTTGCCAAGGTCAAATAAGGTCTCCTCTATGATATCCTGGTCCTTCCCTGTACTAACAATGCTGTCTAGCGTTGAATCATCAAGACACTTCCTCACTACCTATTGCTGAATCAGGGTCTCAGGTTAATCTTATGGTTGACCATGGCTACCTTTTTGCTAGACTTTATAGCTGATCTTGCTGCTGCCATCTTCCCAGACTGACTTATATCTCCCTGTCCCTTATAATTCCACTGCCATTCCCGATCTCTTCTTGTGTAA
The DNA here is from genome assembly GCA_028565055.1 of Phoeniculus purpureus. NCBI lineage: Eukaryota > Metazoa > Chordata > Aves > Bucerotiformes > Phoeniculidae > Phoeniculus > Phoeniculus purpureus. Next base: position 44,551,015 of record JAOXOE010000001.1, read on the forward strand.
CAAATTGCTTCATTATGTGGCACTGTGTCAAGTGCTTTACTGAATACAAACGTGAGACCTGCAAAATGTCTTTTGCCTTCCAGGAAAACAATCGTCTGAAAGAAAGCTGTTGGGTTAATCTGGTGTGAACTAGCATTGAAAAAACCCCATATTGTCTGACTCCTTTTTCACCTACTTGTTTGGTAATGATTATGCTTTCCTTAAAGATATCCTCTAGTATAAACATTACAGAGGTCACACTTACAGGTCTGAGACATGCACTTATTTTTCCCCCCTCCCTCAACCTGAACTGCTGAAATTTTTGCTATTCCAGCCTGCAATACTCACCATAAGCCTGTGCTTCTACATGCTGTCTGTCCTGTGCTCAGAACTGTGAGTGCACTAAGCAGCTTGAGCTGCTTATTCCCAGTGGTCAGCTTGTTTCTTTTCCAAGGACAATATTGCTGTCCTTATCAATAACTTGGGCAGAAAGTCCCCTTTGGTTTTGATTCAGACTACAGCCTCCTTGATCCTGCCTTGACTCCTTCTGCACAGAAGTGGCCTCACTTCTTATTCCCTCTTCTTTTTTTTTTTTCAGAGAGCTGAAGATTTTTTTGCTGTTTGTTTTAATCTCCTTTGCAAGGTCTAACTCAGCTTGATTTGTAAGCAATCCTCACTTTATCCCTACATTTCCTGACCTCTGACTCACAGCTTTCTTTGCTGTCTGTTCTTTTTCCATTCCAAGCAAGCTCTCTGCAGAGCCAGCTAAAGGAGCCTGTGGTAGCAGGCAGATGGAGGGCGAAAGAATCAACTCTTGCCACTTACTGGCTCCTCCCAGAACGGAGGGCTCCACATGGTCCATGAAAGCTGAACTGCTTCCTCTCCACGCTCCAGGCTTTGTGCTGCTGCCTGTGAAAGTATTGTCAAGAGCCAACAGCAGACCACCCCTCTGCATGCCTTGGGAAAGCTGCATTGTCCACATCTTGTCTATCTCTTGCACATATATGTCTCTCCAGCCTTCCTTCCTTGCCTTGAGAAAGACCTACTTCCCAGGTCTTCCAGGCAAGGGCTCCTAACCAAGCTATCCTGCCCACAGAAGCAGTAGAGCCACTTTCCAACACTCCTTTCCTCTCATAACATTCATGCCTCACCATCCAACAGTGGGCCCATATCCCCTGTAAAGTACCCTGCATCCAGCGCCTCCACACCAATATTTGCTGATAGCACTCATACAGAGCAAGTGCTGATAGCACTCAGACAGAGAAAAAGAGAATAGCAATCAGTACAGCCTCTGCATGGTGCAGATGGCGAGAACACAGCATGTGAACATTAGGGAGGAACAAGGAATATTTCTGAGAATTTTATTGCAATAAAGATCTAAGCAAACTGACCAGAACTTAAAGTTGACCCTGCTTTGAGCAGGAAGCTGTCTAGAAACCTCCTGAGGTGCCTTCCAACCAGAATTATCCTATGGTCCTATGAACGGACTTCTGTATTCCAGTGAAAGAAGGGATGAGAAACAAAAGATCTTATAAGAGGAAAGGGCTGGTAGTAGGAGTCCCATTACATGGCCTCGTGAGAAGGAGATTTGTGCCTTAAGTGGATAGGTAGGGCAGGAGAAGAGAAATTCAGGATGGAGCCATGCTGAGTTTTCTGGTAAAAAGAATGTATCTTACAATTTGACTGGAGTTATCCTCAGATCTGCTAAATTTCTGTGGTTTGCACTCTGCTAAACTTGCTTGCTTATGCCTTGGCTATATTTAAGCCAAACCATCTCACGAAACATTCCCTATAACCTTCTCTGCTGTAATACTTACCTCCCCTTCAATCCTACATCTACAGACTGCTTTTGTGATCCCTTTCAGCGCCTTCTGTCATGACTTTGCTCTTCTGCCAAACTGCAGGTCCTAACACAGGTTGTGTTATCAGTTATACCTATGCTAAGGCTATGGCCCTTCCCAGAGAACAGCTACAAAGATGACCATAGGTGTGGGAAGCCTTACATGTGAGGAAAGGCTGAGAGCAGGGCTTGTTCAACCTTGAAAAAGAGTCATAGGGGAGACCTTATCAGCGTGTTCCAGTATTCAAAGGCTGCCTACAAAGATGATGGAGACTTCCTTTTTTCAAGGAGTCACCTGGAAAAGAGATCATGGATACAAGTTACTCCTGAGAGATGCCAGTTGAACACAGGAAGAAAAATGTTCACATGAACAATCAATCATGGGAATAATCTCCTCAGGGAGAGATTCCCCAACATTAGATACTGGGTGCTGAGCCATCTTGTCTAGACTGTGTTTCTGCCAAGAAAGGTTGGCCAAGATGCTCCTTGAGGTCCCTTCCAAGCTGGTGTTGTATGATGCATCTGTGCGCACCCCTAGCTACACACAGACAGGTGACACAGCCGCATAACACACTGCAGAGAAACTGCATGCAAGTACACACAAGTGTGATGAATCCCCTCACACAATGTGCAGGTACACACACCACAGGCAATTAGCTCCCACGGGCCCACAGAGCCCCAGGCAGATGTACAGGTCCCTGCTGATGCTGGCTAGGCAGCAGATAGTGCATGAGAGACTGGGAAGGAGATTTAAAGCAAAAAAAAAAAAAGTTGAACCCCCAGCACATGATTCTTCTCCTATCACATCTGTGAACCCTCATGCGCAAGAGTAATTGTCTGCAATGAGTCAGACCAAAAGGCACAAGGAAATGGTTGCCATGGCAACCTGCACACTACTCTAATTTGGCTCAGAATTAAAATGATATCAAATAATTTGCAAGCAAAGGGAACACGGCACAGGCGCCAGGTGTCAATCTAAAAAATCCAGCTATATGCAAGTGTCTCCCAAGCTAGTGTCAAGGGCTCTTTTCCCTTCAAGCGTGACAACCATGGCAATCAGAGGAGCTACAGAGGCGGCAATGATAGATAACCTTAGGCTACATGATTTCTGTTATGCCCATGCAAGAACAGGGTCCTGGGCTGGAGCTCTAGCCTGGAATGGGCTCCAGGACTGGGAATGGCTTGGAGAGATGCCTCACTAGACCCCACAAGAGAAATCCCAGTGCTCACAAGTCGTTTTGGTATCCTATTGAGATAATTCCCTGAAAGGGCTGGTGAGGGCAGGATCTGGGTACAGGCACTCACTGTCTCACTCGGTGAAGCACTGCCTCGTGGGCTGAGGAGAGGAGAGCACTTAATTTTATTTTTTTTTAAGTGGTGCAGCATGCTGGCACCCAGCTGAGACTCAGGGAAATATTTATTCTGCAGCATAATTACTTTAATAATAATAAATAATAATTTTACTCTGCTGTCTTCACCTTTCCCCCAGCCAAGAGCTCATCTCAAAGCAATAGGAAAAGTCCATGCTTGCAGGGAGGAGGCATGATCCCCATGCTAAAGATCTTACAGTCTGTGCAAGCAGCAGATACAATACAGAAGAGGAAATTGCTGATGTTCAGCCAGGGTGGGCAGAATACTATTGGAAGACATCTGACATACCTACTTTTAGCAATTTTTGGGGGACAAGATAAACATAGCTGACTTCTCTGTCACTAGTTAATGTCTATGCATAAAGACATTTATATGAAGTTGGCCTGTTCACTGACCTGGCTGGAGTGTAACCAGTTCTGAACAGGGAACCAAGTGGCTCCAGCACGGATATCAAACCTTAGTAAAAGGCAGAGTCTGTAATATCAGAGCCAGTGCAAAATAAGGCAACCAATTCACTGTTGTCTGGCTCATAGAACAGCTGGCATCTGGCTCATAGAACAGTTTGTGTCTAGCCCAGAAACCCTCCAAAAAGCAGCCTTTATACCTACAAGTCTCTTCCCCAAGGCTTAGTACTTAAAGCAGAATGCAATTGATGGCAGGCAGGCAGATGGATGGATGAAGGATGCAAGAGACACTGGTTTTGGCACACCAACAACACTGTGCAAAGTTAGATACTCTGGCCTTTGGAGTATTGGCTCAACTCTTAGGTTAGCCACTTGTGTGCCAACTGATAATGGCCTCCAGAGAGATGTCCTGAGAGGTAGAGAAGGCACGCTGCTGTTAGTGCTAAGATCTTCAGCATAGCTTCTGAATGGCTTCAGTATTTCTGCTAAAGCACAGCCTCTTCAGATGTCTCCCATTTTGACAGATAAAAGGGATGCCTGAGAAACTGTCTGGGCTTCAGGGACTGCCATGAGGAAATGGCATCAGGCAGGAAACAGATGTTGCAGGTGATGGGCTGAAAACAAGATGAGTTTTCTTTCTTTCTACCTGTGCTACCACTGGATACAGGGGAGACTCTGGTTTCCATAAAGGCACCTAGGTGATGCCTCAGGAGCTCTCAGAAGTCCCTGCACTGGTATAACGTTGGCGCAACCTCCAGAAACATTAAAATGGGAGCAGCATTCTAAATCCCTTAGCACACATTAAAGAGTTCAGTTGCTCTCAGGGTTTGTATGGATAACACTATGGTGGTTTCTGAACCAGTCTAGTTAAATAATACTAATTCTCCAGCTCAAATGCAGATATGTAGAAGATGCTATTGTGGCTTATTTCCACCCATTCTTGTAACTTCTACAGGTACAGCTGTCACTTTCTAGAGAGGAGGTTGATATGTTTTATCCTCCCAAGCAACAAAACTATAGGGATGCAGAATTATGTATAGATTACTTTGAAAAGATGCCACAGCAACATAACTGTGGAAAAAGTCACCTGTACCTCCTGTTGCTTGCTGGTAACAGACAGCAGGTAGCCAAAATTTAGGACCAAGGAAGACGACAGAGAGACTTTAAACTGTCCTGTAATAGCTTTTCAAATCAAGAGTTTCTGTTCAACTGACAAAGATTGCATTTTAACCAGTGGTATAATGGCAAAATTACTTCCCATTATCAATTTTTCAGTCTATTTCAAATACTTTTAGGAAAAAAAATTAAGCTTTTTTGAAAATCTCCTCCTGCTGTGAGTACAGAGCTCTTCTGAAAATACTGGCCTTAATAACTAGGTGTCCCAAAACCTTCTCTGTAAAATAGTGACAGTCTTTTTCTTCTTACACCATTCTTTGAGCTCCAGAAATACACCTGTATAGAGCGTTCCCATCCTGGGATAATGATTGCACTTGTATTCCAACCACTATAGGTAAGGACTAACAGTAACTTGGAACATAAACAGAAGAGAAAGGTATCATACAAAATAAACTTGCATCTCCCAGGCATCTGCTTGATTTTGTCTTATTTGGCACTATGGAGCCTGTGCATGCCCCATGGTTTGTTGGTATTGCATGTCACCCATTGCTGAGACACAACCACCTTGGTAAGGAACTGGGAAGGAACTCTTACCTGAGCCTGTTGGGACTGGCAGTCGGCTGACAACCACATAGACGGCGAGAAGGTCAGGCAATGAAAAAGACATCATACACAGCCCAAAGTGACAGCTAAACTCCTGCACAGATTCCAGCAGTTTCACTGGGGCTTTAAATCACTAAAAGCTTCTGTCAGCAATTACATGTGATTTCTGCTGTGCACCCCACTGAGGACCAGAAAGCCCCAGGCTACTGACTCACGGGTGGGAGCAGATGACAGTGTTATCTGGGGCAGGACTTGGCTTGGGGAAAGTGCCATCACAATTCCTTATTTTTCATTTCCAACAAAGTTAGTGCACGTGAAAGGTTCTAGACTGACATCCCAGGAGAAGAGCTGCCTTCTAATGAATTATAATTAATCATCCAGGCATTACTTAATGTTTGCATGGTGCTTCAAACGCTAAAGCACAATACAGCAGGTAGATATTAATTCAAAGAAACAGGTAAAGCCAAGCCAGTGGTAGGTTTGCCTGTATGGTTTACCATCAAAGACACTATACCAATGGAGCTTACACTGCTAAAAAACTGCTTTAGCTCCACCAAGTCCTCTGAGAGACCATCAGGTACCCTGAACACTTTGAGTTTTCCCTTTCTGCCCCAGGTACAGGGGTTTTACTGACAAGGGAAGCAGAGATGAGTGAAAAGACGAGAGGCTATGACACTGCAGAGGACCCTGCGTTTCCCTCCTGAATTGAGCTACCTTCACACCTGCCCTTTTGTGAAGCAGCATCTCTAATAGGGAAAGAAACATCTTGGGAATCCCCCCAGCCCATTCTGGGACTTTCTACTGAGCTAAAACAGACTGAAATGGGAGCAAGGAGGTCCTTGTACTCCTCCTTCATCTCTGTTTTCAACCTTTCAGCCTAGCTGTTCTCTCATCCCAGCTGACTCCTCTGTCACACCTTAACCACGTCAGACTTGTCATCTTCCTGACCGCTTGATTTTACCAGTTTGTCTTTCTCTGCCTTGGCTGGGGACTGTCATTCAGCTGCCAGAAGAAAAGGGGCCCGATGCCCTGTCACTGGCATCCTCCCCATAGGGGCACTGGGAGTGCTCCCTCCCCGTAGGCACGGCTGCAAATCCTAGACCTGAATTTTTCACTGCATGCATAACGAACATTTCAGAGTGCTTACAAATACCCCCCCCAAGCACTGTCAAGTCAAACAAGTGACGGTAACGATCAGTGGCAGAATGACAGGCCAGTTCATACCACTTGCACTTTTATAGGGGCACTTAAACAGCCTCTGCTGTTCCCTTTCTACAAAACTGTGTTTATCCAGAAACTATAACCCTACCAAGATATTTGGCTTCCTGGGAACAGTATCCTAGCTCCAAACCACTGTATCCATCCCACTGAGGGCTGATGCCATCAGAATAACAATAGCGACAATCTGCATTCCATTTTGCTTTGATTGCCTCTTGTTGTGTGCTGCTCACTCCCTCCCATCTTTCTTATGTACTTAGGATGACATTGCAGCACTGCAGCTTCTGCTGTGGGCAGAAGTCCCCTAGAATCAGGTCGTAGAACTCAGGATGATTATATTAGTGTGAGAGGAGATTAAGAGAGACCTACATCCTTAGTCTCAAGTCTGCTATCCTCAAGGTAATGTAGAATTGCAATAGGTAAAGTGACCACAGTTATTTCTTTTTGTTTTTGGTTGGTTTTTTTTTAATGAGCACCACCACCAACGGTTCAGATGATGAATCTAGTCACTACTGGAAACAAAGCAAATGCCATATAGATATGGCATCTGTTTGCTCCCTGAAACCCCCAAAACATGGTGGATACTCATGCCCAGGCTAGCAGATAAGACATACCTTGGCATACCCTTGCACTCCCACTGAAGTCAGTAGGGGCTACAGCTGAGGGTCTGAGGAACTTTGGGCCCTTTGGAAGTAATTATTTCCCTCAGTGCAGCCCATATTTGGATGAAATATGAGTATTTTACATGAACACATAAGAAAAGGGGAATGAAGAGCACTGAGCTATATGTACCACGTATGGAAGTATGCAGAAGATGCTTATGGTCAGGTCACCTAATATGCAGGCTAGTGACTGCGGCTGTGGTGCCTTTAAGAACCAAAAGCAATTGAGAATTTATTTCTCTGTCTCAACTTCTGTGGTTACCAATTAGGAAACTGGTTTGTTTTGTATCATTTCCACAAATGAAAGCTTTTTTTTTACCTTGTTTTTATTGTTTCAACACGATTTCTTTCCCTACCCCCTGCTGCTTTTTCCACCCTCCTCTTCCCTCTGCAGAGGATCCTGCCCATTCACAGCATGTCCACACGGTCAATGCAGCATTCAGCATAACTGAGAAAGATGAAATCTCCACAGGGGTTGTGAAAAGTGCTGCTGACAGAAGACAAATGGCTTCAACAGTGGCAGATCCTCCTGCCATTTGTTTTTGCTCCTGTTCTTCCACCCTGAAGTTTCCTTCCCTGTGTTTATACTGAGTGCCAGATGAACTGCCTGTGTGCCTCAGAGGTCAGGAAAACTGACTCACAGTTCAGGAAAAGGAGAGGTAAAAAAAATATTAAAAACAATATTTTTTAAAAATGTTTTTTCTCCTCCAAGATTCATGCTTAGAAAAATACTTTGGTGCTGCCCAGAGACCCTTTTTCAATTCTGTTTTGTTCTCTGCTGCATATAGTCATAACAGTGCCAGCTAGTATCAGTTTTAAGAGCAGTTTCTATGACCTACTTAACATGAACCTTACTGAAATCATCTGTATTTCACATGGGTTTCTAGACAGGCTTCATAATAGTAATAGTGTTCTGGCATTGGGCTTGAAATGGTGGTGCATTTGTGAAAAGTACTGTTTTACCAACGCCCCTCCTTCAGCTCATAAGGACTTTCTCAAAGCCCAGGTGATACTTAAAAGGTACCACTCTCAACTGGAGCTTACTGAAAGCCTGGAAAGGCTTAATCAGGTTAAGTTTAACTGACACAGTTTTACAGATGGGTAGTAATGAAGGCCATTCGCTGTATGGTGAATCTCATCCCTGGCTAGGCAAAGGCAGCGTCTGACTCTCTAAACTGACATTGTCTTCTATGTGGCTTTTTTCTGATGGATACTCCTATAATAAAGTCATTATTTGGTATCTATTCTACTCAGTCATTCCTTCTACCACAGGGACTCTGTTAACACTAGCCATTCTTTCACATGCAGCTTTCCATCTTGGCATGTTTCTGGTAATAATTGCTCCATTACCTGTTCCATCAACCTCTTCCTCTAGTCAATGCTTCCTTGTCTATAAAAAAAATCCACCGACCTGCATATTCTCTTATCCCAGTACTCATACACAAAGTGTTTAAGTTGGATATGATGTCAGCATTATTGATTGGTGTTGCTTTGTTTTGAAAATGGCTTCTCTGGTTCACTCCTGAGTTCCCTGTACTTCTGCAAAGCCTAAAGCAATTGCTGCAGGAAACAGTAAAGCTTCCACAGCTTTGGTGTTCTGTTGGAAATAATGTGCTTTATGAATTTTCCCAAAGAAAATTTTCCAGCAGAGGTTAGTGAAGGTCTGCCAAAAGGGGTTTAAATATCAGAAATAAAGGTAAGTTTGGCAATCTGTATGAGTTGGAAATCCAGCTGCAAGGCTATTCCACCAGCAAAAGTAATTTTGCAGCTCAGGTAACAATGGAGATGCATGAAAGTGCTTCTTCCACCACCATAGGTGTCTCCTGCAAACAGTTCAAAACCAGCATGGACCTCTCAATGTACTCATGCTCTAGAGAAACAGTCACAACCTAATTCACCAGCAGTGAAGATTGGAAGATTCCATTCAAACGTTCAGTTATCCTTTCAAAAGCCTGTTAGTCATTCAGTACCTATTACAATATTCAATATTCTCTGTTTAGCCTAGTTTTCAACCACGTGAGCTATTGTGGCTCCTGTCATTTCCCTTGACAGACAAGCTATCAGCTCACAGCTCCCACTCTCAATGCGAGATTCAACAATTTAATTAAAGATAAAAAAGAGAAATCAGAATGTCCTACCTGCAGCAATACCCATCTTCCCATCCACAGACACAGCCACAGCTGTGCTCACCGTCACCACTTGTGGCAGGTTACTTCCTTCTGTCAAGACACAAACACAGCAGGCTTGGTTAGCTTGCCACTAGAGAGGAGTAAAATGCAGCAGGACCAGCTTGCTCCCATGCTTCCACATTCAGACCATATCTTAAAAGATCCAGAGTCTGGGGGACTGTGTCTTCAAAGGACACAGAATCACAGAACACTAGGGACTGGAAGGGACCTCGAAAGATCATCCAGTTCAATCCCCCTGCCACAGCAGGATCACCTAGATCAAGTCACACAGGAACACATGCAGGCGGGTTTTAAATATCTCCAGAGAAGGAGACTCCACAACCGCCCAGGGCAGCCCATTCCAGTGCTCCATCACCCTCACTGTGAAGTTCCTTCTGATATTGATGTGGAACTTCCTATGTTCCCGTTTATACCCATTGCCCCTTGTCCTATCACTAGACAACATTGAGAAGAGCCTGCCTTCATCCTCCTGACACCTACCCTTATCAGCATTAACTTATCAACATTAAAGAGGCCACTCCTCAGTCTCCTTCTTTCCAAGCTAAAGAGACCCAGCTCCCTCAGCCTTTCCTCATCAGGGAGATGTTCCACTCCATCATCTTTATGGCTCTTCGCTGGACTCTCTCCAGCAGTTCCATGTCCTTCTTGAGCTGAGGGTCCCAGAACTGGACACAATATTCCAGGTGTGTTCTCTCCAAGGCAGAGTAGAGGGGGAGGAGAACCCCTCTTGATCTGCTAATCACCCCATTTCTGATTCACCTCAGGATGCCATTGGCCTTCTTGGCCACAAGGGCACATTGCTGGCTCACAGTCATACTGCTGTCCACTAGGAACCCCAGGTCCCTTTCTCCTACACTGCTCTCCAGTAGGTCAGTCTCCAACCTATAAAGGTACCTGGGGTTGCTCTTGCCTGGATGCCAGACTCTACACTGCCCTTGTTGTATTTCATTAAATGTCTCCCTGCCCAGCTTTCTAGCGTGTCCGTGTCCCAATGAATGGCAGCACAGTCTGCTGGAGTGTTGGCCACTTGTCTCAGCTTTGTGTCATCAGCAAACTTACTGACAGTGCACTCTAATCCCTCATTCAAGTTATTAATGAATAGATTGAACAGGACTGGTCCCACTACTGATCCTTAGAGGACGCCACTAGATACAGGCCTCCAACTTGACTCTGTCCCATTGACCACTACTCTCTGGCTTCTATCCTGAAGCCAGTTCACAATCCATCTCACTACCCGATTGTCCAGTTTGGCTGCGAGGATGCTGTGGGAGGCTGTGTCAAATGCTTCACAGAAGTCAAGATAGACCACATCCACCGCTTTACCATCATCTATCCACCTGGTTCTGCCCGCATAAAAGGCTATTGGGCTGATCAAGCATGACTTCCCTTTGGTGAAGCCATGGTGACTGTCCCTAACAGCCCTCCTGTCCTTGATGTGCCTGGAGACAGCATCAAGGATGAATTGTTCCATCACTTTTCCTGAAGTGGAGGTGAGGCTGACTGGACTATAGCTACCTGAGTCCTCCTTCTTGCCCTTTTTGAAGATTGGAGTGACATTTGCTGTCCTCCAGTCCCCAGGCACCTCTCTTGATCCCTATGACTTAGCAAAGGCAATGGACAGTGGCCTAGCAATGACTTCTGCCGTGTCCCTTAGCACTCGCAGGTGCATCCCATCAGGGCCCATGGATTTATGTACAACCCATTTGTTCAATTTTTCTCCAACCCAGTCCTCATCAACCAGGGCAAACTCCTCTTTTGTCCCAACTTCCTCTGAGGCCTCAGCAGTCTGGAGTTCGACATCAGGACAGCCCCCAAAAATATAGACAGAGGCAAAGAAGGTGTTCAGTATCTCTGCTTTCTCTGTATCCTCTGTCTCCAGGGCACCCACCTCATTCAACAGGGAACATATATTGCCTCCAGTTTTAGTTTTACCTGCAATGTATTTGAAGAAGCTGTTTTTGTTGCCCTTGACCTCTCTTGCAAGTTTAATACAATGGAGGCCTTGGCTTTCCTGGTTGCGTCCCTACGTCCTCAGACTAGAGTCTTATAATCATCTCAAGTGGCCATCTTCTCCTTCCATGATCTATAGACTTTCTTCTTCCTCTTGAGTTTGCCCAGTAGCTCCCTGTTTAACCACACAGGTCTTCTGGCTCCCTTCCTTGAGTTCTACCTGTTGGAATGCTCTGATCTTGGGCTTGAAAGAAGTGGTCTTTGAATGTTAACCAGCTATCTTGCACCCCTTTGCCTGTCAGCACCCTGTCCCATGGCATTTCCCCTAGCAATTGCCTGAAAAGGCCAAAGTTGGCCCTACTGAAGCCCAGGGTTGTGATTCTACTAGGTATTCTGTTCCTGCTGCATGAGGTCCTGAACTCCACCTTCTCATGGTCACTGCTTCAACCAGACCCTCCTTGCTGGTGACTGCAAGATCCAGCAATGCTCCTCTCCTAGTGGGCTCCTCTACCATTTGCATCAGGAAGTTGTCATCAATCCACTGGAGGAACCTCCTGGACTGTGGCTGGCTGGCTGAGTAGGACTTCCAGCAAATATCAGAGTAGTTAAAACCTCCCATGAGAACCAGGGCCTGTAACTATGAGGCTGCTGTCAGCTGCCTGCAGAAGGCCTCACCAACTTCTTCATGCTGATCTGGTGGCCTGTAACAGACATCCACGACAGCGTCACTCATGGCAGCCTGCCCCTTAATCCGCACCCATAAACTCTCAACTCTCTTTTCATCTGGCCCTGGACAGAACTCAATACATTCCAGTTGCTCTTTCACATAAAAAGCAACTCCTCCACCACCACATATTGGGCCCTCAGTTCCCTTCAGGAGTGAGTCTCCAGTAACTAGTACCCTTCTCTTCTTCTTTGTGGAAGAGGTTGTCATATTACTGGAAGACCCATCTGATTGATCTGCTTGTCAGAAGACCTCCGGAATAGGTTGCCTGTCTTCCAGGAGGGCTCATATCTATTTCTCAGGGGCACCTGGAGAGGTAAGGCAGGCAAAGGGAGTGCTCGCCTTCTGCCATGGTCTTGCACTTGCCTTCACTCACTCCTTCTACTTAGGCTTCTGTTTTCCATCTGAGAGGTGCAGGGTACAGGGGTCCCTTTATTCTGGCTGTTATTTGGCTGTTACCCAGACTGCGCAGCCTGATTCCACCAGTCTATTTCAGCCTCGCTAATGCTCCTGAGCCTTTCTACTTCAGCTTGTAGCCTTTCAACCTCGTCTTGCAGCTGTGCTGCTGCTCAGTTAAACAGATCATCTACCTGCTCACACCGCACACAACCATCCTCAGAGCTGGCCCCTGAGATCAGTGAAGGCTGTGGCATTCCCTGCAGTCTGTCACCTGCACAGCCACATCCTGCTGGTGGAGCTCTGTTTGGGTTCCCACACCCATGTGGACCGGTGACCATAGCTTGGTCATCTTCTTCTGCTGGGTTGACACCTTTTTGACACACTTTTTTTTTTTTTAAATCCCTCTGTGCACCACCAAGCAGACAGCTGGCTGCCGCTGCGCAGTCTGAGCGCCGCTTCCAGTTTCACTGCATTTAAATCTCCTGCGGTTGCTGCCCAGCCATGTCCCTTCTCAGCTTCACCTGTGAGAGATTCTGACTCCTATCGGATCACTCTTTTCTCCCTCAAGCTTCTCTGGATCAGGAAACTCGCTGGGCAATCTTAAAAACCTCAAGAAATAGCAGGGTTCGGGACACTGGCAGCAGCTGTCTCGCTGTGCACAGTCTGAGCAACACATAGGCAACCTAAAGGGCTATGAGTGCTTTTAGGGTATTTTTTTTAAATGACTTCTAGATTATGTCCAATGATAAAAGTAGTATCTTCAGCATAAAATGTAAATCACTGGCTTGCTCTATTTTGGGCAGATAGACCTTATCTTAAGCTAGAAATCTGCTCTGCTTCATGCACCAGCATGAAGCATTTTCTCTGCAGATGGAGAAGCAGGACAGGCAATTCTCACACCAGATTCCACACAACAAAGGCCAAGCTTACACCAATCTCTGACACTCAAGCCAGGCCAGCACGACAAACTGGAGAGACAGCGAGACACAGCACTCCTAGGCGCTTCCAGGGTGCACTCCGTTTTAGAAACAAGGTCTTCTGGGACTTTGCTTAAACGCTGTTATGCCCCAGGGTCTCCCGATTATCCTTTAGCTGCTGCTTTAAGCATCCTGTAGGTCCTGTGTCACGTTGGCCAGCCTTGTGCAGATCTCCTAGCTCCCACAGGGAATTTTAAACAGCATGGCTGGATAGGTTTAAGCAACTGAACCCCACCTCCTCTCCTCTCTTTGTTCATGCAGTTGTTTCAGCCTTACTATCCATGTGACAGATTCCATGTCTGTATTTTTTAAAGCGATTAGATTAGCTTCAGCTGGGGCACCTCTTTTGGAACTGCCAGGGGACAGTATGAAGGTCAGTGTGATCGATTTAGCCTGCAACTGTTTCCTGCCTCGTGTGCTGTATGGAAATCTCTTGCTCAGCCAGATGCATGAAGGATTCTTTCCTGCCCAAAACCTCCAGAACTTGTTACTGCTTTCCATTTCTGCCCTCATCATTCTTGTTAGCAGCCAGTGTGTCCTGACCATGACTCTGTGTCTACCACAATTTAGCCCAGATGCTCTCACTCATTTTGGTTTTTGGACTGAAGCCAAATCAACCTGCCCAAGGATTTCAGAAAGAATAAAGCCCTTGTGAAACAAATACCCTGCCAATTTACACTCACATGCCTTGACTCTAATCCTACCTTTACGGTGAACCCCAAATATCTTGCTCTGCCTCTCTCAAAAAAAGAAAAATACACTTAGCAATCCCAGGGGAAAAAAGAAAAAGGACAAAACCAAGAAAATGCAAACACCGAACACATGAGAGATCCAGGACGCAAGAGCACTTTAGACCTGCAGAGCTTTCCTTGCTGTGGTCTTCTCTCTAAGACTTTTGGGCACTGGAAGGAGAAGCCTTGAATAAATTAATCTGCTGACACACAGCCATTCACTGCTGGTTTCCTGAGGTTTTTGGGTTCTTCCCTCTTTTACCATAAGAAGTACATCTGCCATAAAAACCCATTTGTCACAGGGCAGGCCATGTACTGAGTCATGTAGAAACTGTGGAAGGAAGACTTCACCATCTACTCATTAGCCATTTCATAAGAAATTGGCTGTTCTGGTCAAAAGATGAGGCACTCATGCTTCATCAGATGTCAAGGAATGACCTGGACTCTGCTCTTCAGCTCAGAAGCACTGAGTATTATTTCCTGGCTCCACATAGACTCTTCATCTGCTCTGCAGGAGGGCTGGACTAGGTTGTCTCCAGAGGTCCCTTCCAACCCCTACCATTTTGTTATACTAGACCTTTTCATGGATCACAGTCTCTCTAAAACCATCTGCTCCTCTCTAAAGAAACTAACAATCTCCCTTACAGTTTAGAGCATAAGGTCTTAAGGACCAGGTTCTTACAATGTGTCTGTACGGTTCTCAGGAGAACAGGGCACTGAACTTGATTGAAACTTATGACCAATAGCCATGTAATACGAAACCAGTGGTAGCTGCTCGCCTCCTCTCTAAATCCATGCAAACTACCTGTGACTTCTAAGAAAGCCACATCCAGCCACAACCCCAATTTAGCCAGCAGCAACTACTGTGGCTGGGGAATGGCTGGCCTACGAAGACCTGTAGGGTGACACTGGCTGGTTTTCTAACCCTTGCTCTATTCCAAAGAGCAAATCTCTGGCACACAGGGAGTCAAAGATCCCCTTTGCCGTGCCTCCCCCTCTCTCCTTTTCAGTGAGATGTAAGGGTGCTGGGCAAAGAGAGGCTTCTGCAGAACGTTTCAATTATTCTCTTTTCCCATCCTTCTCCCTTTACATCCTGGTTCATCTCTTGCCTTAAAGGCTGGTTTTTTTCCTCTTTGCTACTTGCTTTCCCACCCACCAGCCTCCCACCACTGTGCCACAAAAAGCTTCAATAGCTAAAGTGCTGAGCTCTGTGATGGAGACGGAGTGCTAGGGACCACGAAGGGGCATAGGGGAGACACATTACCCATCCCTGACTGCCTTCTCTACGGCTTGTCTTTCCACTGTGTCCATTATGTTGGCCATGACACCTTCTGGTGTGAAATAAAGCCAAGAGGCCAGGTCTTGGCACTTCCCACTAGGTGGGAGATGGCAATAAAGGGACTGGAGAAGTATGACTTAAAATGCAACCCCCTCAGTTTTATTTTCCCTTCTCCTCTGCTCTGGTGTTCAGGCTGGGGTTACCTGAATCATCTTCAGTGACAATGCTGTAGATGAAGCTCCCCGGAGGATGCTCGGCTGCCCGCCGGTACCACAGAGGGAAGTGGTCCATGGTGAAGATACTTTCTTTATCCTTCTGCGTCAGGAATTTCCTGCCGGGAGAAAACCCAGAGCAGCCTTTGTACGAGGAGCAGCAGAACTGAGGGCAAAGCATCGGACCTCTGGGTTTGGGCACATCATCTGGGGCTGGACCCATCATCTGGGGCTGGACCCATCATCTGGGGCTGGGCCCATCATTTGGGGCTGGGCGCACCATCTGGGGCTTCCCTTGCGGCGGAGGGAGCCGGGGGCGCTCCGGGGCACCGGGACACACAGCAGTGGAGCACCCCGGGGTCTCGGTTGTGGTTTTCACGGGCGCCCAGCCCCTCCGGGCCAGCGCCGCCGGCGACCGCCCGCCAGGTGCCGCTGTTGCCCCGGACGAGGCCCTCGGCGCTGCCGCCGCCGCCGCCGGCGGCGGTCCTG